>CM064881.1:8945000-10185833 GCA_003313485.2 Penstemon barbatus
GTCAAAGTTACGGCAGTCATTATGACCTTCGTTGTCATCCATATGCCACTGACTATACGGAGGAGAACAACATAGTGGTTCAACTTCCTCCACTATACATAAAGTTGGATTAGAGGCAATGATCTCCTCGTTAACATCATCTTGTGCACTTGATCCTCCTATAACACATCCTTCAGGTTGGTAACTGAAACTAGCTTTGTCCATGAGTTTTTTTCCTTTACCTCGGGTCATAAGTTTCTTCGCTTTCTCTTTTCCACCCGGAGATGCCTCTATCCTCAAAATTTCTTCTCTCGGAGAAAAAATCACGTACAATTTTAATTTAGCAGAATTGCAGACAAGGTGCTTCGCTAACTCCCAATCTTCTTCATCTGATATTGTCGTTATCAAGTCATCAATTTCTTGGTACTTAACCTCAAAAATATCGGTGTGCCGATCCAACTTCAACTTCTTGCAAATTTTGTCGAGTAGTTCCTCAAACGAAATTGCCCTATCCACCAATATTGGTTTATTCGAATCTCCACGCCAATGCAATTTATTATCGATTTGGAGTGTAAATTCACCGTTATATAGAAGAACTACCATAAGTTTGTCCATTCCTACAAGTAAAAACAAAAATTAATACACAAGCTATCTAAATAAAAAAAATGCGTCAATAAGTTACATACTGCCAGGTTGGCGTGTGGCGTGTGTCATGAGGACACGCCAACACGCCATGAACGTTGTTTGGCGTGTTGGCGTGTCTTAATGTCACACGCCACACTCCAAACAACGTTCATGGCGTGTTGGCGTGTCCTCATGACACACGCCACACGCCAAAAAAGCGAACTTCAGTTCATGAACTTTTTTGGCGTGTGGCGTGTGTCATGAAGACACGCCAACACGCCAAACAACGTTCATGGCGTGTTGGCGTGTCTTCATGGCACACGCCACACGCCAAAAAACGCGAACTTCAGTTCGATTTGAATTCTCCATTTTTGTTAACTAAATTGCTCAATAATACATCAAAATATCAATTAACATGCAAATGCTTACCTTTTATGTTGTTTTTCCTCCTTTGCTTCCTTAATTTGAGTGAAATTTGTGTAAATTGGGTTAGGGTTTGGAGGAATTTTTGGAGAGAAAATTTGATTTTGGGGTGGGTTGATTTTGAAGTTTTTAAAATTTTGGGGTATATTTGTTAAAATTTGATTTAATTAGGAAGAGTTAATTAAATTAGATTAGTTGGTTAATTAAGTTTTTGGCATTTGAGTAATTTTGAATTTGTTGTTTGGCATTTTTGAAATTTTTTTTTTATTTTGTGGCAAAATTGAAAATGTCTTTGATATATGCCATATGTTGTAGACTTCTAGCTACGTATGAGTTGCATCCGGGTCCGGGTATGTTTGATTTGGGTATTGGGCCTGTAATTTTATTTACGAATAAACATAAGAGTAAGTACTATTGGGCGACTAATTTTATCAACCCGACCCTATGTTTTATTGGGTGTATCCGGCTATAAATGGTCGAGTTCGATCGGTTTATATCAAGTTCCGCCTCATTTGTTTGAAGTTTATAATCAGAAGGTTGTCAAACCTGGGCTCCATCCTTTTATGGGTTATCAAACAATTAGGCCCAATCCAAATTTGATCTGAACTATTTTTATTTGTTTTCAAACTCTAAAAATACTTACTGGCTTAAAATGTGATATTAAAAATTAAAATAATAATAATATTAATTTAGAAACATAAAATGATGTTTGTGTTAATTTTAGGAAGTATAAAAGCAAACACAATCCCTTATCAAAAAGAAAAAAAATCAACATTTCAGAAAGCATTTTCCTGCTTCATAAAATAAAATGTTAAAAAAACAACATTTTAACTTGAGAAAGAAACTCACATCAGAAGACACCTTAATTTTTAGAAAGAATATCGTCTTAGTTAGATGAATGTTTCAAATCTAGGAAGAAACGATCCCTCCAGTCCACAACTACCAAACGGCCCGTCAATTATTGCAAGAGCTACCATGAATTCCGTGACAGTAAAGCCAAATTTTGCGCACCGTAAATTACAAATTAGTTTTGGTCAAGTTAATAATTTTCCAGAGTTTTTGGTTGATTTATAAATACTCAATAAATGAAGGTGTAGTAGTATTAAATAAAATATCTGGTCAAAGGTAACTTTTACAGATGGACCGAGCAGACAATTAAGTCAATAATGCGGATGATGGAAACCATACATTTGCTGGTCAAGCAAACTCGTGCTGGACTATTATCTTTCACAATATTAGCAACTACTGTATTAAGTATTAACTAACCAGGGGCCCATTTGAAAGGATCTTGAATTTTATAAGATCGGGCCAAAACTTTTTCATACGACTAATCACATACTTATGGAAGTCACTTTAAACCCATGAGACTTTAACGAAATTCATGAGACATTTGACATGACATTTACTATATCTCAAATTCTATAAAAAAACGTTAATTTGATATTTGTCATTTAATATTTTTTTTCTCAGATTTCAATATCCAAAGTCCATTCAATTGAAGTTTCAACTTCAAAATTATAAATCCAACATATAGAATTTAATCAAATAAAATTTCAAAACTTTCATCAAACTACCAAATTATATTTCCGAACTCGAAATCAAGTGAGACTAAGCTAAAACCTGATCAAATGTGGCCGCATTAATTTTCATCCTACTCTTCTAGTAAAATTATAAGTCGAATCCGTTAATATTTTCTATGCAATAAATCAAACTTCCTTGACCTTTCCACATTGGGCAAGTGTCAACCCTATACACGGCCTTTTGATTTAACGAACTCTCAAAATTAATTTTTTGGTTTTGATCTCGATTCGAAAATCCGGTTCTTTAAAAACATATACTATAGTATAGTTTTTCTTTTTCTTCTTACTTACATATCTTACACTTTTGATTGTGTCATTTGACTATTTGAGTCCAATAAATTTGTTTTAATTTGATTAAGCAGTCACGTGCACATTGCAATTTGTAAGCCAAAGGTTCACTAAAATTCTCCAAAACTAATACTGAAAATGCTTATAGTTATAGAGCAAATTTACTTGGTTCATAATGTATTGGCGACATAATTAAATGTGTATTATAGAAAAATAAATAGCTAATGTGCTAATCTTAAAAGATAAAAAGGTTAGATCTACCTAAACTATAATTAAATGTATGGAGCCAAAAAAAATTTACTTTGATCACAAATGATCAAGTCACTTTTGTATTTTAAATTTAACGAGAATTTGATCTATCGATTGAGAAAATAATTTTACAAGAATTAATTCTATTAAAATAAAATTTTAAAATTATTGAAAAAATATAATTTTAAAAATTAATTATAGAATAGTTTAGTGACTTGTGAAATAAGTTGAAGTTTTACTTTTGAAAATTTCAAAAGTAATTAAGGTATTAGGGATAAATACTTACAAAATCACTATTAATCAAAAGTTAATGATTATTTGAAGGGCCAAATACCTATAAAATCACTATAGTACTTTTGAGTATTGTTGTACTCGTAGACTTGGTAGGAAAACAGTATTTAATCTCATAGTAAAAATCATTAGTTATAGCTGATTGGACCCCTCGATAGTCCAATCCTAGATCAACCCAACTCAACATCCATATATAGTGGCAATGAATCGCTCCGTCATTAAATTTTTGGTTTTGGGTAAATTATAAATATCTCCCCTCATGTATGACCTAATTACGAAAATTTTCTCATGTATTGGATATTACAAAAATTATTCTCAAGATTATTACTTTCTTACAATTAACTCCTTGTCACTGGATGTTAGTTGTAATGTTTGTAATATCTAATAAATATTAAAACTTAAGTGCTAATATCTTATAAATTAAAAGAGAGATAATTATATATTTACTATCAAAATAATTGATAAAACTCATAATTGCCCAACAATTTTAATTAATATTGCGAAAACAAAGTATTTACATATTTATTAACAATTTAAATTGTATAATAATAAATTATATAGAATTTTAATAACACTATTTTAGAAATATGAACAAATTGTTTACACATTTAGTTAAATGAATTTATTTTCTAAATTAGTAAATTCAATAAAATTATAATGTGTTATAAATAAGATATTTTAATTTAATAAAATTTATGTTGTATTATAGATTACAATATTTATTGAAATTTATGGACAATTACCAATTATTTTGATAGTAAATATATGATTATCATTTTTATAATTTATAATATATAATAATTAACACCAAAATTTTAAACTTCATAAGACATTACAAACATTTCAAATAACCTCTAATGACAAAATTAAAATATTTTAAGACAAATGATTAATTGTAAGAAAGTAATAAACCTAAGAAAAATTAATGTACTACCCAATATGCAAGGGGTTTTCTCTGTAATGAAGCCTTAGTGATATTCCTAACTTATCATTTTTTTATATATAAAAGAATAATCTTATGGAAAGTCATAAAACAGTTCTACCAAAAAATTGAGATTGAGAATTTTCCACTTTATTCAGGGCATTTTTAGTGTATCAAGGGGAGGGTGGATTTGGGGGTTTTTGGATCTAGGGGGGTAAAAAAGTGAAAAAAATGTATAGAGGGGAAAAAAGGGATAAATGGATTCAATCTTCACTTGGACTGCTTGAAGCTGCCTTGGATTGCCTCACCATTTGAATCATTCAGCTGCTCTTCATGCGCTGGGCTGGCGAGTGCAATAGCCCAATTTATTTATTTTTTAAATAAAACCCCTTTTAATTTAAAAAAAAAAATTCTTTAAAATACCTTATTAAATAAAAAATAATTCTTATTTAATCTTAATTTTATTTAATTTGTGTACTATTTTTAAAAAGTTAATTTTAATATAAAAATGTAACTTTTATTTAATAAAATCAAATTTAATGTAAATTTAATGTAACCATTATGTTGGAAAATTTAATGTCAATATTAAATTATTTTTATTATTTCCAAATCATGTCAATCAATTATTTAATTGTTGTATTATTGTGCACCAATTTTAAATTCCCTTTAAAAGTTAATTATTAGAAACTCAAATTTAATTTAATTAATAAAAATGAAACCTTAAAAGAACTTTTTTTTGTTTGATAATAAATCTTACATATGATTCGTTAAATTAAAAACGATATAACCCTAACTTAATGAACTTTATTATTGTTTAATTTTTATTATTATTATTATTGCTATTATTGTTATTATTATTAAGTGAAAGTGGGGAAAATGAGAATTTTACTTAAATGGAATTGATACATTGATAAATTTTAAATGACTTATGAAAAAGAAAAGGAAAGATGAACTTAAATTCTAAAAGAAAGCTGGACTGAGTGAGAAAAAACTAAACTTGAACTGAAGCAACACTGAAACAGATGCCCTTATACCTGTGTGCGAGAAGGAGACCATAGCCCCCACCATTTTCAACTTTTTTCAGACCCACAGGAAATAATAAATTCCAAAATTTAACAGATTTAAAATTTATTAATAACCATTCCCACTCGAGCTTTCCTGTGAGCTTGACTTTTCAATTCTTTAATATTTTTTCTCTTGCTTCATTTTCTTCTTCAGCTACAGGTGACTCTTACAAGAAAGAAAGCATATATAATTGTGATTATTTTTAACATATATTTTTGTTGCTGTTTATTGTTTTATAAACTTTATATTTGCAGGGGAAAGGGATTTGGAGTATGGGGATAAATATTGGAGGGTATGCTACTACAGCTAAGGAACTGCGTTGGCTTTCTGCTGTTTTTGCTGGTATTTTGATGTGCAAAATTGTAAGTGTGCCTTTTTTCAATTTGGTCCCTGTTCTTTTCTTTTCTTTTCTTTCTTTCTTTTTGTGTTGTTGTTTATGGTTTGTTTTTTCTGTATTTCAACCGCTAATCTTTGTACAGTGGATGTTGGAAATGGATTGAATACATAAACAACATTAAAAACAGATCTGATTCAATTCGATCTTAAGAAATTAACTGTCCGCCATGCCAATTTCAATGAGAAGAGGAATAAATTTTGAACTTGATGCAACTGAAACTTATCTTGTTCGGTTGTTCCATACCATTGTTCTTAATGGATTTTTCTGTTGGGATGGACTAAATCTTAAGCTTTAGTTTCTTTTGCAGAAGGGGTTTCAGAGAATATGATTATGTTGTGTTGTACCTTCAATTCAAATGGGACCGTAACCCCTTTAAGTTAATGATTGTTCTTAATGACTGTCTGGTGGGATGGATTTTGATTAGGTTATTACACTTTCCTTTATTTTCAATTCAGCCCTTCGTCGAATTGCAGTTAATCCCTATGACACTTTGCTAATTAGTGTGCCACACACTCTTCAACTATTCGTTGAAACTGGATAAGTAATTAATTTCAGCACTGGTTCTTGATTGGATTTGAGCATTATATTCAAGCTAAATCTTTAGTTTAGTCCTGCTGCTAAAATTTTTGGTTGAAGGTTTATGACTTAACAGGTGTAATTAGCACTTCCCTTATAAAGGGATATGGCAAACTTAACAGCAAACAAAAACTAGAATGGAAAAACAGGTAATTTTCCTTCCCTATCAATTTCTAATCTCGAATTTTTGATTGTTTTTCCATTGACTTTTATTTCAACCTGAAATATGAAATGATTATTTACTATTTACACAGGGGATTCTCCACTTTCCATGCCATAGTTGTGGCAGCTGCTGCCCTATATCTCTTACTTGTTTCCGATCTTTTTGAAGATTCAGGAGATAAGTTGATGATCAATAAAACATCAAGTTTATCAGACACCGTATTGGGGGTATGCTATTTTTTTGCTGGTTTAAATTCCGATTCTATTTTTGAAGATTTAATTTCCATTTCCTGGCTATATATGTTTGAAACTATATTTATTTTGTCATTAAATTATTCAGGTTTCCATTGGGTACTTCTTATCAGACTTGGGAATGATAATTTACAATTTTCCCGCCTTAGGTGGGATGGAATATGTAAGTATAAGAGCTCTACCAAAATGCACTCGTAAATTTCCTCCTTTTGGTCAATTCTAATTTCTTATTAATTTTACAATTATCTCTTTGTTTATGAATAGTGTTGCTTATTGGGCTCATTTATTTTGATAGCTAATACATCATGGACTATCCCTGTATGCAATTATTCAATCCCTTTATCAAGGCCAAGCTCAATTTTATATATTGATGATCCTCTTTACCGAAATCACAACTCCATTTGTTAATCTAAGATGGTAAGCTTACGAGACACAGATTCTTGCATCTCGTTATTACAGTTCCCTAGGTTTCAACATCTATTCATTATCTTTGCGCATTTAGGTATCTGGATGTTTCTGGCCTGAAGAGTTCCAAAATCTACATTTTCAATGGTGTTGCTTTGTTCTTCGGATGGTTGGTATGGTCCATCATACTTTATTTGACTTAAAATAATTGTTTATACTTCCGCAAGTTAACTTACTTTCTATCTTTCAAATCGTAGATAAAGTAGTCTTTGTGTTTTGAATCGACACATTTGACCCCAGCTTTAACATATTTTATCTCTCATCTTTTTGGTTCAACACATTTTGAGTTAAGCACATATAGTCCATGGTATATGAACTATTTTTCTTAAATTTTATTCTACTTTAATAATTAGCCTGTTCTTTTCGGAGTAATGCAATTCAATCACCAGAATAACTACCTTTTTCACTGTGATGTCTTAATTTAAAAATTGAGTAGCTTACGTTATGCTGTAGGTGGTTACAACATTTAAATTTTGATTTACAGGGCGCAAGGATCATATTATTTGTCTTCTATTTCTACCACGTTTTCACCCATTTTGACCAGGTGAGTACTCATCTATGTGGTCTTGTTTGTTTCAATTATGAAATTTTGTAGGTATACAAACTATTTTTGGTTCTTGGAGTTTAGACATTTTAGTGAGTAAAATGATTAGGAAAATGTTTTTCTTGCATCAAATGGTACATTGAGCTTCATCTTTGTTCATAATTGTCAATTTGATTGATATTCAAGAACCAAATGCAGCTTAAATATCTACGTAGAAAAATCTAGAGAAGAACGTTTCCCTTCCTCTTCTTTGAAAGGAGATATATGAACATAAGAGGAGTTCAATAATGGATTTCCCTGATTTTACCATGCATTTGGATAGAGGGATTGTGATATGAATTTTTTTTTTTTTCGGAGCAAGGGTTCAAATGATTCTAATATATTTAAAGTTCATTACTTTGGTTAAATGAATTACAAAATATGATTACTAAAAGTTTTTAAATCCATATAAATTCAAATGGATTTGTTATTATGGATCTGGAGTACTTAGTTATTTTCAACTTCTAGTAAGAACTTTTGATGCCTTATGGTCAAGAAATCTGTAAATTTTGCAAATTGAATACGATTGCCAAAAAAGTTACACAGGATGTATTATCTCTTTCAATTATTTTTTGCAATTCATCTTGTGAGTATTTTAGTTATGTGTGGTTCTTGAATTTTTGTGAAGTTTCATGATAAGGGAAATGAAAGATATCCAAAAACAGAGCCCGATGTTGTTGCAGTATACTATATAATTGTTAGCGTTTTACTCACTAAAATCGAAGAACCAAACAATACAAAAACATGTTGTGAACTTATTTTTGGTCTTACTTTCAGGTGAAGCAAGTTGGGGCATCCGGTTTTTACACGTTGCTTACAGTATCTCCTGGGGTTGCAATATTGAACGTGATTTGGTTTTGGAAAATTACCAGAGGAATGGTAAAGACGTTGAAGAAAGCTGGACACACCCAATAAATTAATTAATTGTCTTCTCCTAATTTATGTGTTGTTACTTATTGTTCATTGGCTCGTGCATATATTTTCACAGTTTACATTAATTAGTTGTATTATTAAAATATATATTACTCATATTTATTGACGTCGCCTTGCTAGTGGGAAAATTGTATTTTTTTGTTCAACCTGTTGATTCCTAAATGGGATTATCGGCGATCAATTTAATAGTAAAAAAGAAAATACGAGGTTTTTTACTAATAAATATAACAACTTTTATCTTTAGCTCTAAACAAGTGTCTCACGAGTCACGATTGTTTCGGAATTTCAAATTTGTACCTTCTTCTAGTTTGTCAATAGAAGTATTGCCGGTTATGTACAATCAAGATTAGTCTAGTATAAGCTTATATACTAGATCATTAGAAAAAAAAAAAAGAAAAAAAAATATTAAAATAAACCTATGTAAATGTGTTGTGTTGGTACAATATTCTGCCTTATATTATTCTCATTTAATTAGATAACTGATATCTAAATTAATAAACATGATCTTTAAGTAACCACGTGCAAGAAGAATCTAATTCTTAATCTTTAATTATCCCAATCTATAAAGTTACCACATTTTTGTCCACTTACGGACCAGTTGATTTGCGCGGGTGCTTCATTATTGTTATTTTTATTGCCATGCATTTATGCTTTTACCAAAATAATTAATTTAAGATTTGAAACTTTAATTACCTTTATACTAGCACTATAATATAGAATAATAATTAAAAAGAAATGGTGGGGAGTGTGTTAGAAAAGGTAGAAATTAAACACGGTTGACATACAGTGGAACGTGCTGGGTTTATACTTCACTAATTTTAAGTTAATTTGATTTAATCTAATATAAGATAACTAAAATCGAAATTTGAAATGGATTCAAACTAACCCAATAATTGCTCCCACATTTGCCAAACATTGGTTTAAATATATAATAATAACCACCATATTAAATGAAAAATGAAAGTCTATTTTGCACTTGAGTCACTGGTTAATAACACGACTCTTTATAATTGAAATTGGAATAGTTGATGGTCACAAATTAAATAATTATACCAAATATGATGGTCAATAGTTGGACACTCTTTGGAAGGAGCGATGAACCATCTCAGTCATTAGGGCAAAGAGGAATAGACTAGAGGCAGAGTAAGCAAATATGTCAATCCTTTTCCCCTTTCCTTTATATTTCCTCTGAAAATTAAATCCAACAGATCAAATCAGGAAAAAAATTCAACTTTATTAATTACTACCTGTAGCAAATTATTGAAATAACAGAAAGTTTAATATCTGATCAAGAAGTTCTTCTTTATAAAGTGTCACTCCAATTTTAAGTTATTTACTGTAGTCTCTAAAATAAAAGTTATTTATTATTTACCATAAACAATCTAATACGATCTAGTGATGTTTAAAAGTCTAAAAACTATAAAATAATTATATGACTTAATAAATCAAATAAATTGTCTCACCCATATATTAACATTAAATACGGGTGAAGGAAAAAATTAGAAGTATTTTTACACATGGTTCGACATTACTATTAATTTGTTTCAAATAAATGATGACAATTGCTACCTTGAGAAAAATAGCAATCTAAATAGGTAGGGCTATTTTGTCAAAAAAATAATATAGGACTTTTTATAATCGATGTTGATTTATCAAATATAACACTACTATTAGTCTTAAGTCGGGAAAATAAATACTTGACCTTGAAAATAAGTACTTAATATTTTTCTCTACGTCATGAATGTGTCATGATACTTTATTATTGTCTGAAAACATAATACGGTTGATGATATGTATTACACATTTTACCATTTTCTTGAATAATTAAGTTAAAAATCGTTGTTTTTCAAAATGATATTTTGAGTTTTTGCTGCTCATATTGAACCTATTTTTTTTTTTTTTTTTAATACTTTTGTCAAATTTGAAGGTGAAAAGGTCTTTTGAATCTTTTCCTTTGTGGTTTATTGTATTTTTTTACTTTCTATCTTTTTTTTGCACTTTTATTGAATAACTTTTATATATAAAATGAAAAACTGAGTTCCAAGAATCTACATCACTAACCACACAATTCCTACGCGTGAAGATCCAAAAACTGAAATTAAATCACTAAAATCCAAAACAGTGAAATCGTACCCAAATTAATCTAAAGATATCCCCAAAAGTTACTAGGCAATTACCAATTTAATTTTCACACACACGCATACGCACATGGACACTGATTGAATATGCACCCGCACACGCCTAACCGCGCAACTAGCCAAGATGGCGGGTAGGGGACCTTCTCTTCAAACTCAAAACTCACACTCACACTCACACCACCGTGTGCGTAGGACTAAAATCAAATCAACTTATCTCATATACGAATCGATCTTATTCGCTAAATACATTTCGAGCTCGACTAGAGAATTGTTTTTTTATTTTCAAGGGTATTCAGGTATTAGACCTGACTTAATGCATTTCGAGGTGTCTTTGACATGATATTATATGAGAATCTTTCACATTGATAATTTGAACATGAGTTCGTCACGTTATAAGGACTAGTTCATTCTACTAGACCAATTACTAATTAATTTGACTCGATAAGCTAAAAATATGAAAAAAATATATAAATAACAAGCCACTCGAGTTCGTCTCTTATACAACTCAATTTAATTAACAATCAAACTAATCTCTAACATAGCTTGAATATCGAACTTCAACATATAATATTGGAAACTACTCAATTCACTTTAAAATTCATTTACCAATTAAACCAGAATCAAACGCCATCTAAAGCTCAATAAAAAGTTTAAAACCAAATCCTAAATATATATTTATTAGAATATATTTTACTCGTTCACACTAAATTTGTATATGTAATGAAGCTTCGTAGGAAAAGGCCTTAAAAGCCAACCTTTACTCCCAATATAATATCTACCCCTCAATTTGTTTATTTTTCTTCCCCACTCTTTTCTATCTTATATGTTCAGTTATTATTACTTCTATTCCTCAATCAAAAAAGAACATGTGGAGAACTCAGGGCATTAATTTATTGAAACGGGCTGTAAATTCCGGGTCAAGGCCCGGTTTCACTCACACAAATCAATCTTACGGGGGCCCGATTACTCTTGCCCATCATTACTGCAGCTCAAACAACGAAAATGGTGTGAATACGATGTCGTATGCGGAGGCGAAGAGACTGATGAGACTGGTTAATGTGGAGGCGCTTAAGGAGAAATTGGGAATGGAAAACAAGGAAGTTATCCACTACGACGAGCTCTTGAAAGCCTGTCAGAGTATGGGTGTCGCTAAGTCGTCTCACGAGGCCGACGCTTTTGCTCGAGTTCTTGATGACGCCGGCGTCGTTTTGCTCTTCCGAGATAAAGTCTACCTTCATCCGGATAAGGTTTTTGTTAATTTTTTTTTTCGTATATTTTTATTGATTCTCTGTAAAGATTTGATCTTTTGTTAGTATTTGCAATTGGGTTGTTGCGAACAAGGAAAACGTTAAATGTTTTTTGTTTTGGTACACAATTTTGATGTCTAAATAAGAAAGAAAATAGAGAGTTTATGTATTTTGGTTCTGAAATAATATCGGCATTGATTTTCACTGATTTTTTTCTTTTTTCTTTTTGTTGATATATTTTCACTGATTTTAAGATTAAGACAAAATGTTTTGTGGGTGTTTAGGAGGTGATTCATCAAGTAAATTGAGGTATTCTATTTGTTGATTTGTAAATTATTGAGGTTTCTTGTTTCTTCATAAAGTTTCTGGCCTATAAGGCTTGATCTGTTTTGGTAAATTTAGTTGTGATCTTGACAACTGATGCATATTCTTACTACTTTGCAACAAGATAAACAAATTAAGCTTTGAGTAACATAAATGTCGATGACCTAAAGATTTACAGGCCTTGAATTTTACTATGAATATAATGCATTTTCATTTGAGTTATGTATTAATTCATCAATTTACTTATAGTTTATCTCATTCTTTAGGTGGTTGATATGGTTAGAAAAGCAGTACCCGTTGCACTTTTACCTGAAGACGACCCACGTAAAGACGAGTTCAAGAAACTGCAAAAAAAGAAGAACGAAATCGACATGCTGGCTCACAAACAAGTACGCCGCATATTATGGACTGGCTTAGGTTTTGCTACGGTACAAGTAGGACTCTTCTTTCGTCTCACATTTTGGGAATTTTCTTGGGACGTAATGGAGCCTATTGCGTTTTTCGCAACCACCACCGGTATAGTAATAGGCTATGCTTACTTTATGATCACTTCAAGAGACCCTAGTTACCAAGATTTGCTGAAGAGGCTCTTCCTCTCTAGGCAGAGGAAACTCATTCAGAAGCAAAATTTTGATATTCAAAGGTTTGTAGAGTTGCAGAAGGTTTTCAGATTGCCTTTGGATTCGTGTGCTTCTATCAAACGGCGGACAGGGGTAGAGTTGGAACCCGAGGATTTATTACATGATCATTGATGCAGAAAGTGGTATCTTTTAAATGCATTTTAGTTAACAATCGGCTAAAACTCCCCTTTTTCTTCCGAGGGAGTGCTTACATGACAATGATTTAGATGGCTACGCAACCAACTTTTAGAATTGATACAATTTTCAACTAGTTTCTTTCCTCGTGAGAGGACTCGCAAAAGGAACAATATTTGCTGCTACATAATCTTGTATTGAATACAATTTAACTTAATTTGTTCTATAATCTTTACTTTACATACATACTGTTTGCCTTTTGTTTTTACAATTGTGCTAGGATGTCAGCATATAATTATTCAGTAATTGTAAAGAATGCATCTCCTACCAAATAGGAAGTGTCTGGCCAAATCAAGCCTGGACTAGTTTTACCTTTGTCACGAGATCAAGTAGGGGTGTAGACCAAACTAGTAGTGTCAAACAACACATTTTTCAAGCTTTTTTTTAATTTTCTATCAAGCTGGAAATTGTGCTCGGATGCTCGAATGAGCTCTCATTGAGTCGAATTCGAGTAGTTTGACATTTTTATTTATGTTATGTCATTGTTTAGCTTATTGAGTTAAGCTCCAACACAGTTTCAAAATTTATCAAAATATACTTTTCAACTTTTGGTTTGTATAATGAATCGAATTTAAAGGAACTTTCATTGAACTAGCACAAAAGGAATAGCGATCCTGGTCTCCTGGGATCGTGTTATATAGCTAAAAAATACCGATGGCTTAAGCATGGCCTGGCCAGATAGTATATTCCCAATAAAGTACTCTTTTTGATCTGTTAATATGAGGTACACCAAAAAGTAATATATATGTTGGGACAAAATGAAATTGTGGAGAGTGTGCTCTACGAGCTCAACTTTCTGGGCGGGAAGTTGAGCAGTCAAATATTTGTTAGGAAGTTGTGGTACCGACACCCTAATACAACTAAAGTATAAATGAGAAACTTGTGAAAATAAGATAAAACAATTGGAGTCAAGTAAACCGTAGAAGAATTTTATTATCGCAAAAAAATTACAACACTTTCTATAACACTGGATAGAAACAAAATATTAGAAGAAACCTCACTTTTATCCTCTCTATATTTTTCTCACACTCTCTCAATGCTATTATCTCAAGTGAAAATCAATCCCTATTTTTTCTTAGACTCAAAATGGAATTCAATTTTTAATTCTCTACTCTACACTTAATTACACAATGCATGCATGTATATTTATAGGCAATTGAAGCGGTGAAGATTTTCATTTTCATTACTTTAGTTCACCGCCTCAAGTAGGCGGTAATTGGTTTGCTTCAATGTTGAGCAACCAAAGTCAAACTTTTCTTCTTGTTGTAATTTCCTTGACAACACGTAGCTTTATTATTAACAATGTGGAGGTCGAATTTTATTTGTGCTTAAGAGATTCAAATTCAAAGATGCAATTTACGGCATACTTGCTGGTTCTATATAGAGAATGCAGTGGAGAGTTGAGTTTTGAGTGTCACTGTTTCTGAAAGAAGTTTATCTATTGTAGCATCTAATACCATAACCTCATTCTTTTTCTCCTCTCCAACTAATATATGCCCAACTAATAATCTAACAAAAGAAAAAAGAAAACCCTGCCTTTTTGCAATGCAATTTCCCACAAAAAGGAAAAACAGAAGATAGATATATTTACAAAAAGAAACTATATGGTGAATGTTTTCATTACCAAGTCAAATGATCACAAACTTACCAATTCATCACATGAGTTTAAAAAGATTGTTCTTCTTATATATCAAAAACTCACCCTCCATATTATTTAGCAAATCAATCAATGACTCTTCTGTTGATCCATTAAAATGCTCCAGTAGATCAGATAGCAAAACCTGCATATATTAATATTAGTAGTGTAATTTGAGGTGAAATTGCATTTTGAGTCCCACAAGAATGGACCCTTTTAACACTTTTTACTTTTTGTATTTTTGGTCCTATCGCTCCATTTCCATATTATTTTGGACAAAATTGCAAACAGAGACAGCCTATTGGACAAAAAATGTAGAATGGAGATTATTCTATAGGACCAGAAGTGCAAAAAATGGATGTAAAATGGGGCAATAGCACTTAAAGTGCTAAACATTTTAAAAATTGAGACCATAAGTGCAATTTTCTAAAGCGCGGGACCAAAAGTTTTGAGAGCCCAATCCCGAAGGACTCGAGATACAATTTTTCCATAATTCGAGCAGTCTCCTCTTGCAATGAATACCGAGTGCATCATCAGGATTTAAACAATGGATGAACTTACCCCATCCTTGAAATTACTGAGCCAGTTCAGTACAGAACTCTCTGTTGCCTCCTCCACCTCAGCAGACTGTTCTACTTTTACGTCGACTTTTTGGCGTTTTGTAGAACAGGTTAAATCATCCACGCTATCAAACATTGGTTCAAGATTAGACTGAGTCACGTCCATCTGGCACGAACGGCTATATCTTTCAGAGAGTTTTGTTGTCCCGTATGGTGATTCATCGACTTTTTGGTCGCTAGATGAAATAACCTTCATTAATATTCCCATCTCTTGCATCAGCAAGCATATTTTGATTTGACTATAACTTACCTGTACATTAACAAATTTCGAACATTGAACATTGAAACCGAAGAAGTAATGCATCTCAATTAAATTTCATAGTTAAATGGCATACTTCCCGTACATTACAACCCAATGTCTTAAAATGTTTTGCATTTTTATCTTATCACCTCCTTTCCATCCAATTTTTTACCAAAATTGCAGAACTGAGGCAACCCTATGGGACTAAAGTGCCAAAAAGAGACTCTATATGAAACAAAAGCTGCAAAATATTTTAAATTGGGACCAAAAATTCAAAACATTCTACAAAAAGTGGGATCAAAACTGCAATTTTGTAAAGCACGGGACCAGAAGTGCCGAGGGTCCAGTTTTTTGGAATTAAAAATGCAATTTTGCAATATATAAACCATACCTCTTCAGGTAATTCATTTTTTATAGGTTTTAACTTTTCCTTGCCAACTTTCAATACAGCATCCTGAATGTTTTTGGATATTTCCTGTGTTAGTCCAATCTCCAGGCATAATCTGGCCCAATCAATTGAACAACCCTCTTTTCCGGCTTCAAGAATATACTCAAAGACAGTTTGTTCTTTAATTGGAGCTGCTCTAGCTGGGTGGTTCTACATTATATAAAGTAATTCTTACAAATTAATTGCCAGAAAGTAAAACTTAAAGGATACGTGTTTTCAAAACTTACAGCAATTTGTTGGATGGTAAGGCCATTTTCTTGCCACATTTTCCAAGCTTCAAACTTCGCAGGTGCTAGTTTTTTATTGTTTGGTACAGTTGCAACTGTTCTAGGCATAGGAGATTCTACATTTAGCTCTCCATCCAAAGAAAGATTCAATTCTTTCGACAAATTCTGAATTGTTTGTAGCAAATGATCTCCATATGTTTTCAAGAAGTGCTGCAGCAAAAAAAAAAAAAAAAAACATCCACATTAGTACCCTCCCATCAAAATGAAGGGTGCTGAAGAAATCAAATAAGACAAATGCTTAAGTTCGAGCTCAGAATAAATAAACCATAAGATAAAAGTGATTTGTCCACACAAAGATTTCCATATATCAGAGTTGCAGAAACAAGCACCTTATGAACTCTAAATTTTGGTTGTGGAAATGGAGAAATCTGAATCTTTTGAACCTTTTACCTTATTTTCAATGATATAATATGTCCAATAAACAGAGAGCTCAACAAAATGCACATCCTGATTTATATGAAAATCCTAATAAAAGATGCGAGAAAGCTTTTATATGTATGTCATTATTGTAAAATACTGGAAAACTGCCAATCTCCTTGTCCAATATATGTCTCATGTATTTAATGAAATAAAAGAAGCTGGGAGTAATAACAGGAAGAAATTTACAATCATTCTGGAAAATATATTTATTAAATAGAAAAAAGCAAAAAAATGCATCAAGCTCAATTTATTTCCAACAAAGCTAAATTAAACTATTAAACAAACTTTCACACATTAAACAAGTTCTACCACAGTAAATACCTGGTTTACACCATCTATATTTGCTAGCCTAGCTCTTGTAGAAGGCCTTGTCAATGTTATCTTTCTTAACGTAAGATCACCACATAATGCATATCTGAAAACTAAAATAGTTTAATACAGAGGAGAAAGAAATCCTTGGTATATCCATATGAATTGCTTTGACGTCATTTATACTGTATAATTAGTATTTCAGGGAAGTAAGAAACAAATAACTTACGGAGCAGTTCCATTGTCTCTTGCAAGCTTCATTCGCTCTTGCACAAGAACTTTATAGAGCTGATCCTCTGCCTGGACTCGGAGGTAATAAAGCGAACATTATGGTAAAATGCGTCTGTCTCAGTCAAACTTAATCGTAAATAAAATCAAGAGAAACATCCAAAACTCATTCTTAGTGCAGAAGTACATAGGACATGCCAAAAAAGAAAGCATGTCAACAGTAAGAGAATTGAAATGTGAAAATAATTAAATAAAACTGAAAGTGCAGAACGCTTAGGCTTTTTGGAGTACTATACCTGGGACAATCCATCAAATTCAAGCTGAGACAGACCATTGACAAGTCCAACCCCACCAGCTGCATCTTTGTTCACCTCATTACCCATCATTTCTGGAGTTAATGGCAGATATAATGGAGGCTGCTGATCAGGACTGCAGGACTTCAAAAACTGCATTCCTTTTGGCCCAACTCTGGTACATGAAAGAATACATCATTCAATTAGTGTTTGCATTGGAAACTTGTTATCTTGCTTGAGAATTCAACCGCATTGTTAGGCAGAAAAAGATTTGGCCCTTCATTAATCTAATGAGCTGAGTAATATACAGAAATACAGTAATTATGTTCTGTGTCTGTGCATGATTTTATCTGAAAATTACATAAATACGTTTTTCATCAACTTTAACGTATGGCTATGTTTCTTATATTATAAACTGTATCTTTTCTCCCCGAGGATATAAATAAACAAGCTGGATGTAATATGTATCACTGAGGACTAGATAACATTTTATTTATGTCCTCATAAAAACTAAGTTCGAGAAGTAATCAAGTCCTTACAAAACTCCTTTTTTTATGAACAATTATAGCCACCAAAGAGATTTAGAGAACGCGGGTCAACAACAAGGCAAAGTGTGTCATTTTGCATGTTGAGGGGGGAGCAATCTACCTTACAGTCTTGTACATGTCTCTGAAGGTCTCAACCAAATAATCTGCACCAAGTATAAAAAGGCTAATCATTTTTTAATTGCAAAGAGAGAAAGAGAAAGAAGTAATTCAGAGTCGGAGCATCCTGATGCTGTCACAAATGAAACTATTTTCTCCATAGGATCTGTGGAACAAAAATTGTAAAAAGTATTCTGCTTTCAGTGTCTCATGACACTGTATAGAATATAGTGCATAAAGAAAGGATCATATGCCTGGCTGATCTAAATTTTAATTGCTCAAAATAGAAACAATATTTAAGGATTTTCCGTAAAATTTTAAATTTGACTGAGTGAGTAGCATTTCTAAAAGAGCAATTATTGTGAATCCAAGTATGTTAACCATTGCTGTAATTGTTTGCTCTAGTCCACCAGAGGTAAGGCTACTATATACAAGGAATTCATATTGATATTTCTTGTCATAGATAGGGTAGTTATTTAGTAGACTGAAGCTTTTATTAAATTTTGCTACTCATATCTGTGTTACCCATGTCCAGGAAAGCATCAGTTCTAAGGAATTGAATTGTGAAAAACATCATTAACATATCACACACATCATTTAAAATGAGGTTCCCCTTACATACCATGTGAAATCAATTGATAAGCTAGTGCTTTCCACCAATTAGCAGACAACTCTTTCCCCAGGCTATGAAATGGAAGCTTATCAAACTGAGCATCAATAATTTTCTTGGACTGTATCCATAAACAAGTAGCTACTGTCAGGAATTTCCAGTGCCAAATCACATGATCAATTAAAGAAAGTTGAGCAATAATTTTCACTACTCTTTGGAGTTTAAAACGAAATGGCCATATTGCTAGGAAAAAAGAAAGCAACAACTTTTCTAATTTAACTGTATATATTCATATAGATATTAATGTACAAAATTTGGATAAAAGAAAATTAACATATCAAGAAACCGATGCTAGAGTTGTTTATGACATTTACCCACCCTCTCCTCCTAACCTCAAAAACATTAGCCATTTAAGCTGTGAGACAGTTAGAAAGAGGCAGGATGAATAATAGTTTTGGTTTCCTAAGGGTATTCAGGTCCTAGACCTGTCTTGATCCCTTTCGAGGCGCATTGGACACATTAAGGCAGAACCACTCCCAAAAGGGTTTCGAATTTTGGTTCGGTACATTGTTGTGACTAGTCCCTTCCACTAGAACAATCACTTGTACGTAGCAACGATGAATATTCAAGCATGTGCAAAGCAGGTATAACTCATAACCTAGTTCAAGCAATAATATATCTAATTTTAAAGTTCATGTACATGCCACATTGGCAGGAAGGCTTACTCGAGATCCACGAAGAACATCCACAGGTAAGTTGAGACCCCAGTGACCCCCGCATGCCTGAATGCAAGCCAATAGAAGAAATGCCTCTCTAGCCATGTCACTCTCTTTCTTTATGTTAGTGCAATTATCACAAGTTCCTGCATACACCACATTCAGAATGCTTCTCAACTGAACATATATATTTGTAATATAATTCATAAGTTCTGACATGTTAAAGGTCTAATATTATACAATCACACCTAATTATCCATACTTATGGAGATTAGTAGGAGAAGTGAAGCATAAGAACATCTTCGGTGTAAGAAAAAATTCCGTTCGCCAACATCAGAAAGGAGAAATCATCTCAATCTACAACTCTAACCAGATAAATTTTGCATCATTACTGAGTTGCTATGACTTGCAAAATAACCAGAAAGGCTACTAGTTACTCTAGCAAAAGCTTTTGTTCGCTAGGGGCATATATCTTTGCATTATAATATATACCACGGTCATTTTTGAAGAATTATGTAAAAAGTAGCAATAACGAAATTGTTTAAGATGAAGCTTTTGGAACTTAACTAATCGGAGATCTACCAATCTCCTGGAGAAACTATTTCATGGTCCCATTTTTCCTTTTTAAGTGACGAAGCCACAGAAATGAATGATTCAAATTGCTAAATTGCAAACTATTGTTAACTGAATTGCTAGTTATTCAGGATTCAGTTTATTGTAGCAACTCTAAAGCAGATGTGATATTGACGAACCAGGTAAATTTAGTGAAACAAGCCAATCAATAATTATGTTATCCGACAAATAATTTTAAATTTTACTTCCAAAATATATTAATCATACAGCAGAAGGACCTAGTTGAAGGACAAAAGAGAAAATCATTTCATCGTTCATGTCAAACATATTCCTGAAAAGAAAAGGTCAAGCATCATTCATACCACATTTATCATAAGAGCAATTTTCTCCAAAATATTCCAACAGAAATTTTCTTCTACAAGTTGACAGCGTACAATAGCGTTGTGCAGCCATAAATGACTCCATTATCGCTTTTCTTTGGTCCGGCTAGTTGAATCATACATGCACCAGAAAATGGAGTATCAGAATAATACATTTGAAAAAACACTCTGAACTATAAAGAATATTATTAATATATATGAAATGGTGAAGGAGTTCAAAACAAAGATACATACGGTGCGTGCATCAGCACAATAAAAATCAGCTTTTGCAAAGTCACTTCTTGTGTAATAAAGCTGGCAGAATGAAGGAATCCCATCTCTACCACACCGTCCGCTTTCCTGGTAGTATGATTCCAAACTCTTTGGGCAGCCGTAATGTATCACATATCTCACATTGGGTTTGTCAATACCCATGCCAAAAGCTATAGTTGCAACCATGACATAAAACTCATCTCTGATGAATGATCTGCAACAAGTCAAAAGATCAATTGCATTGCTAAAGTTAAAGGATTATATAGTTCACACAAAATCCATGTGGATCAGAACTTAGAAAGATATCAGGCCAAGGAGATCTTTTGTAGGCTTTTTTACATATAGAAAATATTTTACATTAGTTAAATCCTTCAGAATAACAAATTAGACAATTATATTAATAATTTTCAACCAAATTTTAGGGAAACGAAACATAAGAATACTAATTCGGAGAGAGGATTGATAATAACGTAAGACCTGTGGGACTCTTCGCGTGCTTTATTAGACATTTGACCATGGTATATACCAGCCTCAATTCCTGCTTCCCGAAGGGACTCAAAAATCTGTTGAAATAATCATTACCATCATCAGAAAATTCAACTACAAATATAGTGCGACTCAATTCTTCTCACAACAATGTATAATGTACAGTAATGATTGCAAAACAACAGGATGAGATGTATGATGGGAAAGAATGAAATAACCTGTTCAACATCTTTGACGGTTGTACAGTATATTAGTATCGAACCTGCTTTGTCAACATATGTAGAGATCTCCTTTACAAACTCATTCAAAAAAGCATTACCGCGGTCAAAGGATTTAACACTGTAGAAGAGATTTTTGCGGTCGAATGATCCTATGGTTACATAAGGAAATTGCAGCTTCAATGAGTTTATAATGTCACGACGAACCCTGGAAATTGCAGAATTCACTTTCAAAGCTTCTAGTAGAAGGTATATTTAGAAGAAGTACAATCCCAGTGAATAAGAAGATAACAGCTGGTAGATCAAAGAAAATTATAAGGTCATAACATTTACTACGGCATTTATGGAAAAACACTCATTAATTAATTTACCCCTAAACGAAGGGCGTGAAGTTCTTTTGTCTAGTATAAGATAGGTGCTGAAAGATTCAAAATTATCTTTACTTAAAGGCGCAAGAATATATTCAGATCACAGATTAACTAAATACACACAAGAAAAAGAGACCTTGTGGATTTTTGGAATGAAATACTGTAATATTTAATATGCTAAACTAGGATCTATATATCCAGAGGATACAGAGCAAGTGAAATAATTATCTAAAGTACAATTCAGTGGTCCTTGTACAAGGATATTTTGTTAAACCTAATGATGGAACCTAATTTAAAATGCATATTTTCATGGAGACCTGTGTAAGGCTTCTTACTGTGAAGACAGGCAAATTAATAACTAAATGTAGACTTATCAAGAAGAAAAAAGAAACACTGAATGTAGATTAGAATTTCGAACTTACACAATTCAGTGAAGAACTAACCTACACTTCATCCAAATTGAGTATTGAGGGCCACCAGAACAGAAAAAAATATTTTAAATTTTTAAATTAAAGATTGAAAATGCAGCATACTTACTTTTCAGTCGCAGTTGCTGTTAAGCCAACAAATGGAACATTGGAAAGAACATTACGCAACCTATCCAATTGTTTGTACTCCACCCTGTGACATAGACAAAGCTTACTTTTCAGTGGAAGTATGATGTAACATATAAAGACACTGGCTGCATAATTCTAAGATTCCACCTCCATAACCAAAAGCAGATTTTATACAAGAACACTGACGCTCAGTTTCACGTGATGAATTGTGCTCCTACAGGGCTGGTAAAATTTCAGTAGGTGAGCTTCCAAAAGCCAAAATAAGTTTAATTGAACACTCAATGGTGCATATCAGTGGCTTCCTGATAGGATGTAACCTTTTTTTTCTAGTGTGTCACTGAAGTACATCTTGTTCATTAGGAAAAGGTAAAGTAAACTGCAAGTATTTCAGTAAAATGTTCATTCGGAAAAGGTAAAGTATTTCAGACCTAGTGGGAGAAGGGTGAGATTCATCCAAGAGCAAGACAAACCATTTTAGTTCCATGATCATTATGGTGAGCTTGTATTATCAACCACAAACAAAATGTAAGCTTTTGTTTTAGATGAATTATCAAAGCTACAAATTGTCCAGTTTTTTGCATGCATTTAACAATCAATATCTTCCAGCAGCTCAGAATAGCGAAACTGATAGCAAGAATGTAAATTTTGATGGATTCTCTCACCAATGAACTAACCTGAAATTATGACCCCATTCTGAGATGCAGTGTGCTTCATCAACAGCCAACAAACAAATTCCTGAATCTAGTAATCTTGACCAAAAACTGCGGTAGCATCATGCACAGCTCAGGAGAATTTCTCGACACAAATACTTAAGAGGATAAGCTACAAGTACTTACAAAACGACACAGCATGAGAACAATTACAAGCAAAAACTGAGCCATTTTGTGAACCAAAAATGAAAAGAATAAACAGATCAGAAAGTCAGGCCTGATGGAACTGATCAGCTTAACCGATTCAATAATATGGTTTCCATAGCACTTATTGCAATAAATTCTCAAATTGAGAGTTACCAAAAAGCTGAATGAAATGTATCATTCCACTTAACATATTATAATAAGCCACATTCACCTTAGGTGATACATTAAAAGTGTAAATTACAACTTTATGCCATTACCAAAACCCGGAAGAAAGATTTTTTGTTAAAAAAGTATACCTAGCTTCGAGCAAGCAGGCTTTCTCCGGTGTCATGTACAAAATATCATATCTTCCACTTTCAGCATTAGAATGCACACTGCGATCAGTCTGAGCGCTAGAAAGATACTCGGCCCGTATACCCCTTTGCTTCAATGCCATTACCTAAATGTAACACTTAGTTTTGATGAATTTATATTTAAAAAAAAAAAAAAACTAACAAAATTACATTAAAAACATAAATAAACAACAAAAACCTGGTCTTGCATTAAAGATATTAGAGGGCTTATGACCACAGCTGTCTTTTTAGCAATCAATGGTGGGACCTGATAGCTTCATTATCACATTGTTTCAACAAAATGTTCCAATAAAATAATTAAACTAGTTTCAGTTAAAAATAAATCAAAATTACCACAAGGATTTGCCACTGCCAGTGGCCATAACCACTAAGCAATCTTTCCCTTCCAGAATTTGTTCCACTATCTCTTTCTGGTACGGCCGGAAATGAGAAAACCCTAAATATTTCTGTAGCCCAAAACAACAGTAAATATATAAAAAGAAAGATTAATAGAAAAATAAATTGGAAGGAACAATAAAAATAGGAGAGAAATGAGGCAAACCTTGAGAGTAGACTCCATTTCAGGTGAAGAAGCAGAACAGTCTTTAAACGGAGTTTAAAGCTAAACGATTAAGGTGTGAATTATCAATTATTATTACACGGTACAAGCATATATACTGCATAGTTTCCCGCCATTTTCAGAGCAGTTATCAGGTGTGAATGGGAGCTTTATTAGTGATAGTACTCCGTATTGGTTTATGTGGAAAATGAATCTTTTTGTATAGTTTCTTATTCGGCGTTTCTAATGAATACACCTTGATTCTAGCATGAGATAGCTTGTCAAAAAGTAATATGTGGCTTAATTTAGTTTTATTTTTAATATTTTAATTTATTAATTATAAGTTTACCCTTATTAGTAAAAAAATGTATTTAGTTTTAATTAATTCATATGATTAGTTCCCTTCACGATCTCAAGTTCTTAACTCTCTCTCTTAACTGATACTGGAGTGAAAAAGTGACTACACCGAGAGTTAAACAACACCGTTGGTACTAAAATTAAACGTGCCGACGTGCCGGAGTAACATCTGCTGGAGAAAAAAATGTGTGGAGAAGAACAGGAGATTTGTTTTAAAGAAAAATTAATTTCACGCTAATATTTTTTTTATATATAAGGGTATTATGGTCATTGTGATTGTGCAACATGTTGTACATGTACAAAAATTATCATGATTGTTTGTACAGTTGCACAAATATTGACGATCTAGATCTATTTTTTTTAAATTTAAAGGCTCAAATTGACATATCTCAATAAATGTCATCTATCACTTAAAATGGGGGTTTCTCGTTTTGTTCATTTTCTTTCTCAAAAAAATACTAGTACAGTAGTACTGGTATTATTTTTTGGTTTGACATCATGTAAAGTTATTTTTGAAAGTAAATAAAAAGGGTCACTATCTCAATTCCAACATTTTATATATAGTCAGTTAACTATTTTACTTTTATCAAAAAAAAAATTGCATATTTTTTTTTGAAGATTTTAAAGTTTACTATTTGACTAAATTATTTTTAAAACTACGTGACATTTAAGATAACATATGGATATTTAGAATTAAAAACTTTTATTGACATATAATTTTCAAGGTAATAAATATTAAGATACATCATACAAATTAAACCATGAGAAACCAATATTTCCAATTATTTCTATTTTGATGCTCTGATTATATTTTTCTAAAAAATATCATATGCAATAGCACGAATTATTGAAAATATTAGACATGGTGTTATTGCATATGATGTTTCTATTATGATGTCGTGAATTTAATTTTTACATATATACTTTTTAACACCATTATATGAGTTTTTGGGTTATAATCAAGAAATAAACTAAACTCCAAAGAGAGTTTTGGGGTCGTAAAATAAAATAAAATATTAGTGGGAGGCTGAGCAGAACATGCAAAGAACAAAAGGGCCAAAATCGAATTATCTTATAAACTCTATCTTCCCAATAAAGAGAGTAGAGAAAAAAACCGAGCACAGAAAAAATGGCGTCTACTTGTACATGGAATCTCTCTTCTATTCGGGCTGCTCTTCCTTCCCCTTGCGGCCCTTCAGTTTGTTTTCCAAACGGGTCGTCCCATTCTCGCCTCAGACTCTCGAAGCCCAGATCCGGTCTGAAACCCCTCAACTCTTTTGTGGGCTTAGCTCCTCTGCATCCACTTTTCTTTTCTCAGGGTACAACCTTTTTCTTTTCCAATCTATTGTACTACTACATTTGCATTCACTTTTCTCATCTCAAATTACATCCTTTTCTCTTCCTTTTACTACATTTAGGCTATGTTTGATTCAAGATTTCAGTGATTAAAGCACAAAGGAAAATATTTTTTCTTGCTTCCAATGACGCAACATTGAGCATCTTTTATTGTTCATTTCCATTTTACTTATCATTTTACTCACTGAAATCCATAAATCAAACATAGCATTACAGATTTTGATTTTAGAAACTGAAGCCTATAAACTATTTGTTTAATTGTATTTTGTGAAAATGGATCACGTATTGACTTCTGAGTTAAGGATATCTACGAGATTTGAATTTGTTTGCATGCTTTTGCATTGTAATTCTACTACTGAATTTGGTTGGGTTATTTTGAATGAGTTTGGTTGGTGCTCAGTTATAATATCTTGTGATGAATACTTGCAATCATTCTTCAGTGATAAATGTTTTCCATTGAAATTATTTTTATTTCTCAGTACATGGAATTCTTGATGGTTATATTTGAATAGTGAGAGTGGTTTCATGTAGTTGTAAAATTGTTTATTTGAAGGTTACTTTCCCTTTTTAGTCTGAACAAGGATAAGCTAATTTGTCCACATCATGGTTGGCAAATTCTCAAGTTATTGTTTATGTTCATGAAGACCCTGTATTTTCTTTGAACTTTATTAAAATCTCAACATTGCAAATTTCTCTCTTCTTTGCAGAGATAACATAAGCAGTGTCTAGTATTTGTCTTTGTATCAGAATTATAACTTTCTGAAATCTCGTTTGAATCGCATTGACTGCACAATGACCTTCCCTAACTATGTATTTGGTTTTTCATCACTTGTTTGTATATTGTGTTGTCTTTATTTCTTTTGGGCTAATAGTTCGGCTGGTTAATTTTGTTCCAATACATGCAATCACCATTCAGTGATTTTCCCACATTTGAAGTTATGATTAGCAATGCTAAGGACCAGACCTGTTTGTTTTTTCTTTTTTGTTTTTCTCATGGGAAGTTCTTGATGTGGTTGTTATTTGTATTATACTTTACTGAGTGTAGTAAGTTTGTTTGCAATAAGATGTACACTACTGAAGCAATTTTTCCCTTTCATATGCAATTTGTGAAGCACATTCTAATATATCCCCTTTTCCAGGTTCTTTTTTGTCATTTAAGAAGGGAATAAGAAGATTTGATTTCTTTTCTCAATGGTTTCGAATTTTAGGATCTTTTTAAACTAGTGATTTTTGCTCAAGGTTATATTGATATTTCCTGACAACCTAGAGCTCATTCCATTAAGTCAAACTTGATTTTAAATTGCGTTTCAGTTGTATGTAATTAGATTTGTCACATTCCTTTTGCATTATGGTAAAGGTCTTATTTTTATCCGACTTTTTGCTCAAAAAATTTGAATTTATTTTTCTTGACAACCTATATCAAACACGGGATTTTTTCAACGCTGCAGATGCAATGAGTTTTGAGCATTGTTTCTCCATAATCGACAATGGTGGTCGAGTTTCTGCCATGAGGCACGGGAGAAAGGTGCCAAAACTCAACAGGCCACCCGACCAGCGTAAGGCTCTTTTACGTGGATTAACAACTCAACTTCTAAAGTATGGCCGTATAAAGACCACACGAGCCAGGGCTAGTGCGTTGAGAAAGTACATTGATAAAATGATCACACTGGCTAAAGATGGTACTCTACACAAGAGAAGGCAAGCACTTGGTTTTATCTATGAAAAGCAAATTGTTCATGCATTGTTTGCTGAGGTTGATGAGAGGTATGGAGAAAGAGAAGGAGGGTATACTAGGATAATTAGAACTCTACCTAGGAGAGGAGATAATGCACCTATGGCTTATATTGAGTTGGTTTAGTTTTTGATTCGTTAATTTGAGTAAGCTTTTTTGTTTGTCATGTTAAAATAAAATTTTAATGAAAACCATTGGTTATGTTCATAGATAGAATTGAGATTTCTTCTCTCTTTTATCTTTTCTTGACATAATCTGGTTAATGTATAATGTAATATATTATATTAACGGCTCGACCTAGCTTGTGTTTGTGTTTGTGTTTGTGTTTGGCTTGATTAAAGCTTGTTTGAACTCATTTTGTTCACCAGTCAACTGAAACTTAAGTATGATTGTAATTATAAAAGCACTATAATGTAATCTTCAATTCTTAAAAATAATTAAATAAGATTTTATAATATACTGATTGACTGAATTCACACATTTACACTCCCTACTTAGAAACTTAAAAAAGAAAATTGTAATCACTATCAGATACTGGTCGAAAGGATAGATTGTCTCAAAATATAACCGAAAAGAGACGCCAAAAATATTGGAAAATATAGCTCATTTTTTATATACGCCATTAAAATTTGACTCGGGTGCAACAAAATTCGTCTGAGTTCAGTTGTTAACTTATTATACATATTAATATAGATTTTAACATTTAATATTTCACAGTTTTTGTAGTTCGGACAAAATATAATTATGAATATTATTTAGTTCTAATTATTAAAAACCTAATACAGTTTTAAGTTTTATTAAGATTAAATTAAAATTTAAATAATATATTATTTGACCTAACTCGAATTAACCATACTATTTATAAAAATATAATATTGGGATATAATTACTGGTCCAAAAAGGAAAAATTTATGGACATCAAAATAATTAAAAAGAAAATAGTAGTCTTTTATGAAGATGAAATTATGTTTCTTAAAATGTGAGTATAGTTCAATTAATAAAAGCTCAGCCGAGCTCTATATGTATATGATAGTTTTTAAAGCTCAATTATAACTCATTTAACCTTGACTCTATTTGTTTAAAACTAAATAAAGTGCAAATGCAATTTCAAGTCCAACAAAATTAAACAATAGTGGAGAACAATTTTAGACTATACTTAATTCATTCGTGTTCTTATTCAAACTGGTATTTTGCAGGGGTATAACTTTTTGGGATATTAACTAAATCTACGAGTGATTTCACCGGCAAAAAAGAACTGTGGGCTGTCTTCTGTGGGCGAAAAGTGGTAAAATACAGAATTACTAATTAACAAAACAGATAGTAATTTAATCTAATCTAGAAACAAGTGCAGGGATAAGGGGATTGGAGGAAAATATATTACTACTACTATCAGATAAGGTTTCTTCTTGATTTTCTCTCTTTCATCTTCCCCATTCACACTCCATCATATTAACACTCTCAAGAAATCTGTTCTACTCAATAGAAAGATAAGAACTGATTCTTGGTAACAATGTTAGCTTCTACAGCTCTGAATCTCGGTTCTTTTGGCGGCCCGTCGCTAAATTCCCCGACCCACAACCTGAAAAAACCATTCTTCTTGCTCCCTGCATCAAAATCTCTACATTTGTTAAGCGCTTCGAAACGATTAACCAACTGGAAATCAACAACTTCAGTTCGAACAGCCGTGGCCGCCGTTGATTCCTCTGATCCCACTTCAAAGGTCCCATTAATATTTTAATTTGCTTTTCAAAATTTTCTTGAAATTAAGGGTTGTTTTCTTTAATGGGTTCTTGAATTTAACAGGAGGAAGAAGGGGGGACGAAAAAAAGGTATCATTTTGTGGTGGCGAATGCCAAGTTTATGTTGGATGAAGAGGAGCATTTCCAGGAGCAATTGGGCGAGCGGCTTCGGCTTTATGGGGAGAGGGGAATTGAGCAAGATTTTTGGCTTGTGATTGAGCCTAAGTTTTTGGATAAGTTCCCTAATATTACTAAGAGGCTTAAGAGACCTGCTGTTGCTCTTGTTTCCACCAATAGCTCTTGGATCACGTAAGACCTTAGGACTCGTTTGTTCTTTCAAATTTGATACAAAAAAATATGGTTGGAAGAAAAAAAAAAAGAAGATTCATTGTTCAAATTTTGTTTAATTATCTTATTTGAGTTTGAGTTTGAGTTTGAGCTTGAGTTTGGTATGAGTTTAACTGAACCTAGCTCAAACGAGCTTTCAATGAGTAGAGCTTTTCGAGTGCTTGACATTTTTATCCCATATAGTGAAGCTTTTTTAATATAGGTTCAAAATCTGTTAGTTTGATTTAATGAATGTTGTTCAAGATGTATTGCAAGCTGAGCTAAACGAGTTTTTATTGGTCAAACTCGGGCTAAATAAGAGTAGCTTGGATTGATTTCTCAACTTTAGCTATGGGGGTTAAAAGGGTATTTCCCTAAAATGTATGTCTATGATAATGACAATCCCTTCACTAAAAGTAAGGGTAGTTTGAGAGCTCTATACTAAATAATTTTGGCTAGGTTCGTTTTTTTCGTTTATGGATGGGGGTGCCAGGTTACATTCCTATTTATTGAATACTTATCCTTCATAATACATTCATAGTGAATTATGGCAACATCTAAAATAGGAAGTAGTTTGCGAACAAATTGTAAACTTGTGCCTTGTTGCTTGTTTATTCAATTCTATGTTTTTGTTGCTCTTGATTATGAGAATGACTTAATATTCTATCCCCTTTCACTTTTATTAAGCTACGCTAACTATTTTATGCTTTTTAATGTTACAGGTTCATGAAGTTAAGACTAGATCGAGTTTTACAAGAGAGCTATGAAGCCGACAGTCTAGAAGAAGCTTTAGCATCCAATCCTGTTAATATAGAGTTTGAAAAGCCAGAAAAATGGACTGCTCCTTATCCCAAGTATAAATCTGGGTGGTGGGAGCCTTTCCTTCTCTCCACGACAGCAAAGGTATGAAGGGAAATGCTTTTTCCGTTTTTTTGTAGTAAGAGAAAGGATTCTAGATTCATTTGTAGGGCTGGAATGGAAATTATTGTCTTAAGACAACTGAGAATTGTTATATATTAATTCGTTTTTGTAAGGCTTCTATATGATTATCCAGAAGATTGTAATTGGTCAATACTTGCCAACCGAAACAAAATCGTGACACAGCTAAAATCTTAAGAGATTAAAAAAAAAAAAAAAAGAGATCCCATATCATGAAGGGTGGATTCTGGATCATTATCGTACTAGTGCTGCTTGTTGTCGGAAACGAAAGGGATATTAGGTAGCTTCTTCATGACCTTTTCATCCAATGTGCTGTATTGCCTCTTGAGTTTGGCTTTTGCTTTCAGAGCATAAGCATCTACTTGATCTTCATGCTTCTCATATAACAGGGGCATTGTCAATAACATCACAAACACTGCAACCAGAGAACGAAGGTACAATCATTACTCATTTATTTTCCGTGGGATTTACACGCTAAATATGTCGAGACCTAGAAGAGGAAACCTGAAATGGGACAAATTTTCTTTTCTTTCATCTGGGAATCGATTATTACAGTGTACTTGAAAAAATTGCACCTTGCCTCCTAAACTTTAGACCGTTTTGCACTTTACCCTCAAATTGTTTGTATTTGCACGTGTCCCTCAAACTTTTAAATTCAAAAGAGACGAGTAACTCACGTATGTATAGAATGGTCAAGAATTCGAACCAGCCGCCCACAATAGAGATGATCCACAATCCCAGAATTGCCTGCAATTTTCACAATCAACACAAATTTATAGCTTCAAACTCATATGAAGTAAATAGTTAGTATGCAAAATGGCGCCAAGTAAATCAAGAGATTAATTACATAGAGGAACTTCTTTACATCCTTTCCTGAAGCCACTCCCCTAAAAACACCAAACGCTTTGTTGAATCTGTCCCTTAGTAACAGAGCAACATTCATGCATAGATCCTCCGGCAATACAATCTCCGGGAAATTGTAAGGTGACCTATATATCCAAGAAACGAGTACACCAAGTTCTTATTACAGATACGAAGAATGCGTTGATTGTTAAGGAAATGGATGTGAATAAAAACTGACTTGTTAAAGAAGGAGGAGAGATTGGACCACAGGAATAGAGTTGTTATGGATAGTATTAGAGAATGGCAGATAAAGGGTATCAAATGATAGCCTATCCGCTCGAATAGGAGCCATATGACTGTAGCTCCGGCTAGTAAAGCTCCCGATATTTGCTTGTTCCTCCATAGTAGAATATCAGCAGCTGCAAAAAATAACAGCCCATGTTTTTGTTTTGTTTTTTGCTTTATTAAGTTTTGTGAACATCTAGGTACACATGCATGTATATATAGCATAATCTAGCCACAATTTGAGTAGAAGAAACTGAAGGATGAAACAAGATCATTAGAAAACATAGTTCTCAAAATGGCAGTTAAGACCTAAATGAATCAATTAAATAAGATAATTGTAATGAAGTCGTACGTTTTCCACCACCGAGGGCGCCATGGACGGGTTTCTGACGGCCAAAGAGATGAAAGTTCTCCTGATGTGAATCTTCATATTGATCCTTTTCATCTGACGATTCAGAAAAATCAGCACCCGACATCTGGAATCGATTTTACACACATCCAAGAACAACGTTAATAGATGTAATATAAATAGAGTATTTGCCAAAAAAAAAAAAAAAAAAAATTCCATGAACGAGTTATATGTGTTGATATTTTCTAAGGAGTGTGGTCACATTCAAAGAAAATAAATCAACAAGAACAAAGGCATGCATGCATGCACGATAAAACACTATTAATGAATGAATCTTACTCTTTATTCTGAGAGATTTATGATTTAGTTTTCTTCCAGAAATTAGGTGTTTTGTATTGAGATATTCAAAGAGTCTAAACAGCAGTGAACATGTTCATGACTGTGTTGAGGGGAATCGGTTTAACTATATGTTGCTGATCCTAAACTGTCGGACTTCTTGTTCTTTTCTCTCTTTTAATTTCCATGTATTATGATGTGAACTTCATTTCAAGAGAGACTATATTGTACTTGTGGGCCTGTGGCACATAGTTAATTAATTAGAATAAATTCATCCATACAAAGTTCTTGTGTTTAATCAAGCGAGTAAATTAATTTATATCTCTATAAGGCATGTGACATTCCATAATTAGTATATTCGTAATTTTTTTAAAGAAATTATATCTTTTTAATTCATTGCTGAGAACTTCTCCCAATAAGAATTCAAACTTGAATTAAACTAATCATTTTTATTACACTACTCATCAATTGATTTTTATGAAATTATATAAACTTAAGCAATTTTGACTTAGTTGATTAGAATGGCTAGAATTTGCATGAATCATACATTTGTATATTGAATGACAATTTTAGGGCATGGATATTAACTCGACCACCACCTCAATAAATGTTTACTTTGTCAACGAGGCAAGCTTAATTGTCAGCTCGAGATTCCAGAAAAAAAACACATGCTAAAGTGGCAATTTTAGTGTGGCCATTTTTTATGTTAACTGAAAGACTAGTGTCGAACAAATTGGATTATTATACTAAAAAATTAAGTAAAATAAATAATTTTAAACATTAAGGTAATCAAATAAATAATTTATGAGCCTTTCTAGAATATCTCTAGGTGTCATTTATAAAGTAAATTTCCTGAAAAAGATAACAAATAAATTGGTAACAGTTCTTATAAAGAGCAAATAGTATGTATGAACACTGAGTTAGTAAATATAATAAAATAAAAACAGTTAATAAATAATCAATCGGATTCTTGATTTTTTTTTCCTGGAGAACTATCGGTACTGAATTTAAGTATATGATAAAATACTTTTCGTGATCATGATCTTTATACTATAATCGAAGTTTTGTGACCTAGTCAACTTGATCTAACTAATTACAGATAATCTGACATTCTATCTTTAATTATCAGATTTGATTATATATACTACTCTTAGCTAGTAGGTATTTAGCTTCATAAACAACCCAACATGATCATTATCATATATCGATAATAATTAAATACATCTAATCATTTCTTTTAATCCAATGCTAATATTTTTTTAATTTTCTTGATTAGGCAATTTAGAAACATTGCGATATTTGAACAAATATTAAAGCCCCCAAATTAGATCGGATCGACCCTCAAACCCTTTAGAAAGTAGGTTAAGGCCCATTTAGATGGGCTTTTTCTCATGGAATGGTTGTAATTGTGAAACTTTGAACACCACCCTCTCAGGTGGTGGTGGAGAGGAGATTATATATTAATTATTACACATAGTAATAGTTAAACCGCCGATGGAAGCGGTGGCGGAAGGGCTGTGGGCACTGGCGGAGCACCACGAGCAGCGGCAAGATATAGGTAAGGCGGTGAAGTGCTTAGAAGCCATTTGCCAGAGCTCCGTTTCTTTTCTCCCAATTGTTGAAATCAAAACCCGCCTACGCATCGCAACTCTTCTTCTCAAGCACACTCACAACGTCAACCACGCTAAATCACACCTCGAACGCTCTGTAAGTTCAATTAATTGCTCAATTTTGAGTTTCAGCCAATTTAGGTTTTTTTTTTTTTTTTCCCCATAAGTAGTGAATAAACTATTAGTGGAATACACAATTGTAATTTCAGCTTTGAGTTTTTAATTTTCGGGAATCGAAATGAATATAAGGAAATGTAGTAGTGATGCTCGCAAAATTCATAATTATAACCATGCAACAAATTCTAGTAACTCGTTACCATTTGACCTTTCACGAGTGGATGCTAAGTAAAGTTACTCTCAGTTGTCCAAATTTGTTAGAGGCTTATACATGTCTTTCTTTATCTTATCTTAAGCATTATGCATATATGGCTCCAGAATAGAAACCCTTTACTTCTAAAAACCCGCTAATGATCGATATATGATATATGGCTCCATATGACACTTGTTGTATATGTGTCGATTACATAGGCATCAGGAGCTTACTTGCAGTTTGTCTTGTTACAGAATTTATACATGTGTCAGTTGACACTTGACAGGGACTGGTATATGTGACTTCATGCCTATTTGCATGATGAATGTCACGCACGTCCTTTGACATACATTTATGTATATTCCTTTGTTTTCTCTGAAGTGTTTGTGCACACACATATTGTTATATCTTCAAATAATGTTCCAGTGTCTAATGTGGTCTTTGTTTTTTTTAAAAAAAAATTATTATTTTTTATTAAAAGCCTATCACTATAACGAATTTTAACTTTACAATATCATATAAAACTCTGTATTAAATCCACATGGATGGAAATCTAAATATGGACAAGGGATCTATTCTATCAACATAACAATGAAATTTAATAATTAAATCAGTGCTCTTGCTATGTCTTACCCTACCAGCCTACCTCTTCTCTCATTATATTAGATAGTTCTCATATTGAACATACATGAGTAGTTTTACTATCGACTTACCCAAGCTTTTGAATCTTTGATTAGAACGCATTGCATCATCAAGATTAGGCAACTTTGCCTAAGATATATCTGATGTGTATGTATCTCTTGCAAGTTGGAACTGATAACTACCTATTGATGATGGAAAAGTTCAATTAGGTGTTCTTGCAATCATGTATCCTGTATTGTCGTATTGGTAACACAAAGTAGGCTTGGGTTTCAGGTTCATCGAAAGTTGAGATTTCTTTTTATATATTGTGGTATTAGTTCGTTCAGCCATTGTAAGTAAAAAATCTTGAAATATCTCTTAACCTCCCAAACTCAGGGTAGAAACTCATATGTTCTAACATATTATAATGTTGAGAATTACCCGATCAACATTATACTTTGTTCCAAGGTCATTTAGTAGGTGAATCGTTCCTTATAAACCATCAATATTCTGTACTTGGAGATACATTACATTGTCTTCTGATTGATCTCTATTTGGTGCAGCAACTTCTATTGAAATCTATCCCTTCTTCCTTTGAGCTGAAGTGCAGAACATATAGCTTGTTGGGCCACTGTTACCATCTTGTGGGAGCTATTCCTTCTCAAAAACAGATACTAAACAAGGGTTTAGAGCTTGCTGCAATTTCTGGAGATGGGTATGGCTGTTTACATTATATGAAGCTATAGGCTTTCTGGAGGCACCTCCTAGGTGCCTGGTAATGAAATCTGTAACATTTCACTTTGAAAATAAAAAAAAAAGCTATGACTTTTTTGCTTGGAAATGCTTGTTGCAGTTAACAGAGTTTGTAATTTTTCTTATAATATAAATTGTTGCATAAAATGTCCTATAATCATAATGAACGATTTCAATTAAAGTTCAGGTTTTTCAAATTGCAGCGATTTTTGACAATGTGAATGTTTATGAAATCACCTATTCTGGGGAGAGGGTATCTGATACCAAAATAAACCTACTGGCGTAATTTCTTATCCGAAGTAAATATTGTGTCTCTATGTATAAACCACCCAAGTTATTGCACAGCAAGCCTGCTGCAGTATTGCTTCACGAGGAGATCAAATATCACATCTTTGTTTAATTTCATAAACCAATTGGACAATCCTGCATCCATTATTCTGCTTCTTAGGTATAGCTGAAAATGAATGAAGAGGTATTTTGGATTCAATGAGTACGATTATGCGATCATCAATATGTTTTCTGATTATTATTATCTTTTTGTTATATCTCATCGAGCTTTCTACAGAAATGAGGTTATCTTATCTTGGATATATCGGATATAACTAATGCCTTTCATAGATATCTTATGGCTGAATATAATTCTTCTGCAGTATTCCCCTGCATTCTATTTATGGTTGATATACGCCTTGGGCTATGGGTCTTCAGACATAGTGCTGTTGTCTTATGTTACCATCTCTGTTTTGTAATAAAGAGTAGAAAAAAGTACTAAATAGAGTATTCCGTACCATATTGCTGCCATAAATTTCTACGTAGAAGGAACATGTATTCTCATTTTGCTTGCAAGTTGACAACTTTGAGCTTAGGAGTGGTAGTGGATGTGTCCTGTAGGTTTGCTGGGAGATTATGGTCTTGCAACTTCAATTCTCAACTTGCAAATTCTCTGACAATTGAGGGAGATTATAATGGATCAGTTTCAGCTTTGCAACATGGACTTACTTCTGCAGTGGAAATGTGTTATCCAGAATTGCAGGTTCATCTTACATGTTTCAAATATTCTTAACTGCCTGATATTATAGTGGGCTAAAGCTGTTGCATTTTAGAAAACTAGACATAATTCTCATCTAGAACTATATAGAGCTCATTATCAAATTAATTGCATTAAATTCTATTGTGTTTAAGTAGTATGTAAGGCTCTTCAAATTTAGTTCATTTAGCAGTCATTACATTGTTTTAGTTGTTCGCCCAACACATCTTCTACATTAGAATTGTTGAGGTGCTTTCTTGTCCATAATGTGTTAATCCACGATTCATACTTACTAGGAATCTAATTCTTTTTCCTTCTTTTGGCCGATCAGATGTTCTTTGCTACTTCAATACTGCACGTACGAGTGATGCAGTGGGATAGCACTAACCTGGTAGAGGAATCTATCAAGAGTTGCAATGTGATATGGGAATCTATTGAGCCAGACAATGTAAGCTAAGTCTTCCCTTTTTATTGTTCTTGATTTCAATTGCCTGATAATTCTAGGCAGTCTGACTTAAACTGTTACAAATCATCAAACTAACACACTTTGCATATGACATGGTCTTTCATGCTCCTACGTAGGAGTTTTCATTCGGTGTTGCCTAGTGGAACTAAACTGAAAAATGTGTAATCATTTTCCTAACTTAATGGCACAGCTTAAATCAATTTGGTTTAGAAAAGCGGTGAACCATCTATCAGTCAATGCTGGATGGATTATATTACTCACTGCTAAGTTTTTACATGGAGAACTCGCTATCTAGCAATTACAACTTATGAAAGTTCAATTATGAGTGCCCATTAAGCAAACCAACCTACCCTTCAACTTCATTCTGAATTGCTCGGATGTCCGATGGATTGATTTATAATTGGTCAATTGGTAAACTATAAGATTGTCGAGGAGAATTGGAAGGTTGAGCACTGAGGGTGAGGGATTGCAAGCCTGCGACTCTGGGTTCTGGTGAGGGAGAAATGAGAAGTCAATTTAGGGTCCCAAGTCTGTAGCAGGTTAAACATAGAACTTGAAGTGCTAGTGTATTTTACTAATTAATTAATCGCTAGAAATATAATTAGATAAAAAGTTTGTTTTCAGTTTGGTTTGAAAACCATGGCTTAGAATTATCGCCAAACTGGATACCTGATATAATAATATAAAGTCTGTTTTTCAGTTTGGAGAAAACCATGGCTTAGAATTATCGCCAAACTGGATACCTGAGTTTTCGGAAAACTGAAACCAAATTACAACCAACATTTCTCGGTTTGGGTTCAATACATACTGGTTTTCGGTTTCAGGAAGGTTCGGTTGGTTTACAGTTCACCCAACTTTTGGCAACCCTACTTCTAATAAAAAGACATTTTTTTTAAAGGTGAAAGTAACAGTCATAGACAAAAGCATCGGGGGAGTGCTTCCCATGTACACCAAAAGAACTTAGCTCTCCACTCATGAGTGTACATCATTTAATGGGTTAGCAAAAGATAAGAAACTGTTAGGTAAGAATTCCTTAGTTTCTCTCTTCAAGGTAAATGTACTTTTCTATTTTCCTTCAAAAACTTTATCATCCCTCTTCGTTCAAACTGACCAAAATAGACACACCTGTTGGGTTTTCCAAATTCTCTCTCCTTACGTCTTCACCTATACAAATTCATTGAAAGCAAGAAATCTTTTACCGACTTTGGCATTACCCATTGCAAGTTTTCAGATTAAACCAAAGAGACATAATCTACGGGTCACTTCACAATGCAACAACAAATGATTTGTAGTTCCTCGCCTCGACGGCATAGAATGCAGCAATTAACATAAATTATCCTCTTCTTTCTAAGGTTATCTCCTGTCAAAATACTCTCATGTGTGGCTTCCCAAGTAAAGAAAGCTGCTTTCGAGGAGCCCTGGTTTCCAAATCTCCATTGCTCCCAAAAATAACTTAATAAAATGAAATTACCCTAAAAATACACTTGCTGCTTAGAGTCTATTTCATGACATCCTTTAATGAGAAACATGAAGTTGGCTTGTAGAAATAAAACCTTACGATGTATGATTTCCTTATTAGTTCTTTTAAGAACCTTTGATTTGCTCCATGTGTTGTGGAAAAGATGTTTTTCGAGTTTGGTTCTCTAAATTGATAATATATTGCATAGCTGCCATCATACATTATCGAATTTTGTTGGCTATGTTGTACCTATATGCAATCACAGTATGGAAGGGTGTGGTTCTTTTATGCCAATTTCCCCAGCATCTGAAAACCGTCAGTGAGCTTCGCTTTTGCTAACACCAGATTAATGTGTGAATTGTGGAAATATTTTTTCAGAAAGACTTCCGCTTATCAAATTGAAGCAGAAGGGATGCAACTGTTTTAATAAACCTCAAGTTTCCATTTTCGTTCATGTGCAATATTTTCTCTTTCAAATTTTTGGACAATTTCCCATTGCTTACCCTTATACAAATCTGTGACATTAAACAATCAAAATTGAATGAACTCAATGAAGTGATTTGGGAACAGCCTTGACATGGCTCTCCACCCGAGCGAGAGAGAAGAGGGGCTTACTCTGATTTGATTACTACGTCAGAATTCTCACTCTTACTCATTCTCAAGCACTTGCAACTGAAACTAAAACAGACCTACCGTGGGCATTGCAAATTGGAACATGACATGACATTTATATTTTTAATTTATTATAAAGTGAACCGAGGCTTCTGTCTTCTAAAAGCCAGCCCAGATATGGGATCAGCATAGTAATTATGGGAGTACCGCAGCGCAATTGAATTGTATACTAAGGAGTTAAGGTTTTTATTAGAAGTCTGATATATGTGGTCAGTGGTACTTTTTAATTCAGTGATTTAAAGTAACATTTGGTATACAATGATGTAGAATCTAATTATTATTCCTCATATCGCACTTACTTAGCCCACTGCTTAATTTTCTATTTGATTAATACATTATACTACCTCTCTGAACAGGTTATTTTCCAAAAGAACTATTAGATGAACGCATGATGTGACTAACAAGATTCTTAACCATTATTTTTTAGGGGAGAATTGACAAATTAAAGCTCGTCACATTTGAATTATTTCCTTAACTCAGTGCCAATTAAAAAGGGAGCATCTAAATATGCTTATGCGGTATATTATCTAAGATCCCATAGTTATGAAATGCTAGCGGGCCATCTGTATATGGTTGACTGGTGGTCTCAATCCTGTCATTTATTTCCCACTAATTTATTTATAATTCAAAGGACCTTGGCCTTTTTGCTTGCCATAAGAGGTTTTTTTTGTAACAGGCTAGATTTGAATTTCTTATTATACCTACATATGCCTGGATAGTCAGTTTCTTAAATGGATTGTGTAAAGGATTGATGTATTTCCATCACTGAATTGCAAAACATAGTCCAGTTAGATGACTATTGCATGTGATAATGATTGAGTACTGCATTTATACCCATATGTGTATATTTGTTGCATGATATGAGTGTATATTGTTTAAGTATGCATACTTACATGCTTTTCCTTTTAAGAACTTTCCTTTTAGTGCAAACTGACACCTGGATTTTCTTTTCCTCTCCTCTTGCTCAATAGAGACGACATTGCCTTGGTCTATTGTTTTATAACGAGTTGCTGCACTTGTTCTATCTACTCCGGATATGTGACTACAAAAGTGCTGCTCAACATATTGATAAATTGGATGCACTAATGAAGTCTGACTTGCAGAGGATGCAACATATCCAAGAACTCAGAAATGAACTTGATACATTAAATCATAGTCTCTCACGCTCGGACTTGAACTACAGAGACAGATCTGCTCTTGATGAAAAAAAAGTTAGGCTTGAAGAACGACTTAGTAATTACACTGGGATTAGTTCAGATGGAAAAGCAACTCTGGAACCTGCATATTTTGGAAATGTTAAAAGAGCCTGGTCCGATAAGATTGAGTTGGCCCCACCTCCTATTGATGGGGAGTGGCTGCCGAAAAGTGCTGTTTATGCATTGGTTGATCTTATGGTGGTTGTTTTTAGCCGGCCAAAAGGACTTTTTAGGGATTGTGGAAAGAGGATTCAATCCGGGTTACAAATAATTCAAGGTTGGTTTTGGAAAATACATTTCCAGTTTAGTTTGTTACTTTTCCCTTTGACATTATCCCTAGTTTTGGTTTTGTGACTGTCTCTTGTCAACCTTTATATGTTCTATTAAGAGTCTCCTCTCTAATATATTCTTGATCAATTATGTATCAATGTACACCGAGCTCCCCCTGAAGACTTTTCACTTCATTATGTCATCCAAAGATCTACTTGTTAGAATTGTTTACAATTGTATGAGATGCTTTTGTTGTTATTGAATTGAACAGTGGGTGAAATTAATCACACCTTTTCACTTCATTGGGAATATTTGATGGTTTCGTTAGAGTTTCACATTGGGATAGTTTGATTGGCTGGTTTTGTTGAAAAGTACTTACTGAGTTGATGAATGGATGAGGGCTTTTACCTTAATACAGTTAACTTGGGAATTCAACTTTTGATATCCAGCTTCAACTCTGAATTGTTGTATTGCATGCAGAGGAGCTGGTGCAGTTAGGGATTACCGAGGGAGTCAAAGGTGAGATCTCTGCTTATCTTCTATTCTCAGATGTTTGTGTGAACCATGTTTTGTTAGGATTATCTTTTAGCCTCAGATGTCACCATAGGCCCCACATTAAAGATCTCTGTGAAGTGTGATCAATTTTCGGGGATGATTAGATTTTTCAACTGTTATATTGTATAATGATTTTTCAGTTCTTCAAAGGGTCACTAACATCATTTTGTTGCAATGCACTCGATACCAGAAGTGGAGTTACAACATTCTGCAATTTGGATGGCTGGTGTCTATTTGATGCTTCTAATGCAGTTTCTAGAAAACAAAGTAGCAATTGATCTTACACGATCTGAATTTGTTGAAGCGCAAGAGGTTGTTCATTGCTGCTTTAGAATCAGCTTACATGTTTTTCCTTCTTGTTCTTTTTACTTTTGATCCATGCACTCTTGACTGAAGTACTTTCGCCCCAATTGTAAAGATATGTTAAAAACTAGTATTAATAACTAGAGAAAATCCTGGATTCCAGTTTTAGATTAGATTTTGGCATCGTGTAAAGAGTACTGCAAGAGATATGCGTTCCTGTTGGAAGCTTTTGAGAAATTGTAAGACCCAAAATATAAGAGAGAGTATTGCATTATTTCATTGAGGTTCCAAACTTTTGCCAATTTTGCTAATTTAAATCAGTGACAACTGCAGCACTACATGTTTCTTGAAACTTTGAATATTTTCGCAATTTTAAATGTATTACATATATAGCACAAACATTAATACAGTCTTTTCCTCCCCCCCAGGCTTTGATGGAGATGAGAAGTTGGTTGATTCGCTTCCCAACAATCCTCCAGGCTTGTGAGAGTACTATTGAAATTCTTAGGGGGCAGTATGCTCATTCTGTTGGCTGCTATAGTGAAGCTGCTTTTCATTTTCTTGAAGCGTCAAAGGTAAGTTCAAGATTCTGTTATCTTGCTTACACTGGCGCCGTTGTATAACAGATTCCAACTAATTATTCTTTCTTATTTCATTCTTCAAAAGCAATTTTCTCGTCGGTGTTATGTTTTACCTACTATTTGTCAATCTCCTTGATGAGACCTTAGTTTGGAAACCATATCTGATCGATTATTTCCTCAACTAGAAAATCCTTAATAATGTTATCTTTTTTGGCATTTAAAACCTTTGTCATATGTAGCTGACACAGAGCAAATCAATACAAGCGATGAGCCACATTTATGCTGCAGTATCTTATATCTGCATTGGTGATGCTGAATCTTCGGCGAAGGTGACACCTTCCCTTTCAAGTTCTAAATTTTCAGTGTTTGTAGATGGCATTTTAAACGTCGACTAACATGGATTGGCTTTTTACCAGGCTGTTGATTTGATTGGACCAGTTTTGGGAGTGATAGATTCTTTTGTTGGTGTGCGAGAAAAGACCAGTGCCCTTTACACTTATGGCTTCTTGCTCATGAGACAACAAAATCTACAAGAAGCTAGGTGAAGATTGAATGAATTCACTGCTGTTTCGATTTGTCAATTTCTTTCATTTTAATATTACATGTTTACTAGATTATCGAAAAATAAAAATATTACATGTTTACTAGTGCACTATAATCACATCTTTTATCCAATCAGAGATATGTGATCTCATCCCACGTGGTTTGTGGAAGGATAGTGTGAAGGGTTTATCATTCCTTTGTTAGTTTTTACTTGTCAAATGTCAACGTGCGTTTATGTTGGGGTAGTTGACTAGGATCGAGTCTGATCAGGTCATTACAAAGGTTGCTGCAATTGCTGTAGTTAGTTAAATTGTTTGACCTTCTAGTTCCTCTGTCTCTTGGGAGATTGGATGATATGTAGGACGTAGTTATCATTATCGAACGCTGCTCGCTATGAGTTAAATGCAATAGTTATATACATGTTATTTAACATTATCTACTTATTGAATATTCTAACTTATTTAACTATATATTTACATATTTAACTACATAAGTCATTATGTACTTGAATACATTAATGCATTTTATTTACTTAAATAATAAATACATTAATGTATGCACTCACTCTACCTACAATAATACTACTCAGATACATTAATGCATCTCAGCATTTTTTATTTAATTACATATAATTTACTTAAATGCATAAAATTAATCATTTATGTGTCATAATTGTCGAATTTATAATTATTATTGAAATATATTGAAAAATCTATACATGAACCCTTTACGCTAAAAAAGCTAGCGCCTCATGCAGCGGTTTAGCCCTGGGAAGCCTTGTCACTCTGCGTCACTTTACGCCATTAATAACTATGATGTGGGAGCTGGGATTTTTTGATAGTTATTGCCTATTGGAGGTCAATGTCCCAAAAAAAAGTTTATCATATCAACTAATACACACCCATCCTGGTGATTTAGGTAACAACAGTCTCTGAAAAAGCGCATTGTGAAGTAAGAAGATTTAGGATAAGTTGGCTCCTTTGACGATATTCTGCATCCAAAATCAGTCGTGAATGTTACCTATATTGCAGCATAATAAATTGGCTTGAAATCCAACGTCCGAGCAACTTCTACTTTCCCGAATTCCTGTGTATTCCATATTTTCTGGAGAAGTGATTTTCTCGGGCTATAAGTCGTGATCGTTTACTAACGTAAATATAAGTGTATTCCATCAGTTATCGTATTAGGGTTTGTACTTAAGATTTGGGCGTATGGTGAGCTGTTGGCTGATGGAATAAACAGTATTCAAATCCATCAGCATGAATATTAAGTTACCATAGATAGACCTTACAGTAGAGTTCTCATGAATAGAAATGAAATCCTGTAACTAAGGGAAGTTGTATACATTCTGAAATCATTAATGTGCTAGGCTATCTAAAAACCATAAGAATTAATGGTAAGTTTTTCTATCAAATTTCTACTTGAGCCCAACACACTGTTCTCATGCTTTGCTTTAGATTACTAGGATTATATATCCTGAAATTATATGCTTGTTATGGAAGAATGCTGAATACAGATTGCTACATGTTTCAAGAACTTTAGTGAAAACTAAGGCCTACAACGGTTAATACATGGATGAAGGTTTTATTGTTTCTGCATATTGTTAAATGATTAGGATGTTTCTTCTTTACAACTATTAGTGCTGGATTACATGCGAAACTGGGAGGAATGATTTATAATTTATGATAGTGGAAAGGCCATTGCTCGGTATGATTTCTCTAGATTTTAGTTACCTATGAATTATCTTCTTCAGACATTTTCACTCTGATTTGCTAAAATGGTATTTCTGGATTAAGACTTCCTAAAGGTAGTTAGCAAATGAATGTATGCAGGGTCGGATCTAGGATTCAGGTGTCGAGGGGGCCGAATTGTATTTCCAGTGTATATATTTTTATTGATAATGATGTTCAAACTATTTTATTTACATTAGTACACAAACATTTAGTTTTACAGAACTATATTGCAGGATTCGAGATTGTAGCATTAATATCTTTAGAACAATAAATTGTAGTAACATAGGGTGTACATCCAATGAAAAAAAATATTCACTATTGAATTATTTTACTAAAGAAGCATCCAATAAAATTATTTATGTTAACTAACATTACTACAACGTGGTAGAAGAGATTAAAGATGGTAATGTCACAAAACATAACCATCAACTTACAGTAAATCATAGATAGTTGAGAGATAAGAAGATGCAATTCACAGTTGACCACTACGTTTCTTGGAGAAAAATTAAATGACATGTGGAGTCTTTTTTGTTTTGTTTCCATAAGATTATGTTAAGATTTTTAAATAAGCTTTATAGTTATTTTATTGATTACAACAATATTTAGTACTATTTAGATAAATTGTAATATTAATAATCCTGTTCAATACAAATAAATGCACTACAAATATATAATCTCCAAGTATAATTAAAAAAAATTCCGATTTTAAATCATGACATTATCCTAGTATATACTATATTTTACTTTGAGAGACATTTTTAGCATTTTTTACGCCTATTATATCATTACATATCATGGAGGAAAAGCTGTCATCCCTTATTAAACAAATGCGGATCCCCCCTTCCATTTCTTACATATGATGTTATTTCATTGCAGAATCCGACTAGCCTCCGGCTTGCAGACTACACATACAAGTTTGGGGAATCTGCAACTCGTTTCTCAGTATCTGACTGTTCTTGGAAGCTTGGCACTTTCACTTCATGACACTGGACAAGCTAGAGAGATCCTAAGATCTGCCCTAACATTGGCAAAGAAGCTCTATGATATTCCAACTCAGAACTGGGTTCTGTCAAATATGACAGGTAACAAACATACATGGGACTTTGATTTGTAATCATAAATGACATTCACTTTTATATATATAATCTTTAACTGCTGTCGATCGTTCCTGAAAATGTGATACTTATGGGACATGTCTAATGCCTTGCGTAAATTTGTTTCTGGGGCTTATAAATAGGGCTTTTGATGCCGGAAAATGAACACTTCAAAAAAGGTATTATTAGTATGGTTGAGAGTCAGGGTATGACCGAGTGCATACTCTGTTGGTAATACTGGTAGCTTTGTGCACATTAATTAGAGAATAGACTAAATAGCCAAATAGGTAATGTTGTGCCAATTTAACCATATTAAGATAAGTCAGATTTTCTCTCATTCCTGAAGAGCCATCAGAAGAACCACTAGGTAAGAGTATCTAGAGATTTGGGCCTGTTATAAGGAAAAGGTTGAAGGCTCACAATGACATTGATATATTGCTATCTAGCCTACTTGGAATTCCTTTCTCCCAAGTTTAAAGTTGCTTGGGTTTTTCTCAGAGCATCTGTCAGTCAATTGTTTTTTTTTTGCTGCTTGCAGCTTTATACCAGCAAACAGGGGAGAAAGGGAGTGAAATGGAGAATCTTGAGTATCAGAAGAGGAAGGTAGCTGATTTGCAGCAAAGACTAGCCATTGCACGTTCATCCATTCATCATAATGAACTGGTAAGTCCACTTACCCTACTCTTGCGACTATCCCTCATTTCGACAATCAGTTAGGCTGTGTTTGGAACTTGAACATCAACAAGGAAAGGAAAATGAACAACAAATAAAGTCCAGTGCTATATTTGATGCTAGAAAAAAACACATTTTCCTTAATGTTTTACCCTTTGATATTTAAGAACCAAAGAATGCCTTAAAGTATATGTCATCACTAGTTGTTATATGACGCACAATGGTTTCTATATCCATGCACAAAACGACCAGATCGACAAAGTAAGACTCCAAATTCATCACTTGAATGAGCTTGACATGAAGAAAGCAATGGCGGGGCCCTCCAAGAAAGTCGATCTTGACATCCCCGAATCAGTTGGTCTACTGACTCCTCAACGGCGTTCATCAGCAAGGCTCATGGATGTGGACATTGGGAGGCTTGGGAAGAAAAAATTGTAGTATCCCAGTTGTAAATTAATCACTAGTTTCACATATAGAAACTTAGCAAAAGATGAGAGATTTAGTTTTGTTGTTTGTAAATATGAGTATTTACTCATATTTGTAATGTCCCAATTTGGTGTTTGTTGTAGCTGCATTGTCTTTGCTAGAGAGTACATAGAGTATATAACTATCTAGGCTATCTACCTTGTGGTAAGCAGTAGAATTGAATATGTAAAGCTCTTGTTCACCATCTTTCTTCTTTTGTCTTTTTGATGTGTAAATTAATGTGTATTAAGATTATTAATCAAAACCTTTTAAGTCATACCTCTTCTTTGGCAATTATGCTTTTAATTGGGGGTTGTAAACTAGTCAAACAACACATTTTGCGAACTTGATTTGATTTTTGTTCATCAGGTTTAAGTTTATGTAGTTTTACTCAACTAATATACTGCCTCCGTTCTTTTATCTTTGCTTATATGTATGTTCTTAATGGAATGTTCCAAAACGGCGCTTTCTTTCTTAAGATTGATTTATTTTTCTTAAAAATATTTTCACATAAAGTAATGACTTAGTAACACTAAATGAAACAAAAGAAATAGGACGAAGTGAGTAAATAGCTTTCATATGCTTTTTTTTTTTTTTGGTAAAAAAGACGATGACATAGAAATAATAGTCGGAGGACTATACATGCATAGTTATAGAATAAAATATCATATAACATTGAAGCTCCGTGTAGATTTGTTTTGTCCTAGTTTTCCCAAGCGTGAAACTAGGCCACAATGAACACGACCGAAATTAGGCTATAATTAACTCAATTCGTGTTTGAATGATGTTCAAGTGAAATTCAATCCTCCATCTCTAGTTATATAAAATCATTGCTTTGCCATATATCATATTAATGCAAATGAATATAAAATAAAATAAAAAACTCAACTATGCTTCATTAGATGCAAGAGTAAAATTTTACTTGAATTATTGAACTTCAAAGAATAAAAAGTTAAACATAGAAATGTTCAACTCAATCTAATTCATATCTCAAATATTGAAAGCACTTCACTCACTTAAAACCCAACATTCAAGTCTAATGTAAGGCCCTGTTCGTTTTGACAGATTGTAATCGGCCCAAATTAGATATTGGGGTCATTAAACAATTTGGGCCCAAATTATTCAATGGCATTTTTTCGTAATTATTGCAAACTTTACGGGCATTTTTTTCTCAAATTTTGTCAATCTGATCCAATTATTTAATTTATGGCCAAACCCTCCAATTCGAATCGGACCAATAATGATGGCTGGCCCACATTTTCCCCGATAACTACAGGCTGCCCGCAAAATAATCGGCCCATCCGAACATATAATTATACACAATAGTTTGGACCGATTTTAGGAATTGTGGACTAATTGGTCAAAACGAACCGGGACTAAATATATTCCAAGGTTCGTCAACGCTCCAAATCAAAACTCATTGACATCTGACAAAAAATCGATAGAAGTACAAATATGCAAGAGACTATTTTAGGTGTAGTCTTTCCAATGTTCCGTATTTTTATCTTAAAGAAGCAAACAAAGCCTTCCGAAGGATCCATTTTATTTATTTTTTCTTTTTAATAATTTGTTGAAGGTACCATATTGTAACTTCCACCTTTAGCATAGGCGCAGCAGATTCTGTCGTACGTATCCGCAAATGCCGTGTCTGAATTTTTAAGCAGTAGTACTATACTTTTGAGTCCACTCATTGAAGCGTTTCGTCAAACACCTTGTGACTTGTGAAAATAGATATACAAAATGCAGACAGGATTCACGTCGAGGTGTTTGAGGATGACGAATCATTCCATTGTTTCTTCTCGCTGTTTTAATCATGTTTTGTACCCACCACGTATTACGTTTCAACCCAATCGAAGTTTGAGGCTGTGGAGTTCCGCCAGAACGACGCCGTTTTTGCGAAATCGTGTCAATGCTTTTCTCTCCGATTTCCCCTCAAAAAACCCTCAAAGTCAAAACCCAGTAAGCTCAAATTTTCATTTTTCTGTGTTTTAGTAGTATTGTTAATTTTTATTTTTTTATAGTTTTTGAATTAGATAATATTGCGACAGGGTTCGACGCCAAATGGGCTTGCTCTGTTTTCAACAGCATCAAATCAAAAAGATGAAACAACGACGTTGAAGAAAATTGAGGTTCCACTGGAGCATGTGCCTAACACTAGAATCATCGCCACTCTCGTTAAGTACCTGTGGATGAAAGATAATCTCGAATTTCGGCTTCGAGTTGTTGCTGCCTTAGGACTCCTACTTGGCGCCAAAGTAATTGTTGAAACTTTTATTGTTCAAACCATGTTTGTGTTTACAACGTGTTTGACTGTGTGCTGTGAGTGTAGGTGGTGAATGTTCAGGTGCCATTCTTATTTAAGCTTGCTGTCGATTGGTTATCGACTGCGACTGGGCATGCTGGCTCCCTTACCGAGTTTACAGCTTCTAATGCTACTGTGTTAGCTCTTTTTGCTAGCCCAGCTGCAATTTTGATTGGGTACGGTATAGCGCGGACAGGGGCATCTGCTTTCAATGGTTTGTGAAGTTCTCTGTTTGTACTTGGTTTGTTTTCCACTTGATTTGAAATCTGCAGGATTATTTCTTAGTATGATGAACATCAGATATATATTTTGTAATTGAATTTACGGGCATTTTCTTGCTATAGAACTTCGAACGGCAATATTCTCTAAGGTGGCGTTAAGAACAATTCGGCAGGTATCCAGGAAGGTATGATGCTGAAGCTTCCTTCTTCACTTGGGTTTACACTCTATGCTAATAATTATATCTTATGTTCTTCTGGAGCTAATTGTTTTAGTTTTCCCGATAATTATTGTTTGTGATTGTACTACTGTGTGCTCTATTTCTTGACCACCACTCAAATTTTTTCCAAGACAGTATTGTTTTTGGATATTTTATGAAGAAGAAAGGTTCGAAAGGGAAACAATGAGTATGTATATATATTATAGAGAGCAAGATACAGAATTTTAATGAAATAGGTTTAAATGTATTTAGAGAAAGAGATGTTATCTTAGAGAGAGAGGTTTAAACTGTGTTATATGTGTCTTTATGGAAGGGCCTTTCTCTATTGACTGGTGGACAAGATTCAATCGTGATTTGGAAAGGAGAGAGAGTTATGAGCCTTAAGAAACATGTTTGTTTAGGAGTTGGGGGGGTAATATGGCAAATATTACTGAAAACTTGAAACCCAAAAGAGATGCACACATGATCCTATAGGTGTATCACATTTTAAGAGATATATCATGAATATAATGTCAAGCTACAGAAAATGTTATCAACCATGCCAAATTTTGAATGATAGAGGTTTTTGCTACATCTTGAAGTTTTCAATACTTTGCAAATTTTAGTTGGTTGGATTTGTACATTTGTCACTGGTATCAGCCAGGTGTAAGGAACCAAGCTACAATTTAGCAGCATCTTTAGAAATTAATTTAGGAAGTCTCAAATGTACCAGTAAATTAACTATTTATCACGTGAATATGCTGATGAACTGCACAGTTGAGGTAGCTGTAATATATTGTGTTTCATAAAGCTATGGTGAATTATATATGGCTAGAAGACGTGCTACATTTCGACTTGATAAATAGAAATCTTTTTGGTTCTGACATATAACTCCATGTTCCTGCAGGTCTTTTCACATTTGCATGAGCTTGACTTACGATACCACCTTAGGTATTTTGTAAACATGCTTGTACCACAATGTAAAAGAATTATAATTTTTGTGTGTTGAAGTTCTCAAATGCTGCATTTACTCCGTCTTTACATTTAATTTTTTTTTTCTCATTACCCTAGTGGCTATATTCCCTTGTAAATGCCAGTCTTTCCTGCTGTGTTGTGATTGCTATCAACAGTTTATAATGTGCTATGGAAACCATCGTACTGCTATTCTTGACTTTCATCTCTCTCTCTCTATGTTTAGTCGAGAGACAGGTGCTCTTAATCGAATTATTGATCGTGGTAGCCGCGCTATAAACTTTATTCTTTCATCCATGGTCTTCAATGTTGTACCAACTGTATTAGAGGTACAGTCCCTTTGGCCTTGAATATCATTCTAATTCATTTTTTTCTTTACTTGAGGTAAAAAAAAAAAACCTGCAAATTATTATGTAATATTCTAGATTTCACTTCTACATTTCTCATATAATTTAACCTATTTTTTTTCTTCTTTCAGATAGCAATGGTATCCGGTATTCTTGCGTACAAATGTGGTCCATTATTTGCATTGATTACTTCCTTGTCTATGGCTGCATATATAGCTTTCACGTTGGCTGTGACACAGGTACTTGTCCCCTCTCTCTTTTAATGGAATCTTCACCTCAAACTTTCTGCATCCATGTAGAGTCTCCAGAAATATAATTATTAATGTGATAGGATGGTGTAGATCTTTATCTCTAAAGGCTTTACATTTTCTTATATCTATTTTTTTATTTATATAAGTTTTAATATGTGATTCTTCCATACTTCATCTCTTTCATGAGTTGCGGCTTGTTGAAACTTTAATCTGTTTCCAGATGCATTTTTTTTTTTGGAGGGAGTTTCCAGATGCTTTATGTGTTATATTATTGTACTCTTAAGTTCGTCCAGATTATCTGTTATCTTGTAACTAAGGTATCACATTTCAATTTTCTTTTGTAGTGGAGAACTAAGTTTAGAAAGGTAATGAACAAAGCAGATAATGATGCTAGTACACGGGCAATTGATTCCTTAATTAATTATGAGGTGAGATCGCATTTCCTTTAGGAGACTTGATGTTTTACTTTGGCACAATATCAACGACTTTGATCTCAATGCAAGCTTGTTATTCTTTCAGACTGTCAAGTATTTCAACAACGAGACTTTTGAAGCTGATAAATATGATGAGTATCTTGAGAGTAAGTTGGTTCCCCTTAAGAAGTTTACTCTTGATTGATTAGGCATTTTTTCACACTTATACAAACTATTGACAATGAATTACAATAGGTTGTCTTTGGATATATACTTTTAAAGTCATTTTTAAATGTATCCTGCTGAATCTTTAAAACCTGAAATGCATGGGACATTAATAGATGTCCTGAAGGAAATTCAAATTCTGATTATCTAACTTCAATATTATATTCATGCAATTTACTGATTTTCAATCAAGCATTACCTCCCGAAAATGTGACTGATGTTGTTAATTATACTTCTATGGTGGAAATCTGCTGAGTTGTTTGTGTCTTCCAAATTGTTTGATCTGGAATATGCTCCAGATATTGTTGGGGGACGCATTTCGCTACAATTCCATTTTTCTCAAAGTAGCTCATGTACACAGAAACTGTAATAAAAAGATCTCTTTTTGGTACTATTTGACACATGGGAAAATATATAGCCCATCAAACCTCTTCATATGCTGCTAAATTATTATTTGCATGTCTAATAAAGTGTATTCATATGATTACAAGATATAGAGTAGAGTTCAGTTAAATTTTAATAATTTAACATCTTTCAGGATACGAGGATGCGGCATTAATAACTCAACGAAGTCTTGCCTCTTTAAACTTTGGCCAAACTTTGATATTTAGCTCAGCGCTCTCAGCAGCTATGGTGCTTTGTTCAAATGGGATTATGAATGGCAATATGACTGTTGGAGACTTGGTAAAGAAACTTTACCTTCACAAAAGCTCTTCCCCCTTTTCCTGTTTTGGGACCAGTTGAAAAGGGTATACTTTTATTTTGGATGTTACAACTAAAGAGTTGTCTTCGTAGGTTATGGTAAATGGGCTACTCTTTCAGCTATCTCTTCCACTCAACTTCCTCGGAAGTGTATATAGAGAAACAGTTCAGTGTTTGGTAGACATGAAGTCCATGTTTCAATTACTTGAGGTATCAACTTATTTCCTATATACTTGTATTTCATTTTCTACAGTATCTGAAGTTCTGATCTTTCTTTCTCCTTTCCTTTTAACGTGTTTATCTTTCGACGGGTGGGGGTGGGGGTAGGTTGTGGTGCTGGGCGTGCGTGGTATGTGGAGTTTTATGTTGTTGTATTTTTAGATTTTTGTGGTGGGGTCGGGGTTGGGTGGGGTGGAGAGTGGACTGTAACTACATTATACTTTCTAATCAACTTAAGGTCTTAAGTTACATCTTCTATCAAACTCCTGGTACTTCATTTGTAAAGAAGGCTTCTTGTTACTTCACAGGATCATTTTTATGGAATTTTCATTTCTGGTGTAATGTCATGGGAAATTGTTGGGATTGGTAATATTGTCTTCTAATGTGCTAATTTTCTTATCATCCCGTATTGTAACCATCTGCTTTCTTTCAATCATATCTCCAGGAAAAGTCAGAAATTGTTGATGCAGATGATGCCAAGCCTTTGAATTTAAATGGGGGTAGAATTGAAGTTGAAAATGTTCACTTCAGGTACCCTTAAATTTCCATCTAGAAAATTTCACCATGGCATGATGGGAAATTAGTGTAAATATGAAATGTACACTTTTAGGTGCCCCTAAATTATCATCTAAGATATCATTGTTGCATGATGGCAATGTATTGTAAATTGTTAGCAGCATAAGTGGCCTGTTTATGAAAAGCCAAACAAACAACATTTTTGCTTTCAGAAATAAACTTATTATCTCTCAATTTTCACAAGCAAATCTCATCTTTAAAAAAGCTTTCTTATCTAAAAACCCACACAAACTCTGCTATGATTTGACATAAGGTAATTTATCTCTTACACAACTTATCTCACATAACTAACATGATTTGACATAAAGTAACCTATCTCTTACACTATTTCTTCTTTCCATAATCTCTAAAAAACCCATGAAACTTTATGTCTGAAACCAAACTCAAACAAACAACCGAGACATTTTCAGAAATCTCAATTTATTTCTGAAACTACTCTCAGGCATGCGAGACAAACAGGGCCAAGATTTTTCAGATCATATTTTGCAGAATTGGTACATGTTTCAAACTGTTTCTTTTCAAAAAATGCTAATGCTTAACTTTGATGGGTAACTTTGAAATAGTTCATTGCAATCTGATTTAGTTTAGTTTTTGTTGTAGCTAATTCAAAATTTTCAATTTGTAGACATGTTCAGTATCTATAAATTTGTGATATAACTTTGTTTTAAGATTATGAACACTTAGGATGTTGCTCTCTGATCTCAATTTGTTTTCTACTCATGAAGTTATCTGCCAGAAAGGAAGATTCTTGATGGGATATCTTTTGTTGTGCCAGCTGGGAAAAGTGTAGCTATAGTTGGAACCAGTGGCAGTGGTAATTATATTATTTATAATTGTCAATCTTTGTTATTGGTCCAGTATCTGGTGATGACGATCTCATGTGGTTCATGCTGGACTTTTGCTATTGTTTAAACTGAATAACTGGATTTTCTTATTATTTGTTGAAATAAATGCTTACCAATTTACTTGCTATTATGTTACTTGTAATGGTAAAAAAAGTTATCATCCATTGCAAAAGTGGGTACTTTTTCTGAAATAGGAATAGAAAAAGGTAAAGCAAGTTCCAAACTATGTTGACATGTAGATAAAGGGGATCCAATGTCTTGGGAATGTGTTTCCTTCAATAAAGATTTTAACCTTGATTTACTGATTTTGACAAAGTATGTATAATGAAACCAGTGAGCATTTGATAAGATGGATTAAGCTTGTCATGTACCAATAAATAAGACATCCTCAGTTGGGTCTTACCAATGTTTTGACGTGTATATGTTTGCAATTTCTCACCCCGAGTGCAAGCCTTTTCCTATTAATTTTTTGTTAATTGTTATTTACCTTTTCCAAGGGGTAGTATTATATTATTTCATGTTCCTTTCATTTCCTATCAGAGCGAGCTACAGTTATAATCCAAATCCGTACTGGTAGTCGTTGATGGTTGGTTTGGGTTTATGGGATTGACTTGATTTTTTTTAAATCTTTTTTTTTTTTAAGTTTATTATAAACTTCTATGTTTCTGGTTAAGATCTTTAAATTTAATATATATGCACTTATGTGCAGGCAAGTCAACCATTTTTAGATTGCTCTTCAGGTTCTTTGACACCCATTCTGGATGTGTAAGACCGAAAACCCCTCTTTGAATCATTCTTCTTTTATATGAGTATTGTGATTAACAAGTACCTGCATTGAATTTCTTTTATGAGCTGCTTCACTTCTTACTGCTTCCTTTGTCATTTTACGTAACTTTATCTCATAAATAGCATGTTTTTATTTGTATATGCCATCCTACCAAGTTACCCAAGAAAAAAAAACTTGAAAAAATCATCTATACTAGAGTTTCAATTAAAAATCCCCCATCTTTATTTTTTTAGATTACACTGTTTGATATTATCTATTGAATGCCATTGGCAATTTGATATTTGACAGATAAAAATTGATGGGCAAGATATTCGGGAAGTAACACTTGAGAGCCTTAGAAAATCAATTGGTGTTGTTCCTCAAGATACTGTGAGTATGCATTTGCTTCGCTAGTATCATTCGCTAGAAGCATTGATATATTAAACTGCATATTTTGTCTCACCTAATGAGAAATTTGTACTTTACTGGCAGGTGCTTTTCAATGATACTATATATCACAACATTCATTACGGTCGCCTTTCAGCAACAGAAGAGGAGGTTTTGTGCTAAATTGATGTTACGTCTGATTTTAGCTTATTGAACACTACAAATGTTTTCCACTGATTAAATTGTTTTCCTATTAGGTCTATGATGCCGCTCGACGCGCTGCGATTCATGACACCATTACGAACTTCCCAGAGAAATATTCAACTGTGGTAGGGGAAAGAGGACTTAAGGTATGTCTTCAATTTTCTCTGTTACAAACCTAACCATCTTAGGAAATATAAAATTATGTTTCACTGATTTAATTCCTCTCTTTTAGTCATGGTCATCTTTGAAGAATATCTCACTTACGGAAAAAGTATATTTGGCCGTAACTTTTTGGCACAAGTTGTACTATTTCCCGAATATTACAGAAGTCTTATAATTGGGGATTGTCATTATTGAATAAGCACGTTGTTACTTTTAGAATTGTCTTGCGCAGTAATACAAACGTAATTCGAAACAAATAATCAAATAAGCAGCCTATTGAAGTTATGACTATGTGTGATCTTGTCCTACTCTTTGACTAGTTCTTGAATATAATTAGAAAATGATGAACTTTCTCCATTGTGCAGTTAAGTGGTGGCGAGAAGCAACGAGTTGCACTTGCTCGTGCATTCTTAAAAGCACCTCCTATAATGTAAGTTTATTTTGCATCTGCAATTAATTTCACTCAGATTAAGTCATCTCTGCATCCACTCAGCAATGCTTTCTATTCCTTTTTTTTTAATTTTTTATTCTTGTAAGTAGCTGTAGAAGTGGTTTACACTTGTCTTACTACCAAATTCAAAGGCCTTTCCCCCTTAATATGGTCAAATTAAATAAAAAAAATAGCCCTAAAAAAGTATAACTCATCATTGATTTGGGAATTTAATTTATTATCTTGATTAACATGCTTATTCACGCAGTTATCTACATATAAGCAAAATTCTCAATTTCTCATAGTAAATCTATAATATTGCATATCACAATGAACTTAATTGGTCAGAAGTGTGGGAAAAGCGCTAGCATCTTATCCGCGATTTTGATACATATTCTATTCCCTTAGGTTCTGTGATGAAGCTACAAGTGCCCTTGACAGCACAACGGAGGCAGAGATTTTAAGTGCATTGAGATCCCTTGCAAATAATCGCACTTCAATATTTATTGCTCATAGGCTTACAACAGCAATGCAGTGTGATGAGGTATGCATTCTTCTGTATGATAAATCGGTATCTTATTTTCTTCAAATTTGTGAAAGTCATTTTTTCGTTGAGTTAGTAATTACTAATTACCTAATACTATGTAGCCACACGAGATTACCTCTCTGATCCAAACAAGTTTGATATTATAAATTTGTACCTAGATCTCCATACCATTAATAGCAATTTGTTGTGTTGCATTTCTCTTACATGGCAGATCATAGTTTTGGAAAACGGAAGAGTAGTCGAACAGGGACCACATGAAGTTCTATTGTCGAAGTCAGGCCGATATTCACAACTCTGGACACAGCAAAACTCTACCATTGATTCCATTGATGCAGCCATCAAATTGGAGACATGAGTTCCCTATTCATACACGGGGAAAACAAAGTACATACGTTTTTGAGTTTTCCCAACTCTTAACAATATGTGTAACTTTTGCAAGTCTATAGCCAGCTAGTTTGGAAACGAAAGCTACCCTAGGCCTGTTTGGCTGTTTCTTCCTCGACATGAAAAAACTTTTCTATGGTGGGGTTAGTTTTCTTGCCCTTGTCTGGTTTCCATTGTATAGAAACATGTAGTTTTATATTTTTGCCATCTCCAGAAATTTTGAATTTGATTTATAGTTTTAGTATATAGGTGACGGTTTTGCTTCCATATTTATGGGTTTTCTTGTTTTTGGATAATAAATGTCAATTCGTCACTTTTATCTTTGCTAATAAAGAATGATTTGGTTTTTGGGATTTGTTGTTCACATGTAATTTAGTCTGGTTCGATGTTTATCTCTATGTATTGGTATGTAACATTTGTACTATCACTTGGAATATATTTTAGTTAACTTAACTTTGTGAAAATAATGTTAAAATATCGTTTTTGTGGTTGAAAATAAGATATAATTTGAATGTAGTTCAGATAGGTAAGGTTGGTAGATGGAAAGTTATAGTATTGTTGAAAAATGAAACAGTATTATTATATTTGATTTGAGGCGAGATAGGTTTGTATCAAAGCATTATCGACCGTGCCAATCACAAACATTGACTTGTTTTATTTTGTTTTAAACTTGAGCTAAAACCTTCTTCATAATTTTTTTTCAAAAAAAAGTTAATAAATAAAGCTTCAGCTAAAACGGAAGAATAAATAATATTTTACTTGTTTCTAAGAAAACATCTGCGAGCCAAAAGTCATAATTTTGTCAAAATGAACCGATCCAAATGTTTTAGGCCTCTTGGTATAAAATGCAGTTGGTTTAATGCTAAAACCTTGTAGCTTTTTAGGGGCTTTCTATAGCGGTCTTTTTCTTTTATTTTATAGCGGAGGGAAGGCGTCAATCCTCGATCCTAGCGCCTTAGTTGGATTTGTGCAAGTACATTTCAATCAATTTTCAAACGTGGAATCAATGCCTACATGATCATCTCGCCTAATGTGTGTACTTTGGTTTGGATGGATTTGACAATGTCATAAAGGAAAACACTTGTTTTGCACTTAATCAAGCTCATTTTCTCAATTGTGGCGGAGTTGATTTTTCCGCCATATGCTTAAACATCTTACATTTAAGTATCGAATAATTCATTATTGTGGTAGGTGATCTCAAGAATTTGAACCATTAAAATAAAACGAGAACTTAACCAGTGGTTAGCTCTTCAATATTTTGCCACCCCTGGTGGTGGAAATTAGAGGACGATCAAAATACAACTTAGTTAAATTGTAATAAATACAAGTAATTAAAAATAAGAACCCTAAAAATAAGTTCTTACCTATGTTCTTACTATATTTTTGATACATTGTAAACTATATTTTTGATAAATTGTAAACTTTACTTTCGAAGTTTATTAATTATAAAAAGCCCAATTTAGCCTTATTCGGAATTGCCAACGAGGCCCATTATCAGCCCATTTTCCTTCAAGAATTATCTGAATAACACACACTACAATCAGATTGAATCAGTTTTAGGAAAACGAAAAACACCAATAAACAAATACAAACTTGTGGAAGCCCTAGTAAATCTGTAGAGAGAGGAAAAATGGGAAAGCAGCCGGTGAGGATGAAGGCGGTGGTCTACGCCCTATCGCCGTTCCAGCAGAAGGTGATGCCGGGACTCTTTAAAGATCTCCCAGGAAAGATCTCACACAAGATCACCGACAATTGGATCAGCGCCACTCTCTTACTCGCCCCTCTTGTCGGCACCGTTTCGTAAGTTTTTTCAGTTTTCATTTTTTTGTTTTTCCGTGTTAGATCGGAGTTGGATTTCTGAAGTATGAGTCAAGATTTGGGGCTGGATAATTGTGTAGTTACTGTTGTTGAAGTCGTGAAAACTTGCGTTTTGGATCATTATTTTGATGCTGTTACAGTAATAATTGAAGTAGAATTCCCAAAAGATTATTGTTTCTTGAAAATTTTAAACCAGACCCGGTTTGGCTCTAGTTATATAGACATTCAATATCCTATAAATATTATCCTACCCCTAGGAAATTGGACTGGATAGAATAATTATTACTCCTATTAGGCTAGCTAAGAATGGATCATTATTTTGATGCTGTTACAGTTGTGATTGGAGAATATTGTTTTGTGAATATTCTTAACCAGACCCGGCTTGGCCGCACCAATTCAACTCATGTGTATTTACACAAGCCTTGTGATTGTTCGATTTTATAGAAATGTTATCCTGTCTAAATTCAATTGTATTGCAGTGTTTTCAATCCGCTCAACTGGGTTTAGACCAGAATAACATACTGTTTTGGTTGTTATGTGATTTTTAGTGCAACTCATGCCATGCAAATATGTGTGACAGAAGAAGGATTGCTTGATATGTTGTTATGCTATACTAATCATATCTGAATGTCCAACCCAATTGATGCATGCACTTTATTGAGTTAAAGCACATGAATACATATATGCTTGCTTTACGTTGTATTATATATAAAAAATGCAAATGAGTTGCAGCATTTATGCATATAGAAGACAGAGAGGCAGGGGCCCATGGAGAGATAGAGAGAGAGAGAGAGAGAGGAGTGGCAAAAATAAAGTCTCGAAAACTAAAAATTGACATGAAAAAACCCACCTGGTGGATCAGCAGACTCCAGACCATAATGCACAAGGAGTGCATTTGACCAAAGATGTACTTTCCTCGCTTTTGTATTGGATCGTCTAGCCCTTCCTTTCTTTCACCGTGCTCTTCTTTACTTTTCACTTCACAGATGGAAATGGGTATACTATATTTTAGTCCATCAGCTTTGTAGGCCTTAACTATGTGGAGAAGTTTGTAACACCACATCTGCAACTAGCTGTAGTACAAAATTATGAATGGAGTTTGAGTCCTTATTCCTAATGGCCAGCTTCGTTTTAAATACTTCGTGGTATTTTTTAGTCTAATTTGTGTCTTTGCAAATGGTAACAATTGAGTGGTGTTATGAACTTGTTCTAATCTTGGAGAGGGAGACAGGTTATTGATAAGAAAATTTTAATGTCAAAATTTTGGGGCTACCCAAATGAATATGAAATGCTTTGGCTCTGTATTTTTGGCTCGAAGTATGGAGATATATGTCCGGAATCACTATACTGGCTTGTTAGAATGAAATGCTTATTCTGCTCTTCATGTTTTTGATAATACTGTTATGAGTATAACTGATGTTGCTCTGATTGGCTGTTAGTTTATCGAGGAATTTGATGCAGTAATATTCACGCTACTTGTTTGTGTGTGCTTGTAGGTATGTGAAGTGGTACCAGGAAAGGGAGAAGATGGAGCACAGATACTGAAGTTTATACACACCAAATTTCTAGTTTTGCCAGTCAATAAGCTGATTTGTGATTTGCATGCCGTTTGAGGACATGAACTTCCTTGTTAATGTTCATTATGCAGATAACATTTTCCTTGAATCATTATGTACTAAAATGCTTTGGTGTATGTTGAATGTTCAAAATTGCATCTACTTATCTCCGACTTCTTATTAAGCTTTTTGAGTTACTGAACCCTCGAGTAAAAATGCTTGTACTGTTATCTGCATGACACATTGATTTTTTATTTATTTACAATTTAAACTTGTGTACGATTTTACTGAAGGGATATAAGTTATTTTGTAACCATTAGTTTTCTTCGCTGGTTATGGTTTGACACGGAGTTTTGTTTAAGTTTTAGATATCTTATATTTATGTTTTAAATATGTAATATCGAAAATTATTAGTATCAAATCCTTTTCCTGGAGAGGAGGTAAATTTGAGTAGAAAAAAAAGTCATTTGATGAAAACATTCCGAAAAGGACACTAGTTATTGAACTACTAAATAATTTTCCATATTATGAAATGATCAACACAAAACATAAGTGAAGACATTTTTATGAGCATACGAGTCATATATGCTACTTCAACTATAATCAACCAACATATTCTTTTGGATTTTGGGTTTATGTTGAATTTGTTTACATTATAATTTTGAAAAAGAATAAAGATTATTCATTATGAAAATGTAAACGGAGAGACTGATTTTATGTATTACTACCATCGTCCTTTCATTTTTTCTTCTATTTTTTTTTTTTTTCAGGATGTTCCAAAACAATACTTAATTTTCTAATATGAATTATTTTTTCCAAAAATACTTCTTTTCTTAAACCACTAATAATCAACCAAATAAATTAACAGACGTGGTCAACCATAGACTCTTTTATCAACCAAATAAATTACAAACCACCCCAATTTAGCATAGCATGATATAGTTGTATTGTGCTGTATTAAAGCTCACTCAATATTTAAGTTTATCGAGCTTTGATGAAAGAGCCTAAATTATCAGCACTTGAGTTTCGGCTTCGGTAGACTGATTAAATTAACAATTAATATGTTCACTTAAAGTGATTTTGTAGTTGGAACTCCTATCTAAATCTTCTTATCCGTGACTCTACATACATACATCTTAAAGTTGTATAAATAGAAATGGCTCCATATGTCTTGATCTCATTTTTATTTAATTAAATAACTACCAAATTCCTTTTTCTGTCTTCATTATTGTATCTTCGAAATTCGCTCAATATTTTTTTTTTTTTTGATTTAATACGAAGATAAATAGCTCTATTTTATATTCATGGCTATCCTTAATAGTAGGCTATAACTTACAAAAATCTCATTCCCTACTACCTTTGGATGGAGAAATTATTTAGTGTACTAGCTGCACCACGTCATTAAGTACACGTGGTACAACCCACAAATACACTTGGGACATGTGAAGTAATAATTCACATCATCCATGTTCTGGCAATGTGAACACAATATTTTGAATCCCTATTCTTTGGGAACATGGCTAGAATATGGGGTGATGTGGATTATCACTCGACATGTCCCAAGTGTATTTGTGGACTGCATCACGTGTACTTGATGACGTGGTATGACGATTGTACTAAATAATCTCTCCTTTGGATGTGGACGTGTCGTCTCGATCCAAAAGTAAATTACCGACGTATTCCTCTAATTACTTTTAGTTTCCCGAATTATATTATTAAATATTTTTCATGGTATGCAAAACAGTTTTATCTTTTTGCATACTTTATGATGATCAATCAATCTAAAAAATGTTACAATCAAAAGACAATACGTAATGCAACTTATAAGAAACTCAAGTGCAGCAATATCTAGTTCCAAATTTCCCAATTTGTATTATTTGAATTTCTTCAACAAAGTGCAGATGTCTTTTCAGATTTCAGAATTCTATTATTACACCTAAGTACTAACATTCTTCGTTGAACTAAATAATATTGTATGTAGATATATCCCTTGAAGAATATAAATATGTAATTTCTAGACTTTTTTGATATAAACCCAGAATCGACAACATGTTAAAAGAATATAATAAAACAAGTTTACTGATGAAACAACTGGAATCTACATAATACCCAATCATTATTGCAATGAACATAAGGTGAAGCATCGACCATGCAAATAATTTCAATGAACCAAACTCGCATTTTAGGGGAACAATATTATATAAAAACAAACCAAATAGGTTGAATGTCATAATTAAACAGGGTGAACATAAGTAATATCCCTGACAAGAAAACATAACAAAATCTAAAAATAAAAGCATGAGTGTCTCAGGTCAAATTAAAACCACAACTTAATAGGCTTGATATAATCCTACACGGCAGATAAAAATGCTTGTCCTGGTTGGCGATTAGCCAAAGGCCCATGACATCCCCAAAGCTGCAAAAAGTAAAAAAATAAAGTAAGCTTCTTGTGCAGAAATGTAAAAATGGTACATCAACCAGCACGCAAGAAAGTATCTATAAAATAATCAGCAAACCTTGGCATTGACACCATCAGGTTGGATCCTGTCTTCTGATTTCCATTGCACGTAATCTTTGCGATTGAATTTAGTGAAGCCCCTGAAATTTAACACAGAAGGAAATTTAAGGTACATATTTGCAAATTAACGAACGCATATTAACTTCAAGAAATAAGGAATAAAATACTTTATGCAAACCAAAGAACGCCAGATATATCAAGAGAAAACCAATATGTAGGTCAGAATTAGTAGATTAGTATACCATTTCCGGCTCACAATGATCTTTTGACGACCAGGGAACTTGAACTTTGCACGACGCAAAGCCTCCTGAGCATGATGGCTGTTGGAATCCTTGCAACGGACAGATAAAAGAACCTGGCCAATAGCCACACGAGCACAAACACCTTGAGGCTTGCCAAAAGCACCCCTCATACCAGTTTGGAGCCTATCAGCCCCAGCACATGAAAGCATCTTGTTAATACGAAGGACATGGAAGGGATGGACCCTGACCCTCAAATGGAAGGCATCCTTTCCAGCAAACTTGGTCATATACTTGTTGCAGGCAATGCGAGCAGCTTCAAGAGCCTCACTGGACACATTCTCCTTCTCCCAACTGACCAAGTGCACACAGAATGGGAATTCATCCACACCCTTTTTCTTCATTCCAACATCATAGATTCTGATCTTGGGATCTGGCACACCACGGCAGTAACGTGATTTAGGGTAAGGCTTGTTCTTGATTTGGCGGTAACACCTTGCAGGTCCTAGGTACAAAATAGGGGAAATCACAATTAAAACCACTACATATTGAATTAAAGTCCTAAAGCTACTTATCTGATAGACAGACCATTTAAAATCTTCTAGATGTAAATACAAATACTAAATGAGATGACCCCAAACAATAATCTAATGTCAACACTCTTACATCCACAGCGCAAAGTAATTACACAAATAAATAATCAGGATAACACAAAACTAACATTAGCTACAACACAATTCATAAAAAATTAAGTTAAACCATCAAGAGAAAATAAAGTGCACTATCTTTTTTGACACCATCATATTCATATTATGCATAAATGGAGCTTTCATTCAATAACCACAATTCCAATATACCCATCAACATTTAAAATAGCATACATCAATTTAGATAATAAGAAATGAACCAACAAGCTCAATCTCATTCTTTGAACCAAGGGAGATTATAGACGAAACCGAGTTCGAGCCAACCAACCAATAATATATGTATTGCTCAATCTCATTGGAATATTGATGAATTACATGCCAATTGTATTGTAATTAAACACAAGGACACGAAATAAACCTTTAATCTAACATAAAAATCTCAACCCAGCTATTGTATAAGAAGAAGAAATACGTTGGAAGGAAGGAACTCACTTCTACCCATGGCGAAGTTTCCGTCGTTGATCTGCGGCTGAAAAATGAAGAAGAAAACCCTAGGGCTTCAGGCGTGTTTATATAGAGAATTTTTAGCGCGTGGATTTACGTATGGGCTTACGTCAAGTCAATTTAGAGGGTGGGCCTTCTTGAATATATGAGCCCAGTCCAGAAGATTACTGGACTGGATTGATTATATTAGGTGGGGCGGACAACCTGTTGAAATAGGGTTCAGATCAGTCCAGTAAAAATTAAAATGTATAGCTAAAAATATCCGTCACGGCATCAGCACCTCTTATAATTTGACAATGTAAAGGGCATTTTTGTAATCTTCGAAACAACATGGAATTTTGGTAATTAGGATATACGTGATGGGGGGTCCAAGTGTGATTTCTAAATAAAACTTACAGTAAGTGTAGAACTTAACAAGGTAATTAACTGGTTAAATTCTAATCTATTTTTAATCTAAGTATATATTTTTTTCTTGTAAGTATAGTTTTATCAAGGATTAATTTCATATATATATATTAAATTTCTGTAGAACTTAACAAGGCATATACTGTTAATTTTTTGCTTAATCAATCGAGTTTATAATTTGATGGTAATAAAAAAAAAATATCCTCCATAAAGCGTACTCAGTTTGTATATTAATTGGTTTGTTTTGACTTTCAATCTTAATTAAATATCCAGTTTGATCTTAATTAATATTTTTGTATTAAAGTAAAAAAAGAAACTTTTAATAACCTACATATTCAAAGACAAGTTTGGATCCAGAATTAAAATTTCGCCTAAAGTCCTCAAAATAAAATGTTTATCAATCAATTCTTTAAAAATTATGTTTATGATAATGAAACATGTATCGTACTTTTAACATGATATATGTACTCCATTTTTCTAAATAGACAGCCAATACTTATTCACAATTATAAATGAATGTAACGCTCATACGTACTCCATCTTCCTAAATAGACGTCAGATACTTGTTCACAATTATGAATAAATGTAAAAAATATAATATTTTTTTCCAGTGAAACGATGAATATATAAGTTTGTTCGATTATTGACAAAATACAAAGTACAAAAAATGTCCAAATAATAAATACAAAAAATATCTTGAAAAAAATAATTACTAATGGCCAACAAATACAAAACTAAAAAATAACTAACATTGTGGTAGGATTTAAACTCATAACCTCCAAGGGTATTGGGATCTAAGAAGCATAAAACATGGATTTTTATTGATAATAAGATACAATAATACAACTTGGAATAAATGCAAAAATCCATGGTGAAGAGTGAAGACCGACAAAAACAAGAATAATCAAACTAATACTCTTATGCTAAATAGTGAAACAAATAAAGATGATTATCTCACAGACAATGCAGAAATAAAAATGGGTGGAAACACTGAACAAGATTATTACAAAATGACTAAAAATCAAGTCTTAATGTCCTATTCATTTTTGAAGTATTTTTATTTATCATTTTCCTCGCTAAAATTGAATTTCCCAACACACGTTGGAAATCTTTTATATATATACAGATGCAATTCAAACAACAACGGAAAACTATGTCAAATGATATTATCACCTCGGCGTAACTGTGGGAACGACTCCACTGAGAAGTTCGCTTCCAGAAACATCTTGCGAAACAAACGAATTCTTCAAAAACGAAGATGAAGATGCAGATGATGATGATGATGGAGTCATAACTTTTCCAGGATTAGCGACCAAATATTCAGTAATTTTGGTGTCCGGTTCAGGTATCATAGACCATATGTTTTCAAGTTCTCTAACTACTGCCCCCATAGACGGTCGGGCATCAGTCGCATCTTGGCAACATTTAAGAGCCAGGTTTAGAAACTTCTCTGCGCATTCCGAAGGATAAGGTCCCATTCGCTCGTCCACCAGAGAGAATATCATACCCGAACGATATGCAGTGTTGACCTGAATCAGATGTACCGACATTTACATGTTATATTTTAACAAGCAATTATCCACTATATATGTTTCTTAAAAGAAAAGCACATTAACCCCATAAGGGCGTCATACAAAATAATATGGTAAAAGACAGTATCTTTTAAAACTACAAGTACAAGCACACCAAATTACCTCTCTAACGATGTTTTTGCCACGTGAAATAGGGTGCATCGCCGTCAAAAGCTCCAAAAACACGACTCCAAGGCTATACACATCGCTTTTATCTGTCAACTTTTGAGTCAAGAAATACTCTGGATCGAGGTATCCCTATCCACAGGCAATTTTGAGTAATATATAAGACAACTAAAATTTATTGGATTACGAAAATAAAGAAGGGATGATATGAATTTTTGGCTAAATTCTAAATGCTCACCGGGGTCCCTTTGACTACTGTAGATACATGAGCAGGCGCGTCTCCTTCAAGCTCTGGAAGTGGAGCTAGCCGTGATAGTCCAAAATCAGCTACTTTGGCCGTAAATTTAGAGTCTAATAATATGTTGTTTGCTTTGATATCACGGTGAAATATAGGAGGATTGGCTTCCGAGTGGAGGTAATGGATGCCTCTAGCTGAACCTAGTGCCATTCCTACCCTCATGGCAAAACTCAGTGGCAATTTGCCCTTTCCTGCATTTAATTTAACACTAAAATGTGGTCAAAGCAACACAAAATGAGGCTGAATAAACTACGGAGTATGAGTTTCAGTTGCCATCCAACCCGACTCTCAGCAACCAAGATCATGACAGGAGAAATACAAAGCAATACATATATGTTTCAATAGCGTAACACAACAATGAAACCAACATCGCGAGATGTAGGAGACTTTGGTTTTCTTAATACTCATTATCTCACAATGCTATGGCAAAATATGAATTGGTAAAACATACTTCATATAACTAAGAAAATTCAATTAAAGAAGGATGGTAAAATTAGTTACCAGAGAGGTGATCCCTCAAGGTACCATTAGGCATAAATTCATAAACCAACATCTGCATTGTGAAAACCATAATAAACATGAGCATCCAACTTCCATGGCCTAAATAGTAAGTTTGATGAACGAATAAAATTAAAAAGTCAAACTGGCTGATTTTTCTTAGCATTTTTTTTCCTTTTCAAATTCACTTCTTGAAACCGCCAACTATTAATATTCATAATTATAGAAAATTAAGCAGAATAGCTTATCATGCTAGGTTTGATCTGTTACTTTTTTAATCAACTTTACAGTATGTAAGTCAAACAAGTGAGGTACCTGTTCGCCTTCTTCATCACAGTATCCAATCAATGATACGAGGTTCCTATGATGCACCCTCGACAAAAGTTCTATTTCAGTAAGGAACTCAGTTTCACCCTGTAATGATCCCTCCTGAGCACGCTTTATGGCGACAACCGTTCCATCAGCAAGAATACCTCTATAGACTTTTCCATATCCTCCTTGCCCAATCTCGCTCGAGCTTATAAAGTTATTTGTTGCCAGTGCCATTTCACCATATGTAAAATCTTTCACGCCATCAATTCTCATTGAGATCCTTGTTGCTGAAATCAGAATGTAACGAGAAATTTCAAATACTGTACTAGTTAAGGTAATTAAATGAAATAAGTACTATTTTTATGATAATAAGTATCTGGACTTAGTTTGCCCCTCAAAAAAAAAAAGAAAAAAAAGATCCGGACATAAGCAAAGGAAGAATGACCAAATAATTCTATTTTGCTTAACTGAAGAACTTGGTACTTGGTAGAGAGGAGAGATATTTAATACTCCTATTTATTAATTCTATAAAGACCCTCACATTTTTTACGGTGTTCTTTTTACTATTGCGTAGGTGAGATTCAAACACAGGACCTCTTATTGGTATGACTGATACCATATTAAATTTACAACTCGTAAGCTTAGGATGCCTAGAGAGGAGAAATATTTAATAGATCTAATTTCTAGCACAATGGCCTATTTTAGATTCCAAAATCGCCAAAAGTTAATAGCATCTCAATGACAGCTAACAAGGAACATAACACACAACGTGACTAGTTTAATTATGCGAAAGAGAATTCAGCATAATCATTTTATAACTATTTCACTTCTTTAAATCACTTAAGTTCTAAAATGAAATGTATTGATAATTTCCCGATTGCTCCTCCACTACAAAGCCAGTGAGACAAGTGCATGAAATATTTGGTGTTTTTTTCTTGATTAAGAAATTATACGGTACAGTCGGTACTCACATGGGCGCCTCTTTGACGATGCATGTTTCTTCTGGAAATAAAGTCTCATGATAAGAAATGCAATAATTGTAGATAGAGTAACTGATCCAGCTATTGCTCCCAGTATAATGCCTGCCAGAGCTCCCTTGCTTATACCAGAAGGTGAAGACGAGGAAAAATCTGCAACAAAACGAAAGAATTAAGTTCTGTCATATTGTAATAACTAATTTTGGATTTGTTCATAAGCCAAACCAAGACATTCACATGTGCAAGTGCAATACACTTGTTTGATAATTCTCATGAAGAGTTAGAATTTTCCATAAAGAACTCACCCTCCGAAGAAGTGAAATTGAGAAGCTCAAAAGGCCCAAACTCTTTACTATCCGGAATATCCCATCGACCAAACTTTTGACGAATCCGAAAGATCTCGCTCCTATTAAAAGTCCGAACACTATCATTGACATAAGATGGAAAAAACTTTAGGTACATTCTAAGACGAGTCTTTTGCCATGCCACTGAATCGATTTCAAGCTGCCAGAGATTCAAATCGACACCAGAAGTCAGGTATACTTTGAAATGATCGACATAGGGAAGAAAATCCCAGAATCCAGGACTCTTCAAACGATATCCAACTAACAACGGAGCAGCACAAAAGCAACTTATAACAGGAGATGCTGGGGCATACTCATAAGGAGGTGGACATGATTGAGAAGGACAATCATTGATTTTTGAACTGTTCAAGATATTACTACCAATATCTTGTTCACGAGAACCACAAAACTGAACTAGGTTGTTATTTGAGCATACAGGATTTCCTTGAAGACTGAATAAAGGAAAAAAAAGTAAGTATAAATCAAGATATACTTTAAACATATTTTAAAAGGTAAAAAGATTGACACAAAAACGAACCCAATGGTAACATTCGGAGGGGCGAAGTTTCCTGAAACATTCGAAAACATGTTGTTCTCAAAATCCCTGCAAATTAAAGAAAAAATTACAAAAATGTAAATTATATTATATTTATAGTACCAATCAGAACACAAATTTCATCGTTTAGTAGGACTTACAGAAAGAGTCTGTCAGATGAGTTAAAAGTCCTATTTAGCCAAATCATTGATGATATCGAACCACTCAATGAATTATTTGCTACTGACCTGCAAAAGGAAACGGATCACAAGGTTCGGAAAGTAAGAAATATTAGCCAAATGAACATTTATATACCAACGCCATTCAATTAACCTAAAATGAACTAAAACTTATGATTGCTCACAATTTTTGTAGAATATGAAGGCTTGAGAAGGTGGAAGGAATAGTTCCAGTCAGATTGTTGTTTGACAGATCACTGCATTGCAGAAAAAAAATATTAGTCTCAAAAGTGGAATTTCATTATATTTTATATTTCTCAAAGTAATATTCTGAAATAATGTAGTATATTCAAAAGCAATATAACAGAATCATGATTCAATTGCTTACATAGTTGTGATATTATCAGGAAGTGGACCTGTTGGTATGGATCCGTTAAGCTGGTTCAGACTCAAATCTCTGGAATTATTAAGAGCATGATCCAATTAGAATAAAATTAGTACTAAAAGTAAAAGTAAAGAGGCATACAAGCACGGTAATTAATTAAAACAGAAAGCTGATGTATATATGCTGAATTACATGTAAGCAATGCTTGGCAAATTGCTCCAGTCAGGAATTGGTCCTCGAACACTGCAGTTCCTCAGACTCCTGATTAAACCAGAAAATTACAAACATTATTGCAGAAGAAAATCCCGAACTCTATCGTTTTCTCAAACATCAAAACAAATGACAATATCTTGTTCCATGCAGAACCAGAAGAGAAATCAGTACAAAATAGAGAAAGAGAAGTCTGCATGCACTTACAACTTCAATAGATGAGACATGTTGCCATATGAAGATGGTATTACGCTCCCGTCAAAGTTGTTGTTATCGAGTTGACTTGAAGCAAACAATATAAGAAAAATAAAAATAAGAACCTCTTTTCATTTACACTAACTTTTCGAGAAAATCCGAAAAAGAAATCCAGCTAAAGAAGATAGTTCTGGACTTATCTATGCCAACTGAACAGGCATAAGAATCAAGCAATAACTAATATAAATACAATAAAGGAAGCAAATATGACATACATGATTAGTAAATTTGGAGTTTCAGACAGTTCTGGAGGAAGAAGTCCTGATAAGTTGTTATTATCAAGCAGCCTGCGGAAACTTTCAAGTCAGTAACTATAATCGATTTTCAAGATAATTAAATAATAAATAATAAAATGATGCCAATGAAATGCTAAATAAACTGATATCCAACTCACAAGTGAACAAGGTTTGGAAGCTGCGACAGCTCTGGAGGTATTTGCCCACTTAGTGAATTATTATTCATGTGGCTGCTCATAATTCAAAGTAAGAATATATAAGATTATAAAAGGAAATAGATAGCAAGGTCACAATGTCTTGAAAAAGTAGAATTATCTCGGAAAATGTAAGAAATTCAGGACAAAACAACCAATTACATTTACATTTAGAAATAATGAAAAATATTTACAAGTGCTTTGCCTTCGTCAAGTTAGCAAATGACACTGGTATTGGTCCAGATATTTGGTTTTGATCGATCTGTATCCTGTCTAAGTTGAAAAGATAACCAAGCTCATCAGGCAATGAACCTGTTAGTTGATTTCCGTTAAGAAGCCTGAAACCACAAAAAGAATTACAAGCAATAAGTGTGTGAATAAAAGAGTACTTTAAAAAGTTCACCCTTTGTTAAAAAATTAAACGGAAGAAATTTTTACTTAAATACTCATCAGATGATGTGATGCCCATCATGGATTAGCAATAACTCATTTTCTTTATTATTTTCAAGCAAAAGACGGTGGATTTAAAAAGATCTGAAAATAGAAAGTTGAACTCACAACAATCTTAATGTTGTAATGTTGCCAATCTCCTTTGGTATAGTCCCGGTGATGTTGTTCCACATAAAATTCCTACCGAAAGAATAACACGGAAGTGAATTTAAGCAAAGACCAAAGCCTCCACAATTGAACCAATATATATGTATATGTAGATGCCTAAGAACTGTTAGAAAGAGTAAAAACTATAGTATGTCACTCACAGTATCTCCAAATAAGATAAACGACCAAGTTCCGGAGATAAGCTTCCTGATAGATTCCTATTTAATAGTGTCCTGTTCAAAAAAAGCATTAGTAATAGGGAAAAAAATGTAAAAATGGAATGGACCCAGAGAATATATTTTCAGGAATTTACTTTTACTTCCCGAAATTCAATAATGAAAAGTATAAAATATTGCTAGGAACAGAATCATACAATTCTCTGACATGAAGGAAACCATCATCCATTGTTCGGTTATAGCATATAATTTCTGGCCAATTTGAGGTGCATGGATCCCTTTGGTTCCAGTGCGCAAGATTTTTATATGGATCAACCAAACTCTTCTTGATGGAACTCAATGCATTCACTGATCATGATTGTAGTTAAAATTAATACTTTCGTAATCTACATTTGTTTGTTAACTAAATCCAACATCAGTCCCTTCAAGCAAATTACTCCGAAAACACAAACAACATATAATACGTAGTATATTTCTGAACTTTTTAATATAATAATGGTAACATTATTTAATGCTTAAAACTCAAGCTTTTCAAAAGAATATCCTCCATACATTACTCATTTTGACCACAATAAGAAATAAATTTGTTGGCTCATTGATGAAAGTACCTTCGTTTGGATCCGTTCTTTGGGTATTTGCACCTGAAAGCAACAAAGACCAACACAAACACACAATCAAACTCATTTCAACTTTCGCAAAAGTCAACCGGAACATCCCAAGATTCACCATTTTTGCAAGATGGTCAATCATTTCTATAATCACTTAGGCTTAGCCCCCACCACCTGAAACAATGATCACCAGAACCCATAATTTATAACAAAATAAAAATGACAAAAAGGTATAAAACAAGCTATAAAAAAACAAGAAAAGGGTTTAGCAGCAAAACTAAAGAGATTCAGCAGCAGAAATTAATATCCCATAAAAAGGTACATATATAATATATAAAACAAATATATGCATGAAAGAAACTCATGATACTTACAGGAGACAACGAACTGGGGTTTGAAATCTTGAAAGCAGAAATAAGGAAAAAGGCAAAGAAACCCTTTTGAATTCCTGATCAGTTGAATTTTGATGGTGACAATGATGTACAACATCCATCTTTTTCATTGGGAGATATTACACTGAAAACCAATAAACTATAAACAACAAGCAATAGTATTAATTCAATCAATTTAATAAGATGGAGGTTGTTCAACGGCATTAATTTCGTTTTGTTATATTCACATAAACTCTGAATTATAAAAGTGAAATTACTTGAGAAAGAATCTTCCCGACCCATTTGACATGTCAACTATATACTTATAGAAAGATTAAGTTTGTTAATTAGTCTTGGTCTTTGTTAATTAATAAAAAAGATAAGATAATAAATTGTTGTGATTCATTTCAGAGGAATGAAAATGGGAACACAGGCACAACCTAGTTAAGTTAATTTCAAGTAAAATGAAGATCAGAATTGATCTGTTGTGTTGGCTGCCACTCCCACAACAATTATCCACAAGTTTCATTTCATAGCATAGCTGCGCGCGGAAGTTTATGCTCTCTCTCTATATATATATAGCAATATTTTTTTTGGATGGGATGAATGCGTTTGAAGTTATCTTTTAGAGGTATTTTTTAAGGTTGTTCAACTACATCCTTTATTACTTAATGTTGTTGATTTTTTATTTTTTTTTAGAAGACTTAATGTTGTTGATTGGGGGGTCTTTGTACCAACTTTGCTATCCTATTTATTAGTGTTATAATATTTTAATGGAATTCCGAGCCCTCAAATGAGACTTTTTTCCTCTTTTAAATGTCCCGTGTCGAAATTGCATGTAAAGGCGGATCTAGGAATTTAGTGCAAACATGAATTAAAATTTCGATATGTTCTCGTCAAAAACACTGAAAAGTTTTTTGTTGTTTAGTTAATAGAAATAAAAATATAGACTAGTTCTACACATGGATCAAAATTTTCACGTTTCGTTCAAAAACATCGATTTTTTTTTATTTTTGAATCAACGGAAATAAAAAAAAAAATGTGTAATTTCGAAATGATTTGTTTGTCTTGAGACTCTCATTTTACTTAGTTTAGCAATTTTTTTTTACAATATTTCCAAGTGTTCTCGAAACGTTCCAGAAAAGTTTTCAAAATTTACCCAATCGAAATATGCACAAGAAACGAAACTTTGATCCATAGTTCTATTCAACACATTTCTTTAATTGATTTACAATTTTTTCTCAAATATTTTTGAAAAGTTTCTGAATAGTTTCTAGTTAGTATTTCACTTACGGAAATATACTGTAAAAACGAAACTTTAATCTATAGGGCTAAAATTGTACGATAAATTTTTTTTTAAAAAAATCAACTAAAATAATACGCTGCAAATTAGAAAAGCTTTCTACTATTGATTCTACGTTAGAATTATTTAAATCAACGGTTAATCATCGTTAGTCAACCAATAATTATTAGATAGACTGTTGCTATCTACTAAGGTTTCAGACCAAAAAAGATTTTTTTAATTTTTTTGTTATGAACACCGTTGGTCAACCAATAAAAAATTACATTTTTAGTAATGAAAATGTACATTTATATGATTCCTCAGAACCAACATAGGAAATTGTAAAGAAAATATACATTATATATTTTTCACGATTATAAATGAAGGTAATAAATTTAACTAATTAAACTATCACATTTTTTTTTTCACAATAAGAGATAATTAAACGGGAGTAATTGAAAAAGAAAACATAAATCAAGAGCATAATACCCTGCATATAATAATAAAACCACCCAACAGAAGTTGGGTTCTTGAATTTAAGTAAATTGAACAATAAAGAAAATGTTCTTTAGGGACATTAAGCTCTATGAGTTGTTCAAATTAATTTTCCTTGCTAAAATTCAAGTTCCAAAAATAGCGCTCTGTAAAATGCTATGGATATAATAAAACTGAACAAAAGTTCAAAACACACAACAAATTACAGTACTCTGTACTTGCACTTTATTACAAAACAGAAAAAAAAAAAAAAAAAAAAAAAAAAAAATCTTTGTCAAATCAATTATGATTTAACTTTTGTTCATTTTCAATGTCCTTATAATTTTACTACTCCTTTTAAACATGGCTAAAATAACAGAAAACTAATCAAGAAACACAACAAAATAATTCTTATGTACCAATGCAATTCAAACAACAAACTTTACAAAACTATGTCAGAATCCATTCATTCCCAAAAGTGGAAACTTAAGGAAAACCAAATCTTCACCTCGGTACAACTGTGGACACGACTTCATAGAGATCGCTTCCAGAAACATCTTGCGAAATCGACGGGTTTTTCATCGAAGAAGTTGAAGATGATGATGGAGTCGTAACTTTTCCAGGATATTCAGCGATAAAAGACTCTGTAATCTTGGTGTAGGGTTCAGGCATCATAAACCATATGTCTTCAAGTTCTCTAACTACCTCTGCCATTGATGGCCGAGCTTCTGTCACATCTTGGCAACATTTAAGAGCCAGATTCATAAACCTCACCAAACATTCGGATGGATATGATCCCATATTCTCATCTACAACAGAGAATATCATACCCGAACGATATGCAATGTTAACCTGAAACATATTGACGACCAACATTAACTATCACTTTCTTATTTAGCAGCAATTATTCTGTGCGTCTCTAAAAAGTAGCAAATAAACCACCCGTCAAGAAAGTGTTCTCCACTCAATAATAGTTTAAGAAGATGACTCATATAGCCAGCCCTCAGTCGTGGTTCGAATATTAAACCCATTTTCTTGACAATGGAGTAATAAATTTTCTGAGTGTCATCCAATATACCATCTTCATATTCTACCATCATAACTCTTATATAAATCATAGTTATATAATTATCTTATAAAAATAGAAAGCGCCATTGCATTATTACATTAGAAGCTAAAAATGTATATGGCAGTGCGCTGTATTTTGTGAACACATAGGATGTCTGCTGATTAAAATAACATATGTATGTATGTATTTGCTTATAAGAATGAACAAAAGGGGGTGTATTGCAAATAATTCTTATATAGTGAAAATCATAGACTGATAAATCATTACCATATTTCAGTTAACAACTTAACCATGATAAAATAGTTTATTTGATGTCGCTCTTACGGTCACTCCCCTTGGGATTTATTAGCGCCACTCGTGGCATTTTTTCATGTAAATGCAAGGACAAATAAACAGTTTTATTTCATTTTTCATGCAAATAATAAATAAATTACAAAAGGAAATAAAATGAAGCACCACTTGACGCGATACAAACCCTTATAAGGGCAGCATAAAAAATATGAATAAAATATGGTATGAAAAAACCTTAAAAGACAAGTTCTCCTAATTAAATGCCTTAAACTACGAGTGCAGGCATAGACACAGTACCTCTCTGACAATGTTCTTGCCATGTGAAATAGGATGCATTGCTGTCAACAACTCCAAAAACACGACTCCAAGACTATACACATCGCTTTTGTCTGTCAACTTGTGAGTCAAAAAATACTCTGGATCGAGGTATCCCTGCAAAAATCAGCCACCAGTATCTTAAGTAAGGCATAAGATGAAACAAATGGATTAATTTACTAGAAACAGGATAAATTCAATTTTTGGCTTTTTTAAAATGCTTACTGGGGTTCCTTTTACTACTGTAGAAACATGAGACGGCATGGCTCCTTCAAGCTCTGGAAGTGGAGCTAGCCGTGATAGTCCAAAATCGGCTACTTTGACAGTAAATTTAGAGTCTAATAATATGTTGCTTGCTTTGATATCCCGATGAAAAATTGGAGGATTGGCTTCTGAGTGAAGGTAATGGATGCCTCTAGCTGAACCTAGTGCAATTCTTACCCTCATAGCAAAAGTTAGTGACGATTTACACGCACCTGCTTTAAAAGAAAAATAAAAACTAAAATATCATCAAAGCAACTCAGAGTAATGCTGAAGTAAAACATGGAGAATTAATTTCGGTTCTAAACTCGTTTCACCCCCCACCCCCAGCAGCAACCAAAATCGGGACATAGGAGGAATGCAACACAAACATATACTCTTTCCATAATCTTCACTCCTTTCTGGTTTGGCATGGAGTTTTAAATAATAAGAGTTAAAAAGTGATACTTCATATATCTTTACAGTTTCATGTCTTTGCATCTATGCCCTTAAAGTAGCCTCAAAAGTAGTGTTTGAGAATATACTCCTTCTCGTTGAATTTATGTGAGATCATAGTTTGAAAGAAAAGAAAAAATAGCAGCCTTGTTTTCAGACATCCCAAAAATGCAATAGAAGTGAAAATATGTGACAGGGAGAGTATATATTTGTTTATACTTGTGTGATACATATATATATATACACACACACACATACTTCTTCACACAGTACACATTGCCTAACACAACAATGAACCCAGCATCGAGATGATGATGATGATGATTTTGGTTTTTCTTAAAATACAAATTGGTAAAACCTATATATCTAAGAAATTTCATGACGCCATAAAAAATTACCAGATAGGTGATCCCTCAAGGTACCATTAGGCATAAATTCATAAACCAACATCTGCATTATGGAAAAACATAATAAACATGAGTATCCAACTTCCATTGCCAGAATATTAAGTTTGATGAACAAACAAAAGAACTATATATAGTTCTTCGAAAGTAAATATTTTATATATAAATATATTTTTGTCAATACTCTACCTCTTCTCCATTTGCTACAATACAAAGTCAAATAGGCTCATTTTATTCTTTGATCAATTTTGACATCTTGAAACCACAAATTAGTAACTATTGTCATGATGTTTTACTATTTCAATACTTTTATAGAAATAAAAATTATTTGTTCTTTATACTTTAGCTCAACTGTCTGTATGTGAAATGAGAGCGAGTAGGGTACCTGTTCATCTTCTTCATCACAATATCCAATCAATTTTACGAGGTTCCTATGATGCAATCTCGACAATAGTTCTATTTCAGTAAGAAACTCATTTTCACCTTGCAAGGATCCCTCTTGGGCACGTTTTATGGCCACAACCGTTCCATCAGCTAAAATACCTCTGTAAACTTTTCCATAACCTCCTTGCCCAACTATGCTCGAGCTATTAAAATCACTTGTTGCCAGAGCCATTTCCCCATAGGTGAAATCTTTCACATCATCAATTCTGATAGAGATTCTAGATGCTACAACAAAACGTAACAGTAGATTTCATCATACTGAAAGAGTACAGGCAGAAAAAAGAATCCACACTTAGGCAAAAGAAAAATGAATATATAATTCTGAAGTGCTTTATTTGTTGAAACGCCCCTCAACATAATTCTAGAGAGGTAAACATTATTGACTACGAACAATTTCCGTTTCCAATAATTTTTGAAAGTTAATAGCATGAACGCCAGCTTACACGTAACAGAACATAACACGATGACAATTTGACTTTAGAACCTAATAATTATTCTCCACAGTATGAGGTAAATTTAGTATTATTATCATTATAACAGTTTAATCATGTGATAGAGAGGTTAGCATAATAATTTTTTATCTAATTTACTTCTTTGTACCACTATGCAAGTTCCCAACCAAATACCGTGATATTTATCCAACATGTCTTCTATTATTTGGCTACTAAGATTTTCCTTCTAGACTGAGGAAGTGATTCACATTACTGAGATTATAATGAAACAATTCAAATAACAAGATATTGTGTAATACTCACAAGGACGTCTCTTTGAAGATGCATGGCTTTTCAAAAAATGAAGTCTCAAGATAAGAAGAAACACAAATGCAGTTATTGTAAGTGATACAGCTATTGTTCCCAGTATAATGCCTGCCATAGCTCCCTTGCTTATACCAGAAGGTGAAGACGAGGGAAATTCTGCAACAAAACTAAAGAATTAAGTGCTGTCATATTGAGACTTCATAATTTTGTATCGGTAGCAAGCCAAACCAAAACATTTACGTGTCAAGTGAAATACACTTGCTTGATAATGCTCCTCAAGAGTGACCAATCATAAGGCATGTGAAATACACTATAAGGTTAGAATTTTCTATAAAGAACATACCATCTCTATAAGGATCCGAGAGAGTGAAATTAAGAAGCTCAAAAGGTCCAAACACTTTACTATCGGGAATAGTCCATCCACTAAACATTCCACGGATCCGCAAGACTTCGCTCCTTTTAAATAACCTAACATTATCATTGACATACGATGGAAATATCTTGAGGTACATTCTAAGACGAGGTCCCTTTTGCCACGCCACTGAATCGATTTCTAGCTGAGACAGATTCAATCTGAGACCAGAAGTTAGATGCTGTTTGAAAGGATTGACGTATGGAAGAAAATCCGAAAATCCAGGACTCTTCAACCGATATCCAATTAACAAAGGAGCAGCACAAAAACAACTTATAACAGGAGATGCTGGAGCATACTCGTATGGAAGTGGGCATGACTGAGAAGGACAACCATTGATTTTAGTAATGTTCAAGGCATTACTACCAAAATCTTCTTCATGATACCCACAAAGCTGAACTAAGTTGTTATTTGAGCACATGGGATTTCCTTGAAGACTGAATATTTCATAGTTATACATAGAATTGAAGAAAAATGAAAAATTACGATTAGAAATAAAAAATAAAAAAACGTTTGATTCAAAATGGAACTGATAAAAATTGTAAAATATGACGTACCCAATGGTGACGTTGGGGGGAACGAAAAAGCTTCCAGAAATAATCGAAAACATATTGTTCTCAAAATCCCTGCAAATTTTAAAAAAAAAAAAGTACAAGTACAAAAGTGAATATTAACAAATAAGACTCGTTCAATACCAATTTGAACAAAAATCATATCAGGACTTACAGAAAGAGTCTCTCAGATGAGTTTAAAGTCCTATTTAGCCAAATGATTGATGGTATCGAACCACTCAATGAATTATTTGCAACAGACCTGCAAAGGGAAATGGATTATTTTGAATCTACTTAATGAACCACAAGGTTTAGAAAGTAAGAAACAGTTAGCCAAATGAACATTTATAAACTAACGCCATATAAGTAAGAATATAAAATGAAGTAAAGGTGATTATTACTCACAATTTTTGTAGATGAGGAAGGCTTGAGAAGCTGGAAGGAATAGTTCCATTCAGATTGTTGTTTGACAAATCACTGCATTGCAGAACTAAATATTAGTCTCAAAAGTGGAAATTCTTCATATTTCTCAAAGTAATATGCTGAAATAATGTAGTATATTCAAAAGCAATATAACAGAATCATGATTCAATGGCTTACATAGTTGTGATATTATCCGAAAGTGGACCTCTTGGAATGGATCCGTTAAGCTGGTTCACACTTAAATCTCTGAAAGCCAAGATACAATTAGAATAAGAAAAGGAAACTAAATAAAAGTTAACGACTCATTCGATTCCACACCGAAATTTCGGTTCACCAATTGTCTAAATAAAAAATCCGAACAGAATGTACCAACTTGATTTTCGGTTTTAATTGAAATAGTTCGGTTTGATTTCGATTTAACCAAATTTGGTAACTAAAATAAAATTCATTTAGCATTACGAAAATACAATATCAAGTATTTAGCATCTAAAAAACTTCAAACATCAAGCACAATTGAATAACAAATTTACCCCAAATTTAAAATAAATAAGTAAACAATTATGGGGAAAAAAAAGGTTTTGGTTCGGTCAAACAGGTAGAAAAACCAAACCTTTTCTTACGACTCTGTTTACCCCGAATTTTCATTTTCTGACGGTTTAACTGACTTGTGCACACCCCTACAGGAAAGTCTTATATCTTATACGGATGTATAGTTCCTATACCAAGATGCACGTATCCCAAACAAAAATTTCCAGAGTTTGAAGAAAGGCCAAATGCGTAGAGAATAAAGATAAGTCCATTTTCAAATCAACACATAGAAACTGGCATTTATTGACTTACATGTAAGCAATATTTGGCATATTGCTCCAATTAGGAATTTGCCCTTGTACACTGCAGTTCCTCAGACTCCTGATACAGCCAACAAACCAGAAAATTACAATTTTTTAACATTATTGAAGAATAAAGTTACGAAGTCTAATCCTCTTTCATATATCAGAACTTCAGAAAACAAGGAGAAGAATCTAAACAAATGATTTTTTTTTTCTTTCATGCATAACCAGAAGAGGAATCAGTATACCGTAGAGCAAGAGAAAACTGCAGGCACTTACAACTTTAATAAGTCAGACATGTTGAAATATGAAGATGGTATTATGCTCCCGTCAAAGTTGTTATTATCGAGTTGACTGGAAGCAAACAATATATGAAAAATAAATAAGCACCTCGGTTTCATGTGAACTTTGTTAGATAATTTTCAAGAAAAATATAGCCAGTAGTCCTTGTAAATTAAAATAAGATATTAAAAAATAAACATGCAAAGGGAGCATTGCGGAAATACAATTAACATTAGATTATTAGAAGAGCTTGTCGAGGATAGAACCAGGCTTTCTTCTTTATGGTAAAGAATATTTCAGAATCTCCATACCACTAACTACCATATAAATAAAGAAAGACAATATTAAGTGATAAGCCAAATGTTGATTTCTCTGTTCTACAGGAAAAAACAGAAAACAAATGCATTGGAAACTAAATTCCATCAAAAATTTCTTTTGGGAAAAAAACAAATAGTGCTTCTCAAATATAATGAAATAAATCAAATGAGTACACCCTTACAATTTTGTCCCAAACTGGATGCTGCTATACACCTCTTGGGATGTCGTGTCAATATCCTAAACTGGAAATTCTCTTTTCAAATAGACCCTAAAGTATTTATTGAAACACCACTATCTCCCATTTAGTACTGTCGAGGTCAAAAGAGTAAAAGTTGCCTAAAACTCTTATAACCAACTCATCATCTAATTTTCTGTCATTTAAGATGTAGCATCATCCACCTCTCAAAAAATATGCAGAATCATCTGACTTTTATTAACCCTCTTACTTTTAGATGCTCAGTATAGAAAGATAACTTCGTATCGATACAATCTTCTAGTAACATTTTCTAATCAAAATCATATCACAGAACCATCAAAACACAAATAAATGCAAATATAAAGTGGTTTCATAAACATTGATGAGGTATTAACAGGACACAATAAAAATCATTTTATCTACTTAATGAAAATTTTATTAGACTTATCTATGTTAACTGAATAAGCATAAGAAAGCAATGACCAATCAAGTTACACCTAATGAGCCAAAATTGACATACAGGATTCGTAAATTTGGAATTTCAGACAGTTCTGGAGGAAGATATCCTGATAAGTTGTTATTATCAAGCAGCCTGCAGAAACATTGAAGTCAGTGACTATGATCAATGTTCAATATGCTATAGAAGTAATAAAGTGTTACTGAAGAGCGAAAATAGACTCACAAGTGAAGCAGATTTTTAAGTTGAGACAGCTTTGGTGGTATTTGCCCACTAAGTGAATTGTTATTCATGTGGCTGCTCAGAATACAAAGTAAGAATTAGATTATCAAAGGAAAAAGATCACACAGTTTTAATGTCTGAAAAAAAGGTAGAATTATCTTGGAAAATGTAAACTTCTAAGATAAAACATAAAGATGTTTACAAGTGTTTTGCTTTTTTCAAGTTCGCGAACGACAATGGTATTGGTCCAGATATTTGGTTTTGATCAACTTGTATCCTGTCTAAGTTGGAAAGATAACCGAGCTCATCAGGCAATGAACCCGTCAGTTGATTCCCATTCAGAAGCCTGAAACCCAAAAAAAGGTCCATAAATGTGAGAATATCTTCTTCTTGTTTTTTTTTTTTTATTTTTTTATTTTTTTATAGATAAACAGTGAATATATCATCATTACATATAAAATTCTACTTGATTACTAGAAAATCATAAGGAACACCAACTAACAAGCCTAGTATATAACTAGACAGATACCCCCCACACTTCTGGTGGGAATCCAAGACTACTAAATATTGGGGCCTCAAGTTCGTCATCAGGACAAGGACTACTGGGCTAAAATATGAAATAAAAGAGTACATTTCATAAACAAAGAACAAGTAAAAACAAGAACACCGTAAAATTTATAGAAAATATGGAATCAGTTTTTCTTTTAAATACCTAAACAGTAAATGCAAAATGTAAGTTAGAATCCAATTTACACAATACTCATCATAGATTTTCAACAACTTATTTCCATTACCATTTATCAAACACAAGAATCGTATAAAGGAATGGGAAAGTAGAACATTGAACTCACAACAATTCCAATGTTGCAATGTTGCCAATCTCCTTTGGTATAGTCCCGGTAATGTTGTTCCACATAAAATCCCTACCAAATGAATAACACGGAAGTGATAATTAAAAAAAAAAAAGCAAAGCCATCACATTGTAACGAATAATTTATCAAGTAAAATATGCATAAGTACTGGTTAAAATAGTAGGAAAGAGAATATTTCACTCACAGTATCTTCAAATAAGATAAACGGCCAAGTTCAGGAGATAAACTTCCTGATAGGTTCCTAGCTAAAAATAACCTGCCCCCCTCCCAACAAAAAAAAAACACCGCGGTCATTTTAAGTAAGGAAAATAATCATGGAAGGGATCTAGAAAATGTAATTTCGGTAGAGAAAATCAAAATAATGCAATTTTACAATACGAAGTAGAAAAAACATTGCAAGGAATGGATTAATACAATTCTTTGACATGAAGGTAACCATCATCAAGTGTAGTATTATAGCATATAATCCCGGTCCAGTTTGAAGTGCACGGATCCCTTCGGTTCCAGTGGGCAAGATTCCTATATGGATCAATCAAACTATCCTTGATGGACCGCAATGCATTAACTGCACACAAATGAATATCCTCCACATATTAGACATTTTGAAATTCAAATAACAGTACAAAACAGAAAAGAGGAAATAAATTTATTGGTTCATGCATGAAAGAACCTTCTTTCGGATCAGTTCTTTGGCTATTTGCACCTATAAGCAACAACCACCAACACAAGTACACAATCAAACTCAATCCAAACTTTGCGTAAGTCACCATTTTCGTAAGATTGTGGATAATTTCTATCACTTATCGCCCACCTGAAACAGGTATCACCAAAACCAATTAAACCCCTCATGAAGAATGAAAGTAAAACCTCAAAGACAGCAAATTAAAAGAACCAAACACAAACCCATATATTCTAACAGACCAAATATGGGGAAAAGGGCATGAAATGCGCAATAAAACACTTAGGATTTAAGAAAGTAGAAGAAAAATCACATTACACGTTTGAACAAAGCTAGGTATGAGAAACACATACTTACAGGCGAAAAGAAATAGAGGTTTAGTTGGCTGAGTCGCCATTGACGAGTGGATACAATACAAAGTTGAGAGTATTGATGGTGATTACACACCCGTCTTTTTCATCTGGTGATGTTACTTTCAACTATAAATGAGAGGGAATTGTTCTCGGTGCATAATATTATTAAGAGACAGTTTATCCCTTTGAATAAATAAAAGGGCAATACCTCCAAAAATGTCCATTACATAGTACAGGGGAGATAAAATGTCCATTTACGAATATAACTATAATTAAGTTAAGGGTTCCTAGATTCTATGGTAAGAAACTGAAGTATTTCATGATTGGTTGATTCAGATCTCATATCCTTGATTATTATTAGAGAACTGAAACAAATATTCTTGCAGCAATAGTTCTTGTTTTGCCAGTATGGCATTGGCGTCCTATTTAAAATTTACATAATTATGTTGACTTTCACTTTAACATATCTATCCTTACTAGGTGATTAGGAACCTGAATTAAATTTTAGTACGTTTCTAACCAAAAAGTTTCTATTTTTGAGTTAATTCAAATGAAAAAATAGTGTAGTTCCTTCTTCAATAATTTTCTTTGATTTATAATTTTTTCAAATATTTTTCAAAAGATTCCCAATTCTTTTTTAATATTTAACCAAAAACGAAACTTAATCCATGATTAGGAAGTAGTAGCCCGCCCAAAAATGACTTATCCAAAAATTGAAAAATCTTCTAAAAGATGTTGACATGACTGTACCTAGCTTAGAGGAGGATTAATAAAATAAAATAAAAAGTTTGCATCAAAGTGCATTATTATTTGTTGATCTAAGTCAAATGTATAGAATAAGAAGGTTTATTACTTGTTAATTAACCCAAAATGATCCGACTAAGAGAGGATAGACAAATAGTACAGAATTATTTAAAGAAGCCAAAGGTCATGTTTGAAATAATGAGTACTTAATTAACAGTCGAGATTATTTTTCTTGTTTATCTTGGGCAATCTAATTGATTGTACGGTGACAATAATTGTCCCGTGGCAGCTTGATAATTGAATGTGTGGGTGTGACGCTCCGTTCCTTGGGTTGGTCCTACGTCGCCTATCCTTGAGTTTGGGATTGCCCGGAGCGGGATAATCCACCAAAGTTGCTATTTTTTTTTTTGGAAACATGATGACATAAATAAATCATGCGATATATATATACATATAAATTCAAAAGGTCTACTATCTTCGTTATATACAGAAAAATGGTAAATATACGATCATACATGTAACCTCACAAGTCTACGAAACACATTCATATATAATATTCAAATACATCAATCAACTTTAAAACAACCTCACAAGTCTACGAAACACATTCATATATAATATTCAAATACATCAATCAACTTTAAAACAAGGGGACAATAAATGTAGTGAAATAGCAAAAACAATAAAATAAAATGGAGGACTACCCCTCAACAACTGAGTGGATCCAAGAAAATGACACAGTTACTCAATCATCATAACCTGAGATTTTTTTTTTTTTAGAAATCACAACGTGAGACTCTTGCACATGAAATTTCTTATGATAAAATGAACACATAAATTGATCGTTCAACTTAGTTAATTTCAACTAAAAGGTTTAGTTTAGATATTATTTTCTTTAGGTTTAAACTTTTCTAAAATTTCAAACAACTTTAATTATTTTAAAATAATTATTCATTTAATTTCAATAAAATTGAAAAAAATATAGAATTTTGAAAATTTTATTTATTTACTAATTTAATTTTTAAATTAATTAAATTAAAAAAATATTTATTCAAAATTATTTATATTATTTTCAAATTATTTATTTTCCGTAAAATTATTGTTAAAATTATTTTATTTTATTTTCCATCTTTTAATTATTTTATTTTTAATTAAGAATTAAAATCCGCTTGAAATTATTTTCTTTTCGAAGATACATGATCATATACGGGAAATAATTTATTATTATTTAACCATTTATTTTATTTAAAAATTTTAATTAGATTTATTTTTCATAAATAATTATTTAACACTTGTTTTTCAATTATATTTATTTTAGAAATTATTATTTAATTTAAATAAATATTTTATATTTTGAAAAAAGGGATTATTATTTATATTTGAGAAACCAATTATTTAAAATGATTTAATTATGTTTATTATTTTTCGTTTTCAAAATTTAATGTTAAAAAGTAATTACAAAAATTATTTTTGATACTTACAATTTTATTTTTAAAATTTAATTATTAATTTCAGAATTATTTCAGCTTTATTTTAATTTTATCTAATTTAATTTATTTTCTAAATATATTTATCCCTAATTATGTTACTTAATTATTTTCAAACCCTTTTGTTATTCAATAAAATTTATTTAAGTAAATATTCTATCTTCAAAATTTTTAGTATTATTTTCAGAATAACAAATTAAAATAATTATTAAAACTATGTTTACAATTTATAGATTTATTTTGGAGATTTTATAATGTCTTTAGTTATTATTATATTTCAGAAATAATTAATTTAAAATTATACTCTCTCCGGTTTTTTATTTGTCATTTTGGAAGATTGCACAAGGATTAAGAAATGCAATAAATAGCCATTTTTTAAGCAAAAACCCTGCAAAACACCCTTTTAACTAAATAATAACATCATTAATTAGCATTTATTACAAGCATTAACAAGAAGGGTAATATTGATAGAAAATAATTGATTTTACATTGAAATCCTAAAATGACAAATAAAAGTAAACAAATTTTCTTGGCAAAAGCGACAAATAAAAGTAAAACAATTTTTTTCTCTATCAAAGCGATTAATAAAAAAAAAAAACGGAATGAGTATTCTCTTTTATTTTCTCTCTCTCATTTTTTTTAATGGGCCAGCCCACAAACAGGTCCTAGTGGTATGTTGCTTTATAAATCAATTTTTATAACATCCTAAAAATTCACAAATTTCAAATATTTGACAAAAACCTTAAGGGCTTGTTTGTTTGGTGTTTGAGAAAGTAGTTTGGGAGAGTAGTGGAGGTTTGTGAAATAATTTCGATTTGTATAATGTTGTTTTTTTGAATTTTGATAGAGTGTTTTGAGAAATAAAGTAGGTGTAGGTTTTTTTTGGATGAATTAGGTTGTATGTGTAAGATGTGTAAGACTTTATGTCAAATCATGTTTGTTGTGAGATGAATTGTGTAAGAGATAAGTTACTTTATGTCAAATTAGAGTAGAGTTTGTATAGTTTTTGTTTAAAGATAAAAGAAATATTTGTTTGAGTTTTGAGAAAGTAGTTTGAGAAAACTGAGAGATGAAAAATTTATTTCAAAAAATAAAAAACATGTTTGTTTGGCATTTCCCAAACACGATATTTTTTTGAAAAAAGCCAAACAAACAGGCCCTAAAAATCTATAGTATGGCATATTATGTGTCATTTTACACATTAAACTCTATGAGAAAAATACACTTTTTATTTTCCAAAACTTCCAAAAACATCACTTAATGGAGAAAATTACAGATCTATAAAAAACCAACAAAATCAATCATCAATGAGAAACATTCATGTATCAATATCCTAAATCAATGCTTCTTAAACATTACACACAAAATAGAGACTTAATAATTTAATCTAAGGTGTTTTAAAGATACTTAAAGATTTTTAAAAGAAATAAATAGGGTGTTTAAGGTTGGGTCAAAATATATAAACCATATATCAAGTATAAGGAGGAATAACTGGAATTACTTGAACTCCACCAAATACGGTGGCAGCATGGCGGCGTACTGGTGGCGGTTCGGTAGTGGGCTGGTGGTCCTCCGGCAACTTCACGGGGCGTTATATATTGGGTGTAGTCACAATCGACAACCATGAACACTTGTAGTTGAATTTCGTCCGAAAATTGATGACAAAACTAAATGTGTCAAGATTGTGTGAATTATGTTATGAAATGTGTTTTTTCAAAAAATTTGAGACCAAACCAAATATATTTTTTAACTAAAATTTAGTATGAAAAACGTTTATTAATTAAAACTAGTGACGGTAGCAGAAGTGCATCGAATAATTCGCACCCACATTTTCATCATGCATCTAATTAATTTATCTGTAGGGTCTCACCATATATATTGACAATAACATTGTGAGTGAAAGTGAAATATTAATTGTATGCACACTACAATATGGCCCAACAAATTAATGTGACTGGATCCATCTGAAGAGTCATATATAGAGAAAAGGCAACGCTAGACATTTACTTATGAAAAATACTACATATGAAATGAATATATTTATAGGGCCAGATCAATGCAACTCTTACGTACATTATTAATTGTCTGTTTGTTTTCACATTTCATGGGGCCGGCCTCTTCTATAATATAATAATACTAATTCAGTTGCTATGCTAGCTACTATACATGAAAAAAAAATGTGGTACGTGATCGAGACCCTACAGATACAGTAGGGTATATATAATTAGATATATGCATGATGAAAATGTGCGGGTGATGCAGTTCTGCTACCGTGGCTAGTTTTAAACAATAGAATTAATGCTTTATATAAAGCAAATGATTTTTCAGACACAAAAAAGAATCTATCTAGTACTAGTATAATATATATAATTGACGTTGCAATACAAAGCAAACACAAAAAAACATCATATTTCATTTCCTCTACAAATCAAAATTAAAATGGCTGCTTGTACAAGGAGCACTATATCCTTGTTTTCACAAAGAAGTTCATCACTTCCAGGGCTTACTAAGCATCGCTCCACGGCGGGTGCGGGTCCGGGTGCCCGTATTTGCAGCTGCATGTCTTTGCCCACGTCATCGTCACCACCTAATGCCATGCCGTTGATAGCTTCGGCCAACAATGCTTTACTCCAATACATACCTCAACCTGTGGTAATTAAGCATGAAAGAAATACAAATTTGAATTTTTTGTTAATATTTAACAGACCAGGCCAAAATGTAATAGATTAATCCATATTCATTTAATTAATGATATTTTTGGTCCTGTGCAGTTAGTTCCTTCTGAAGTAGAGGAGGAGGGGACGAAAAGGAGAGAATATTTGCTAGAACAAACTCGGAAAAAACTGTACCGAATTACAACAACAGCAGTAGAGAAACTGAAACTGATTGACAACATACAACGACTTGGAATCTCGTATTATTTGGAAGACGATATTAATAATGTACTGCAGGGTCAACTCTCTATTGGTTCGGGTGACGAAGAAGATCTGTTCACAACAGGGCTACGCTTCCGTCTGCTCCGCCACAACGGCTTCCAAATCTCTCCTGGTACACTACCATGCACTTTTTTTCTTTTTTCTTTTTAAATGGTACACTACCACTTGATAATTTTTTTATCTTGATTATGTATAGCAAATGCAGACTTAATTATTTGAAATTGATTTTATTGTCATGAAATATAAGAAGGAAGTTTAAATTGAGAAATTTGTTAGTATAAGTGTGCGGCTTACGTATGATATAATTAAGTGAAAATTAGTACGTATAGTATATATATAGAAGGGAGGGAATTGCACTTTTCATACTAAATTTTTGCCTACTTTATACATTTCATACCAAACATTTCAAAAAGACACATTTCATACCAGAATTGAACAACCTTTTTCACATTTCATACTGCCGTTAGTTTTTGGATGGAAATTGTCACGTGACAAGCACATGCCCGTTAAGTCAAAAAAAGAGGGGAAAAAATGAAATTATCAAAAAATAAGGGGGTATTTGCAATTATCTTCAACCCCAATCCCAATCTTCTCGCCGGACTCTTTCACCACCGGCCGCCGCCATCTGAACCCCCTAACCACCATCTCCCTCAAAGCCACTGAAACTTCCATCACCACCACCACCACCCCCTTCAAATCTCTACCAATACTTCTCTCTTCTTATTGTTCAACCAAAAACCCAAAATGGCAGAAAAATTAGACATGAATTTGGTGCTTTTTTCCATATTCATGTGAAAGTTGGGTTTTCTCCATATTGTAAACCATGGAATCCTTCAAGAAAAAGAGATTTCCAATGTTCTTCAAGCGCAGCCAATCGGAGATCTCACCTGAAGTATCAGTCCAGTGAGTCGTCGACTCACTGAGTTCATCATCCGAGTCTGACTCAATCAAAAAGTGTAATTCTTCCGTTCCGACAAAGGTTTGTTCATGATGCTCATTTTTTCTTTGCCCTGAAAATATGTTATTGCAATATTCACTTCAAATTGTTCGCCAAATCAAAAAGTTTTATTGAGCAGAGCTTATTTTCCAGGTTTGTTCATGATGCTCATTTTTTCTTTTTAGTTTTTATCGATTTTGTTTAATTTACAAGTGGGTTGCCAAATACACCCAAAAATTTGATTAGGTAAATCAATCTTGGACTTACATTATTCACTGTTGTTTCAAATTTTGGTGAATCTCCTTTGGTGGAATTGGGGAGTGAATTTGAAGGGTGAGGGTGGGGTTGGTAGCGATTCTGTGGGGATGGAGAGGACCTAGGTGGTGGAGGAGGAGGGTTCGGAGGCTTGGGTGGCAGTGATGAATCCGGTTCCGGATGGGAAGGAGGTGGTTGTGATTGAACATATGAGGGAGTTGGGTAGTTAGGGCGGTTGAGGTGGCGGTTGAGGTGGTGAAGATAATTGGTCCGGCAAGGAGATTGGGGTTGAAGATAATTGCAAATACCCCCTAATTTTTTGATAATTTCGTTTTTTTCCCCTTTTTTTTTTACTTAACGGGCATGTGCTTGTCACGTGACAATTTCCATCCAAAAAATAACGGCAGTATGAAATGTGAAAAAGGTTGTTTAATTTTGGTATGAAATGTGTCTTCTTGAAATGTTTGGTATGAAATGTATAAAGTAGGCAAAAATTTGGTATGAAAAGTGCAATTCCCTCATATAGAATGTATGATTAAAGGATGAACATTAGTAAATAGGACCCCACTAAGATAGTTTATAAAACTTGTTTGCGCACTAATGAAAAAGAAAGAGTCGACTGATTTTTATGTATTATGAAATTTGTTCAATTAATAAACATTTAAATACACAGGCCACACGCCTATGATGAGAAAGAATAATATCTAATTAATTAATATCGATACACACTTAGTTTATGTCAAAATCGGTTGGGTTATTAATGTGACGTTCAAATAAAGTGCGGGTGCTATCGTTTTAGATCAAAGAGCTACTAAACTAATTTATTGAGCCTCGTGGTCTAGTGGTTAATCATCGAGGCGCATGTACTGATGAACTATTATGAATCAGATAAATTCATATATATAATTACTCGTTTCATTAATTAATGGTGAACCTAAGAAATTTCCCATAGAAATTTTTATTATAAATAAATAATTAATGACACGTACGTACAATCTCGATCGAATCATCAACATCTTTTTCCTTTGTATTTGGTGCAGATGTATTCCAAAAATTCAAGGACAACAATGGAAAATTCAAAGAATCTTTACTCAAAGACACATTAGGGTTACTTAGCTTATATGAAGCATCATACATGGGAGCCAAAGGTGAAGAAATATTGGAAGAAGCCATGGAATTCACCAAGACTCATCTTAGCCAGTCGCTTCAAGCCGAGCTGCCACCGCAACTTAAAGTGCAGGTGGCTCAAGCTTTGGAGTTGCCGACCCACCTGAGAATGGCTCGATTAGAAGCCAGATGTTTCATTGAACAGTACGCTACTTTATATGATCGCGATTCAGTTCTTCTGGAACTAGCAAAAATGGATTACAATAAGGTTCAATCTCAACACCAAATGGAATTCAATGAGATCACTAGGCGAGTTTTTATTTTAATGTTTGTTACATTTTTTCGAATTTTGCCTATAAATCTAAAGTAAAGTTTTATGTATAAAAGCAACTACCATAAATGTGATCGACATGATATTTGAATGACGTCCATGTTAATAGAGCTTAGGTTTAAATCATTTATTATTTTTATATAATTAATCAGGTGGTGGAAGCAGTTAGGTTTGGTTGACAAATTGAGCTTTGCTCGAGATAGGTTTTTGGAATGCTTTTTATGGACTGTTGGTCTGCTTCCGGAACCCAAATACTCCATTTGTCGAATCGAGCTAGCCAAGACCATTGCAATTTTGTTGGTAATCGATGATATCTTTGACACTTATGGAAAAATGGATGATCTCGTCTTATTCACCGATGCAATCAAAAGGTTTTTAAACAACTATCATAATTTATTAGTTTCATTTTTGAAGATTAATTATATATATATATATTAAATTAAAACCAATGAATTTGAATTTTTGATAACTTATTTACGAAGTTTGATTTTTGATAGATGGGATCTTGAAGCAATGGAAACCCTTCCTGAATACATGAAAATATGTTACATGGCTTTGTACAACTTGACCAGTGAGATAAGCAACAAAGTTCTCAAAGAAAATGGATGGAGTGTTCTCCCATACCTCAAATCTACGGTATTGTGCAAATTATATTCTTTTTATATATGTTGATATATATTTTTTCATTCGGTTAATTAATTATATTCTGATCGAGTTTTAATTAATGATCAGAGGTAAATTAAGTTTAACTAGGCAGGCAGTTGATGGTTCTAAATTGTTAAAACAGCCATAAAATATTTTATTTTATTTTCATGATATATGTATAAATTATGTTATATAGTAAGCTTTATGTGTGAACACTGAAAATCTTATTAACTTAATAATTAAATAACGTACGTTAATATTGCTTCTATATGTTTAGTGAATAAAAAGTCATTAACAAACCTTAATAAGAGAAAGGTAATTGGTCAACACAGACTCAACCCTAACCGGATCAATATTTCACCATGTTCAACAACAAGCTTTTGGTAACTTAGACCGTTCAAGACTTCGTTCAACTCATCCAATTACAAGTTTTAGATATTATTATTTGGTCTAAATAATAATAATAAATAATATTCAAAAAGTTTGAGAGTAATATATAGTAGCTAGCTTAACAACCCTCGATTCTTCAATTTTAAGTTTGTGCCTATGTTTATCTATATTTATAACAATTTCGTCATAATAAATATTTAATTTATTTTATTTGACAGTGGATAGATATGATCGAAGGTTATATGGTGGAGGCAAAGTGGTTCAATGGGGGACGTGCACCAAACTTGGAAGAGTACATAGAAAATGGAGTTTCGACCGCAGGTTCGTACATGGCTTTGGTGCACCTCTTCTTTCTCATAGGAGAAGGTGTGACGGAGCAAAATGCCAAATTGATGATGAAGAAACCTTATCCTAAACTCTTCTCCTCTGCGGGTCGAATTCTTCGACTTTGGGATGATCTTGGAACCGCAAAGGTATACAATTTTTCTAACAAGTTTCTTATATTTTTACTAGTTTAATAATATTAAATACTATAAGATTTTTTTATTTTTATTTTTATTTTTATCTTATGCGTGAAAATGGTATATATAATGCCAGGAAGAAGAAGAACGAGGTGATCTCGCATCGAGCATACACTTATTCATGAAGGAGAAAAATATTACAACAGAAGAAGAATGCAGAAAACACATTTTGGAAGATATATATGGGTATTGGAAAGATTTGAATGGAGAGTTGATCATTTCTCAAAAACAAATGCCCTTATCTATAATAAAAGTCGCACTTAACATGGCTAGAGCTTCTCAAGTGGTATACAAGCATGAGGAAGAGTCGTATTTTTCTAATGTGGAAAATTATGTGCAAGCTCTCTTCTTCACTCCTCTTGTGTAAATTTTTTAATAATCTATTCTCCTTTTAAAATGGGATGCTATTCTTATCAATAAAGTGTGACTGACTAAATTCAAGGAAAGGATAATTAGTTCACAAATATATACACTATATATGATTCTAGCTATGCATTATATAGTTCAATTAGATGATGTATCCAGGGCTGTTAATATATATATTCAATTAAGTTAATTATATATTATGTTTTGTATTAATCTAGTGAAGATTCTCATTGTTAAACTTAATTAGTTTGGAGAACCATCCCCGAAGTTGTAACTAGCATTGTTTAAGGTTTTCCTCGGAACAATCAACTATATATAGAATAGGGAGCCGTTTGGTAGGACCTAATAGGTGGTATTAAGTCATATTATATGAGTTAATATGGCCTAATACAACGTTTGGTGGCATTGCTCTAATACCGGGTCAAATGGATTGAATCCTTACGACCCGGTATTAAGACTAGATTATAATCTACCCAAGCATGGGTGGATTAGTTAATCCGGGTGAATATGGATTAGGTAAAATATCACTAATAACCTCAAATTTACATATTTCCTTTTTTACATATCATTAAATATCATAAATTCTTCTCAAATCTTTGAAAATATATAAATATATATCTAAACTCATAACTCTACAAAACATATTACGGTATATTGTTTTAATATAATATGACTCAATTAGATCTACCAAACATATTTTTAATATGGGCTTCAATCCGGCTCCAATCTAATCCACCTTACCAAACGGCCCCTAGGAGAATTTGTTGACTCATACGTCTGGCCGGTCAATGAATCATTTTTTGGTTGGTTTTATGAATATAAATCATCATAGACCCACTGATAAGGCCATCTCCAGCAGTTCGCTGCGGGGTCGGGCTGAGGTGGGAGAACCGCTGGAGATGGAGAGGGGCCGGGGCCAGGCGGGGTTGCTGCCACCAAGTGGCGGCACCTGATTGGTCTTTCCTTTATTTTTTTAATTAATGTGTTGTATGTAATTTTAATTAATGTGATTTTATTTAATGATATAGCATGGTTAATTATTTAATTAATTTGCTAGGCTCGACCGAGTAGGCTTTTCGGGACGACATTCGTGTGCGCAGGTCGCGGGCACGCACAAGTCTTGAAGGGCCGAGTAGTAATCCGATCCAAGATTTGCAACCCCCCCCCTCCCCTGCGCGCAAGGAGGGAGCCTTCTAGTAATAATTTCTTAACCCTTATGGTTAAGAAATCATATATAAACCCAAGTTTTTCTTATCACACTTCCAATGTGAGATTAATCTATTTCTTTCCAATTTTTCCCATTACATATGTGAACTTTGAGATTTAATTTCTCATTCACTCGTACTCCGATTTGGACGTACCATATACCATTTTAATTTACTCACGGAGTAGAATATAATTCCGTCACTCTTTACTCAAAGTGGGTCCCACTTAAATTACGTCCAAAATGGTCCATTAACTTATTTTTTCCAACACTATGTTTATGAGGTTTATAAGGAGCTTTAGGACTATTTTTATTTTATTTTCCTTGATTATGTTGTGTAATTAATGTTGTGTATTGTTGTAATTAATGTGTTATTTTAATTAATACTCCGTATTTAAAAAAATAAAACTATAATATTAATAGGTGAGAGTTTGCGTATTATGTATTAATTCTTAAGTTACTTTAATTAAATATTCTATTTAATATTAATATTTTAATATAATTAATAATTAAATTACGAGTACTAATATAATTATTATTATTAATATTAATATTAGAAAAATATAAATCTATAATATTAATAGGTGAGAGTGGGCAAAGGAAAAAAATGAAAGTAATTCCCCCACGGAGCCCCAACTGCTGGAGACGACCAGCAGGGCCCCGGGCTGGCCCTGGGCTAGCCCGGGCTCCAGCCCTCAACTGCTGGAGATGGCCTAAGTGGTCTGAAAATGCATCATTTTATAAATACTCGCATGCATGCATCAAATAATTATAAGCTATATATAACACTTCAAGTATATATAAGGTTTATTATTTGTACATACCGTAAGTTAATTAGAGAAAGTCATCATCACCGTGTACAGCTGGCACTTCTACGATATATAGGATTTCTTCGGTTGGGGCGTTTGATGTTCTTCAGTACTACCCGGCCAACAAGCGCCACCTAGACTCGGGTGTAGTGTATTGGCAATCTTTGTCATGTTCATGGAATATTATTGTTGAAGTAGTTAGTTTGGTTGAGTTATATCTCATTTTTTTTTATTCAAAAAGTAGTTTGAGAGTTTTCAACAAAACTTCCAAACTCTATTTGGATAATATATATGGTATTAATGGAATTTTGAGATAGTAAAAAATTATTAAAAAAGGTGGAAATTTTTAAAAACTAGAGATATGATATGGATTGATGTTTGGTTGTTAGAGAAGAAAAACAGATGATATATGTCAAATCAATAATTTTATATGTGTATTGAATAAAAGATTGACAAATGTTAAATTAATAATTTGAGTAAATTATGAATATCCCCCTCAGGTAAGGTCGAATTACAAAAATCACCCTTACGTATTGTGTATTACAAATATCTCCCTCATGTTTGTCACATTTTTATAATTAACCCCTTGTCCCTAAAATGTTCCACTTTTGCCCTTGAAAGTTATTTGTAATGTTTATAATATGTTATAAATTTTAAAAATTGGGTGTTAATTGTTATATCTTGTAAATATAAAAATAATAATCATATATTTACCACCAAAATAATTTATATGATTTATAGTTTCTGATAAATTTCAATTAATATTTCAATTTATAATACAATATAAACTTTAACAAATTAAAATATCTTATTTATAATACAATATAATTTATTAAATTTACTTATTTATAAAATAAATCCATTTAACAAATGTGTAAACAATTCATATTTATAAAGTATATTATTAAAATTCTATTTAATTTTAATATATTACAATTTAAACTTCTTTTTGCAATTTTTATCAAACTTAGGCTAATTATAAATTTTATCAATTATTTTGATAATAATATAATTATCTTTTTTTTTCTAATTTATAAGATATAATAAATTAGATCCCAAGTTATAAAAGTTATATGACATTACAAATAATACAAATAACACCCAAGGGAAAAATTGGAATATTTTAGGGTCAAGAGGCTAATTGTAAGAAGGTGACAAACCTGAGTGTAATTTTGTAATACCCAATACATGAAGGTGATTTTTTTAATTATGCCTTACCTAAGAAGAGTATTCGTAATTTACTCTATAATAATTTTATATATATCAAGTAGGGTTTTTTAGATTTGGATTTGAGTTGAAATTGAATTTGAACTTTAGTCTTCTTATAACCACTACAACAAAAAGTAGATGATGGCACATTTATTGGTTTATGTCGTAAGATATTAACTATGTGACATTTAGTGTTAAACGTCTCAAAGAAAGCAAAGAGAAAATAAAGAAATGTCCCGAATCGTGTAAGTGTTCCAAGATGTGCATCTAGGGACACTTTTATGTGTCTCCTAACATGTTTTTTGTTGTAGTTAACTCTTTGTCTAATTTCAATGAGACCTACCTCATCAAAATTAGAACACTTTCAAGCGAGTCTAATCGAGTCCATTGCTGCCCTTTCAATGTTTCCTTGAATCAATAAAGATAAAAATTCTCTAAATTTGGTCAGATGTTGACCAACAAACAATTCAAAAGGAAAGGGCCTCTTTGTTTGGTGTTTCTAAAAAAAAAATTGTGTTTGGGAAATGCCAAACAAACATGTTTTCTATTTTCTGAAATAAATTTTTTATCACTTAATTTTATCAACTGCTCTCTCAAAACTCAAACAAACAACAATTTTCTTTCTCTAAACAAAACTTATACAAACTATAATCTGATTTGACATAAAGTAATCCATCTCCTACACAATTTATCTCACAATAAACATAATTTGACATAAAGTCTTATACATCTTACACCTATAACCCAATTCTTCCAAAAAAACATATATCTACTTTATTTCTCGAATCACTTTCTCAAAATCCAAAAAAATAACATTACGCAAATCAAAATTATTTCATAAATTTTCATTACTCTCTCAAGCTACTTTCCCAAACACTAAGCAAACATACCTAAAGAATCTCTTTACCTAACAAAGCTCATTCCTTCCTAAAAAAAAAGAAAAAAAAACAAAAACAAAGCCTATTCCAATTGCAAAAGCTAATATCCCCATTAAATGGGCCTAATTTTACAGAAAGACGCCTCATTTGGTAGGACCCTATAAATCGGAGATTGGACAACCCGGACTATATGTATTACACCATAGAAATATTGAATTCAATTACATCCACAAGTTAAATTAGAAAACGGTCCATTATCAGGCCCAAATATCACTGTCCATTCCAACTGAAAAGTTTGGGTCTGTTTAATTGGATCTTTTGAGAGTATTTTCAGAGATTTTCAAAATTTATGAGATGCCATCTGTTTTCATGCATTGGATGAATAATAAAGTAATTAAATTTAGAAAACGGTCCATTATCAGATTTAGAAAACGGTCCATATTGAATTCAATTACATCCACAAGTTAAATTAGAAAACGTTCCATTATCAGGCCCAAATATCACTGTCCATTCCAACTGAAAAAATTGGATCTTTTGAGAGTATTTTCAAAGATTTTCAAAATTTATGAGATGCCATCTGTTTTCATGCATTGGAAGAATAATACAGTAATTGTTTATGTCAATTTAGAGAAGTGATTCCAAAAACAAAAGAATATTGTTTCTTTGATATCTAAATCATTACCTGAGACCTTTTTCTTTTTTTGAGAAATCTAACACGAGACTCCTGCACATGAAAATTGTTGATAAAATGAACACGTAAGTTGATCGTTCAACGTAAATAATTTCAACTAAAAGGTATATTTCAAATTGTATTTTCTTTAGGTTTAAACTTTTCAAAAATTTCAAACAACTTTAATTATTTTAAAATAAGTATTCATTTAATTTCAAAAAATTAAAAAAATATATAATTTATTTAATTTTGAAAACTTTATTTATTTACTAATTTTATTTTTAAATTGATTAAATTCAAAAAATATTTATCCAAAATTATTTTATATTATTTTCAAATTATTTATTTTCTGTAAAATTATTGTTCAAAATTATTTTATTTTATTTTCCATCTTTTTATTATTTTATTTTTAATTAAGAATTAAAATCCGCTTGAAATTGTTTTCTTTTCGAAGATACATGATCATATACGGAAAATAATTAATTATTATTTAACCATTTATTTATTTAAAAAAATTAATTAGATTTCTTTTTCGGAAATTATTATTTAACCCTTGTTTTTCAAAATTATTTAGTAATATATTTATTTTAGAAATTATTATTTACTTTAAATAAATATTTTATATTTTGAAAAAGGGGATTATTACTTATATTTGAGATACTAATTATTTAAAATGATTTAATTAAGTTTATTATTTTTCTTTTTCATAATATAATGTTAAAAAGTAATTACAAAAATAATTTTTAATACTTACAATTTTATTTTTAAAATTTAATTATTAATTTCAGAATTATTTCAGTTTTATTTAATTATATCTAATTTTAATTTATTTTATAAAGATATTTTTCCCTAATTATGTTACTTAATTATTTTCAAACCCTTTGTTATTCAATAAAATATATTTAAGTAAATCTTCTATCTTCAAAATTATTAGTATTATTTTCAGAATAACACATTACAATCATTATTAAAACTATGTTTATAATTTATAGATTTATTTTTGAGATTTTATTATGTCTTTAGTTATTATTATATTCAGAAATAATTAATTTAAAATTGTATTCTCTTTTCTTTTCTCTATCTCTCTCTCTCTCTTTTTTTTTTTTTTTAATGTGGACTGGCCCCTTTGGGCCAGCCCACAAACAGTCAGCTTTATAAATCAATTTTTTTAACATCCTACAAATTCACAAATTTTAAATATTTGACAAAAACCTTAAAGATCTATAATATGGCATATTGTGTGTCATTTTACACACTAAACTCTATGAGAAAAATACACTTTTTATTTCCAAAAATTCCAAAAACATCATTTAATGGAGAAAATTATAGATCTGTAAAAAACCAACAAAACCAAACATCAATGAGAAACATTCATGTATCAATATCCTAAATCAATGCTTCTTAAACATTACCCATAAAATTGAGACTTAATAATTTAATATAAGGTGTTTTAATGATATTTAAAGATTTTTAAAAGAAATAAATAAGGTGTCTAAGGTTGGTAAAAATAAACCATAAAAGAGAAAATATAAGGAAGAATAACTGGAGCTTGAACTCCTCCAAACACGGTGGCAGCATGTCAGCATACTGGTGGCGGTCCGGCAGTGGGCTGGAGGTCCTCTGGCAACTTCACGGGCGTTACATTTGGTGTAGTCACAATCGAAGACCACGAACACTTGTGGGTGAATGCATAATAAGACTAGGACAAAAAAGAAAAACGTTCAAATTCACATCATTAAAAATGGACGAAATATTATGTTGGACAAAATTCGCTTCACTTAACAAGTTTAGTTTCTCTGATGAAATTCTAGATGCAATAACAAAATCTGAACTTCAAAACTATTGTAATGTAAATTCATATAAATAACAAGCATATTTGTGTTGCTATCAAGCTCCAAGAAAGTGGCGTACTGGCGTTTCATGGTCATGTACATGTATGGTCTGATGACCCATTCCGTTTTTTGTTTGGTTTATGTATATGCACAAATACGCAACCAAAGTATGTACGTTTAGTTTCAAATTTCAACCGAAATTTCAGCTGAAAAAATCGATCGGAATATATTCAAGCGATTAATTTTAAATAGGTCGGAATTATATCTGTTGGAATTTTTTTAAAAATAAATTAAAGATAAAATCAAATGTATTCATTATTTTTCTAATTTAAATATCTTTAAAAACTCAAATTTAATCTTATATTAATTTATGTATATTCTATAACAAAATCTAGATCTAGATCTAACATTATTCTATAACAAAACCTTACATCAATTTCTACTAATAATTTAACATGAAAACTGGCAGTAAAAGAAAACATTAATTTGTATATATTCTATAACAAAATCTAGATCTAGATCTTACATTATTTCAATAACAAAATCTTACATTAATTTCTACTAATATTAAGAAGAAAACAAACTAATAAAACTAAACAAATATATATATATATATATATATATATATATATATATATATATATATATATATATATATATATATATAGATAGATAGATAGATAGATAGATAGATAGATAGATAGATAGATAGATAGATAGTTGAAGAAGAAGATAGATAGATGAGGTGGCAGTGGTGCTACGGCAGTGGTGGTGGCCGTGGTCCGCGAAGAAGAAGAGAGAGATCGAGAGACACTTTTCTTTTTAGCAGCCCCATTTTTTTTTAATAGAGAAAAATTCCGATCTTCAAATTGGTTGTGGTTCGCTTTTTTACCCGATTTGAAATTCGAGGCAAAGTATTATGACCGAAAAATAATTGGTAGGAATCATTTAAAAATTCCGACTGATTTCTTTCCGGTTGGAATATTAACAATAAATTTCAACCGAACCATTTTTCGGTCGGAATTTGTTTTAAAATTTCTGATTAAAATCGGTTCGGTCAGAATTTTCATGGATTTTCAAATCAAATTCCGATCGGAATAATATTTGTTAGAATTTAAAGAAATCCCCATTGAATTTAGTTCAATTGAAAAAAATCGATCGAAATTTTCGTTTCTTCTAGTAGTGTTAACACCTATTACCTATTTTTTCTCCATATCCCAACATTCAAAATTAATCAAAGTGAGATTTTAATTTTTTAAGACCTAATACCCAATATACAAACTTAATTTGATCCAAACGAAATTTCACAAGTTCAATCAAAATCACTCAAACCAAAATAATTTTATATAAGTCCTATAGCACGTAAAATTACATAATTATCTTTATTTATTATTTTTTCTTGGTATGCAGTTGACATATGTGACCTTTATTCGATAAGAGAGATGAGTTAAGATCATTCCCTTATTAATAATAATAAAATGTAGTCCAGCCCAGAAGACCTGACCAGAACACCAACTTTGACACCCTGCAAAAAAGAAACTGAAAGAAAAAGACTAGGTACGTAGCTTGAAAAGTTATATTATACACAAATCGGCTTAAGTCTTGTTTCGATCTTTTGTCCGAGCATTGTATCAAAATTAAAATAATAAAATAAAAGTAAAATATATTTTAATAAGGGAAATTAAACAATAATATCTTGTGTTATATATTTTAATACGGGAAATTGAGCAATACTATCATGTATTATACGAAACAAGCATCAAATGAATTTTTTTCTACCCAAACTTTCTTATACTTTCAAAACCCTGCATAAAATGCTCAATTAGTCTTCTTTCGTCCCTTTTTTAACGCGCGTGTATTTTTATTACTTTTTTCAGCCAAAAAATCTCCTTGTACTTTTGAATGTTGGCTCAAAATTTCTTGTACTTTTAATATATCTAGGGGCTATTTAGATAATTTAATTAAAAATTAAAGGTGTTAGTATGTAATTAACTGAGATCTAATGTTTTATGCATGGATTTTAAAAGTACAAGGGAGTTTGGTGTAAAAAAATTTACATGATAGTTTTATGCAGGTTTTACATAACACAAGATAATATCTTGCATTTTTCCCATTATAATATTTAAAATTCAAATAATTGTAATAATAATACATTTATGGAGAATTTCAAGAGACTATACCTTTTCCAAAAAATGAATAGAAATAAACTATATATTGTATTTTGAATATTGGGATATCTCCAAGAAGGTAAAGATAATATACATTAATTAACCTTTATGATTAGTCAAAAAGCAATCAAGAAACGAAGAATTTCTCTTCGTAATTCGATCATGCAGATCCTTAATCAAACATAAAAGTGAGTTATACATTATTAGATAAATAAACAACAATTCCAGTCCCCTCCACCCACCCACCCCAACCTCTTTATTTCTTTATTTCTTTTAGCATGTGTACAATTGAGCGCCAGCGGTCAATTATATTACTAGATAGATTTTTTGTGTCTGGAAATTTATTTGCTTTATAAAGCATTATACTATTTAAAACTAGTCACGGTAACAGAACTGCATCGAATAATCGCAGCCGCACATTTTCATCTAATACTCTATTCTTAATCGAATTAATAATCGTAGAAAAATATAATTATATATATATATGTGGATAAAACTTTTTTATATTTCAACTGAAAAGCTGAATATAGAATTATAAAACTATTATTGTGGTAGACTGGTAGTGGTAGGGTTGAATAAGCATTACTATTATTTTTAGGATATTTTTTTAAAGGATTTCAAAATTGGACAGTCCGCACGCCACAAGGAAAGAACCCAATCCCATTCCTCGAAATTTAACTTTTTCCCACTCTTTATTATAATGCTCCCGCGTGAGCCATGTGCACATGTAGTTTATATAGATAGTGTTAATTAAGTTGCAATACAAAGCAAACTCAAAAAAACATCATATTTCATTTCCTCTACAAAGTACAAATTAAAATTAAAATGGCTGCTTGTACAAGGAGCACTATATCCTTGTTTTCACAAAGAAGTTCATCACTTCCAGGGCTTACTAAGCATCGCTCCACGGCGGGTGCGGGTCCGGGTGCCCGTATTTGCAGCTGCATGTCTTTGCCCACATCATCGTCACCACCTAATGCCATGCCGTTGATAGCTTCGGCCAACAATGCTTTACTCCAATACATACCTCAACCTGTGGTAATTAATTAAGCATATATGAAACAAATAAAAATTTGAATATTTTGTTAATCCATATTCATTTAATTAATGATATTTTTGGTCCTGTGCAGTTAATTCCTTCTGAAGTAGAGGAGAAGGGGACGAAAAGGAGAGAATATTTGCTAGAACAAACTCGGAAAAAACTGTACCGAACAACAACAGCAGTAGAGAAACTGAAACTGATTGACAACATACAACGACTTGGAATCTCGTATTATTTGGAAGACGATATTAGTAATGTACTGCAGGCTCAACTCTCTATTGGTTCGGGTGACGAAGAAGATCTGTTCACAACGGGGCTACGCTTCCGTATTTTCCGCCACAACGGCTTCCAAATCTCTCCTGGTACACTACCATACCATGCACTTTCTTTCTTTTTTCTTTTTAAATGTAATGGTACACTGCCACTTTGATAATTTCCTATCTTGATTATCATGTAGAGCCAATGCAGACTTAATTATTTGAAATTAATAATTATATTGTCATGAAATATAACGTTGCGCACTAATGAAAAAGAAAGAGTTCTCGACTATATAATTTTTAAGATTTTTATGTATTATGAAATTTGTTCTATATATTACTAATAAACATTAAAAAAACATAGGCCACACGCCTATGCCAAGAAATTAAATTCCTCATAGAAATTTTTATCATAAATGAAATAAATCATAACACGATCTCGACTCATCAACATCTTTTATTACTGTATTTGGTGCAGATGTATTCCAAAAATTCAAAGACAACAATGGAAAATTCAAAGAATCTTTACTCAAAGACGACACATTAGGGTTACTTAGCTTATATGAAGCATCATACATGGGAGCCAAAGGCGAAGAAATATTGGAAGAAGCCATGGAATTCACCAAGACTCATCTTAGCCAGTCGCTTCAAGCCGAGCTGCCACCGCAACTTAAAGTGCAGGTGGCTCAAGCTTTAGAGTTGCCGACCCACCTGAGAATGGCTCGATTAGAAGCCAGACGTTTCATTGAACAGTACGCTACTTTAAACGATCGCGATTCAGTTCTTCTGGAACTAGCAAAAATGGATTACAATAAGGTTCAATCTCAACACCAAATGGAACTCAATGAGATCACTAGGTGAGTTTTTATTTTAAAGTTTGTTGCATTTTTTTTGAATTTTGCCTATAAATCTAAAGTACGGTTTTATTTATAAAAGCAACTATGAGTTGATATGAGCTTAGGTTTAAATCATTTTTTTTATATAATTAATCAGGTGGTGGAAGCAGCTAGGTCTAGTTGACAAGTTGAGCTTTGCTCGAGATAGACCTTTGGAATGCTTTTTATGGACCGTTGGACTGCTTCCGGAACCCAAATACTCCATTTGTCGAATCGAGCTAGCCAAGACCATTGCAGTTTTGTTGGTAATCGATGATATCTTTGACACTTATGGAAAAATGGATGATCTCGTCTTATTCACCGATGCAATCAAAAGGTTTTTAATAGCCCATCATATTTAATTATAAGTTTCATTTTTGAAATTTAATTAATTAAAACCATTGAATTTGAATTTTTGATAACTTATTTATGAAGTTTGATTTTTGATAGATGGGATCTTGAAGCAATGGAAACCCTTCCTGAATACATGAAAATATGTTACATGGCATTGTACAACTTGACCAATGAGATATGCTACAAAGTTCTCAAAGAGAATGGATGGAGTGTTCTCCCATACCTCAAATCTACGGTATTGTGCAAATTATATTCTTTTTATGTTGATATATATTTTTTCATTCGGTTAATTAATTAGATTCCGAGTTTTAATTAATGAGGAATTAAGTTTAACTAGACAGTTAATGGTTCCACATTGTTAAAAGCATCCATAATATATTTGTCTTTTATTTATTTTCATGATTTATGTACAAATTATATTAGTTAGCTTTATGTGTGAACATTGAAAATCTTATTAACTTATAATTAAATAACGTGAATATTAATTGCTTCTTAATGTATAGTGAATAAAAAGTCATTAACAAAGCTTACTAAAATAAAGGTAACCCTAACGGAATCGATATTTGACCCTACCCTGGTCAATGACAAGCTTTTGGTAACTTAGACCGTTTAAGACTTGGTTCAACTCGTCCAATTACAACTTTTAGATATTATTATTAGGTCTAAATAATAATAATAAAATATACAAAAAGTTTGAGAGTAATATATTAAGTTTGTGCCTATATATATTTATCTATAGCTATATATAACATCAATTTCGTCATAATAAATATTTAATTTATTTTATTTGACAGTGGATAGATATGATCGAAGGTTTTATGGTGGAGGCAAAGTGGTTCAATGGGGGACGTGCACCAAACTTGGAAGAGTACATCGAAAATGGAGTTTCGACCGCAGGTTCGTACATGGCTTTGGTGCACCTCTTCTTTCTCATAGGAGACGGTGTGACGGATGAAAATGCCAAACTGTTGATGAAGAAACCTTATCCTAAACTCTTCTCCTCTGCGGGTCGAATTCTTCGACTTTGGGATGATCTTGGAACCGCAAAGGTATACAATTTTTCTAGCAAGTTTCTTTTATTTTTACTAGTTTAATAATATATATTAAATAGTATAAGATTTTTTTTATTTTTTTTTATCTTATATATGAAAATGGTATATATAATGCCAGGAAGAGGAAGAACGAGGTGATCTCGCATCGAGCATACACTTATTCATGACGGAGAAAAACATTACAACAGAAGAAGAATGCAGAAAACGCATTTTGGGAGATATATATGGGTATTGGAAAGATTTGAATGGAGAGTTGATTTCTCGAAAACAAATGCCCTTATCTATAATCAAAGTCGCACTTAACATGGCTAGAGCTTCTCAAGTGGTATACAAGCATGAGGAAGAGTCGTATTTTTCTAATGTGGACAATTATGTGCAGGCTCTCTTCTTCACTCCTCTTGTGTAAATCTTTTTTTATGATCATTTCTCCTTTTAAAATGGGACCGGATGTTATTCTTATCAATAAAGTATGACTGACTATCCTATGTTCAAGGATAATTAGTTCACAAATACACTATATATGATTCTATACATTATATATAGTTCAATTAGATGATGTATCTGGGGCTGTTAATATATATACATATATAGTGAAGTAAATTAAGTTTGATCTGAATCTGATTGATTTATATTCAATTAATTAAGTTGATTATTATGTTTTATATTCTAGTGAAGGTTCTCATTTTGAAACTTTTTGATGTGCTTCACTACCCAACATGCCACCTAGACTCGGGTGTATTGGCAATATTTGTCATGTTCATAGAATATTATTGTTGAAGTAGTTTGGTTGAGTTCCGTCTCATTTTGATTTCAAAAAGTAGTTTGAAAGAAATTTCTAAACTTTATTTGGATAATAGTTTTAGTGGAATTTTGAGATAATAAGATATTATTGAATTATAGTTAGTAGATTTTGAAAATTTGAGATGTGATTTGGATTGATGTTTGGTTGTTGGGTTTTAGAGGAGAAAAGCAGGTGAAACATGTCAAATCAATAATTTTATATGTGTGAAAAAAGATTGAAAAATATCAAATTAATAATTTTATATGTATTGCATAGAGTTTTGTAACTTTCGATTTAAGTTGAAGTTGGGTTTAAACCGAGTCTTCTTATTTTTTGATAATTAAATAAGAAGACTTTATCTAATGGAATTTTAATCATTTTATGTGGACCAAACTCAGCCAAATTAGAGGACCAGTCGCCAGGAGAATAGACTTTCAAGCGAGTCTAATCGAGTCCATCGTTGCCCTATCAATGTTTCCTCGAATCTAATGATAAAAATTCTCTCAATTTGGTCAGATGTTGACCAACAAACAATTCATAAGGAAATTTTGGAGTCAATAAATATCTCCTTTTTTTTTTTTTTTTTTTGGCATCGGAGTCAATAAATATCAGACAGAGATAATAAGCAAGGAATCTCTTTCCCTAACAAAGCCCATTCAAATTGCAAAAGCCCATTAAATGGGCCTCATGTTACTGAAAGAGGCCTCCCATTTGGTAGGACCCTATAAATTGGAGATTGGACAACCGGGACTATATATATATTACACACACCATAGAAATATTGAATTCAATTACATCCACAAGTTAAATTAGAAAACGGTCCCAAATAGATAAATTATCTGGCCCAACACTATCACTGTCCATTCCAACTTGAAATTTATTGTTACTCGTGTCTCGTTCGAAGTTGCTTTCAAATTTACAATGCAAGCCTTATCCTCATTTTTCATTTTGGCAACAAGTGAAGTATTATTGAGAATATGATCATGTAAATTATATTATTATAAACTCTTACTGTTTGATTGGATCTTTTTAGAGTATTTTCATAGATTTTCTGTAAAAACATTTTCTGAAAGCCGAACCAATCACAGAACATTGATTTTCTATTCTAATAGGATTACGTACTGTGGTTAGATCCTACACTAATGGATTTAATACATTGGAGTTTGATGAATGTCATATGTGAATGAAAGGACAAAAAATTGTCCTTACATGCTCATGTGGCATTCATCCAACACCGGGGTAGGTACTAATTTTCTGTGGTTTGCATATCATCAGTCATCACATTAATTAGTTTAAAAGTGGAGACAAATCTTCATAGCAACTTACGTGGCATTTGGGAGGTCAGGGCCGCGACGAGTCGAAAGAAGTAAATGGTACTTGAGTCTACATTTGAATATGTTAAATTACATCATATCATATCATATCATATCATGTAATTATAATCAGTAGTTTTTTCTTAATTCGTTGCCTTTTTTTTTTATTATGTTCCAAAATAATACTTCTTTTTTATGAAATAGGTAATATTTGTCAAAAGTATATTTTCATATTAAATAATAATTTAATACCACTACTTTTGAGAAATACAAATATAAAAATATCTAAAAATTTATTTTTTTGACTTTTACCTACAATTCCATATCTTAACTTGAACAAAGGAATTATTATTATTTATTATTATTATTGGATATTGTTCTTCTAAAGAAATCGAGGTGCTTACATGTAAGGCAGTTATTAGTGGATCTCGATACTGTGGTGGCCCATTAAGGTGAGTATATTATCCAGTGCAAGGACTTGAGCATTAAACTGGAGTTTAATGGGCCCAGTCGACGTGTAAATTGCTGACGTGGCATTCCGGTTACCAAGAACTTTTTTATTTTTTGAGCCACATGTTTTTGAGTGGCAGAAATTACAGAGACATAAGTTGGAAGTTCTTTTCTGTAAAGTAATTCAATAATGAAGTGGTCTGGGCCTCTGGGGTCATGGTTTAACTTCAGTTCCTAAACAGTAATTTCATTTTCATGCTTTCAGATCTATGTGAAAATTTATGGGCTATTATCCATAATGTTTTGGCTGGATTATGTTCCAATCTCGCCTCAAAATTAAGTATGGAAATTTCTGACTAGTTCAAACTTTGATTTCAATTTCCCACTTGTTGAAATTTGATTTAAATTGAATATTGAGATGGTGAAATACTAATGAAATACTTTTTATATTCTTAAATTTTTATTATTATTATTTTTTTTTTGGACGTCCTTAATATAACACTCTATTTCAATCAAAAATAAATTATTTTTCTCAACAATACCCTCTCATATAAATGTTATTCATATTGAAAGACACAAACAAACAAACTTTCATCAAATAATAAATACTTTGTTTTAATTATTATTTCCTAATTTGTTATTGTGGCGAGCTTAGACATGTTATATCCATAAGTTATTGAAGGATAAATACACGACACTCCCCTGTGTTGTGTGAAACTTGCCCAAAATTACAATAAAAATTGTTTATTGCATAAAATCTTCTATACCAAATAATCGGCACGAGAACGAGATCCCCTATTCACAAGTTTATTGTATTGAATCTCATTTTACTATAGGCACAAGATATTCAATTCATCTTATTACATATGTACAAGAAATTTTGTGTTGAATATTTAATAATACAAAGAATTATATACAATAAATAATTTGCAAATTAATTTCGTATATGTTTCACGCACAAGAAATATTCCTACATTTTCCGCAAGCTTGAATAAAGGGAATCAAGAAAGTTGAATCAAACTAAGTGAGAAAGTGGTCCCTACAAGCCAAAAGACTGATTGTAAAAAGTGAATATTTTGATTAACTAAAATGCAGCTTATATATAACTCTTTAAAGCTTTTTTAGAAATCTGAAAATCACTTTCAGTTCTATAAATCAATGGCTACCCTCGTCAAAAGTAATCCCAGACTTTCAGCCGCCATGGAAAGAACTGGACAATGGTAATCAAAATTTCTCTCTCATTTCCTCCAATTTTAATAATCTTTACATTCTAATTATGGTTGATAAATACAGGGTAATTTCTCAAGACATACCTGCTGATGTTATTGTTGAAGTAAAGGGTGCCAACTTTTCTCTTCACAAGGTATATATATGCAATGAGCAATTGTATATATATGAAAAAGTGATTCTATAATTTATTAAAGCTGATTACTTTATTTAATTTAAGGATAAGGAAAATGGGGCAGTTGCAAAATACTCTAATTTGTAAATACACTCTGGTTCTGGTATTATTAATTTGCATATGTAGCTTGTGTTTGTTGATATATACTGTATAAATGTAGCTATTAGACCCATTTCCAAGATAATAATTATGCGACCGGTGTGATTTCTTTTTTTCCTCGTCAAATGATCTAAATGTGCTCTAAAGGCATGTTAGTTTAGTTACTCTGTTTGCTTATGATGAAAACCAATTTTATATATTTTAAATTTTTAACACTATAAATGTTAAATTATTATTTGTTTTTCAAGATTGAGCCATATTTTTATTTAATTGTTTTTTCAACTCAATTCTATGAGATAATGAAACAAGAAAATTTATTTTAACGCTTAATTGCTTAATTCATCAATTTGCCATGCGTTAACTTAGGGGGTATGAGAAATATTTTAATTAACACAAACGGTTATCTGCCAATAAGTATTTACAAATAAAAAGGCAGGATGTAATTTGTAAATAACCCAAAAATCATAAGAATGAGCAAAAATCCAATCAAAGCAAAAAAATAAAGCACCCTTGTGTTTTACTCGCTAAAATTCAAGAAGCATGCATACCTAAGGAAAAACATATTCTTGAATTTATTTAAAGCTGATTAATTTGTTTGTTTAAAGTTTTTAACTTAACTTTCTTTTACTATTTTGGTGGGCTATTGCAGTTCATGCTAGTTGCAAAGAGCAACCTTATAAGAAAACTGATTCTTGAAACAAAAGAAGCTGATTTAACAAGACTAGATCTCTCAGACATTCCTGGAGGAATTGAAACTTTCGAAAAAGCTGCAAAATTCTGCTACGGAGTCAACTTTGAGATCACGGTTCATAACGTAGTAGCACTCAGATGTGCAGCCGAGTATCTTCAAATGACTGATAAGTATTGTAACAGTAATCTTGCTGGAAGAACCGAAGATTTCTTGTCCCAAGTTGCCTTAACAAGCTTATCTGGCACTCTCGTTGTGCTTAAATCTTGTGAAGGTCTTCTTCCTTTGGCCGAGGATCTCAATATTGTCCAAAGATGTGTTGAAATTGCTAGTGCCAAGGTACCTTTTTAGTTTGTGGTTAGTGAATTGATTGTTCACCTTTTAGCTTTTTATTAGATGAGATATTTGGGTATTGAATTTGAATTTTACTTCCATTGGCCGAGTATATGGTTTGATGAAAGTTTGTTTTACTTGATTAACGAAAATTTGGTTTTTGATAATTTGGATATCTTCAATTAATGATGATGGAGAAGATAACACAAGTGAGAAATAGGATATAGGTTCACCACTCGAAAGAGTTCACCTAGGAAAAACAACGCTAAATAGAACAAAGTCTAATACTCAAAATACTTATGATCGCTACATAATTTAATTTGAATTTGACTTGAAAATCTGATCTTCTGACTTTCTTAATTGTTATACTTTTTTTGGTTGGTTAATTAATTTTTTGATAATTTTCCCATTCATAGGCTTGTGTTGAGGCAAATTTTCCAAGTCGTTCACCTCCGAATTGGTGGACAGAAGAGCTAACAATCCTAGACATAAAATTCTTCGAAAAGATCATGAAATCAATGAAGTCAAGAGGTGCAAAGGGCCTTACTCTAGCTAGTGCTATCATAACATACACGGAGAGAACACTTCGCGATCTTGTGCGCGACCACTCTGGAAACGGCATAAAATCATCGGATTCAGAGGAATCCGATACCAAAACTCGACAAAGAAAGCTTCTCGAGTCAATAGTAGCTCTCTTGCCATCAGAAACAACCGCATTTCCTGTAAATTTCTTGTGCTGTCTCTTAAGGACTGCGATTTACTTAAAAGCGGAAAATAGTTGCAAAAACGAGCTAGAGAAGAGAATATCATTGATTTTGGAACATGTTACGGTTGATGATCTTCTTGTGATGTCCTTTACTTATGACGGTGAGAGGCTTTTCGATCTCGAAAGTGTGAGGAGGATTATATCGGGATTTGTGGAGAAAGAAAAGAATGTTGCGATTTTTAATGCCGGTGATTTAAGAGAAGTTTGTTCTATACCTATGCAAAGAGTTGCCAAGACTGTTGATTCGTACTTGGGAGAAATTGCTACTTATCTTGAACTTAGTATCTCGAAATTTAATGGGATTGCCAGTTTGGTGCCTAAGGCAGCAAGAAAGGTCGATGATGATCTTTATCGCGCTGTTGATATCTACTTGAAGGTTAGTACTATTCTTGAAAAATGTTCATTGTATAATAAGTGTTATTAGGATATATTTGTCAGTTTAAATGCAAAAATATCCCCTGTGTTTTGCCTAAAAATCTGTGTTAATTGGAAAAAAGAAAAACATGTGGTCATTTTTTTTAGCAAAAAACCCTATTTGAAATTTCTTCATAAGTCAATACAGAGGTTATTGCCAATTTTTTAAGTGAACATGCAGAGGTGTTATTGCCAATTTACAAAGTTAACGGAGGGATTATTATGATAGAGGTGTTTTTGCATTTTTTTTGGATGGGTATAATTGTCATTTTCCCTTCAAAATATGTACTCCGGCTTGGCAGGGGAATTTTTTCTAATAAAAAATAGCACACGGTGGGTTTTTGCTAAAGGGATAAAACGGGCTTCTTTTGCTAAATAGGCAAAACATAGGGGATATTTATGCATTTCACTAGTCGATTATAATATGTGCTATTTAGTACTTAGTAGTGTTGGTTGTGATTGCAGGCTCATCCGAATCTTGATGAAATCGAGCGAGAGAAAGTATGCAGTGTACTGGATCCACTTAAACTATCACATGATGCCAGAGTTCACGCTTCACAAAACAAACGCTTACCAGTACAAATAGTACTTCACGCGTTATACTTTGATCAACTCAAGTTAAGAAGCGGTGGGAACGATCACATTGAACCAGATGCCCTGGCCACGAGAAACCAGCTGCAGGCCGACGTTTCCCTTGTCAAAGAAAACGAAGCTTTGAGAACCGAGTTACTAAAGATGAAAATGTACATAACAGATATTCAAAAAACTCAAGGGTCATCATCATCATCTAAAGGACTAGTGAGGAAGCCTACATTTTTTTCTTCTATGTCAAAGACTTTGGGAAAATTTAATCCATTTAAACATGGATCAAAGGATACACTGAATTTAGATGATGGGGGTGTAGATATAACTAAGCCTAGAAGGAGAAGGTTCTCTATTTCTTAGGTTCCTTTTTTTTTTCAAATTCTTTGTGGTTGATTTTGTGTGATGAATTTGTGTAAAGGGTTTGATGGATTTGTTTGTTTATGGGTTGTGAAGTTGTTCTTGGCCTCTTTGGATTTATTGAAGTTGTTTTTCTTTGATTGTAGATAACTTTTTTTTATCTTTTTCGTCCTAATTTGTTTACTACAATGTTTGGCTTCTCTTTTGATGGTCGTAAACATTGTTATCTAGTCTAATGTATACATTTTTAGACATTTGTAAATTTTATATAATTTACTTAATATATGAAATGTACGATTTTAGCTTGACATTGACAAATCTAGTAGGACGGATTAAAAGTCTAAGAAAATTAGACCATCAATTTTGTTGCGAAATGTCTTATGGCTACAACAATGGATTACTCTAATCGTTGGATTTAAGTTTTTAGAGTTTTTGAAAATGATCGATGTGGATGTATTTTGGATGGTGAATATGTGTGAGGCTTTTTCAAGCTACCCAAAGATGATATCGACAAAATGAAGTCCTTAACATGAGAAGAAGAAAAAAATGGTTAGACAAAGTTGATGGGGCTCCTACAATCTAGTGATGCTTTAAGTTGTAGGTACTATATAAGTGTATCTTATGAAGGATCTTGGACATGTATGTGTTCCATGTATGCGAATTAAAATGATTGAGGGAGAATCATATGCGAATCAAATGATGGTTCTGGTCATTAAATGACTGGTTGTATGTAGTAAATAGCTATATACGAACTATAATATTTATGTATGACAATGAGTTATAGAGTGTTTGTTTGCTTTCGAATTGTGATTGACTGTTCATCATAATTTTGGAACATACTAGGTAGGTTGTTATAGAAAGTTTCTAGGTCATCCGTATGTAACCACAGATCGTATCCAAACCTCAACGACAATTTTCCTATCAAGGAATTAAAAAGGCCAAATGTAGAATTTAGGAGAGAAATACATGGGTCAAATGAGTGTTTTTTTTTATTAGTTTAAAATATCGATTTTTCAATATCAGCATTTTTTTTTTAAAAAACTAGTTAAGTTTTGTAGATAAAGAATCTAAAGATCTGAAAAGTTCAAATCAACCACGCCTATAGGAAAATAATGTGCCTACCTCGGTGGATTCAATTCATTGGGATGCTGGATGAGCGACAAGTGTGTATAAGAGGATAATTTTTTGTTTTCTTATGTACAAGTGTTTATCATCCAATTTCTATGAATATAATCCACCGGTGTAGGATGAATGTAACCCGCCGTCTTATAAACATAGTTAAGTTTTGGATTCAAATCACACACTATGTAAACTATCTCGAATAGTTTGATACCTTTTACAAATAAAAACGACTTCTTAAACTATGTATACATAGATATTAGATTTAAGAAAACCTCCCTCGTATATCAAATTAAATTGGGCTTCTTATACTAATTCGAATTTATATCAATTTCTAGTCCGTAATAGCCCATTTGACCACCCCCTCAAGGGCCCAACAAGTAAAATAGAATAAAAAGAGACACGAGTCGGTGCCGCTGCGACGTCGTATCATTTACCCCAAATCAACAATTATCCCAATTCCAATTCCTCCGCATTTCTCCAAACCCTTGGCTAATTTCACTACACAATGGCCACCGCCATGGTTCTCGACCCTAAACCCTCCCATTCCGAACCTCCGCCAACCCTCCCCGAGATCTTATCCGGACTTCCATCCTCCACCGCTGACCCAGAGGATGACCTGTACTCCCGCCTCAAAACCCTACAAAGGCAGCTCGAATTTATCGAAATCCAAGAGGAGTACGTCAAAGACGAGCTGAAAAATCTCCGACGCGAGCATCTGCGGGCGCAGGAGGAGGTGAAACGGATCCAATCGGTGCCTTTAGTCATCGGTCAGTTCATGGAGATGATCGATCAGAACAACGCAATCGTCGGGTCGACCACCGGCTCGAATTACTACGTTCGGATCCTCAGCACCATTAACCGTGAGCTTCTAAAGCCCTCTGCTTCAGTAGCCTTGCACCGTCACTCGAATGCGCTCGTTGATGTGCTTCCGCCCGAAGCTGATTCCAGTATTTCGCTTCTCAGCCAGTCAGAGAAGCCTGATGTTACTTACAATGTAAGTTTCTTTTCGTTTTCCTTGTTTAGCTTATTATTTCTATAATATTGTATTTGTACTATTTGGTGGGTTAGATGTTACCGTTTAATTATGATGATAGTTAAACTGTTTTACTATTGAGCTGCTAAATAGTCAAAATTTTTTTTTTAAATTTTTTATGGAGATGGGAGTCATCCTTGTTGCAAAATTGAGGTACAACGACTGTAGTCCTAGGTTTAAGTTCAGGCTGGGAGTCTGGGTATTAAGTGTACTTTTGTAGTAGTTTCTTGTCTAGATGTATAATTAGTTTAGTGATGTCTTAATTTATTGAGTGACCGTATCAAATAATGTAATTTTATTGCACCTATTAAGAAAGACAGTCGATCTTTCTGGGCCTGACTTAAAAATTACTGCAATAACTTCTATATTCTCTACCAGTGATATACTTGATTTGAATTGGTTCTAAAATTCGACTAGTTTAGGGTTTGATATATTTTGCTTGAAAATTACATTTTTGCACTTTTGTCAGAAGAAAAATTCTGGTGTTATACCTGTATTGGTTTAACTGTTATTTTTAGAGTTATTGTAGTATATAAGTTATCAAAAGTGGGACTCCTGTTTTCTGAGAAAAAAATGAAGAGAATGTTCTACAATAAGTGTAAATTATAAAAATACTGTCATTACATCTTAGGTTGGAAGGGTAGTGCACTATCTTTTGTTATATAGTTGATTAGTTTGAGCTAAAAATTGCGTAACTTTATTGATGTAGGGCAGCTTCATCAAACTTCATAAGAAAAATGTTATTGTTTTCAACTTTTGAATTGCATGGCCGATGAGTTTGGTAATCTATTGGTGTTCATCTTTTACGAAAACACCGGTGCTTGGACCTATGGGCACTTAAATGTTCTCTTATGTGCAACATGTCTTCACTATTCATTTTGCCCCCCTCCCCAAAAAAAAAATAAAATAAAATAAAACCACAAATTATGAACATCCTCCTTACTACCTAGAAATCATGTTTGGCTAAGGGCTTATTTCTTTTTCGTGGTACTGTCAGGATATTGGAGGATGCGATATTCAAAAGCAAGAAATTCGTGAAGCTGTAGAGTTACCTTTGACTCACAATGAGTTGTACCAGCAGATTGGTATAGATCCTCCTCGTGGCGTCTTGCTCTATGGTCCGCCTGGAACTGGGAAAACCATGCTTGCTAAGGCTGTTGCTCACCACACTACAGCAGCCTTCATCAGAGTTGTTGGCTCAGAGTTTGTTCAGAAGTACTTGGGAGAGGTATGTCGTAGAGTATTGATTATATGTGTTAGCGACATCTGCTTATCATATAATTTTGGAAATGCTATGATGATATTTGTTCATGCTCTAAACTTGCTTCAGCGATCATCGCTGGAGTCTATCTTGAACTCCCTGATATTTCACATGGCCAGTAATACTCCCTTTTGCAATTTTATACAAATTTATGGCGTCTTCATCTTTTCCGGTGATAGACGTCTTATTTTTTTTTTCCATTTTTTGCCTCCACTGGGGAAACTGTGGATCCAAAATAAAATCTCTTGGTGGATTTGAATCATATTCAGTGATAACATTTAATGCCATCTTCTCCTCATTTCTTACTTTGCTGTATTGTTGTGTTTAGATGCAAAGGAACTTATGGTCCTAACATATTACCTTATTATGATTATATTTTCTAATATCTGTACCTCAGAGTTGCTAATTCACAACAATTTGTCATTTGTCATATAAAAATTTCGCTTTTACTATGTCCTTACTTGAGAAGAAACCTGTAATGATTGTGATTTTAGGATAAAATTGTCTTTGGTTCATCAATAAATGCAGGGTCCACGTATGGTTCGTGATGTTTTCCGGCTTGCAAAAGAAAATGCACCCGCAATCATTTTCATCGATGAGGTTGATGCAATTGCTACAGCTAGGTTCGATGCTCAAACTGGAGCTGATAGAGAGGTCCAGCGAATTCTCATGGAACTATTAAATCAGGTAGAGTTTGCAATTTAGGGTCAAGTGAAAATAATAGGACAAAGATGTGGTTAACTTTTCCTTTTTTTAAATGTCAGTTTACTTAAATGTGCCGCTGTTTCCTGCTTTACAAAAGAGAGCTCTTCCAAATTATTGACTCTTCCTAAATTCTTTAATTTTTTTTTTTTTTGGTCCAGATGGATGGATTTGACCAGACAGTCAACGTCAAAGTTATCATGGCCACCAACCGAGCTGACACATTAGATCCTGCTTTACTTCGTCCAGGAAGACTTGATCGTAAAATTGAATTTCCTTTACCAGATAGACGCCAAAAGAGGCTTGTCTTTCAGGTAAGTTCAAGGACTTGTGTTTGTGCTCCTCATTGCTTGTTTTCCAGTAACCTCCACATACACATTAAAAGAAGGGAAATACGAAGAAAAGTGGAATATTAATGGGAAGAGGAGAAAAAAAAATGTTACCAAGGAAATATATAATCCTCTTGCAAGATATACAAATATACACTTGAACACACACACATATAACATATGTTTTGTGTGTGTGTGTGTGTGTGGAATGGATGGTTTTCTTGGATTTGTGTGGTTAATCATGCAGTGCTGAATGGTGTCGTTTACAGGTTTGCACGGCTAAAATGAACTTAGGAGATGAAGTCGACTTGGAAGACTATGTCTCTCGCCCAGATAAAATTAGTGCTGCTGAGGTCAGTGATTTTGCTCACTTTTTCTCACATTGGTTTTTAAATATTTTACAACACTGACGATATTCTTTCTATTTCTTTCACAAACTCCTGTTCAGAAAATAGATCTTAATGTTAAAATGTACATAATTGTTGCAGATTTCGGCTATTTGCCAAGAAGCAGGTATGCAGGCAGTAAGAAAGAATCGTTATGTTATACTACCCAAAGATTTCGAAAAGGGATACAGATCCAATGTGAAGAAGCCTGACACTGATTTTGAATTCTACAAGTGATCTGTCTGTAAGAGCTAAATCCCAAAGAATAACATAGTGGAGTTTCATTATCTATTATGCTACCAAATTTTTAGCTCAAGTGTAGTCTAAATTGTGATATATTTAACATGAAGTTTATATATTATTTGCTATGTTATTATGAAGAAAAGGAGCCCTTGGTTTTACATATTTCGAAGTTCTAACATCGATCTTGTCATGGCATTAGCGGGCATATCTGGATGAGTGACTTTGGGAGTTCTTATTGAGCAATATTCTATTTGCATGTATTTTTGTTAGATCCAAAAAATTGTGATATTAAGACCAAGGAGATTTCTTAGTCCTATTGATCTATTGTCATGAAGCTTGGATGTATTGGAATATATCTTCCTAGCTTTTGGATAACAGGGGTTGGGTATAGTTGAAACTATATAGCAAATTGGACCCGAATAGCGAATTAGGCTTGAATTTATATGCGAGAGGTGTCTAGTTAATATTCATGAAACCACCAAAAGAATTGGGAAAAAGTGGAAAACCTGGTATTTGATACTTGTTGATCCAGCAATTCTCGTTTACTACTAGTAGTTGGAATATGAGTTGATAGTTTTTCTCTACTTCATGAAACAGTACCTAAATGCATGAAACAGTCTTCCACGTACCAATTTCTTTACAGTTAAGTACTTATCTAATCATTTACCTCCTCCACTTGGCATTCATACTGCAAACTAATTACACTCACTTAACTTTTAATGATGTTTCATATCAAGGAAAAAATCTCAAAGAAACCATGTTGTAACCGTTTTACATTAATATGTGTGAAGAACCTTTCCTATCTGGCAGCTAGAATCCAAAATTTTGAAAAAACAGAATATATGTATTTACACTTCAAAGGATAGGAGTATGAATAAATAATTGAATAGAAAATGTAGAGGAATTAGGAGACTTGTTATAATCAAAGGCCCAGCCCAAGAATGTGGAGCCTGGTAGATTCCGCAGAGCACTTAAGGACACCAAGTAAAGTAATTGTTAAAGACACATTAACTCTTCCGAAATATTTGCCAGATCAGCAGAATATATATATATATATATATATATATATATATATATATATATATATATATATATATATGTACATCTCAAATCTTTTTGCTCTCTTAAATACTATACACTAGGGTAAATATTTGGAAGGAATTGGCTATGTGCATTGACTCTACATGTTGGAGGAAAAGTCATGTTTTCCTTGGTGGTATGTCAAATTGTGCAATTTTTATGAAGCTTTGCTTAAACAAAAAAATATAAAATATAAATTAATCTAAAAAATAAATATCAGGGATCATAAAATGCAAACGTTAGTTTTCCTCCCCAATGCCGAGTTATATAATGGCCAATTTCGTTCAAATAACTAATGGTTTTATGAAATGTGCAATCATGTGTTAAATTATGATAAAAATGTGCCATCCGGTATGTTTTGGTACCAAAGTTATAACCCAGTCTATTGTATAGTACCAAAATATAAGTTTCCCTATTTATATATATATATATATATATATATATATATATATATATATATATGCTTTCTTCTTTAATTTTGATTGGATTGGATTGAATTTAACTAGTGTTAAGAGGAATAATATTTGAATATGATTGGACAAATCAATAAAATAAAATATGTTTAACGAGTTAAACAAATAGCTTCTAGCGCAATGAAGGATAATATGCGTTCTTAAAAATGGCATCAAAATCATGAAATTTACAAGCTAAGTTCGACTCCAAGTAAGAGAAATTATTGGGGAGAAGATTGTTGGTTGATCGAGGCCAGAGGTGTGGGTCTGTAGAATCGAGAAGTATATATATACAAGTAAAGGTTGAAAAATTTAAGCCGAATTATTAAAACATAAAATTTCCCACAATATAATTTATCTACAATATATATTTCCAACCATAGAGACATTAAAGGTTTGATAACAAGTAAACATGTTTGTCTCTAAATGGTGGTGGTTAAGTTTTGTAATATGTTGTCACTTTTACCATTATTTTATTTCAACACAAATGATGGATTGACCATGCACGTACATCAAGCTTTTCCGGTTGGACCTCTTTGTCGGCTTGTGGTTGGCTTGGCTGGTATTCTACTCACCATGATGGGACACCGCCGTATTGGAAAATATATACAATGGTTTAATTTGTGTTTTATTTGAATGATATATTCAACTTCAAATTTTGTTTGAGTTTGGCTTGATTATTATATAAATCGAATTCGAACAAGTTTTTAATAAATCAGTTCGAGTTGAATATCGAAAAATTTGTTTTTTACATATATTTTGTTAATTTTTAATTTATCAAACCGAAGTTTAAAAGTTATCAAAAGCAACTTGATTTGATTTAGTGTTGTAATTTAAGATGGAATGAAAAATATATAATTAAATAGTTGGGAACATTTAGTATGGCTTGAGTCCTGACGTACGTAGTCCTGTCCTGTCCACATGATAAAACAAAACGTAGTCCTGTCCCTATTCTTCGTCCGTAATAGAGTATAAATTGTTTTTGGCATGAAAAACAATCATACATCATTTTATTTTGTATTAAATTGTTTAATAGTTTAAATTTTTGGATATAATGTACCAAACAAATACCGGTGCATTAGAATGGGAATATTGAGTAGAATCAAATTATCAAGAAAAATACGTGAACTCATAAAATGTCCTAAATTCATCAAATTTAAAATATCAATGATTCTAATGTGATTGGCCAATTAACTTGTAATTTTTTATAAGTTCATATATAGTACATATAAATCATAACTCCTTCTGTCCAATAGTTTTGTATTAAACTTGGTAATATTATTTAGGGAGACTAAGGAGCTCATTCTTTAGTTAAATGAAGTTTAAATTCATCAAATTTTCTTTTTATTTTTTCTATTTTTATTTTGTTTTAAATTTTTTTATTGTTTTACAGGTCATTCATTCAACGGAGAAAATGAATTAAGTTTATTGATTGTGAAAACGGATCATATCTGAAACCCGACTAGAAAACCTCGAAATTAGTTAGATTACAGCATTTTGGAGCAAAGAGCAATGAATTTATTGTTAAACTAGTAGACTTGTGCCCCCTATTATACTTATCAAATTTCTTATATATTCCGTTTAAAAATTTATTTGAACTGAATTTGTCCTTTACATAAAGTCGATGTCAAAAAAATATAATAATATCAGATATGAAAAAGTTCGAGTAATTTAATTTAATAAAAAAAAAAAAGTTCAAGACAGTGTGAAATGTTTATAAAATTATCGTTAACTCCACATGTAATTATAAGTTAAGAACCAAAAATAGATAAGGCCATCTCCAACAGCCCTCTTAAATTCTGACCTCTTATCTTAAATTTTAAGGAGTGAACAGTGTTATACATTCTCATTTTTTACTCTGCACTCCAACAACTAGTTTATATTTTAAGATTCTACTTTTAGACAACAACACCATTTCGCTCCAACATCTAGATAATATTGAATAAAGTATTTTTAATTATGATTCACATATAAATAATAGTGGGATATATATACGGAGTATATATATATATATATATATATATATATATATATAATATTTATTATTTAATATAATAATAAGATATTAATAATTTAATTTAAATTATCGTGTTTTATGAATTTAAATTAAATATTTCGTAAAAGTAACATAAAATTAAAATATTATTATTTAAAAAAATAATATGAATTACTATTAAAACATTTTTAATTTTCTATGGGAAAAGTACAAAAGTTCAAAAATATTGTACTATCAATGCAAGAACAACTTTTAAAATTTAACTTTGGCCTCTTATATTTAAGAGGCCAAACTTATAATTTTTTGTGGATCTTAAAATATAAGAGCTCTCTTGGAGCTCATTTTTTTGTCAAAACGTATATCATTTCTTATAATTTGAGTTATACATGGTCTCTTGGAGATGGTCTAAACGTTTAAATAGTTTGACACAGATAGACAAAATAATTTTACTCTTTTCTTGTGTTTGTTTGACTGTGCTGACAGCTAACAAACACTCAACAAATTATCTTACTTTTGGTCGATTTGGACCATTTCTTCAATGCAACGTGATTGCTGCCATCATATATATCTTTAAAGGCTCTCTTTTCAATTTTTTTTTTTTAAATTTAGTTAGTTTTTTTTCAAAAGATATTGTAAAATTTCAAGTTTATTGTGAACCCAAAATTCTACCTAAATCTAATTCCCTTTCTCCCAAAAAATAACTTACTAAGTTGATATTGTTATATTTTATGCTGTTTTAAAACTTTTACTTCTTCATTTTATAATAATAATATTCTGTAAAATAAATAAATTAAATTATTTACTATAATAGTTCAAAAATGATTTAAGTTGATTGGTTCAACCGTAGGTAGCAGCTGTGCAAAATAATGAAATGGGATGAGTATTGCAGGTGATACAACAGGGACATAACTTTTGCTATCTCAATAATTTAAGGATGAAAGTTGTATTTAATATTTTAGTTATTTATCTTTTTAGTCAAGACATATTTAGTCATATCTGCTACATTTGTATCCTCTATCTCTTAATTCTACTATTAATTTTTCTTAACAACTCAACATATTAAATAGGATTAGACGATATTTTTGGCTTAAAATTATTTCTTATGCAACCAACGGCTACATTGTTGTCCATAATAGCGGAAAAGGTCGAATTTATTTAGTATCATAAATATAGTAAATATTGTGATTAATTATTTACAAACCCTCGAGGTTAGGTGAAATCACATGATCACCCGACAAAATTTCAATAGTTACAATGATACGTGTCGTATATGGATCCACTCCTGACGCTAATTTTAAGTATCTTAAAATTAAAAAAAGGGGGTGTCAATATAAATAAGGAGCTATTTTCTAATTTCACATAACCTCAAGACTTATACAAATAATTTTTCCTAGCCATCATACACATCTATATGCTAAGTACGAGTATGTATTAGATAATTTGGTCAACGAACATTAATTAAGATTCCATTTCTTATATTTACCTGAAATTCGAATATTAATCACAATATTTTCTTATGCAACCAACGGCTACATGGTTGTCCATAGTGGACTTGAACTACAAAGGACAAATTGAAATTACACCGTAGTGCATTGAAGAAAATGAGTCCAAAAACCGATGAAAATGAAGTCAAAAGTGACCAAAGAAATAAATGTCAACTACTATTTTGGTGTACAACAACTAATATGTGAGTAAATTCATACCCATGTTCTCTTCTCTAATAGAAATGGCGATGAGGTTGATATAATAAATAAATCACAACTCAAAGCTACAACAAACACGTGAGCTACATGCATGAGCTCGTAATTGTTTCCAATATTTCAATTTCAGTTAAAGATAGACCTTGTTTTAACAATTGTTTTATTTATTATGAATACTTCAAAATTTTCGAAATTATATTATAATCTATATATTTTATAAATTTCACTCATGCATAGGGTGAACTCAAGTAAATATTTGATCATGATCATAATTTTCGTCTATAATCTCATTTTAGGAAAATTCTTGCCCAAGCCTGGCTTGGCCAAACCTATCCAACCACCAAGCAAGTGTATTGCACTTGCTTTGTGATTGGTCACTTTCCTGGAAGTTACATCCAATCACAAAGCAAGTGTATTACACTTGCCATGTAATTAGATTGGGTTCGGTCAAACCCGGTCTGGATAAGAATTTCCCCTCATTTTAAATATATTTTCTAAAGGTATTCATATTATAGACCTATTAATAAATTTTGGGATGGGTCATACATATTATAAGAGAACATTCACCAACAAAAATTGGAACATGACTTCGTCATTTTGAGAAATCATGTGAGTGTGTGTGATTATTACATTACAAGAATTAAAACTTGGAACTAATACAAGTAGTGTCAATGAACAAAGAGAGAATTGTGTTACCCATTGAACACATTTGTGTATCTTTATTGGAGAAGAAGTTGGAAGACTTCGTGTAATTGTATATTGTTACAAAAAGACAATGGACAAGCTTAAATCGACAATATGTATGTGTGAGTTATGTTAGAATTATATAGTACGTTTTCGCGTAATAGTATCTTATATCTGCCACGAAACACTTAATATGAAAGATATAATAAGTAGAAAATGAAAATGTATTGTGCAAATTTTCTTCGTTTTCATTTTTATATATTCTTCGAAGTACAAACAATTTTGATAATCCAAAAATTGGGGTTTCCCTACCTTCCACTTATCTACGGGTACTGTTGTGCGTATGTCAAAAATTCTAAATTCCATATTGATTTGACAGAGGTATATATTATGAATGTTTGTATAATTATAATCCAAAAAATATGTTTGTCCAGATGACAATATTGAACTGAGGTCTTAAACTCTTTAATTAGTAAGGAACTAAAAATACAATCCCGGTTTGGTCCGAAAATATATTTTGGTATTTTTTTCATATCCAAACTCTAAAATCCACCTATTCACGACATTTCTATTAGCATATGATTCATAATATATCTGAGTATCTACCTAAAATAATTTGATGGTTGCAAAACTACATGATATTAAATATATATTTTTAATTCTGAAAAATCAATTTTAATATAAAAATTACTCAAAGAAATAGTGATAACAAATACTATACTTCCCAACTTACCATTTATTCTTAAAGAAGTCAAGCATAAATGAAGAGTCTAACAATTTACCATAAATTAAGAGTGAAAAAAGTCAAGTAACATTGGTCAACTCATTATTAAGTTTGATTTGAATATTTAATGGTTTAAAATTGTGGTATTTACTTCCACTAATATGTATTTATTTAAAGTTTATTACTAGTATTTGGTCAATGTTTATTATTTGTAACTATTTGTATTTGGACAGTTATTGAAATGGTTTGTGATGTAATGATTGATAATGAACGTATTTAAAAAAAAAATTTGTTTAAGCTTAGTATCTTTAATAAAGTAGAATACGGGTTGAGCTCGAACAAGCTTTAATCAAGCCGAGCACATGTTGAGCTTATGTAACTTGATACTTTTAGTTTTTGAATCGAACTCGAATTGACCTTAGAAATTACCAAATGAAAATCTTCGAATCAAACGAGCTTGAATCATGTATCATCTCAATCTCAAGTACCAAATAATCCCTCCATTTCATATTAATTGGCTCATGGTCAAACTTTTTTGTTTCAAATTAATTAAAAAAAATGTTTGAGTTTTCAAATCATTTTTTTTTTAATTTTGTCTTTTTCTCACATTAAAATATTAAAAAACTCAGTGATCACCGGTCTTTAATAAAAAATTAAAAAATAATCATCACTATAATACATCTTCGAAATATTTTATATATAAAAATATGTAATGATTAAGTTTATTAATTTTGTTATTGAAAATAAAAATGGAAAAATTGCTTTTTTGGTACCATAGGATAGGCTGACTTGCACTTTTGGTACCATTGGATATGAAAATGCAAATTTGGTACCATAGGATATGTTTTCATTGCAATTTTGGTACCAAACCCAATTTTTCTACAAAGTTAATGGCAATTTACCCCCTACTAAATGCATAATGTTCAATTTAACCCCTCGTGGTTTAAAAAAGAGCATTTTACCCCTTGAAATTTTGTAAAAATTTCACATCGCCTCCCTGATATTTTTATAGGCGGCACTTAATCCACTTTTAATATGATAATGTGATTTTTTACCCATTGTGTTATGATAAATGTGGCAATTTATCCCCCTATGTTAAATAAAATAGTTTGCATGCATATTCTCAATTCGGGCAAGTGAGTTACAATCTCCGGCTGAAGGGGATAAATTGCTTCATTAAAATTTTATAGGGGGTAAATTGATTTTTTTAAAATTAACGAGGGGTTAAATTGAACATTATGCATTTTATAGGGGGTAAATTGCCATTAACTTTGTAGAAAAATTGAGTTTGGTACCAAAATTGCAATAAAAATATATCCGATGATACCAAATTTACATTTTTGTATCCAATGGTACCAAAAGTGCAAGTTAGCCTATCCTAAGGGGAAAAAAAACAATTTTCCCAAATAAAAATGTATCGTTTAATATGAAAGGAAAGGAGTACCAACTAATCCAGAATGTGGGTCCATAATTAATAAATAAAACGGGCCAAAGGACCAAAAAGCCCATCATCTTTATTTTTTTAAGGATGCCATGATAAAGTAAAAACATTTTTTCCTCTTTATTCTTCTGACAAAGCACACCCCCACCTTTCACTCTCACTCACTCACTCAGTAGTTGAGTTGAGTGATAGTATTAAATAACTTTCTCTCTCTCTCTCAATTTTTCTTTTTCATTCCCAGCTCATCATCAAGAATGAAAAAGAAAAAATTATACTGAGCTGAAAAATGAGTAATTTTCTGCTTTGGATCTGTAATGTTCTCGTTGATGGTGTGAATTCTTGACTAAAAATGTGGTCACCAATGTTGCTTCTGCAGCTCCCTCACGTTTTTAGTCTTTCTGTTGTTTGCATTAGCTTAAGTTTGAAGATTGGAAGAAAAAGCTTTGAATTTTATACTTTTCAACTTCAGCGTTCTTGATAAATGCCCCCTTTCATTTGCATCAAGAATCAAGAAAAGAGTCAAGAAATGGTTCAAGGTAAAAAAAACCCTTTACTCTTTGCCCTTTTCTTGGCTGTTTGGTTTAGAAGATCTGAGTGAGCTAAGTTTGTAGTTGAATTTTGTGATTTTGTGTGCTGCATTTGTTGTGATTGAAGAGGGTTATTTTAGGAATTTGTGAATTATGGTTAATGGTTTTATGTACTACAATTTTCTTTCCTTTTTCTTTTAACGTTCTTGAATCAGGAGTTGAAAATTTGAAATTTGTTGCCTGTATTCTGTTTAGACTGATGAATTTCCTTTTCATGTATTATATCTAATTATGGGTACCAGATTAACAGCACCTTTGTGTCCACTTTCTTGAAAAAAAAAATAAAAAAACTCTTGTTTAATCTACATAGGTAGAAGATTTATAGAAAAGGGTGAAATGCATTTTCCTTTTTTCTCTTTCCTTTTCAGCTGCTCCAGAATTTCTGTAGTTCTTTTTTTGTTAAAAGGTTCAAATTTCAATTTCTCATTGCTCTGCTTTTGGGAAAAAAAACTAAAGTACAACCGTAATTGATTACCAAGATCCAGTAGAAATGAATAATGTAATTATTTATTTTTTAAGTGCAAGTTTTTGTTAAAAATATTTGTACCTTCCCATCGACAATCATTCACTCCTTTTCATCAGGTGCAAGATCTTTTATAAATTATAATAAGATCTTTGTCTATCTATTCTTTGGAATCCTCTAAGAATGCAATATGTATCTATCTAGCTTGGATTCATAGCAAAATGTGTAGTATTTTGACCTGATTCATAGCTTGGAAATCTTCTTATATCGAAATATGGTAATTATATGTATCGTGATTTCAAGAAGATTATCACTATCCCTTAAAAAGATCTTTTTTTCCTCACTTATTGTTTAATAATATTTCAAATAACATTCCTTGTCCTCTTCTTTAATTTTGTTTCCAAGTATTGCCTTCATTTGTCTTGTAAGAACCTAATCTTAAACTTTATTGTCTCTATTCTTTCCTCAGGAAAACCGCACATGAAAGATTGCTCTCCCAATGTATTGCTTTCATCCCTCTTTGTTATTATCAGTCTTCTGCCTCTAGCTCTCGGCAACTTAGACTCGGATAGACAAGCCCTTCTAGCATTTGCGACTGCCGTACCCCACGGAAGAAAGCTCAACTGGAGTCCTTCTTCCCCCATATGCTCGTCTTGGATAGGAATCAACTGCACCCAAAATGGTCAAAGTGTGATCGGTCTCCGTCTCCCTGGAGTTGGACTTTCGGGCGAAATCCCAGTCAACACTCTCGGAAAGTTAAACACTTTGCGTGTCCTAAGCCTTAGATCAAATCGCCTCAATGGCACTCTACCTTCCGATATTCTTTCTCTCCCATCTCTCCACTACTTATTCCTCCAAAACAATAACTTTTCCGGCGAAATCCCATCTTCCCTTTCCCCTCAACTCAACGTGTTAGATCTCTCGTTTAACTCATTGACGGGTGAAATCCCGCTAATTATTCGAAATTTGACTCAACTTACTACATTGAGTTTACAAAATAATTCACTTTCGGGGTCAATTCCAAATCTCGGACTCACACGACTCAGACGTTTAAACGTAAGCTACAACCATTTTAACGGGAGTGTTCCATCTTCACTACGGAGATTCCCTAATTCTTCTTTTATTGGAAACTCTTTATGTGGGCCCCCTTTAAATCCTTGTTCGGTTGTTTCCCCACCTTCCCCATCTCCGACTTCATTTTTGCCACCCCCAAGGGCCCGGGGTTCAACGAGGAGACTTTCCTTGGGTGCTATAATTGCCATTGCAGTTGGAGGTTTTGTACTCTTGTTTCTCATAGCTTTAGTTTTGTTCTTGTGTTGCTTTAAGAAAAAGGGGAATGATAATGATGTTGTGCCGAAAGTTAAGTCTTCGAGTGAGAAGCAGCCTAGAGAAGATTTTGGGAGTGGGGTTCAAGAACCGGAGAAGAACAAGTTAGTGTTCTTCGAAGGTTCTTCGTATAACTTCGATCTTGAGGATTTATTGAGGGCCTCAGCTGAAGTGTTGGGAAAGGGTAGTTTTGGAACGGCGTATAAGGCGGTATTGGAGGAGTCGACTACAGTGGTTGTGAAGAGGTTGAAAGAGGTGATTGTGGGGAAGAAAGAGTTTGAACAACAAATGGAAATAGTTGGGAGAGTTGGACAGCATCCTAATATCGTGCCTTTACGTGCTTATTATTACTCCAAGGATGAAAAGCTTCTAGTTTACGATTACTACTCGGCTGGAAGCTTGGCGACCCTCTTGCATGGTATTGACTCACTCACTCTCTGCCCTCTATTTCCTTTCTTGGATATCTTCTGAATATTGTGATGGTGTGTGTATTTATAGTTCTTGAAGCTTTGTTTCGACTCCACTACCGGTGACAATATGCAACCCTCCCCCCCCAAAAAAAAATTCCAATTACATACTCGTCCTTTTTTTAGCACATATAATAGTCCTTTAATGTAACTACATTTTAAAAGATGTGTTTTACTAGTCTTTAATGTATCTACATTTTAAAAGATATGTCTTTTACTAACCCTTTAATGCATCTAAATTTTGAAAGATATGTCAAAAAAGGTGATACCTATTTAAATGGAATACTATTTATGTCATTAAGCTTACCTATTTTTATTTATAGAATTATGAATAAATCTGTGCTAATCTATGATTTCTTATAATTATAGTGCATGCTTGATAATGTCTAATAGAACAAAAACATACCTAAAAAGCTTATACTAACCCGACCTGACCCTCCCAGTTGCCAATCTTAGAGGTCTTGATCACTTGATATATCTCACAGTTGACTTATACACCTATTCTAGTAACTTTCATTCCATTTACTTGACATTTTCTTCGATTTCAACCAATCTTAGAGGTCTTGATCACTTGATATATCTCACAGTTGACCTATACACCTATTCTAGTAACTTTCATCCCATTTACTTGACATTTTCTTCGATTTCAACCAAACAGGAAACAAGACTTCCGGAAGAACTCCACTCGATTGGGAAACAAGAGTCAAAATATCCCTAGGAGCCGCAAGAGGCATCGCTCACGTACATTCCGTAGGCGGTTCAAAATTCTCCCACGGAAATATCAAATCCTCGAACATCCTCCTAAACCAAGATCTAGACGGTTGTGTCTCCGATTTCGGCTTAGCCCCGCTAATGAACTACCCCGCCACATCATCTCGACATGTCGGGTACCGAGCTCCGGAACTAGCCGAAACTCGAAAATACACTCATAAATCCGATGTGTATAGCTTTGGGGTCATACTTCTTGAAATGCTAACCGGAAAACAGCCGGTTCAATCTCCGAGCCGCGATGACATAGTCGATCTTCCGAGGTGGGTCCAGTCGGTCGTACGGGAGGAATGGACGGCTGAGGTATTTGATGTCGAGTTAATGAGATTTCAAAATATCGAGGAAGAAATGGTCCAAATGCTGCAGATTGGTATGGCTTGTGTTGCTAAGGTTCCGGAAATGAGACCTGATATGGATGAAGTTGTTAGAATGATTGAAGAGGTTAGGCAATCTGACTCGGAGAACCGGCCTTCGTCTGATGAGAATAAATCGAAGGATTCTAATGTGCAGACCCCTTGATTTTTTTTAGAAAGTGAATATTGGTTTGTTTTAGGTTCTGATTTTTACTTGTTCATTTTCTGAAAATTGAATCTGATTTAAGAACTTACATCAGTTAATCAGATTTCACAGGAGTGTTGTTGTAGAGGTATAGTGGTTGATTTAATACTGAAGTGCATTGTTTCTCTTTGAAAAGTGTAAACCATCCATTATTTGTTATGAATTTTTCTTTTTCCTTGAATTGACTGCCTTTGTTTGTATAGGTGATTCGTATATTTTACTTTTATAAGATAAATCCTTGAAAGAAAATCTCCCAAAATTTACATTCATCATCTCCGATATTCAATTATCTATCTTTAAAAAGGCCCTCTAAGATTCTGAATCAATGAAAAAACAGGGCAAAAAATATCAAAATGCGGTCATTAATCCAAGATTGTTCTCAACCATTAAAAACTTCATTTGCTTCCAGTACCAAATTCTCATTTTAGCAAAAAAAAACGTAAGATCCCCCTGAATTTCTGACTCCGAAGCAAAAACTCTCTCAACAAAAAAGAAATAATAATAATAATTCCATTTTCCCTTTCTTCTTGATGGGAAATTAAAGTATCATCATCAAAATTCAAATAAATTTTCTTTCAATATGGCGGACTCAGGTTCCAAAAGTAGTAAAACCACGCTCCAAAAGAACCTAAGCCGCCGTGTTTCTTTCAATGAGGGCACCCTAACCAAGTCCGGTCTGCTTTTCCCTCCCGACACAGAAGCTCAACAACCCCGACGTCCCCCTTGCTGCGCTGGCTGCCGAACATTTTGCAACTCTTGCTGTGCATGGGCCTTATTAACCATAGTCATTTTGTTATTTATACTTCTCATCGCTGGCGTCACATATTTTTCCATCCTCCAGTCGAACCTTCCGCAGGTCCACCTCCAAAGGATCGACGTGAACAGGATAGAGGTCAATAGAACGAGAAGGGACACGTTATTGACGGCAGATGTTGAGGTAAGATTGAAAATCAAATCAAATTATTCGATACTCGACTCGTGCTGGTTTGATAAATGCTCGTTTGAGCTTGGTTCGAAGTTATACGTATCAAACGAGCATGAATAACAATTTCCGTTGATATCTTGTGAAATTTGGTTCGAGCTCAACTCGGTAACCTAAATATTGACAAAAATATTTTTTCTCTATCCCCTTATTATTTGTTGCGTTTACTTTTGGCCAGCTAGAGATAGATTGAAAATTTTTAGTATGTCTTTTTTATTTTTTATGAGATGATATTATTTAGAAGAATAATTTTATTATAAGGATTTGTTTTGGGACAGTGCACAACGTAAATTGGACTAAGAATTTAGGAATTGAGTGAATATGTAAAATTACCAAGTTACTCAATAGTTGACCCTAGTTCATTCGATTAAAGCTCGCCCAAACTCTCAATTCATTTAAATTAAATCAAAGTCGAACATGATATAATGCTCGATACATAATTTGAACAATATACCGTTTCATAGGTACTACTCAACTCATTTACACTCTTATCTTCAGGTCCGACTTAATGCAACCAACAAAAATAGGAGGGTTGCACTTTCATATAGTAGGATGAGTGTAACTATAACGACGGAAGGAATCAAGCTCGGGAAAGAGAATCTTGAATCATTACATCAGGATCCTGGAACAACATCGGACATTAGGGTGCGCACGGCGGTGAGGAGAATGCCCGTGTTAGGGGCGGCAGCGGATGAGCTGATGCATAATTCAAATGATCAAACAATGATGGTTGATGTCATACTTAAAGCGCACATTGATTTTTTTATGGATAGGAGGAATCGCATGACTGGATTTCCTATTAGAGTTTTGTGCGTCAATGTTGATCAATCCAAAATTGACAATGGAAATGCTCATAGATGCGATGTGAATATGAACCTATAGTAAGTATATATTATCTAATCACAAGTCAAAAGTATTGCTCTTATTTTATATATAAATGTTATGGGTTTGAGTAAACCTGATTTAGGCAAGATTATTTGTTATTTTCACCTTGGTGTGTGTACATTTTTTAGTATGAGTATGGACCCGACTCAAACTAAACCTATAATTATATGTTTTGGGTTTGGGTCTCATACGTCTGGGACTGGACTTATATTAGGATTTTGGAGGACTATTAATTGAACTTGATTTAGCCTTTAGATAATATCCCAAATATTGAGCTTAATACTAGTCAATCTAAAGAATGTTGCTTTTATATATTTTTCCTTGTTTCTTTTACTTTATCTCAAGTTAAGATAAATTGTAAATAGTCTTGATGCATTTTCAAACCTTTTCAATTTCCTTTCTTTCTTTTAGTTCCTAACAAGTTTCTTATTTCTTTTGTGCAGTTGATCAGCTAATCGAGCAAGGACTTGAAGAGGGGATACTCTTTTTTTTTTTTTTTTTTTCCTTTATTTACAATTTTTTTGTTTGTTTTTCGGGTGGGATTTTCATTATTCGATGGTCCTGATTTAATAGTCTTCATCTTTCTTGTAGTTTTAGGGATATAGATCGTAAGGTGTCACAAATGTAATTTTATCTTTGCACGTGTTTAATTTTTCGTTTTTTTTTTTAAAAATAAGTAACACTTATATGACGGTGAGAACTTGTTTTGAATTGAATAAGAAAAATAATTTGTTCTTATAAGTTAAATCTTTTATATTTGAGTACATAGTCAAAGTTCAACCTTCTTCTACACAAATCAAATATCAATGCAACGCATTTTTTGTTTATATGAGATGAAATGTGAAATTAGTGTGTGAGACTTCTAATTCAAAATCTTCTGCAACAAATAAAAACTTTCTCGCTTATCACTGCTTGATGGTCGATACCCGATGCTCGGTGGTAATCCAAATTCACTATCATAAAGAACTAAATTACACTTAAAAAAAATCAATCCACTAGAGGATTTTATCCTCTTATAGACATGTATTTATTATTTAACCCCACTGATTAATGTAACCCAAAAAATCTCCTAAAAAATCTGTCACACTTGTCGATTCATTTTCCAAAGAATGTGAGAACTGAGAAGATAAGGGAATCCAAACGGAGTCCAAAACGGTGTTCCCCACAACAGGGCAACGTATAAAGTTGAGATGAATTGGCGTTGATTGCACGCCAAAAGCGCTTTATTATTAGAATTTTATGACTGCCACTCAGAAATTTCTAGAAAAATAATAGTACTGTGTGGATCCCACCAAAATTAAATTCTAGTATTTAAAATCTCCCTCACACATTTTCACAAAAATCTCAAATCTCTTAGTGTTCAGTTTCAACGCTTTCTTACCATTGGCTTAATTTTTCTGCTTGTTATTCTGAATCCTCCGCCTCCATATTTGCAACCAGGTAATATTTCGTGCTTAATTAAGCAACTTTGTTTAGATCTTTGCAATTTAGCTGTTATTTTTTTTTTAATAATATTAGTTAGGATTGGAATTTTCGTGTGTTGATCTGCTTGTATTAAATTAGGTTATTTTGTAGGTTAATGGCGTCGAAACGGATACTGAAGGAGCTCAAGGATTTGCAGAAGGATCCACCGACGTCGTGCAGTGCCGGTATGATTTATATTTTTTTTTCGTATTTTATACGTTTTATTTTATTTTTCAGCTACTTTTTAGTCGATTTAGCTCCTGATTAATTTTGTTTAATTTGATAATAATCATCGTTAGCTGTTAGATTGCTTCGTGACGAACATATATGTCTATTTTCAGCATATTTATTTAGGAAGAACGGAGTAAAATACATTTTTAGCAGCTTTTTTCGCGGTTCCTCTAATGTTGTACATAATGAACGAATTTGAATGGGTTATGCATTTTCTCCTTCTCTGTTGGTTGCTTTGTTTGTGTCTTGTTAATTTTGTGGGCTTCTTAATTAATTGGACTATGTGTACTAGCTATTCTTCTTGTGCTAAAATTGGGAACATGTTTTGAACTTTAACTGGCCTCAGTAAATTCTGTTAAAAGTCTTTTTATTTTCATGGAGCAACTACTTGATGATTCCTGTCTTATTGTGGTAATCCACATCTTGACCTTGATTAATTTGCTATAGCTTTTGTAGTTGACTTATGATTTAATCATCATTGCTTGATGTCATGTAGGTCCTGTAGCAGAAGATATGTTTCATTGGCAAGCCACAATTATGGGGCCTTCTGAAAGCCCTTATTCTGGAGGTGTATTTTTGGTTTCAATTCATTTTCCTCCTGATTATCCTTTTAAACCTCCAAAGGTAAAGTGGTACCCTGTTTCTTGGTTTCCTGGTTCATTATGTAATTGTGATGGCACATAACTTCTAGTATAATGCTCACCATTATAGTAAAAGCTACTAATCTCTTGTTTGTAGACTTTTCCTGGATTATTATTTATCAAAAAAGAAAAAGACTTGTCCTGGATTATACTTTGGTATTGGATAAAAGCAGCATTGAAAATTACTACATAACAGTTGGCCACCTCTGGAGAAATATTGTTTTTATGATATTAGCGGATTTTGAGCCGTCCTCTACTTGGAACAATTCTTGTTCACTCTGTTATTGACATAATTTTTCTGTTATACCTTGTGAAATATTTTTGTTAAAAAGTTCACATTCTCGTACTAGGCAGTAGTCCATTGCACCATTTTGAAACATCATGGATTTTTCGTAAATTTATCGAGCACATTTTGTTACCAAATGTATGTTTATGTTGATCAGAACTGTTGTATGCTTGTGGGGTATTACTTGGAAAAAGAAACATTGGATAGTTATCTGCATTTCATAATGTAATCAATACTTCTATTTGGTAATGTTTGCTTGTATGACTTGGATTGTCATGTATGTAGAGTAGTTAGGTGCTATTTAGAGCTAATAGATATTCGATATCGACATGGGTTTTTCTCTCAATCCGTGATTTCACTAAGGTTATTTTTTCTCTTGTTGCAGGTTGCATTTAGGACAAAGGTTTTTCACCCTAACATTAACAGCAATGGCAGTATTTGCCTTGATATTCTGAAAGAACAGTGGAGTCCTGCATTGACCATATCCAAGGTAATGTCAATTTTTTTTATTTCCCTTAAACTTACTTCTAGAAGTTCGTTACAATTTTTTTATAGCACATTGCAGAACTTGTAATCTGAGCCATGTAACAGTATTTAATGCAGAGGAATGTATGCTACTAGACATAGTTTGAAGGATACTCCCTCTAGTATACATTGTTGATGAAATGGGAAAGATTGTAGGAAAATCTTGTACTGGTTCTTTGCTATATGTGAATTTCAAATTATTGGTCTGTCCATTTCAAGAGTTAACAACATTCGGGTGTGTTAGAATGAATTATTTCAACATCTAATCATGCTGGCAAGTATGGTATCTTTTAGCTTATTGAATCACAGATGATTGATGAGTGAACATGCCTGTGCCATTTTTAACTTGTGTACTTACCTTTCTACTAGATAAATCAAGTGGAATAATGTCATTATCTGTTTCAGAGATTTAACTAGAAGAGACATGCCAATGTTGAGAAATTTTGTGTCCAGTGACTCCAGCCTTGCTTATGAATTCTAAAATAAGCTTCTGAATTGATTGAGGTATTTAAAGAAGTTTGGTGATTCTATTTGGACAGACATTAATTTCAAATAAGCTATTTATAAGGGGATTGACCTTGTGAGAGGTCTGATCCCACCATGAGTTCAATTCTTTTGACCACCTATCTCAATAGTCATTTTTATGGTCATTGCTTGGGCTTGTAAGGTGTTTTAAGTGATCTATAATTTTGCCGAGACGTCTGTAAGCTAGCCCACACACACTGGTAAAAAAAAGGTCAAGCTATTTATCACTGAGGGAGAGGGTTTACTTACTACCAAGAAAGTATTTGATAGCACCTTTTTGTCAATAATACCAAACAGGCTGTGGCATTGACAAGATGGAGGGATCATCGTGCACTTCATATACTCGATTCTGAGGTTGAATATCATTGGGAGATCATCAGTTAGCTGTTTCGTTAGTTTCTCTACTTCGTAGCTTCCTAAAGTTTATCGGTAGCTAATTTTTTAATTGATGCAAATTCTTTTCCGGCTCAATGTGTCTGGAGGAAGTATCAGAAAGCAGCTGTTCCGATTTTTATGTCCATGACAAAGAATCACTTTGCTTGTCTTTTTCAAATCAAACATTCATCCATCAGTTTCTCCACCTAATTTACTTTTTCACATACTAGATTCTTAACATGAACATTGGTTCAACATTTCGACAAAATTGGTCGAGTGCTACAATTGTTGGCTAACTATTCTCACGGTTCATTAAAAAAAAAATGATTCCCATGCTGTTATTTCGAGGCCATCTTTTATCTGATAAATGTTTTGGTATTTAATGTTCTGTTAATTTCATACCAGGTCCTGCTATCTATCTGCTCCTTGTTAACGGATCCAAATCCCGATGATCCTCTGGTGCCAGAAATTGCTCATATGTACAAGACCGATCGGGCCAAATATGAGTCGACTGCCCGCAGCTGGACGCAGAAGTATGCCATGGGATAATGCTAAATCAGAGGATGAACACTGCATGTCTGAAAAAACTTTGCAACTCCGATAACTTATTTGTGCTCGTTTTCTAAATTTTTCTTCTGGGACAGAGGCTGGGAATGTAATCAATCTATCAATTTGTGAATATCCTTGAAGATTATTAGGATGGATGAATTGTGATGTATTATTGTACTTTGATGTTTTCAGTTATCAAGTTTGATCAATTAAATATATTTTCGGTCATCTTCTTGATCGATAAAATTAGTGCATTTTCTTCAACTCTGTTGACTTAGTATTTATAAGTTTTGCTGTTTTGGTGGTTGTTTTTTTTTTTTTTTTTTCGAGATGTGCAAGTATGTCTTTTCTGTTTTTTTTTTGAGGATGTCTTTTCTGTTTTTCTATTTGCCTTTAGGGAATGAAGAAATTTGTTCGTGTTAGTAGAAGTGAGAGATGTTAGGTTAGATGGGTGGGGGGGTTAATCTAATTTGAAATTTAAATAAGGTATAAGAGCAACGATTATGTAAACAAAACAAGTTAAACCTCAGGTCAATCAAGTGATCAACTAATACTGTGTGTGAAAAATAGAACATATACCGTGTTAATTGAATCTTATACGGAACTCCATCTGTAAATTTTATTGAAAAAATAATCCTTTGATTTATTTTGCTTAAATATATTTTTTGTCTTTCATTGTAAACTAACAGCGCAAGTAGATCAAAATATCCCCATAAAAACATATTCATTGGTTTGAATGGGATTAATCCAAATGGACCTATCTTATTGTTCGAAAGATAAAAAATGGACCTATGACCTATCTTCTCACTCAAACTAGACCTAAGTCTTCTCATCACACACTCACAGCCTGCCGGTGAAAAAGATTGACTTTGCTCTTGTATATCTTCAGTGATATAATACAAATTTAGAATATAATTAAGTTGATATTTTAGGATTTCAAACATCAATTCTGCACTAATTATTGTTGCCTGATATTTTGAGTACAAAATAATTATCCCTTAGTTATAGGTGTCCAAAAACTTTATACTACTCCTATATAATATTCTTTAAAAAGAAAAAATATCCTATATAATATTGCCCACGTACCGGTCCATGGGCCAGTTATGGCTTCATTCAAATTGCATGGTTTAATTTTAGTTTGCAAATTCAATGAATATTATGGCATTTCAGAAAAGAAAAAGGAAAAATGGAATGTACAAGGGGAAAGAGAGGGATAAACATAACAATTTTGAGGGTTCACATTTGGTGACCAATCAAAATTTGAAAGTAATCACTTCCTAAATTTGGCCATCAAGATCTACCGCAAAATAAGCCGCCTCCCACGAATCAAAAGGTGTTCATGATTGTTTAAAAAAACACTTTTCAATTTTTTCATTTTTTTATCTACTAAAGTTTTCATTTTTTTATCTACTAAACTAAGTATAGGTTTAAAGTGTATATGTAATAATTTTACTGCGTATTTACTGTGTATATGTAATTAAATAAGTCGCCTCCCACGAATCAAAAGGTGTTCATGATTGTTTAAAAAAATACTTTTTATTTTTTTATTTACTAAACTGCGTATTTACTGATCGAATAAAATAATGCACTGAGTATAGGTTTAAAGTGTATATGTAATAATTTTAATGACAATTTGTGATTCAAGTTCCCGAAAATAAGGATATGAAAAAAAAAAGTACAAATAGCAAAGATGGTAAACCTTTTGGTTACATTTTCTCTCTCATTAAAATGCAAACATAACAAACAAAAAGTAGAATCTAAAGATATCTAGATAAATAAGTACATAATAATCCGTAATTGATATCACCTCTAAAGTTTACTTTATGTGCTCTTTCCAATGTATATTAATTTGTGCTAATTACCCCATGTGATGTGTAGCGAAAACTAAACTAGTGGCGAAAAATGTTACCAAACAAAATTTAATTTGACTCGTTTTTTGTCTTGCACACAACTAACAATTAGTAGAAGCTGGAATGCCTTGATTCAAAATTTTCGATGTTGGACGTTACACTTATTTTACTTAGAGAGTTCAAATTGGGTGGGGGGAGGGATTCATAATTATTTAAATCTATGTGATTTAGGTGGGATATGACGATAAAAAAATTTCATAAACTTTAAAATTGTGAATTTAAGCATGTTGTATTTCTGAATAGGGAAATAAGTTGATCTGATTTAGATTAGATCAACTCAAACTCATAATCATTTTTATTTATATCAGTCTTCCCATATATGGAATATCCGTCCATTGGATCAAGCACAAATCTTATCAAAAATTTTACGGAATCTTTTTCAACAATTTTTTTTTAACATCATATCATACTTCAACCTAGCTAAAGTGGTCAAAGCTTCACTATCCAATGAATGGCAACATAAAAAAGATCAAATATCATCACTTAATTCAAAGATTTAATAGACCTCGTTGAAAATAGCTACATTAATACTAATGTATCAAAATAATTCCAATCGTTATGTGAAAATAGATATAAGAAACTAATCATATATGAGTTATTAACTCATGCTAAAATATTATTAATGCTACTTACAGAAATAAAAATGTTACATGTGTATATATGATTAGATTCAAAATTTTAACGGATCCCAATTATAAATATTCACTCCATTAACTTTAAATTACCAATTTTTTAATTGGGCCAGATCCGTGGTATATTTATTTGAATATTGAATACAAGTTCCAATAAATCTGACCAAATTCAGATAAAAAATCCACCCAATTGACAGCCCTATCAATAACCACACGAATTAGATTCTAATGTGATTGAAATCTAGAAGATCTATGATTACTAAGTTATCCAGGTTCCACTCAGGGAGCCCATTATAAAGCCCAAACAAAGACCAGTCCAAAGCATGTAGGTAAACCCTTTTATATACTTCCTCCACTCTATTGTAGCCATAGCCAACCATTATATCTCCTCTCAGAAAAAGAAAAAAGGCCAACCAATCTCCTCTTTATTAATTTTTAGGGTTCCAACAGTCGCAGGTAATGGTGCTTAGCTTTCCGATTTGTTCATTAGGTTTTTGACTCAACTTGGGTTAGAAATATTGAATTTTCACGAAGACATAATTATTAATTTCATCAATTCATAAAATAAATGGTATGTATTGTGAGAGTTTTCTGTTACCATATCATTTATTATATTGAAATGTTATGCTTTCTACCGTCACTGGTATTTACTGTTTTATTGTCTTTTATTTTTATTTTTACGTGTATTAGTGCTTGGAATTTGGTTTGTGACTTTGGGTTTCGATTTGCGGCGTAGGGTTTGCGTTTAACGTGATTTTAAATATTTATTACTCTGGAAAAAATTGTTTGTTAATTTGTCTGCCTAAAAAGGGTGTTATTTTGCTAACATTATGGTTATTTATGCTTATAATCTATATTTCAGGAGAAAACAAAAAAGAGATGGATGAGGTCAAGAATGATGTCGGAGACGTAAGTCTTAACATAAACTTTTACTTGTAAATGGTTTGCGTCACTCTTTTAGTTTGCCATATTAGATTTATGAGCTTGTTAGTCTAAACAATGTATGAGCATAGATATAGATTTGGGGTTTTTATAAAGCTCTTTATGAGAAGTTATATAATTTAACAGGAATATTTTCAGTGGTGATGCATAACATTTTAGTTTCATGGAAATGATTAAATTGTAATTTATTATTGTTTTATTCTTGCAAATGTATGTGATGCCTTCTACTTGCATCATTAGAAGGAATTACCTTGTAACCTTTAATATTCCTGCTTAGGCGACTGATGCCAGAACTAATAGGTTATGTTTTTTAAATTTCTTCTACTTAAGCAGATAGCTCCTTTTGACCCCTCAAAAAAGAAGAAAAAGAAGAAGCCCGTAGCACTAGATATAGCTGAAGATGAGCCTGTTGATGCTATAGTTGAGAAAACAGAGAGTTTATCTGGTACATTTATGGCTTCACTTTTATTTTTTTCTCTGACGAACACAATATTTGGACTCTGTTAGTCGTATCATTACCATATCTGTTTAACAATCCCATGCAGTTTCTGAAGGCCCTGAAGCTTCGTTTGCTGGTTTAAAAAAGAAAAAGAAAAAACCGGTTAGTCGTTGTGTTAATCACGCTGAAGGGAAAAACATCTGCAAGTGTTTTGTCTGATATTGTGCTAATTTTTTTTTTTTTTTGCAGGCACATACCGATCTGAATGATGAAAAAGAGAATATAGGAGAAGATTTGGATGGTAAGAAGTGTATTGGGAGCTTTATTTGATATTGCATCAGATGTGAACCTTTTTATATCTGGGTTGTTTATCTTTAATTTCTGCTGGGTGATACTAAATTTCTAAACTCTAGATATAATTGGAGAGGAGGAGGAAGGAGAAGGAATTGTCCTGCAACAATATCCATGGGAAGGAAGTGACCGAGATTATGAATATGAAGAGGCAAGTGGTTTTTTACTACCTTGAACTTTGTTCATGTGGGTGGCATCTTTTGAGACCTTTTGGCTATGCTTATTCGATAGATTCGATATTTCCCTTTTTTTATTGTTGTCATTCTTAACTGTCAACAACACCAACGACCAAGCCTGTCAGTTCCACTATCACATGACATCATCAAATAGCCTTACTTGTGTTTCAGTGGTAGCAAGTAATAGGAACACAGTGATACGTAAACAAAATTTTTGAACATCCGTTTAGTTCTCATAGTTTGTCTGCATGCTGATAAATCTCCTCTGGAAGTTTTAAATTATTGGAAATCTCATGGTAGTTGCATGTCCATCTGGAGTTGCACATAAGCCTTTATGTTTTATTTTATGTGCTTGCCTTCAAGTAATTTAGAGTTCTCGATGAAGTATTTTTTAGTGTTCTGTATATATAGCTTCTGCTATTGCTTCTTCAACTGAAAAGCAGGTTGACAAGAAGCAGCTAAGGAGGTGCTTCTTCAGTTGCTTCTTCTAGGTGGCATTTTTGTAATAATTAAAACTGCTTTTTTAACATATTTGCAAACACCTCATGCTTTTGAATAGAAGTACTTAGCAACTGCTTTTGGATAATGACTAGGAACTATCATATATTCTATTTATTTCCAATTCCTAAAAGTAGTTATTCTTGTGATGAGCTGATTGCCTCTATGTATTCCTTCGGCTGTGTTAATATTTGCCTTGAGCAGCTTTTGGGTCGAGTCTTCAACATCCTCCGTGAGAATAATCCGGAGCTTGCCGGTGATCGCCGCAGGACAGTAATGAGACCTCCTCAGGTTCTTCGTGAAGGCACAAAGAAAACAGTTTTTGTCAATTTCATGGATCTCTGCAGAACGTATGTATAAGTCTTGATGATTGTGATAATGTCTTGAATTTTTTGCCTGTTCGTTGGTTGGGTTAGGGTGCCTTATATATATCCCACAAAGTAACCTATGCTTTGTCACTTATTGGCTTCCCTCTTTACAGAATGCATAGACAACCTGAGCATGTCATGACTTTCTTGCTGGCTGAAATGGGAACAAGTGGGTCTCTAGATGGACAACAAAGATTAGTTGTGAAAGGGAGGTTTGCACCAAAGAATTTTGAGGGAATTTTGAGACGTTATATCAGTAAGTTCTTGTCTCGAGTTCTGTGTGAAGAAAATCACTGAAGCAGATTCCCTTTTGATTGAAAATTCATATATTTTCTAATGCTTCGTCATTCTAGCTCATTTGTCTCTTCTTCTTTTTGGTAGTTTTTCCAAAATTGATAACCATTGCTGAAGCAGTTATATTAGTACATATCATATCCATATTATAGTTGAGTGTATGTTATATGCATGATTGTTCCTCTTGTAATATTTCTTCCCGTGTGATGCTTCCAGATGAGTATGTTATATGCAATGGCTGCAAAAGTCCAGATACTATTCTCTCGAAGGAGAACCGTCTCTTTTTTCTCAGATGTGAGAAGGTATTGTCTCTTGTCCTATTCATGGTTTTCCTTGGTAAAGCACAGTTCTAGAAGCTTTATGCAATCCTTGTTGGACATGGCACCTTTAAAAAAATACCTTCATGATTTTACCCTGGGCCTGTGATGATTGAACAATTTGCCTACATTGTCTGAATGTTTTACCTGGAGATATCTGTTATAATTCTGAGGCCTTTTCTAGTTTACAATTATTGATTTGATGTCGACCTCTCTCACCCTTTTTTCGCTGGTAATTATTTTCCTCTTGCTCTTTATAGCCTTAGGTAAAACTTATGTTATACTCTAGTGCTGAAGCATTTGCTTTTTTTACTTTATCTGGGCCTGTGATGATTGATCAATTGCCTACATTGTCTGACTTCTTTACCTGGAGATTTTTGATATAATTCTGAGGCCTCATATGTATGTAACTAATAGTGTGTAACATTATTGGTCCTACCTCTCTCGCTCTTTCGCGTGCTTTTCTCTTGTAATTGTTTTCGTCTTGTTAAACTTGTGTAAAATTCAAGAAATCTGCAGTGCTTGAACTTTTGGCTCCTTTCTTAGAATAAAGAATTAGTTCTAAATCGTTTAGTTATTTATTAATCTTGGCCTGTGATGATTAATTAATTTGCCTACATTGTCTGATTTGTTAATGTGGAGATTTCTGATAAAATTCTGAGGCCTCATGTGTAATTGTTCTCCTCTTGATTATATAAGCCTTTATCAAAAACTCATAATATTCATGAAGCTGCAGTACTTGACCTTGTTGCATCTTTCTTAGAATAATAACTAGTTGACTTATTTATTTATCTTGGCCTGTGATGATTGAACAATTTGCCTACATTGTCTGACTTATTTATCTGGAGATTTCCGATATAATTCTGAGGCCTCATGTGTAATTAAGAATGCTGGAAAATTAGTCTCTCTCTCACTCTCTCCAGTACTTATTATCATGTTGCTCCTTGTAGCATTTGGTAAAACTCATTTAATATCGAGGAAGCTCTCAGCACTGCCTTATTAGATGTGTGGCCTTTTTAAGATTAACTAGTAGTGATAGAGCATTTACTTGTTGAATTTACCTGGCCAGTGATGATTGAACAATTTGCCTACATTGTCTGACTGTTTTGTCTGGAGACGTGTGAAATAATTCTGAGGCCTCTGGTGTGATCAACTATGCTGTAACATTCTCGGTGTTCTCTCTCTCTTTCTCTTAACTCCTCTTGGGTAACAGTTTTCCTATTATTGCTTATAGCCAGCCAACTTTTGCTTTGTGGGTTTATGCCATTGATACTGTTTACTTTTCTTAAGAAATAACTTTTTGCTGATCCACCTTTCGCGTGATTTGTCATGATAAAATTATTTGCCTACATTGTCTGAAAAGTTGCTGTTGCTCAGTCTTCCTGCATAATAAAATTTCTATTTAAAAATGCTGTTAGTGAGACAAGAATTATATAGATGTTGGATAAACACTGCGTGGCTAGTGTATATTTCCTGAATATTTGGGTGCTTGATTTTAATTTCTTTTGCTGATTTTTTTTAATAGTGTGGTTCTGGAAGATCAGTTGCTCCCATCAAGGCTGGTTTTGTTGCTCGTGTTGGCCGCCGGAAAGCTGGAACATGATAAAACTAATTCTGGATGTGGTTTTGGAACCTTTGTGTTTAACTAAATATACTTGTGGAGGTCTAACTGATGATTCAGATATATGTTGCAGTTGTATTTCATTACTGTGGTTTTGCCAATAAATTTTTACAGAGTTGTGGTGAAAGTTTTGCAGTAATAAGAGTAGTATTCTTAATTTAATTTAAGAGGGTCTATTCTTTACTATGATATCAACTTAAATTAGCGTGTTGCCGTCAGCAGAAGCTAAAAATAATTATTTTTACCTTACCGTTTCACATGCTACTTTTATGTTTTTTATGTTTTGTATTAGGTGGTGTTTTTAATCACTTAATTAATTTGGCTTAGTTTTCTTCGTAATTTAAACACTTATTTTGTTTTTGTTTCAAAAGCTGAAGTGATTGAAAACACTTCCTTAAAAATGCTATAATCAAGGGAATCTGGTTCTTCTTTTGCATTTAGCTCTAGTTTTTAGCTTATTTTTCGTCTATGATAAGCTAAAGCATAAATTCCAAACACACAATTATTGAAACTAAAAACTGAAAATCCCTTGACAATAAACTATAGCAAACAAGTCATTTATTACAAATATACCACATTATGACAACAAACATAATGGTCACCGGACTTCATAAACATACATCTTGGATCCCACCAACAAAAATGAAAAAAGAAAAAAGCAAAATATCATCCAGTAATTAAAGCGAGCAAGGCTGCAGACGATAATGCTGCGAAAATTGGAGCCGAATTTAATTTGTGCCCATCAGATTCAGATCTGTATTTGCTTACACCTGTAAAACCTTGAGGAGAATTGCAGCCAAGGTTAATGGTATCATTAACATCTTTGATTGTAGCATTGTTTGCAAACCAATAGTCTCTTTTGACATGCTCAATGCAGAGGAGCACGTCCCTTGTGTGATCCGCACACCCTCCTGCCACACAGAATGCCGGCCCCTCGGCTTGTGTTACGTTCAGCCACCCCGACTCTTTCAGCGTGTAGTTTGCCGGGCACACATTAGATATCTGAAAGTTTGTTTAAAATTATGTATAGTTATTGAATTTCAGTGGAATAAATGAGTAAATTTGAATTAGATAAAAATGGAAATTAAAGGCATGAAGAACATGTCACATTCTGCAAACAAAACTCAGCACTCCTCCAAGCCTCTATTGGACTTAAATTCTGATTGGCAGTAGGATCTGTCCTATCTGCACCCAAGGAAAAAAAAACATGATTTTAATTAATTTACGTAAAATAGAGAGAAGAAGCATAAAGGAAACTCTGGGACGAATAATGTAGGAGTATTTCTAATTTGTCCCCAAGTTAGGAATTTGATGGAATTTTGTACAGCTTAGAAGAGTATTCCTAAAGAAAAACTCAATTTGCATTGAGCTTCAGGTAATGACATAGGACACAATCTGCTTATATTATACACCTAATTAATTCATGCATTTGGTACCATACTTTCTGAAAACACACATTTAATATAATGATTTCACCCCCTCGACACATTTTCTTTATTCGTCAATTTTTGGATGAAAACCGTCACGTGGCCGTTAAGTCCCCAAAACGACAAGCTTTTTGCACGTGATGTTTACAAAAAAATCGAGAATATCTAAATTTTTTTGAAAGTACATCAGAGAAGCGACACAAACAGACCCGTAAAGAAAAAGGTTAAGGGGAAGAAACAACTTACTCTCTGCTTTGGCAGGGCTAAGGAGAAGGGAAATAAAGAAGCCCAATAAGCTTATGCTGCCAACAACACTCTGAATCTGCCAATGTCTTCTCATCTTTTCAAATAAAAAAAAAAATATAATTAGAACAAGTGTAAGAAGCAATTAATGAGCAATTGAACTATATATATGTATAAGCCTTGCCTTGCATGCATATATATATATATATATATAAATAACCATGTAATGTACTTAATAATAAAAATGTATTAATTAGCTTCTCCAAAAACTAGGAATTGATGAAACATCACTGTTAGATTTGGTATATGCTGAGAATACATACCTTTAGTGACAAAAACAAGAACTATGTGCAGAGAACTTAGATATAACCAGCTGGATTTACTATTTAATATCTGGAAAAAACTAAAAATCGAAATATATATATATATATTATGGTTTGGTTAAAGGTGATCTAGATTAGACGGGGTCAGATTCGGTTGCGTTTGGATGGATCGAAGATGAGCCGAGTCAAGGAAATATTTTTCTCAAGTAAAAACAAGTGAATATAGCCAATTAAGTTGGGTCGGTCCGGGTATGAATCAGGTCAATTTCCAAACTGCTAATAATAATAATGAATGGCTTTTGATTGGAAACTTCATTTTATACTAGTATATTATAAGTATTAATAATTTTCTTAGACTTTAGGGCTTATTCCGCTGAGCTATTTCCATATTGGATTTGCATATGTAATTCATGGGTTAATTCATAGCACTTTTAGTCAAAATTATCCCAGTTATTATCTTTGGTAACCAACAGCTAGGTCCAACACCAATAACATACATATTCCTTCACACAAGGCCGGCCCCAACTTAATCAGCCCAGATTTGATTTCCAGTATTAATCAACTTATCAAATTTCTACCTAAATTTGAGTTAATAAACCGATACAATCTGGATATGAAAATCAATAGAGTTGTAAAAAAATGATAGTTTTTATTTTACCAGTTTAACAAAAAATATTAATATGAATAATAAAATATTGTGACTTTTTCTTCTTCTTTTTCTTATATATATATAGATCTACTTCACTACAATTTATTATGTTTATGATGCATGATTGACACATAAGCAGGGATTCAAATTTATCGGAAATTAACATCTTCAATTTTCTACATAGTTCATAAGTTCAAGAATTGTTAGAGTAGTTGATAAAATTATTGACTCTAGAGATATAGTAATATGGAGAAGACAAAATTGTTTCAAGCACCGACAGAACCGGAAGCGCCCCTTCTTTCAAACAGAGGAGGACGGGTTATTCACATTTCATTTGATGGTCAGAGGCGAATTGAAAGCTTCTAATTCTTAACCCATAGATTTTCGTAAATGTTTGTTATGCCATGGATCAAAATTTTTTTCCATCTTTTTCGTTGAAAATATCGAAAAATTTCTGTTTTTGATGTATTTTTGAAACTCTATATTTGTTTTCAAACTTTCTATTTTTCTTAATTTAACAATTCTTTTCATAATTTTTCCTAGTTTTTTCGAAACGTTTCCGAAAATCTTTCAAAAAGCTTCTTATATTAAGCTGACCGAAACATATATTGAAAACATAACTTTGATCCATGAACATGACGTCTAATTTGCGTTTGATTAATTTTTTTCTTAAGGAAATTCTCGTTTTTATTTGTCAACAACGCATTGTTTACCTTGAAAATGAAGGGCATATATATATATGCATAATTTTTTTTTCAAAGAAGTATCTTATTTGGACTAGTGTAACAATGGTATACAATCCGTGTGTAAAATTTCTTTCGTCATTGAGTAATTAATAATTAATATAATATAATATAAATGATGGCGCAATTAAGTCAGTCAATGATTGTTGAACAAGAACATGAGTTGTGGGCTGTGGCTAACCATTTGGCCACACGTAAACGTCATGTCATGCATTCATCTCATGAAACAATCAATAATTCAAATTTTAAATTTTTTAATTTAAAATTTAATTTGATAATTTTTAGATATTCTATAGATATAATGTTAGTGATTAGCTCACTGAAACCAACTTAAATTGATTTTCAAAAGCTATTAAAACTATTATTCGTTCGTGTGCCATTCTGTCAACCTGAAGATCGAGGGGGGAAATGTAATTTTGCACTATTTTATCATATCATATAATATGCTGATTTGTTATGGCTTTATTTTATTATTAAATTTTCTAAAATAGAACTGCATGCAGAATATTGACATTTCCTACGTACTTTTAACATGATAATAACTAACTCTGATGGTTATTGTTATTTTTTCTTTATGAAAAATGCAAGTAATACAAAGTCTAGAATCTAGATTACTTTGATTGACGAAACCTGTTATATATTTAATTTATTAAACTTTTATCGATTCATTTAAATTAGGGTCGTAAGATAGATGAACTAGGCAGACTGCCAAATTTTGAATAGGCAAACAGCATGAAGGATTCGTTTCTAGCCATTAATCCAAAAAAAAAATGGCAAATTAATGATAAGGGGCAAAAAGGAAAATGAAACCTAATAACCCCAATTTGGCATATATATAAATAAATGAACTTTTAATTGGCTAAATCAAAGACCTTCACAACATGGTGGGATTGTCCCTTATAACTTCTCTTATTTAAGTTTGTTATATATCACACGAGTCCCTTTCAAGATTGATCCTCTCAATTGTTAATGAATTTTGTTAGGAGTCTACTTTTGAATGATAAAAAATAAAACCAAAATCCATAATACTATCTCTATTTTAATTTTTTTGCTTTTTTTTTTTATTTATTTAATTAATGTGAGTTAACCTTTCAAAAGTGATATATTTTCCTTCAAATTATTCTTACACAACACAATCTTAATTCTTAATTACTGTTTACATTGTTATAAATGTAGTATATACTCGTGCTAAAAACAAACTTTGATTTAAAATGATGACCTTGTTTGGATTTATTTTGGTCTAATTTGGTTTCGGTAATCTTACGCACAACAATTGAACGCGACTTAATTTATATCAATTAGAATGTTTTGTATGTAAAATTAATGTTAATCAATTGGCCGGTGTTTTGTGTTTTAAATTTGTAGGCTGTATTTTTTGATGTTGGAGGATTGAGACAAAAAATAGTGATGGATGTCATATCATGTATTTTGAATAAAAGTAAATAGATAGTAACATATTATATGGTGAATCATCTTAATCATCCCACCAGTAGAGTTTTTAGTAGAGTTTTTGTACTTTGATCTTAAGTGGAAAATGTTACTGTTTCGTCGTTTAAATCAGATTTGTATCTATCGACCATTCTTTTCGACCATTTTTTTCAATAAAAATACTGCCACATACTCAACACATGACTTTTTCAAGGGCAAATTCAAATTCAAATTTATAACTAAGAAAGAGAGAGAAAAATAGCCTCTATCCTCGACCCCACCCTCAAATTCCCATCACACATAAATCATAAACCCCATCTGCATTTTCAAGTTGCGGCGAGATCCATCAAGGCCATTACAATCGCGATTTGAACAACATCATCGATTGGTCGTGGTCAGATTAGGGATAGGATGGAGTGTGGTGAGTAGGGGTGGTGATCATGGAGACTATGTGCATCATTGGATAAGTTGGATATTTATTTTATATTTGTATTTGAAAATTCAATTTTAATTTGAAATATTTTTTTAAATTGAAAATAGAGTTTATTTTAATTTATTTACTGAAAGTTTCGATTTGTCCTCCAAAAATTTAACATTCTGGCACGTAAAAATGTTTTCGCGGAGAAAAATGATAATTGATCGATAGATACAAACTTTGCTTGCGGATATACTTTGCACTTGAGGTCGACTGAAATTACAGAGGTCTACTTGACGGATGGTTTTTGTAATTCGCCCTATATTACCTATATTATATATATATACTGACTAAAGTGACTGAAAATTTGTTAATATTTTTAAGTTGAAACATTTATTTCTTTCAACAAGAACCTAAAATGCTTGATCAGATGTAATACCCAGACGAAGCCTATATCATCCCATTTAATCAAAAATACAAAGCCTATATCATCCCATTTAATCAAAAATATGATACGTTGCATTTTTATACTATACTATGTTTCTTTTCGTCGTTTCTCAAGAGTATCATGGTATTACACCTCAATACTCTCAATTTAATCTTTTCCAAGAGACAATCAAACATATTACATGGATTGATGTCTCTAGAAGAAGATTTGAACCTAACTTCGATATATTGTATGAACTAGTCTCTCGCACTAAAATCAATGGTCTCATTTGGAATGATTTTGACCAAAATTTGTGGTTTCATGAAACTGAAAATTAATAGTCTCATTAGAAATGGTTTTTATCAAATTTTGTGATTTCGTGAAACTGGGCTGAGCCGTGATTCCGAAATTTTCATCTTATATATCAGGCAAAATGGCAATTTTAGTCCTATAACTTTTGCAGAGCCATAAAAATGGGACAAATTTAGTTCCGACAAGCAATTTACATCTCATATGTTTTAAGGTGCTTCAATATTAGTCCTCTTACCCCTGATTTTAGTCCTAAATTTGTCGAAATTTAAATTAGTGTCCTCAAATTGCTACGCAAATTGATAAATTGAAGTTTTTGTCACTCTGGCTACCACGCGGTGGTAATTCACCACATCACCTTGTCAAATTAACTTAAATTTGAGGAAAAACAATACCTTATTTTCCTTCATTTTTTTCCTAACTACTAATTATTAGGACGAAGATGTTATAATGCCACAATTTATTTGCTTATGTGGTTTTTTTGGTCACTAATTTTAATTTCGATGAATTTATGACTAAAATTGCGTGTAAGAGGACTAAAATCGCAGCATCTTAAAACATAAATGATGTAAATTGCTTGCAAAATAACTAGTGTCCCATTTTCACGTTCATGCCAAAGTTAAAGAACCCTTATTGTTTTTCTGCCTATATACCCATACATAAAAAATATCAAATTTATAAAATATTTGATTTGACACCTCTCACCTAATTTTTGTATGAAAACAATAATTTGACACTTACAATTACAATTAATTTTTGTATGAAAACAATAATTTGACACTTACAATTACAATTGAGCTTTTATTCTTGAACCTCAAATGTCCAAATACAATTCAAATTATATCCCAATATCTTAATAATCACACAATTCAACATTCAAACTCAATTCAAACTTTATTGAAATGTTTCATTGACATCAAAACTATTAACTTTTGAAAATCGGAATCAAGAAAAACCGAGTCAAAATCAATCCAATCCGGAGCCAATAATTAATACTCCTCTCTCTGGTCTTCCCACCGTCACATTGCCTCTATAATACATTGCTCTCCATACTCCCCCACCTAATAAAAAAGAAAAAAAGGAAAAAGGAAAATTAAAGAATCTCTATAAATATCTTCTTGTCTCTTCTACCGGATATTTAAAAGTTTTTCCTTTGTTCATATATATTATAGCCTTTTTTTTTGTTTTGTCTTTTTGGGATTTTAGATTCTTGCTGGAATAATCAAGAAAGAAATAGTGTTAAAGGTACGACATTTTCTAAGATTTTCTTTTTCTTTTTGTTTTCTGTTTAATAACTAGTCTTGTTTATTCAATTTTCTCTCCTTTTTTTTTTTTTTTGGGCATTTGGGTGTTGAAATTAAAAGGTTTTAGCTCAATAGTCCCATCTTTTTTGGCTCTTTGATCTGATGTATGTAATGTAGAGAGTCAAGAGAAGTCTTTCCCTCTCAGTGTGTGTGGGTGCGGGTAAAATCTTGAACATTGAAAATGCAGAAATCTTTAATTGTCTGTGGATTATCACGCCAACGTTTCTTCTTTGATTAGTTAGTGATTCCTTGTATTTTCTTGATAATAATTTGTTTTTTGAATTAATTGATAAATTTTCAGTTTCTGCATTATATTCATCTTAGATTTCACAAGTTCAAGGAACAAGAACAACCCAATACATTTAATCTTGGTTCATTTACTTCTCCCACATGTTAACTGAGTCACATACTGTATTATATTGATTTTTCTTGTGGGGGCACATTTTATTCAGAAAACTTTTATTCACCCTTTCATTTAACTGTAGGGCCAAAGTAAAACACATGATTGTATTTATATTCATTAGTCTGTGTTTGGTTTGTTCTTTTAGCATGAATTAATCTGGTTGTTTAAGAGCGGAGCAAAGGAAGAAATGGAAAAAGAGTAAGATAAGAAAATGAATTAAAAAAAGAAATAAAAAAAGGAGCAAGTCAAACATATAAATATAATGTGAAGAGCACGACCGAGTTGATATAGCTGGATGTGTGTGGTTAAGAACTTAAGACTTGAGACAGATGTCCAGATTTTCAAGCTTCTATTGCTTTCTCTCTCTTTTGAACGCGCTTTGTGAGTAAGTAAGTGTTATGTGTTGGACTAATAATACAGCTATTAAAATCTCAAATCCATTTTGATCAAACTCAAAGTATCGGTTCATAGTTCCAGTCCAGCACTGCAGCAATAAATATTACTCAGCTACTACTACTAGTAATTCCCGTTTTTCAATTTCACTTAACTTCTTTGCCGCCACCATTTGTCTTTGGCTTTGTATATAAGGTGCTTAGGTGTGTGTGTACTGTGTCAGTGGGTATTCATATATAGTGCGCTCGCGCGTGCGGTTGAATTATTATATTGAGGATAAAAATAGTGTAAATTTGTTATGCTAAACGGTCACATTGATGTACCTTCAAGGAGTACTTAATTTCACCATTATTATGAATGTATCTGATTGAAATATTGCTATTTTTGTAAATAGTTCAGATATTTGTTGTATGTGTGTATGTCTACATTGCAGGTGATCAACTTCTTTCACTCCGCAGATCGAAGGTTCTTGATCAACGTAACTATCTAGTTCTATTGATTTTGCGACATTAATGGCATCAACCTTTGTAAGAAACCGAACTACGATCTTGTTTTCATCAACGCGATCCTAACATACCGTGAATAAGGGAATTTTATGTGATCCTACTTAATTACTTGGTTCCAGGTGAAGTCGAATCGACTGAAAAGGATGGAATCCAAAAAATCTCACTCTTGGTGGTGGGATAGCCACATTAGTTCCAAAAACTCAAAGTGGCTACTAGAAAATCTTGAAGGTAAAATATTTTGCCTACAATGTTGAAACTAAGAATTTTAGCCATTATTTTGATGTTGATAATCTTGATTCAAAGTGACTGAGTTAATTTAAACCTTTTTATTGATAATCTGTGTTAATTTTATTTAGTAACTTTTTTGATTTCAGAAATGGATGAGCATGTGAAAAGAATGTTAAAACTCATAGAAGAGGATGCAGATTCATTTGCTAAAAAGGCCGAAATGTATTACCAAAAGAGACCAGAGTTAATCAGTCTTGTGGAACGTTTTTATAGAATGTATCGAGCATTGGCTGAAAGATACGATCATGCGACTGGTGATATGCGTAAAACCGAGCCCTCTGATATCCAATCACAAGGCTCCGGAGTATCTGATGTGGGGTCCGAACCACGTTCAGCCATGCCATCACCGGATCGAAGGCCTAGTCGCCGTAAATCTGGTCCACGTGCAGCCGGATTTAATTTTTTCCTCGGAAAAGAAAAAGGGGATGGATCTAATAGTACTTCGGACTCGGAATCGGAATCCGATGATTCCTCGATTAACAATTACTCGAGCACGAATAGCAATGACGAGGATCAAGGGTTACAAAGGAAGATTCTAGAATTGGAGGCCGAGCTTTGTGAGGTAAAGGAAAAGCTCCGTGTTCAAGAGGAATCTATATTTGAAGAAGTGGAATCTAAAATACCAACATATGAAGAGGAATTGAAAGTTGCTGAAGAAAAGATTCAATCATCCGAAGAAGAAATCACCCGTTTGAAAATCGAGCTTCAAAAGTATAAATCTGGCGAAGATTTCAAAGATGTTAGAGTTGTCTCAGAAGCTGACGAGAAATTGAAAATTGCTAAAGAAAAGATTGAAGAGGAATTGAAAGTTGCTAATGAAAAGATTCAATTATCCGGAGAGGAAATCGCCCATTTGAAAATCGAGCTTCAAAAGTACAAATATTCAGATGATATGCTTTTTGAAGATGGTAAGGCTATCTCAGAAGCTGAAGTTCAGGACTCGGTCAACAAAATTCAGACACTTGAAAACGAGCTAAGGATCGCACTACAAAAGCTTCAAGTTTCAGAAGTAGTAGTTGTAAGTAAAAGCTCCTCTATTCAAAATTTGCAAGAACAGCTTAAATTAGCTGAAAAGGAGATTTTTGAATGGAAAAATGAACTTGAGAAAGAGACACGAGAGGTCTCGAAGATGAATGATCTTGTGGAGAGGTACAAAACCAGTCTCTCGGAAGGTGAGCAAGAAATCGGGATACTGAAAGAAGCTATGTCTCATGCCAATAAGTGCTTATCCGAAGAAAACGAGCAGCTTAAAGCCGAAACTACTAAATTACTGAAGGAACAAACTTATTTGGAGGATAATCTAAAAGAGTCAGATTTACGTCGCCAATCTTTGGAAGCTGAAGTGAGACGAATCATGTCCGAAAAAGCCGGAGCAGAAGTTGAAATAAGAGCTGAAATCGAGAAGTTGAAGGATGAGAAAAATAATCTAAGTACTAAGATTGATGAACGTGCGGAAGAAATACGTTCTAAAGACGAACAAATTGAACAAATGAGAAACCATCTAAACCAATTGCATATGGCTCATGTTGAATTAATCGTTGAAGCAGAGGGAGCACGGAAAAAAGCCAAGGAACTACTTTCGAGAGTTAAAGAACTGGAATTGGAGATGGAGAGGAAAGAAGAGACTATACTTGAAGGAGCAGAGGAAAAACGAGAAGCGATAAGGCAGCTTTGCTTATCGGTTGAGCATTATCGCAATGGGTACAATCAGCTTCGACTGGCAGTCATCGGGCAGAAGCGACTGCCCGTAAAGGCTTCTTAGTTTCATATTTTGAAGAATCGGATGCTCAGTTAACATTTATGAGAATTTTATTAATTTCGATGTGTATTTGTTTCATTCACACTCTTTGAACATTCCATGTTTGTGTTATTTATTTTTCAAATACAATCATGTGTTAATTTAATTAGCAGATATTATAACTCAAAGTCCCTGCATTTGTTAGCTTGTAATTAATTAATTCTTTGGAAAATCCTTACCCAAATCTTCTTTGGTGAAACTCATCCAACCACAAGGTAAGTCCTATTACATTTGTCTTGTAAATATTTTGGGTTCAACCACACCTAAGTTGGGGTAGAATTTCCTTAATTCCTGATAGAATCTGAAAAGAGCTAGAGTTTATCTCAAGACAAATTTTTAAACATTGTAAAATATTATAACCCTATGAATTAGATGAATCGACTTTAAAATTTCATTCACAATTTTGTAAGCTCATGCGACAATTGTGTAGTTAGATTAGGGCAACCCAATGCTAGGGGGGCAGAGGTCGAGCTCCGGAGCTCCCCAGCTGCCCCCTGCCTATCCAAATCCAACTCTGAGACTTTCACTTTATTTAATCTCAATTTAATCCTTCTCCACTCTCACAACCATTATAATAAATATATAATAAAAATACTAATAATAATAATACTATTACTAATAATAATAACAAATATAATAATAATAAACCTTCATTAAATTGCCGGAGTACAACACGAAAATACATCATCGAATTAAAAAAAGTCCTACCACGCAACAAAGGAAAATAAAATAAAATACAAGAACACACATTATTGACAATTGGATATGACAATATTCTAATTAATTAAGATCAAAACCACCTCTTCCTTCACTTGACGAACCTCCAGATAAACCTGAAAATAAGCGTTTTGTAAGCTTTTTTTTTTTAATTTATTTCCGTAGACCCTTCCAATAATCATTCGTATCTGGAATGTACGAAGAACAATCCATGGACATAATACGATATTCATTAGCGATTTGGTCGTCGATTCTTTTAGCTTCATTTTCTCGTTCTTTTTTTTTTCGTCGTCAATTGCTTTTGTCGGAGAATGTCCTCATGCCTTTTTTGGTATCCCACCTCTAATATCACTGCAGTTTTCGACATTTGTCGCATCCTTTCATTAAATTGAGCAGTTGTTTCTAAGCTTGACGGAGCCTTTCCTTTGTCTTTTTTTGCACTCTTTGTTCCTGTAGGTCTCGCCCTATATTGTGGCGACGAAGGAGTCTCCAAATTTTCATCGTTGAACTTCGCTTGACTCGGTGAAAAATCATTCAGCGGAGGTGACGGATAATAAATACCTCATTCTCTATCAAGTGTTGGTTGAGATGATATACCAGGCATGAATTGAGAATCCTGAGATTGAGTTTGGGTTTGAGTATCAGATTCCACATACCACATCACCCAACTCTTTGCACCCTGCCAGCAGTGATTGAACATCAAGGGTATCCAACATCCGTCTTATATAATAACAACGCCAACGATGCTACAAATACAAAAAATTGAACGATAAAATGAAATGATGATGATAATGCTAATAATGTAATTGAGTATGAAACACTATAATTCACAGCATTTACCCCATCCGTCGGGTTAAAAGATCTGATCAAATACCATCAATTTGTTTTGAGATATTTAGCTGCAAGTTGTACTGATTTTAGAAGTCACAAGTTTATATACGCCATTTATTTCTATGAGTAAATTACATTATAGATATGGGTAAATTACATTATTGAAATTTATTTTGAAGTATTTTCAATTTTACCCCCTATCTATTATCTGAATTTCTCTATTTAAATGGTACATCGGTATCATAATTTCATTCCACATACCCCTATTCAAAGAGATCAAACATTGGACGATTATATGTCGCGTCATAACACAATACGATGGACGACATATATCAATGGTAGACTTCAAAGAGACTTAATGGCCCATGTGTGGGCAAGATTTGGATCACATGCATAAACCGTGTTTATGAGATGTATTTCAAATTAATTCGTAGTTTGTTTATGTGTTATTTTGCTTAAGTGTTTTTTCACTTGTTTGTTTTTATTTTATTTAAGTGTTTTCTTGCTTAAGTGTATGTTAAATTGTTTGTTCTTATTTTATTAATTAAATTAAATTGTATTATTTCAATTATTTTTCATTGTAAGTTATTAAATTTCACGTTGGTGATTTAATGTGATAAATATATTAACAAATATTTCAACACAAAAATATTATAAATGAAGTAAGTGTTTAAATTATATTTTCAATGTAATTGAAAAATTATATTATTCAAATATATATATATATATATATATATATATATATATATATATATATATATATATATAATGATCTAGTTGTAATTTAATTTTTTAAAATGAAATTAAAATTTTAATTCACTAAGTTAAGATGTCATACAATTTTTTTTAACTAAACCCTATATCACAAATTACATAAATATACTACACTATTAAATAATAATACACACATTAAAAACAAAACAAAACAATTAAAAAAAATATATGTTTTTAATTAGGGGCGTCACTTGGCGTCCTCTTAATGGAGGAGTTTATTTGTTGCAATTCTAGAAAAACAAGGAGAGGTAAACATCACTTTTGGTTATTTTTATCATTAATTTTTTATAGAGTAGTCCCTTTTATATTTTTTTCTCACTTTAGTCCATATTATGAATTATTTGTTTCACTTTAGTTCTTTCTATGTGGTCCAAGGCGGTTCCGGTAACATGCGATATGCACATGGGGGTAATTTCGTCAGTTCAAATAAACTAACATAGATATTTTCGTCTTTCTAAATTAAAAAAAAAAAAAAAAAACTAAATATCTGATATCTTCCAAACTAGACTTTCGTTCCAATCAACTTAATCGTCCAATCCGTTCCAAACTAAGTTTTCTCCCAAAATCTTCTTCAAATTCAAAATTGTTCACCAATTAAACAATATCTCAAATAATCTAAATAATGTACGAACAAAAATGCCCTCAAAAATATTCATGTACATGTCATGTGTTATCGGAACCGCCTGATAAGGACTAAAGTGAAATAAATAATTCATAATATGAATTAAAGCGGAATAAAAATATAAAATGGATCACTCTATAAAAATTTATTGAAGAGGGACCAAAAATAGTATTTACCCTACTTATAAATAAAATAGAAAAATTAGAAGGTATTCCTCAATTAAAAAACCAAATTATAAATAACCCTCCCGTGTGTTCCATAGAGTTGTGTTTGATTATTGAAAGATTGAATTGGACTCCTCGATCCCTTTAGGGCGGACCTATATCATTTTTATCGGGGAAATTTTAAGATAGTGCACTCATTATTTTCAGTTTGACCTGATAAAATAAAAATAAATCATGATATTGATAGGGCTGAAAATCGAACCAAGCTACTCGATACTCGACTCGAACTTGTTCGATAAAAGCTCGTTTGAGCTCGGTTCGTCACACTAATCAAACAAGCTTGAACATCTTTTTTCATTCGATAACTTTTGAAGCTCGGCTCGAGCTCGAATCGATAAGCTAAAAATTAAAAAAATACATGTAGAATACCAAGCTACTCGATACTCGGCTCGAGCTCGTTCGATAAAAGCTCGTTTGAGCACGGCTCGATTGAAAATCAAACCAAGCTCAAACATAAAATTTCAAGCTCGATAAAAATCAAACCAAGCTTGAACAGTGTATCGTTCGATACTATTCGGCTCGATTACAACCCCTCTAGAGATATTATTTTGCATGCAAACTTTGAAATGACAAGAGAAAAAAAAAAGAAAAAAAGGAAAAAAAAAATATCTCCCTTATCTTCTTATTAATTTCTCCTACCAGCAGCCAACTGTCAGTCCACATTGAATGAATTAACTACCTTTTTATTCTTCCTTAAAACATTTGTTTTTAAATTTTTCTAATTTGTACTTTGAAAGGGGACCATGGCTCCCGGTCCGGTTCCCATTGCCTTCACCACTCCTACCAACTTAATATTTATATTACCACCTCATTTTGTGTCATTTTAGGTCAAAACCATAATTATGAGCAAGTAATTTAGTATTATTTATGTCACATCACTCACATGCGCATCAATATAAACTATATATATATATACCCCAACCCACCCATTAATTTGCACCTTTGTTTAATTTAATTTCGCCATACATAAATAAATTACTACTAAATCGAGATGAGATCGATGTATGTAGCTCAACGTGGTTGGTGTCCACTGTCCACCAAACTTCTGTATTTGCCATTTTATATAATCGTTATCATTAAATTCGGAAAAAATATTAATTACTTATTATAATTACTAATGAATGGTTAATTATCGATAGTTATTCTATGCTGATTTTTTTCACATATATTGTTTTATTATTGCTACAATTATTATATAATTAATTAATTAGTAAATGATGTAAAATCTTCATCAAGTAAAATTGTGGCGAAATAAGCCACCTCCAGGTTCCAGTAAAACAATCTACACTTATTGCAAAGTTTCAAGGGTAACCTTTTCATTTTTATATACCAAACACTAGAAATTTTAGGCAGCAGATCCTCTATACCACACAAGTGTACCACATTTATGTACCACCATTATAAAAGTGACACATGTCAAAGCTAAATAGCATGCATTGCACGGAATTATATTCTCCACCCTTCTCCTTCTTATCTCCATTTTTGGTTTTAACATCTTTTTTTGTTCATTAATTATATTTTAAGATTTTTAATTTTTGGATTTCTGAGATGAAACTTTATATGGTTTTGAGAAATAATTATATCGTATAGTATAATAATTTATCATAGCAAGTGACTGATAAATCCCTTTAATTAATATTTAATTCAGCCATAATCTATGACTAGTAAATATTTTTTCAAACTTTTACTCAAAATTAAAAGGTGCAAAAATAATAGTAAGGCTATCTTCATCAGCTCTCTTAAATTTCAGTCTCTTATCTTAAAATATAATTAATGAACAATATTATACACTTTCATTTTTTACTCAACATTCCAACAACTAATATATATTTTAAGAGATTACTTTTTAATAATCATATCATTTCACTTCAATAGCTAGTTTATATTTTAAAAAATAATTTTAATTATTATTTTATATAAATAATAATGATATATTTATAATACTAATTGATTTTATTTCAAAATAAAGAAAAGTTTTTTAAAGTGTAACTCAAAATTTTGAGTTGTTATTTCGCTAATTTCATTAAAAGTCGGTATTATTATTTACAAGTAATGGTACACAAATATATAATGTCATTAAATCGCAACCTAAATATATAAAAATCGGTATTATTATTTACAAAAAAAGATGTTAAAACAAAAAATGGAGATAAGAAGGAGAAAGGGTGGAGAATATAATCATATGCAATGCATGCTATTTAGTTTTGACATATGTCACTTTTATAATGGTGGTACACAAATGTGGTACATTTGTGTGGTATAGAGGATCTGCAGCCGAAATTTTATAAGAATTTCTTTTAGAAAAATATATGATCCCACATATTTACGTACGCAATAATAGAATTTCAAATGAATACAAATTTGATCATGGTTGTGGTAGTATTTATGGATCAAAATTTATATCGTGTTTTTCAAAAATTTCAAATTTTTTTATTTTAAATGACCAATCATGAAGCAAGTGCAATACACTTGCCATGTGACTGGATGAACTTGACAAAGCCTAATTTGGACAAAAGATTTCCTATATATTTTTTTTTTGTAATGAATTTTCCTATATATGACTATGTGACAAAAGGGTTTCAGATTTCCCTAAATAAGTGCATTATTTTCCTTAATAGCTTGTTTGGTTGTCAAGAAAGTGAGGGAAAATTGTAGGGAAAGGAAAAGGAAAAGAAAGTCATTTTCCTCTACATGTTTGGTTGTCAGGAAAATTATTTTCTTGCAGATGTTTGGTTGTCAAGAAAATTTTGAAATATAATATTTTTGATAAATATTTTTGTTTGATTATGAATACTTTCAAAATTATAAAATATATTAAAAGTAATTGCAAAATAAAAGTTATCAAATTAATCCCTAGAAAATAAAAAGTACAAATCGAGTAATTGAATCAAATAAAAAAAGTTAGAAAAACTGAATATATTTTACTCGGGAAAGTTTATCTATCCATGTAGATATATGATATATCTTCATATATCTACATTACACGTTTATATATATATATATATATATATATATATATATATATATATATATATATATTAGTAAAAATTTTAATTTTTCTTTGGTTGAGATTTATGTAAATTAGTTGATATTGTCTTTTGTTATTTGTATTTTTTTATTTAAAGATAGGATTTACGTTTTCTTTGTTAATAAAATATTGTATGAATAATAATGTTTTCATTATATTAATTATAATATATAGATTAATTTGACGCTATTGTATATTTTTTAGCCACCGAATTTATATCAATTTTCAAAGTTAACAAGGGGTTATCGTCAATTTTCAAAGTTAACAGGGTGTTACTGATAATATTTTAGGTAAAAGTGGTGCTTTTGCGTCATTTTGTGGGGGTATAAATGTTATAATGACTTGAGAGGGTACTTTTTTGCTAATAATAAATAAGCACAAATGGGCTTTTGATAGAAAAAAAAATCACAAATGGAGAATTTTGATAGTTAGACAAAGTACAAGGGGAGTTTTGCAATTTACTAAAAAAAATTCCCCGGATTTTCCCATCAAATTGGTGGGGAAATTTTTTCTTCACAAAATTTTCCTGCAGGAAAATTGAAGGAAAATAAAAACTTTATTTTCTGCTATCCAAACAACAATTAGAGAAAAAAAAACTTCATTTCCCTCAGTTTCTCGACAACCAAACAGTATATAATTGTATCACACGAATTGAAAATTCCAGCATAGGTGATGCGCCACCTAATTTTGTGAAGAAAAAGTAGTTGTTGCACAATAGTATTTTTTAAAAAATTATCCTAATGACTTTTCATTAATACTCACCAAACTTGCTTACCTACCCTGAGTCCGACGCTCTCTAGTCTCTTCCACAAACCCATCACTATACTTACTCCACCTCGATGTAAGTATTAGATTTTCTTTTTTTTATTGGTTACAAGTAAGTATTAGATTTCATTTGAATTTGATTGGTTATATCTATTAAAAAAGACTTGGATACTGTTTTTTATTTTATTATTTTTGGATCCGATTCAAACTCCACTCGATGAGACAAAATATAAAAAATTTATGTATAATTATTAAGTTATTAGAGCTCGACTAAAGCTTACGTTCAACCCGACTCGTTAAACAATCAAATCAATCATTGAGTTGTTGAAGAGAATATCCTAACTAAGGAACTAAAACTCAATATCCTATAGATTTTGGGTTTGAATCCCATAAAAAATGAGAGATTTTTGTAGTTTAATATAATCTTATTGAAGAATATTTTTTGTGTTTTACCAATGATCAATAGATTTCTCGATGTAATGCTATAATTAGCTAATCATCGTTTCACTAAAAAAATATTTATTTTTAAGCTCAATAAAAAAACCAAAGTAATTTAAACAATATGTTGTTATTACTCAATTTTCCTAACCAAAATATATGTTGAGTCAAACTGAATCAGACATACATCATTCAATTTTGATTTAATTATTTATTAGCCTCAAATATTTCTTTAAATTTGACTTATTATTAAACTAGTCATTTATCATTAAACCCTGCTCAAATATTTTAGCATTTTTATGCATAATCTAGAATAAAAAAGATATCTCTTGTCACACAAAAATTACGAATAAATTTATATTCGAATTAAATACACTTTTTTTTTTTATATATTTTAAATTTAAGTCGAACTCAAACAAATTATTTAGTATAAGCAAATTCAAATACAAATTTATATTTTAAGGTAACTTGTTTAATTTGTATACTCACACAGTGACACCCTTGGCTTCCACTGCTCCTAAACAATTATGTTGAGTCAAACTGAATCAGACATACATCATTCAATTTTGATTTAATTATTTATTAGCGTCAAATATTTCTTTAAATTTGACTTATTATTAAACTAGTCATTTATCATTAAACCCTGCTAAAATATTTTAGCATTTTTATGCATAATCTAGAATAAAAAAAATATCTCTTGTCACACAAAAATTACGAATAAATTTATATTCGAATTATATACACTACTTTTTTTTTTTATATATTTTAAATTTAAGTAGAACTCAAACAAATTATTTAGTATAAGCAAATTCAAATTCAAATTTATTTTTAAGGTAACTTGTTTAATTTGTATACTCACACAGTGACACCCTTTAGATTATAAGGTAACTTGTTTAATTTGTGTACTCACACAGTGACGTGCACCCTTCCACTGCTTCTACCTAACACCTTCACCTCTTCTATAAATACTTCACACCTCCAAAACCACCACAAGCACAAGCACCACGACGATCATGGATCTCCTCCTCCTCCTCGAAAAAACCCTCCTCGGCCTCTTCTTCGCCATAATCCTGGCCACCGTAATCTCCAAACTCCGCGGCAAAAAATTCAAACTCCCCCCCGGCCCCATACCAGTCCCCATCTTCGGTAACTGGATCCAAGTCGGCGATGACCTCAACCACCGCAACCTCACCGACTACGCCAAAAAATTCGGCGACATATTCCTCCTCCGCATGGGCCAACGCAACCTCGTCGTCGTCTCCTCCCCCGACTACGCCAAAGAAGTCCTCCACACACAGGGCGTCGAATTCGGATCCCGTACCCGAAACGTCGTATTCGACATCTTCACCGGAAAAGGACAAGACATGGTTTTCACCGTCTACGGCGAGCACTGGCGGAAGATGCGCCGGATCATGACGGTGCCTTTTTTTACTAATAAAGTTGTTCAGCAGTACAGATCTGGGTGGGAGGCGGAGGCCGAGGCCGTTGTGGAAGATGTGAAGAAGAATCCCGAAGCTTCTAGAAACGGTATCGTTTTGAGGAGAAGATTGCAACTTATGATGTACAATAATATGTACAGGATCATGTTTGATAGGAGATTTGAGAGTGAGGATGATCCTTTGTTTGTTAAGTTGAAGGCTTTGAATGGTGAGAGGAGTAGATTGGCGCAGAGCTTTGAGTATAATTATGGTGATTTTATTCCCATTTTGAGGCCTTTTTTGAAAGGGTATTTGAAGATTTGTAGAGGGGTTAAGGAGAGGAGGTTGCAGTTGTTCAAGGACTATTTTGTCGATGAGAGAAAGTAAGTTCACTTTTCTTTAATCTTTTTAATTATTCTTTATTTTTGTATATATATATTCATGCATTAATATTTCTTTTCATTTTGATTAATTAGTAAAATACAAAAATACCCGTGAGTTTTACTTATATGGTAAAAATAGGGTAAGAAAGACCTTTTGTTTATAAGTAAAAAAGAAAATGCATTTATCCGTGCTTCACTTGTTGAAAGTAGGAGTATCTTCCTAATTTATAGAAGAAGTGACAATTATATCCATAGATGTTATTATTTTTTATAGTACCTAATACAAATTAACAATAACAATGGAACTCTTGATAATATAAATAACATTATATTTTTATGCAATTTAAGTAAATATTTTTGCATTTACTCTTAATTAATATTGCACTATATAAGAGCGGTGACATGATGGGATATTATTTAGAGAAAATGAATTATCTTCATCTTTGTTTTTGGACTTCTTTGGAATCTTTAAGGAAAATGGACTGATACATATCCACATATTTTAGGTGCCAATTAATTTTGTTTAGTTGAAAACGGTGAACGCGTTATTACGTTAAAATTTAGAAGGCTGTCTATTCAATCGCTATAAGGGCAAAAATAAACAACTACCAAAGTTTTATTAACTTAAAAAAAAGAATCCCACAATAGTGAGATCAGAAACCAAGCCATCTTGGTCTTAAGACCAGCTTTTGCCGCTACATTTAGATTGGGAAATTTTGATTCGTTTTATTGCACATAGATAGTCATAGTCATAATTTTAAGTGTCGCTAAATCAGGTTTGAGCTAGAATTTATTGTGCTTACAACATATTCTAATTAAAAGTTCTTTTTCATACTAATTAAATTGATTCCATTTGACAGGAAGTTAGCAAGCACAAAGCCAATTGACAATGATGGCCTAAAATGTGCAATTGATCACATTCTTGATGCTCAACAAAAGGGAGAGATCAATGAGGATAATGTCCTTTACATTGTTGAGAACATCAATGTTGCTGGTAAATTTTTTTGATTGTGAAAATCCAATCACAATGCAAGTATAGCTTATTTATGCTTGGTCTTGGTCTTGGTCATTCTCTTAAATTATTTCGTTTACCACGTGAACTAATAAGAACTACAAATTCTCGTATTCTCTTTTGTCGTATTGAATTAACATGTTTGGATGTGATATTTGAAAATGTTATTTTTTGTCCCATACGACTGAACACTTGGTATTCTTCGCCCCCTATTTTTAATCTCAACTTCTTGTGAAAGTAGTTGCATTCTTGCACGCAAGTTGCAAGAATTGAGTGTGGGATTCTTAATTTTGTCTGTTCAAACGGTAGGTGTAGTAGGTACTGGGTAAAAGTAATAAATGCACATATATTATATCTTTTTGTCATGTTGGTAGATTGGCTGGTGGAGAACTTCGCACGCCACTTTTTGCAACCTCCATACCTACTCTTTATTTACTTGGACAATATATCAACAAGTCCTATTACTCCTATATTATTCGGAATTTTTTTAACTAGATCATGCTAAAGAAAATTATACGGACATTGTGGTGTCATATTTCTACCATCAATGATGTGGTATATTTTTAGACGCATAGTCAATGTGTATTAGTAGTCCATGTATATTAGTCTTCTCTAAGCTTATTCTATATGGTTCTTCATAATTAAATTTACACCTCATATTATCAGTTTTACTAAAGACTAATAATATCTTCCTCTTAACCTACTTTTTTATGTGGGCAGCAATTGAAACAACTCTTTGGTCAGTAGAATGGGGTATTGCGGAGCTAGTAAACCACCCCGAGGTCCAAAAGAAGCTAAGGGATGAAATCGACACCGTACTCGGGCCAGGTGTACAAATCACGGAGCCCGACACCCACAAGCTCCCATACTTACAAGCAGTGATCAAGGAAACACTTCGCCTTCGTATGGCCATTCCACTTCTGGTCCCCCACATGAACCTCCATGATGCCAAGCTTGGCGGCTTTGACATTCCAGCCGAGAGCAAAATCTTGGTCAATGCATGGTGGCTCGCTAACAACCCGGCCCAATGGAAAAAGCCCGAAGAGTTCAGACCTGAAAGATTTTTGGAAGAAGAGTCGAAGGTTGAGGCCAATGGTAACGATTTTCGCTACCTCCCATTTGGCGTGGGCCGGAGAAGTTGCCCTGGAATTATTCTTGCATTGCCGATTCTTGGTATTACTTTGGGGCGTTTGGTGCAGAATTTCGAGCTTTTGCCGCCTCCAGGGCAATCGAAGATTGATACCACAGAGAAGGGCGGCCAATTCAGCCTGCATATTTTGAAGCACTCTACTATTGTGTTAAAGCCAAGATCCTTTTAATGTTTTAATTAATTGTATTATTCAATATTCATCATAATGTTATACATGGGATCTTATATGATTCATGTCCAATATTAGTGTTTAATTGTTTGAATGGATCTTTTGGATTTGCTCAAACATCTCCCTGCCATATGTTTGTATGAAAAAATAATCCAAACTTTCATCACATAATGCAATATATGATTCAAAAATATTTATAAAAGAATGATTAGTTACATAATGTCTTCAATTAGTTTATACTTTTATGGGAGAAACTTGTGTTTTTTTTTTTTTTTCTTTTTTAATAGGAATGATTATCTTGTAATTTTGGTATTACTGGACATGAAAATCATTGCAATTTTTATATTAAGTCCAATTTTTCTTGTCTGTATTATTCGAAACTAGCATTTGAGTTTCTGGTTGATTAAATTACAGTCCGTGAATTGATATTTGGGAGCTTGGAGATGTTTTGGTTTGATTATATGGGTTTTGGGAAACAAAAATAAGATAATATTCGAAACTTTTTGGATGTTTTTAAAATGATTATTTATTTATACTATTTAATGTGTTTATGAATAAGATATAGCTAATAAGTAGGTTAGGATAGTTGATATATATAGACATAGCTAATAAGTAGGTTAGGATAGTTGATATATATAGACATAGCTAATTAGTAGGTTAGGATAGTTGAAATATTGAAAAATTACACAATACTTGGGTAACTAAAGTGCCAATTCGAAGAAGTTAGGCCAACGAGTTAGATTCAAAGAGTTTCAAGAGAGCTTAATTCACAATCAATTTGGAGCGAGAAAATATGAGAATTTCACGTTCAAGGGTAGTGAATAACAAAGTGGTGATATGACCAATTCAAAAAATGTGATGTTAACTTAGACATTGATAAGTTGCTACAAGTTGATTTATAAAGACACTAGTTAGTAATGTTTCCTGTCTAGGGTTATGTCGAATGCTTTATATGTATCTTTAGTTCTTGTTTCTTTAAGGGCCGTTCGGTTTGACTAATAAGATTCAAAAAATAATCATGCCTATATAAGTTGTTCGTTTAGCAAGATTGCAGTTTGGGACGGCTCGAAAAAGTGGTTAATTTCCCTTATTTGGAGCATTTGTAAAATTAAATTGGTGTTGATAAGAAGAACTTATCACTCTAGTTTTTTCCCAGATCATGAAATGGGAATGTCGGATGGAAGTAAATGATGAAGAATATTTGGCTGACAACAAATATATAAAATGGGTTATCTTTGTCAAGTCCTATCATTTTGGACATAGTCATGTTAATCGAACACTTTTTTACATTAATGGATTGATTGTAATCTTGGATCAAATTTATAATAGTACATAACGTCACATGACGTGACGGCACCCTAGAATCCCCCCATTTTTAATAGTCGACCCAAATATGATATTAGGTGCAATAGACAATCTAATCTAATCTAATCTTTTTGGATAAGCCGGACTGCCCCTTAGTGAATTCGGGAGGTGTAAGGTTTGCATTTTGAACTCTTACATTTTTAATGAGAATCTATTTTTAGTTAATATTTTGTTCTTAAATTTTCTGATTTACTCAGTTTTGCATTTTTATGTGTGATTGCATTGATGATATGGTTTCATTTCGTATGTATTGGCTTATAACTTTGGAACTAAATGATAATTCGCTTTGTAATTCTTTTTTAATGGTTCACTATAGCTAAAAATGTTTTGGTAGTTTTAAGAAAAAGAAATTCACATTTACATACTTAAAGTTCATTCGAGTTTCCCACTTAATATTTAAGAGAAAAAAAAGAAATCTGAAATGTTGAAGAAGCATTAATAAAATTTAAAATGTTAATGCAATTCAACGAAATTCAAAAGAAAACAAGACAAAATATAAGAAAAGCATAATTAAAAAACAAGGGAGGGACTGGAAACCTAAATTAACTAACGTATACAAAAATGACAAAGTGTCCCAATACTAAAGTAAATTCAATCTCCGGCCCAATAGTCGGGATAACTATTTTTTCCTTTTTTTGAGAATATCGTCGGGCTAACTATAATACTTGTGGATTGGCAACAATAGCAGTTGGACTGGGCCGGGGGGCCACTTTTGAGCTGGACTATTTGACGAGTAGAAGATTAGGTCCAATAATTTTGTTAATTTGCTCTAATTTACCAGACCAAACTGAGTTGACTAATTTATAAGATGCACATTAATTTGGATTAGCATTTTTTGGTCGTTTTGACCTTCTAAAAGAAAAAATGACAAATTGTATGATGAAATAGGAGGTGTTTGCAATTTCCAAGCAAATGTAATAAGGGGTTATACAATCGTACTTCTTGTTTCTATTAATTTCTTATCTAGATTATCAATTCATTTTAATTTTGATATCTCCTCATCCAATCGTATATCAAATATGTATTTTTGAGTTTTTTACTAGAAGTTTATGGAGATTGGATTCAATGGAACATCGAGTAGTTGAAATGGTGAGACTATAACACCCCAAATGCCATATTGATTGTATATGTTAATTGTTTAATTTATTTTAAAAATATTGGTTTACTTCTATTAGTTATATGGACTTTTAAATATTTTTGATTAGTTGACTAGAGTATAATAATGTTAGTATGATTAGGAGCTGAAATGAGGCTTTACAATTTTTATGCATGAAAGTTATGTCATTTTTTTTTCCTATTGGTACAATTGTGTTATATGACTTAGTAGTACAATTCTGTAATTAATTTAAAAACTTGATTCGAGCCATACTTTAATAAATATTCCCACTTATGTAAAATACATTTCTTTTGTGATAATATTTTTTAATTTCGAAAGATACGGTAGTAAAAGAAATTTAAATTTCATCATATTATTTTAAATCTAGCACTAGTTAAAAGAAAATAACGAATTAGTTTTATAAAGTTTTTACTATGGCTTGTTTTATCTTTTAGAAAGAAAAAAATCTTTTTATTCCAAAATAAAAATGTCAGTAAAATAAATCGTACACTACTTAACAATCCATTAAAAGATATTATCTACCATTAAGTACAAATTAAATAAACATGTTTTCGTAGAAAAATCATCTTGATCACTCAATCACCTTATCAGTCAAAAATAACCAATGCTACCTAATTGCACATATATTCATAACACACACTAAGCATACTTTAACAGAAAAATCATCTTGATCACTCAATTACCTTATTAGCCAAAGTGATTAATCCAAACGTTAAAAATCTGCGCATATTTATGGTACTAAAATACTATTTTTATAAGCAAGCATAGTACAGCGATCTAAAGAAAAAAAGTCCAAAAATAATTAGTGGCTCTTGAAATATTTTTATATAAGTATTTTCTGTTATCAATTATTCCAAGTAGAAGTTGTACTGATGGAGACTATTGGTTTTTCTTCCTTATAGGTATAATGGTGGAAAACATGTATCAAGGTTAAAATGAGATACTGTTGAATATTTTAAGGGCTTTTTTTAATTTTCTCAAAATATTTAATGGTGTTAAATTTTTTATCATTATTAAATAAGGGATAAGTGGATTATCCTACACCGGTGAATTATATCTTATAGATGACAAAAAATACTTACTTGTCGCTCATCCAACACGTAGTGGATTGGATCCACCTGGGTAGACACATTATTTCCGGGATAAGTGTTACAATCCTCCTGATATAGGGGTAAATTGCATTTAGCCTTTTAAATATATATATCAATTTTTAGTTACATACACTTTTTCAGTAGGGGTTCTATAAATATATCAATGTCGACCATGGTTCATTTAACAACTCTAACAAACACCATTTCTCCCCATGGATCTTCTCCTCTTTCAAAAGATCCTCCTCAGCCTTATCTTCGCCATCGTCGCCGCCATCGTAGTGTCCAAACTCCGCGACAAACGCTTCACGAATCTCCCTCCTGGCCCATTCCCTTACCCAATATTCGGGAGCTGGATCGAAATAGGCAACAATCTAGACCAGCTCATCTTGTCAAATTATGCTAAGAAATTCGGCAACCTATTCCGAGTCAAAATGGGTCAACTCAACATCATCGTCATTTCATCAAAAGAACTCGCCAAGGAGATATTTCTAACGCGGGGAGTTGAATTCGGTTCTCGTTCAAGAAACATTGTCTATGACATCTTCACCGGAGAAGGCCAGGACATGATCTTTACAGAGTACGGCGAGCACTGGCGGAAGATGAAACGAATTGCGACGGTTCCCTTTTTCACTAAGAAGGTTTGTGATTGTGATCGAGAATCAGTATTAAAACAAGAATGGCTTATTGAAACCACCTAAATTCTATGATAAAACCATCAAATAATAATATATATATATGTACACCAGTATAATTGGGTTAGGGACTATAATCCTAATACACATGAAATATTAAGTGATACATTTACGTTTAAGTCCACATTATGAAATTAATGACAATAAAGTGGTAACAGAGCGTGCAGCAGTACCACGGTGCGTGGGAGGCGGAAGCGGCTGCGGTTGTGGAGGATGTGAAAAAGAACAGAGAGGCGGCGACAAATGGGATAGTGTTGAGGATGAGGTTGCAGCTTATGGTGTATAATAATTTGTATAAAAGTATGTTTGATAAGAGATTTGAGAGTGAAGAGGATCCATTGTACGTGAGGGTGAAGGATTTGAATGGACAAAGGAGTAAATTGGGGCTGAGCCTTGAGTATAATTTTGGTGATTTTGTTCCTATTTTGAGGCCTTTCATCAAAGGGTACTTGAAGATTTGTAAAGAGGTCACTACCACAAGGTTGAATCTATTCAAGGATCATTTTATTGATGAAAGAAAGTAAGTACTACTATTATGATCATAACTATTATCATGTTGGAAATTACGTATCTTTCGTTTTAAATTAATTAAAACAAAAATATTGAGCAGTCTCTGCTTCAAATCAATCATAAATCAAAAATTTGTATGCTCATAACATTTTAACTTATTCCATTTTATTTCATTAAGCAAATCAACTTTCCCAAATTTTACTTCCAAAATTTGATGACAGATCATCCTTCTTTTTCAATATTTGGAACCAAACACAAAGCGGTAAGTAAATGAAAGACTGAAATGTATTTACCGTGACTTAAATCAGAAAAAACAATAAATTTTCATTGTATTATTGAATGGTATATGTAACTTTTCTACAGAAAACTCATAAGAACAGGGGGGAGAGAAATCAATAAATGTGGAATTGATTACCTTTTTGAAGCCCAGGAAAAAGGAGAGATCAATGACGCCCATGTATGTTACATTGTTGAGAACATGAATATTGCTGGTAAATTTTCTACTTTTTATTACATCTTTTTTACTTTCGCATGAATATTTTTCAATTTCATCTAACCGTCTAATAACATTTTACAGCATATATTCTAGTTAATAACAATTTAACCCCTGTGATATTCATAATATTTAATTTATTACCCATGTGAAAATTTAAAAGAAGCAATTTATCCCCTTCAGCCGGAGAGTATAACTCACTTGTCGAAATTAAGAGAGGACATGAAAAATGTATAGGAACATAGGGGAATAAATTGTCATATTTATCATAATACATGGGGTAACTTAACACATTTATCATAACATAGTGGATAAAATGTCAGAGTGTCACGTATAAAAATGTCAGGAAGGTGATATGAAACTTTTATAAAACTAAATGAAGGTAAACTGCTATTTTAAAAACACGTAAAGATAAATTGAACGTTATGAATATCATATTGAATTAAATTTTATATAAGTTCACTATATAATGTTGGTAACCCAATTAGGGTTACTATTGATGAAAAAAGCGACCTAATTAAATGTGTTTGAGAATACAAAATAATCTAACAAATCGATAATTGAACGGAGAAAACCTACACTAATGGCAATCCAAGTCCAACCCAAAACCTTTTGTTCTTTGTACCTCAAATCATGCCATGCAAATTCTCCAATTGACTGTGCATCAAATTCCATTGATCTTTTACTCACATTCTTCCTTTATTTATTAGCAATAGGGACGACAGTTTGGGCCCTGGAATGGGCCATAGCCGAACTAATCAACAACCCACACATCCAAAACAAACTTCGGGCCGAAATAAAATCCGTACTCGGCCCGACGGCCCAAGTCACAGAGCCCGACAACCACAAACTACCATACCTTCAGGCAGTAATCAAAGAAACCCTTCGCTTTCGAACGATCGTGCCTCTTTTGCTTCCCCACATGAATCCTCAAAACGCCAAACTCGGCGGGTACGACATTCCGGCCCGAAGCAGAATCTTGGTTAACGCTTGGCACATATTCAACGACCCGGCCAATTGGAAAAAGCCCGACGAGTTCAGGCCCGAGAGGTTTTTGGAAGAAGAGTCGAGGGTTGAAGTGAATGGTAATGATGTGAAATATTTCCCGTTTGGAATGGGGCGGAGGAGCTGCCCGGGGATGCTATCCTCCATGGCGGTTTTGGGGATTACTTTGGGCAGGTTGGTTCAGAATTTTGAGATGTTGCCTCCTCCCGGGCAGGACAAGATTGATATGACCGCAGTAAACGTGCAGTTTGGTATGTATCTTTTCAAGCATTCCACTGTTGTGTTGAAGCCGATAATAATGTCTTGAATTTCGTTCTTTTTACTTTTCTATTATTAATTATTATTATTATTAATATTATTATTTATGATATGTAATCGTAACGTAGAATTGCTTGTCATGAACTATTGTGGTTTTAAGATCGATTAATAAAATAAAACTTAGTAGCATTTGATTTTCTGGGTTTTGGGAAATAAAATTATAAGATAATGTTCGAAAACATTTGGATGTGTTTGAATTGACTCTTTATTTAACTACTTAATATGTCTGTGGATGGATGTAGCTTATTGAAAATTGTTATGAAACTATACTAAAATGAACCACAAAGAAAGACAAAATGTAATATAATATGAAGTAATTTATTTCTTTATTCTTCCCTCAAAAAAAAAAATTTATTTCTTTATTCTTGCATCTTGTTGTGTACAAATAAAATACCAATGTCTTATATTTGAAGTCAAGGATAAATCTTAAGTGAGAGATTTGAAATAACAGTTCCATAGAGTGGTACAACAAATAAATGATATTTGATCAAATTTAACTGTTTCAAAGTTCATACCAATACATGGATGAGGACGGGATCATGAAAACAATTCTATAGTCAATGCGAACAAATTAGTTTAATTCATACTTTTGATGACTTTAACTCAAGAGTAAATTTCAATTTTAAGACTAAATTACTTAATTCACATGTGCTATTCATTTTTGTTACTATCGAGTTATAGAAAGGGTCCAACCAATGAGATTAGCTACAAGATTCGGTGGGAGTTCATTGGATTGGACCTCTAGGTCTGAATGTGCGAAATGGCCATGATATTATGTTACTTATTCTTCGATTCATAAAATGTATTCATGAAAAAAAATAGTATCTGAAAAAACTCCTAAGCAACATCTTTCTCAATCAACGAAACTCTTAAAAGGCAATATACCAGTAAGATTAAATTGGTAATATACCCATCAAATGTGCACGGACTTATACCCAAATCAGAACTGACAACACATACATAAATGAAAAGTAAATCTTTCTAATTAAATATTAGTAGTAGTAATAGAAAAAAATTGAAATTTAGGTCTAAAACCAGGCCCCCAAATCAGAAGAATCAGTGGGAGCAGACATGCCGACCTTAGAGATTTTAATCTCTGTGCACATTACCATGCTTCCTTCATAATCTTATATCCAGAGCATCGGCTTATTGTACACAAATATAAGCTTTCAAACAAATAATACTGCTAAAATTTCTCATCATAAATAAAAAAAAACAAAAACAAAATGGCATAACAAGGAAAGGAAAAACAGAAGAAATTGAATGGATTATACAGAAGCGGCAGATGTCCTTTTTCTTTCTGTGTATTAAATAAATACATAAGAATCAAAATTGAAAGGATTATTGAGAACGGCCATGCTTGTAAGTTGTAGACTCGAGAAATTCAATTGTAAAAACGAGTCTTATTTATAGGCCAAGGAGATGTTGACTAGGGTTACATACCGTATTTACATTACCAGAATTGCCCTTTGTAGATTAAATGACTAACCACACCACCTATTCTAATTAAGTATTGTGGGCTAATTGGGGTCTCTACTCGAGCCCAATGGAACCATAATTTATTATGGGTGATTCGTGTCTAACTAATTTTGAGCATGGTTGACTATGAATTATTGTATTAAATTTGATAAATTTATAAGTTAAGTTTAAGTCTAGTGAAATTCAATTTGAATAAGGTTCAATTTAAAATAAATATATTAATAGTTACAATTATTTTAGTTTAATTTTGTAAAAAAAAATAAAAAACTTTTAAAGAGTGCATTCATTGTGTTTATTGGAAACGTGCAAGAGAATAAAAACTTAAAGAAAGAAACAAAATTAAAAGAACAAAGAAAGATTGCGACTACGATATATTTGATATATGGAGAGTGAAGAACTTTGTTTTGTTTTGATTATGAGATTGGATTTGGCTAGGTTTTGCCGTCCTACTTTGTTTCTCATAGGCTAATTGAGTTCTTTATCATTTTCCAGTGATGTTCTACGATTTTCAATGTATTCTTGATCTGAATTTTCGTGTTACTTAAAAGTTACGATACATGAATACTTCAAAACTTAACGTGATGCGATATTGGATATGCATTGAGTATGTAATCCTCAAATAAATGTAGTATTGATATGCATTGAATATGTACTATTCGAGTAAATGTTCAATAAGTATGAGGTCGACGTTTTTCTAGAATGAGAATTTGCTTTTGAAAAGAGTTAATTTTCATTTATCTTCTAAAAGGCCCTTTTATTTTATTTGTCTACGTCATTTTTAGCATATTACCGGAAATCGCTAAAATTGGAATTATAACATATTAGTGAATAACATGGAGACACAAGATGAATATGAAATTATCACAAGAAGATTGCAAGAAACGAACAATAGGTACAAACACTCAATATTTCAATAACAAATAACAAAAATGTTGAAAATAGTCCATAAGTCTGACATAATTACTAATAAGGCTAAAATAGTAAAAAAATTGACAAAAATGGAAAAATAAATAACTTAATATGTTTGAAGCACGAAATAAAATAAGACATTCGGTTAAAATTTGGCATAAATTGGGTTCAATTCGACCTCCTAAACAACAACGAAAATATTAGTGAAAATCGCAAAAATTGGAGCCAGAACATACTAATGATTAACATGTAGACAAAAGATGAATATCAAATTATCAGAAGAAGATTGCAACAAACCATAACGGACAAACTCTAAATATTTAAATAGCAAATAACCAACCAATTGAAAATAATCCACACGCTACAGAAAATAACTAATAAGGGTAAAACAGTAAAAATATGTCAAAAATGGAAAAATAAAAAACTTAACACGTTTGAAGCACGAAGTAAAAGAAGACATTCGGCCAGATTTTGGCAAAAAAAGGGTTCAAATCGATCTCCAAAACTATAACTAAAATATTACCGAGATCGCAAAAATTGGAGTCCGAATATATTAGTGATTAACATGGAGACACAAGATGAACACCAAATTATCAGAAGAAGATTGCAAAAAATGAAACAATAAGGGACAAACTTTCAATAATTCAATAACATTTAATCAACCAGTTCGAAAATAGTCCACATGTTGGACTAAGTAGCCAATAAAGGTAAAACAACAAAAATATGCAAAAAAACGTAAAATCATAAAACTTAAGTAAAACATGATCACCATAGTTAGTTGAGTAAAATATGGTCATCATAATAAAATATTTATGTAGTGATTCTTTCAAAGAAAACCTCAACTTAAGTATAATATCAATATATATCCTCGTATATTGCGTATCATAGTCGTAGTGTACGTAGTGTATCCTGCACTTCTGTAAAATCTGTGTCTTTGTGTCCTATATTGAATTCTATCGTATCGCCATATCCGTTTTCGTGGATCATAGCTTTGAAACAAATATTGAGGTCTAGTGTTTATTGTCTACACTAATCGTGCAACCTTAATCCCTAGATTCCTCAATGATGTTTTGAAACGAATCAAGTCAAGAATAAAGATATCCAAATTATTAGAATTTTTAATATCGTTCTACAATCATGTTTAGATTAAACCTCGACCCATTATTTATACAGAAACAAGAACATCGGTATAACGAAAACGTTCTCAAACCTCAAACTTTTTAATAAGAACCATAAAATCGTACCACGTGCACCCCTAATATGCACTCTTCGTATTCGCATACACCGAGTAGGAGTACATGAAAGAAAACAAAAAGTGTAAAGTGTAATATTAAAATTAAATAGAATAAACAAATTGATATTGACAAATAGTTAAATAAGTCCCACAAATGGGGCCTAAAACTTGTTGTGGATTTCACCTAAGAATGAGTGTCTAACTCAAAGGGACTTATAACAAATTAATATTCGACTTCTAAAATTAACTATAATTTAGCTACAAGGAAAATTGCTTGATTGATATTTATTACTTTCTCCATTCCACAATGCATGTCTTTTTAGAGAGAATTAATTTTTTTTCCACAATACATGTCACTTTAAGAATTCAAGATAAACCTTAAATGCCATTTTGACATTTTGACTATTCTTCATAAAAAATAGAGAGAATAAAGATGTGTGGGAAAGAAAGAGATGGATTATGGGGAGTTACAGAAAATTAATTGCTTCTCAATGATAATTTTGTCCAACTACACTCTTAGATTCCTAAAATATAGTGTATTAATTGATTCCTGAGAATTATAATTTAGTTTTTCAAGATTATACAAGTTTTCGACTTGACTTGATTAGTCAAACTCAAATCAGCTTTAACTATGATAGAACTAACATTTCACCCTAAAACATGTGATGATACGGTTTTTCCCGCTATGAAGATGAATGCCTAAAAGTTTTATAAGGTAAAATGCAAAGACCTTTACCGTTACGATGACTAATTAACCTCAAAAATATATTATACACTATATGCAGCATATATGTCTAGAGATAATTTGATTATTTAAATATGAAGTACATTCTTGATAGGGAAAAAACATTTAAAAAAGAATTTATCGTATTTTCTTGCTAATATTTCGTGAGTTATAATTAAAATTAAATTATATTCCTAACCATAGTACTAATTCTTAGTTGCTCAATTTCGAAAATCTTTTTTAATTTCCGTTATGATCAAATTTTTACTATCATTGACTAAACATAAGACTCACCGACCTCTTTTAATTAATTAAAAAAAAGTTATTGGGAATATACGAAACAGTCAGTCATCGTATCACACTGTCCGAAAGCCGAAGCCGCGACACTACCTTCAGAACAAAAACCCCAAAAGATTAAACCACAATAAAGACTCGGGGCATGCAGGCAACTACATATACACAGATAGATGTGAGTATATATACGAAACCCGTGTCTCTCTCTCTATCCATTGTCGTGCATGCATTTTCTGCATCTGTTCCCCATTTGCATGCACCCCACCCCTTCTCTCTCTACATCTCTACTCTCTCCCTTTCTTTCTCTCTCTACCCTCACACATCTCTATGCCTTATTTTATTTTATTTTTATTTTATTAATTTTAGCAGTAGCACCGCCGAGAGGGCCACCGACCGCCGCCGCTGATTTTAATTTCGGATTCAATCGAAGCAATTGAGCAAATGGGTTTTGTTTCTGTTTGAGGGCATTTTTGCATGCGACGTTGAATTGAATTTGATAGATTTGAACAAGGTTTGTGAAAGATGAAGTTTTTATTGTTGTAATTATTGTTAATTTTCTTGAATTTGACTTGGGTCGAAAAGATTTCCTTGATGGGATTAGGGTTTTGATTTTGATGTTCTTGTGTTTGGGGTTTTATAGGGTTTTAAATTTTCGAAGAATTGAAATTGGGTGGAATGGGGTCGAAGAATTGCATGAATGAGGTGTGCCGTAAAACGACGACGTCTGAGTGGAAAAAAGGATGGAGCTTGAAATCAGGTGGATTTGCTACTCTCTGCTACAGATGCGGGTAATTTCTTAAATTCCAATTCTGTACTCAGTCAATTGAAATTAAGGTTAATCTTGATTTCATTTTGTGAAGGATATATTGGGGATTTGCAATTTGGATTCCTATTTTGTTACTTGAGATTTGAGTGTATACTATATTTAGTTTGGGTTATCAATTTTAGCCTTTGTGAGAAGACTTTGCCTTTGTTGTGGGAGTAAAAATAAAGTTCATCTTTTCAGCTCATGCATTTCAATTGTTGTGAGTTTATTTTCAAAGAATATGGTGAATTGTTTCATGAACTAAAAGTAGATTTTGCTCTGATATTTTTAGGAGTATATGATCTAATTTATAAGACTTGGAACATAGTTATTGAAACTCTTATTTTTTTTTTTTTTTGGTTGATCGACTTATGTGTTCCATTATCTGCATTTCTTTTTGCTTGTTTCTTGCTTTGATGTTGCCTAATGTGGATTTCAGATCTGCGTATGAGAATTCAATTTTTTGTGAAACATTCCACTTGGAGGAATCTGGTTGGAGGAAATGCAGAATATGTGGAAAGGTAACAAAAAATTGACATATACACCTTGGTTTGATTTTCCTTATGGAGCTTGAGATTGTGTTTGGACATGGTTTTAATCTAAAACAAGTGAGCTCTAACGAGTATAAACAATTTAAATTTGATAATGCAGCGTATCCACTGTGGATGCATAGCTTCGAGATATCTCCATGAATACATGGATTTTGGAGGTGTCGAGTGCATAAGCTGTGCAAAGCGTTCAGAAATTCGTCCTGTGCAACCAATGCAGGTTATTTTCCACTAGAGCTTGCAAAATGCTCTAACTCTATATACTTGCTGTGACCCCCCCCCCCCCCCCCCCCCCTCCATATTTGCTAAATGGATGATGATATGCTTGACACTTAATTAATTACAGTATAAATTGTGATCTTGGTTGTGCTTTCCTTTATTTCTGGAAACCTTAGTTATGAAATTTTATAAATATTCTCATCTATTGCTCATGTGAAACGTAACTTTCACGCTTGAATAATTTGATCATGTTTCCTTACCTCTGTACCCTTTCTTCTATTGCATGCCCAATACGTGAAAACCACCATATTTAGTATTTTCAATTACTCTGTAACATGTTCTTTAAAAATGCAACATTTGAAAAAATTGCCGACTTTCACATGTTCAACCTTTCAAAACCTCTAGTGGCCCTAATGTTCTGAACCTATACTGTATTTCTATATTACAGTTGCCCAACTTTATCCAAATACATTTTCAACTTTTCAACCATCTGCAACCTATTACATTACTATACTATACATATTAAATACACTACGTTAGTACTTAATAAACATTCAAACTTATTCCAAACACATTGTGAACTATTTGCACTATCGCGAGAATCATCTAGAACTCCGAACCAGTCTTTGTTTCAAATATCTTTGACATTTTCTTGGCATATAATGTTAACCAATTGCTTAAACTTCACATCTAGCTTATTTGTTTCTTTTTCTTGCAGATTCCTGGTGATATTCTTAACCCCACATTTGGCACTAATGGTATTAAATACATTCATCCTATAGTTGTCGAAAATAAAATTGATGATGACAACTTTAGTACTGAAAGGCTTCTGCATTTAACCAAGGCAATAGGGGCCAATGACGTGGCTTCACCCCTTGGGCAACTTAAACGAGAAGAACCCATGCTTAAAAAAACTGGGGAAAGCAGCAAAAGCTTCCCAAATCTCACTCAACCGAGTCCATCATCTCCTTTCATTAAATCAGACAACATAAGACCGAAACAAGGGGTTAAGGATACAAGCGAATCTTTACCTCAGCCGTCGCTAAACTTCTCTTTGACCAGTCCTTTAGTTAGTTCAAGCTCTTTACTGCCTGTGGAAGGAATCGAACATAATAAAGGTTCTTTCCAATCGGGGCTAAAGACGAGGAATATATTGCCTAAACCTCCCAAACCTAGCCCCACAGGGGACTCGGAGACAAATAAAACGAGTGCTTCTCAAGTACGTGTTGCTAGGCCTCCTGCTGAAGGGAGGGGCCGCAATCAGTTACTTCCTCGGTATTGGCCTAAGATCACTGACCAAGAATTGCAGCAATTATCTGGAGAGTATCCATAATTATTTCTTAGTTGTTTATTTGTACATTTGAATCTTTGATTGGAAAAATTGCAACTTTAACCCACATGATTTGAGCCTCAGCTCTTTTGGTCCCTCGCTTTACAAAATTGCATTAATTGGTCGCTCCCTTTCCTATTGAATTTTTGAATTTTTGTACTTATAGTCATTTGAACATTTGATCCGAATTGGATGGAAAAGGTGCGATATCGCCAAAAGTGCAAAATATTTTAAATAATTAGGACCAAAATGCAATTGTTTAATGTAGAGAAGCAAAAATGCTGAAGGTTCAGTCCCGTGGATCTAAAATTGCAGTGTTGCTTTTTTTGATTAATTTAATTAATATCCATTTTTTCCCTTGACTAACAATTTCTAGTTTAAAATCCACGATTGTACCATTATTTGAGAAAACTCTGAGTGCTAGTGATGCTGGACGAATTGGTCGACTGGTCCTTCCTAAAGCATGTGCTGAAGTGAGTTTTTAGTTAATTTTTTGCACGGAACTTTATAAAAATCCTTATTCTCTTTTAATTTATATTAAAAAAAATTGTTATGCAGGCGTATTTCCCTGCTATTAATCAATCGGAAGGTATACCAATAAGGATTCAGGACATAAAGGGAAAAGAATGGACATTTCAGTTTAGATTTTGGCCTAATAACAACAGCCGGATGTATGTTTTGGAGGGTGTTACCCCTTGCATCCAAAATATGCAAGTACAAGCTGGTGACATAGGTATATTCTTTATATATTATTGTGCTATATATATTATAGTTTACTAGGAATTTCTGTCAGTGTCATTTCTCTTGTTTTTTTTAATGAGCTTATGATCTTGAATTCGGCACCTTCGGGGATGCTGAAATCCCCCTGAATATTTAGTTGTTTTGAAGATTGGGTGATTTATATATTAAATAGTTTACAGTAACCTTTTTTACCCATACGACAATTTGTTTTGATTGCCCTAGGAAAATTTTTGTCAATAGTAGAGTGCAGCTTTCGGGTTTATCTAAACAATCAATTGTCATAAAGTAAGGATAAAATTTTTGTACACAAAAGGGCCCCTACAAAGCTGTCATAATAGGTAAACAACAGATATGTTATATGTCGCTTATTAAAAGATCTATAATGTGGACATTTAGTGGGATACACAAAAGGACCCCACGAAGCTGTCATAATAGGTAAACAACTCTGCTGGAAAATATAAAGTACATGCCATTTATTGAGATAAAAAAAAAACTAAAGTATTCTTGCAATGGACTTAAATGTTTTGCCAAACATTGATATGAAAGTCTTATTTTGGATACTTTGAGTCTTAAAAATTTGATTTGATTCTGGATTGCAATTTTGAAAATCCAAGATGACTTGCTCCAGTGATTATTTTATACATTTCTTTAGCTCCGTGATGGAAAACTAATTCCCTTTTTACATGTTCTATTTTTATTTTGAGTAGTGACATTTAGTCGGATTGACCCTGGAGGTCAACTTGTCATCGGGTGTCGGAAGGAAACAAACAATGTTGATGCTCAGGTCAGAACTTTAGGCATTCCCCTTTCATTTCATTTTTTCCGTATCTTTTTAATTTTATGAACTATTTGAAATAGCTAACATATATGGTTTTGATGAACAATTAGGATTCCCAATCACCATACATTCCAAATGGCGATTCTGCTGGAGAAACATTGTTTTCTGCTGTTACTGACAATGTGCTTTCAGTAAGTTTTATTTTCTATTTTGTTATATCTAGTGATGTCTTTTTTTTAACCCTTTTATTCTCATTGAGATACTCTCTTTTGCTATATTGGAAAGAACGGAGGCAAAACGTCTGAAGATTCCCTTCAGAGGCACGTTGGCATTTCAGAGAAGAAGAGGGCGAAAAATATTAAAAACAAGAGGCTCTTAATGTACAATGATGATGCTATGGAACTAAGAATTACTTGGGAAGAAGCACAAGAGTTGCTTCGTCCGTCTCCAGCGGTGGAACCAACCGTTGTAGTGATCGAGAACCATGAATTTGAAGAATTTGAAGTAAATAAAATTTCATTCATCCATTTATTTCTATGTGAAAATATTATATTATTATTACTGTTTCTGTTAATTTCTTGTATTGTTATTATAGATATTGATTATTATAATTGTTTTGTTTAGGAACCTCCAATTTTCGGAAAGAGGACGATTTTTACTTCTCGACCTTCTGGGTAAGGATTATCGTATGTTCTTCTCCTGAAGGTCATCAATGTCTTGATGGGAACGTAACTCAAATTGCACTAGATTTGACTTTAGTTTCTTATGGATTCTATCATTTCATTGTATTTGGTGGGAATTCCCTTTGCCTACTCCAATTAGGTGCCCACCTTGCCCCTTCAATTATCACCTGCACCACTTCGCCATCGAATTATTGTACATGCTTTAATAGCAAATAATCATTAGATTCTACATATATCTGTCAAAAGGCAGAGGGTAAAAGGGGAAATTTAAGGCGCTTTGCTGACGGTCTCTTAACGGGGAAAAACTTTGAAATTTACGGCCTGGTGCAACTGAAGCATGAGTGATGGTTGGAGGGGGCAAAGTGATACAATTGATAGTTGAGTGGGCACTGTACATAGTTGGAGAGGGCAAAGCAGAATTTACTTTGTATATTTTTGATTGCCTGCTAATGAATCTTGACACAAAGCTTATTGGATAGTCATATCGGGATACTAAGTACAGTTGAGGTTCTCACATTCGAAAGTTCCTTAACCCCCAGCCCAAAAGTCTTCATTCTTACTGTGAAATAGTAGTATTTAAATTAGAGTGGAGTTGGAACCCTCTAGCCAAGATGACCTAAGCTTTAGCAAATATCTATCTCTCATTCTTTATTTTCTTCTAAATTTAATTAGTAGTTCCTAGATTCTTCTAGATTTAGAAAGTTCAAAAGGATTTTCAGTTGACTTGTGCTCAAACTTCCTGGCGTCTCAACAATGACATTTGTGCAAATCTTGAAGTCTTATTTTGGTCAGCATATCACATGGTTAACTACTTGTTTCATATGAAAATATATTTTATGTCTGAGAATATTGAGTTATCTTACCAGGGAGCAAGAACAATTGGCTCAATGTGACGGTTGCTCAAAATGGCGAAGGTTGCCTCTGCATGCTCTTCTTTCTGCAAAGTGGACATGTTCAGAGAATATATGGGACTCAACCAGGTCAGAACCTTTGAAAATATTTTAGTTCACTCGTGTTGTAAAAGGTTGCATTAAGTTAAGGTTTTGTTATATGGTTTTCGTATCTTCCAGTTAAACCGATGTAAACTTTTTCCTGCATGAATCTCCCCTCTGTTTTTTTTTGCAAAAGCACCCCCTTCTATTTTTTTTTCCCTGCACGAATCTATCCAAAATTTCCCGAGCAAGAAAAAATAAAGCAGCAGAGAGTTTTATGCCAAACAAAAATATAATTATACAGGGGAGTTTCATGCAGGTTTTACTTAACACGGGGTTTTATGCGTTTACCCAAGGGTAAAATTGTAAATTCACAATATAAATTAACGACATTAGTCACTAGGAGGTTGTAGCAAGTTCCCTAGGAAAAAATATAACAGGAGGGAGTTTAATGCTTATTTCAATTTAAGGAAAATCAGATGGGAGTTTCATGCAGATTTTGTCTAACACGGAGGAGGGGGTGGAAGGTGTGTATCTAATACAAAATAGCTACCCAAGGATTTGTGGTTTGAAAGTATATAGTTTTTTTTTTTTTGATTATTTTTTAGTACAGTTTGTGTTCTCCAAATATGGAGCTCTTTTTATAGTAATTTTAGAGCCTATACAAAAATCACAAATATTCTATACAATTCGAAAGAAGTAATGAATTTTCTATCATCTAATTTTAAGACAAGAAATTGCAAATTAAATTTAGAAGCTTTGAGGGAATCTTCATGTTCAAGATTAAATGTATCCGAGCTTCGAGTCTCTTCTTCACTTCCAATCACTGCATCCATGTTCAAGTTTCTTTCACATGGTAAGATATGTCAATCTCGCATTGGAGGTCTTCACGTTTTGATTCGAATCTTTTCACTTCCAACAAGAACTGTGCATCCATTACAGAGTCCATCTCTACTATTCAAGGCTGCATTTATACCAATTTAAAAAATGTAATCCTTGTGCTATTGTGCTATATTATGTAAGAGTGTACTTGTGCATGTGTGTGCCTAAACTCTCGTATATCCTCACACAACAATAGTGGAAGTGTATGTGCTTGTGTGCAATACTCTTTAAAATGCAATAAAAAACTCCCAGAAAAGAAAATTGAGAAAAAAATAAGGTTCGAATGAGAAAGAACCTCTTAGTGCATATTCTGGATTCTTGTTCTCTGTCCAAACACTAAGGCCACCATTGGAACACCATCCCATTTCTCATAAACTCATAGAAAATCAATGTTCCAAACAAGTTCTATGAATTTGGTATGGTCCATGGATTTGAAATCCATAGCTCCAAATTCCTTAATCCAAATGAGGCCTAAGGCTTCATATAGTTTTATGGTCTTGGATCTGACTGAATTGGAGATAAGATTGCATGTCTTAATTATATGGTAGATATCAAATTCATCATTTTGGTTAAAAGGATTTTACAGATTAGCTACTTGGGTATCTGGAAACCATACAAAATCAAATGATCCAAACAAGTGCTATAGATTTCTAATTATGGATTTGATATCCATAGCTTGAAATCATATAAGCTATGTTTGCTTCTTGAATCTTAGAACATTGAGCTTCATTTTTTATTCATATTCATTTCCTTATCATTTTACTCGAGAAATTCAAGAACATAGCTAGATTTCAATGAATTGAAGACCTTAAATTAAAATTTAAAAAAGAAATTCATTACAAATTTGACTGGATCTTTCATCAATCCATTATAATGACTTCTATCTTCATGATTCAGAAACCTAATGCAGTAGCTATATCTATGTCCCTTTTTTTCTGAGAATGTAGAATAGGGAACCAATTAAATTGAAATACTAGAGTTGGAAAAAAGTTTTTTTTTTCCCTTCTCGTTTCATAACAGATTGAACAAATGATTTTGATGCTGCAAATATGTACTTAATAGGGGTACCCCTTTCATTGAATTTGTAATGTCACATCCTTCCAATTCTGGCATAGTTAAAATGTCGTGCTCTTTTACTGATGTAGAAAAAAGAAAGTCAATGCTTTTACCTAACTTTCTATAGTGGTGATTCTATTCCAGGTCTTATTGTTCTGCTCCAGAGGATATAAACCCAAGGGATCTTGAATCTTCTTTTAGTATTAACAAGGGTATGAATCAGTGCTCGATTTCATTTATACAAGAACTCTCTCTCTCTCTCTCTCTCTCTGGGGACTAAAGTATCCCATCCTTTTCTTTATTCTATTTTTTTTTTTCTCAGAGTCTAAGAAACGAAGAATTTCAGAGACCAAGGTGGTCTCCAAAGAAGGCGAGCCTTCCGGCTTAGATGCTTTGGCAACAGCTGCAGTTCTAGGAGACAACATAGTCGAGATCGGAGAATCTTCAGTGGGGGCCACAACAAGACATCCTAGGCATCGTCCAGGCTGTACTTGCATTGTCTGCATTCAACCTCCGAGTGGAAAAGGGAAACATGAGCCCACGTGCAAATGCAATGTTTGTTTGACCGTAAGACGTCGTTTCAAGACACTAATGATGCGTAAGAAAAAACGACAATCGGAACGTGAAGCTGAGCTTGCCCAAGGCAAGGATAAGACTCCGGCCCAAACGGGACTTTTGAATATAAGCCATCAAGATTTTGAAATAAATGATAATGGAATTCAAATCGATTTGGATGAAGCAAATAAAGGGCAATTGGATTTGAATTGTGATCCTCATAGGGAAGATGATATTCTTGCTGGAATGAGCTTGACAACGCTAATGAACGCTGCTACCTTGCCTTTGGATGATATGTATTTGGGGCCGAATGGGATACCGAGCTTAAGGCCTTGTTTGGCTGACGAAGAAACTGTTGTTGATGAAGGAGGCTTCATATCTGGAGATATCGAACAAGAGAATAATAGACAAGACGAGTGAATGTTCGACTTTTTGATACTACTTTGCTTTTTAAATTATTTTCAAGTTAGATATGATAATATATATATGTTTCTATTTTGTGATTCTGTTTCCTTTGGTTATACCTCCCTTATAGTTTGGGTCATACACCTTGAAAGTTTGAATGAGTTTGGTTGATATTGTTGTGTTCTTAAGCCCTACATTTGTGGATCATCTTTGTTTTAGACTTGGAAATAGTTATTATAATTTAAGGGAATTAAGAGTGAAGTCTAAGTTGTTTATTGTTTCCTTCTGAACCTGAATAATAAGTATTTGTCAGTTGAGGTTTAAGTTTGTGTGTAATATTCTTTTTGCAGTGAGTTTATTAATCCTAGAATAAATTGCCAGTAGTTTCTTAGATTTTCAATATCGACGTACCACATCAATGATAATATTTTCCAATTTTGTTTAGTGCAAAAAATAAATAATACATAGTGTAAGATTTCAGTATCTTTCTTATTAATTATTTACAAATGAAATTTTCTTTAGTTACATGACATTTAAATCCTTAAAAGATTATGCATATATAATAATATTTGTATCACGTTTTTTGAATTAATTATTTGAAGGATTACTTCCACTTTGCACTGTCAAATTAGGTCAGTTTGACTATTGCAGCCTCAAAATTTAATTATTTCACAACCTCAAAACACCTTAATAACTATATTTTGTACCATTGAAACACCTTAATGACTTTACTGTGCATTCTCAAAACACTTTAACGTAGCAAAAAACCTATTTACAACGGCCAGTTATAAAAATCATATTTTTGTGCAAAGTAAAGTCATTTAAGTGTTTCCATGATGTAAAGTGGAATATCGAATTTTTTAGGATACAAAGTATCGAACTAACATAATATGAGAGTGAATATCGTTCCACTGTTAACTATTAGACAGAAATTGCGCATGCGTACATTAAATTATCACATGACTGTTTACATGTCATAAAGTGATAAAATATTAGCACGGACAAGTATACAATATGGCAGAATTCGTCCCAAACTAATTACAAGAAGAACCGTCATTTCCATTAAATTAGAAATTTGAAATTGGGACTAAATTCATGCAAAATGGTAAATTACGGGACGAAATTCGACAAGTTGATATAGTTTAGGATGAAAAACCAAAATTAGTAATTAGTTTAGGACAACATTACGAAAAAATATTAAATTACGGGACGAAATTCGATGAGGTGATATAATTCGAGATGAAAATCCATAATCACTATTTAATTTGTGACATTTTCTGCAACTTTACCTTCCATGTATTTAATTCTTATAAAACCAATCTTGTCATCATGGAATATTATAAAAGTTAATTTGACCAGCACTTTTTTAAAATTATTATTATAGAATTACTTTTTCAGTGTTGCCCATCCTAGATAAGTCATTTAAAATACAAATAATATAACATCCAACATTTCAAAAAGATAATAGAAAACACCAATTTATTAATACTCGCACATAATTAAGAAGCTGAACACACAACGTCCATAAAAAAGCAGTAAAATAAGACATGAGCAATACGCTTGCCCGACAATCTTCAAATTAAATAAAACTAAAGATAAAGACTTGAATTAATCTATATATATATATATAAATTAACCCTTGAAGTTTTCCCAATTATACTTGATCGGCACCAAATGAAGAGGAACCTTCTTCCTCAAATTAAGCCCAAACTCCTCCTCCATGTTCAACTCTTCGGGCTTCATCCCATTCGGCAGCTTCCAATCAAAAGAGTACAACAAATTCGAACAGACAAACATAACCGAAGTCAAACCCATATTTATCCCGGGGCACATCCTCCGACCCGACCCGAATGGCAAGTACTCAAAATTCTGCCCCTTAAAATCGATATCCTTTCCCTCAAACCTTTCGGGTCGGAACTCATCCGGGTCATCCCACATCTTCGGGTCACGCCCAATAGCCCAAGCATTCACAAGTACCCGTGTCTTACCTAGCACGTCGTATCCACCGATCTTGCATTGTCGTATGGTTTCATGTGGGATCAAAAGTGAAGCTGGTGGATGTAGCCTAAGTGTTTCTTTTACAACCAATCTGAAGTAGGTGAATTTGTCGATTTCGATTTCGGGTACGCTCGGTTTTCTTCCGATTATGGATCGGATCTCATCTTGGACCTTTTTCATGACTCTAGGGTTTCTCATAAGTTCGGCCATTACCCATACCATGGTGACGGAACTTGTATCCACCGCACCAAGAAATATGTCCTAACATAATTATAAATTAAAATTAAATTAGTTAGTTAGTTAGGTGCATGTATATTTATGTAGGATTTTCTGTTTTGTAATGACATGAGGACAAATTTTCCCAACAGCAATACAATACAATACAATACAATAGTCTCGGCTGCTTCTTCAAGAATTACGCACGCATAGTTTTTGATTGTTTGTGCATCATCATGTATATATAAATATATATGCATGCAATTAGTTTCACCTAATTTTGGAGGTTTAGTTAATATTTTGTAAATTTGAGGAAGATTTTAGAAATTGGATTGAGTTTATAAAATAAGTTAGATTTCATGCAATAAAAAAAATTAATCTTTTAAGATGGAAAAAAGGAAAAGAATGCTAGCTTTTAATCAGGAGTGTAAAAACAATGTTATGAATTCTTAAGATTCATAATTAGATCGATCTAGTTGAAAAAATGCTTAATATATTTAAGATTAATTCTAATTAAGTACTCCCATTTATTCAAATAATGCATGCAAAACTTAATTAGAAAAGAAAAAAAAAAAAGGTTTAGATCCGAATACCACAAGAATTGCCTTCATATGTTGTTTGGTCAACTTCACAACGGTGGACCTTTCCTTAGCTAAACCAAGCATAACATCAATAATATCTTCAGTCTCCGGTGTGGGCCGTGTAGAATCGAGATGTTCTTTAATAACCTTCTCAAAAAAAGTATCAAAACTCTTATAGCACCGGTTCAACCTCCAATGGAGCCCCGTAAGCAAATCAATAACCCACCCGAACCTCGGTGAGAAAAAGTCGGAAGCCGAAAACCCACTCAACAAAGTCATGGCATCATCAATCACTTGTTTCAATTCCCCATGCTCGAATTGGTTTCCCCTGTGGCTCGTTCCAAAGGCCACACGGCAAATAACGTTGTTGGTAAGCGTGAACATTGTGTCGTTCATTTCCACGGGAGTGGGGGCATCTCGCTTGATGTTTTCGACTAGATGAGCAACTTCGGCTTCTCGTACGTACCAGTAAGATTGAACTCTTTTGGAAGTGAAGAGTTCCATGACACACATTTTACGCATTTCTCTCCAGTACTCGCCGTATGGAGAAAATGCCAAGTCCAAGAAATCGTACGAGATTTTCTTTTGACCCCTAGAGAGGGGTCTAGTGCAACAATCGAGATCGTGGGTTCGAAGGACTTCTCGTGCCATGTCAGGGGAGGAGACGACGAGGGTCGGGACTCGGCCGAGTTGTAGAAGCATGACGGGGCCGTATTTATGGGAGAACTTCCATAGGGACTGGTTTGGTAGTTCGCCAAGTTGGTGAAGGTTGCCTATGATGGGAAGCTTTGGTGGAGAGGGGGGGAAATTGTATTGTTTTGTTTTGTCTTTTGAGGGGAAAATGAGGTAAATGATGGGGATGAGGAGTAGAACAACTGCCGGAAGCCATGGAAATTGGAGAAAAAGTGAGGAAAAAAGATCCATGATATATATATTTTGCTTAATTATATATATATATATATATTCTTCTTTTTCTTCTTCTTTTTCTTTGTGTTGGTGTTTTTGGCTATGGAGAATGAAAAAATGAGTGCTACATAGAGCCTCATTTATAGTACTGCTGATGAACCATATTTAATGTAGGTGCAAGCATCTTTTTTGAAACGTGGTGGATGCCTACCCCACATCAACCAACTCATAATTTTGGATATGTTTTAGTTTGCCCATATATATCAAAACTAGAACTTTTAAAATAAAAATTGATATTTTGTTAGTAATTTGGGTACGATATATGGAATTATATTTTAATATAAGGCCACAGAAAGCATCAAATTTTCTAGTATAAATAATATTGTATGTTTAAGTTTTTAAATAATTGGTCTGGACTCTGGAAGCGATACTGGATTCAAAGAAAGTGAATGAATCCCACTTGCCTTATTGATGTGTAATTTTATTTTATGTAATTTGAACAATATCATTAAATCTTGCGGTTATTAATAATTTACTTTTAATACTTATTCCCATTTTTGACAATTGAGACTTACTCGTCATTTTTTAAAACTCTATCCACTTGCATTAATCCTAATATTTATATGAAAAACATTATTAATTGTACTTGCTATAATTGGATATATACATCCTCTATTTCAAAATACATATTATTTAAGATTGTTGCACAAGGAATAAGAAAATCATTAATAATTTAAATTGGAATAAAATAAAAGTCTTATGGTACGAAACTATTCTTAAAAAGAAATGAAAAAAATGTGCAACTTCTCATATCCATCATTAATAAGAAAAGATAAAATTGTCAAAAATAAATTAAAATCTTTCTTGAAATTCTTGAACGATGTGTATTTAAAAAAAATTACTAAACCAACATAAATTAAAATCTTTTTTGAAATTCTTGAACGATGTGTATTTAAAAAAAAATTATTAAACCAACATGTATTTTGAAATGGATGGAGCATCCAAATTGAAATTGTTCCAATTAAATGAGTGACTTTAATTACTCCGACCAAACTCAATCAGAGATAAAATTTGTGTATGGATTAACAAACAAATTTTGTGGATAAGCTTTGTGAATGATTCCATCTCTTAATTATACTAACCATAACAAATAAATGTAACCTAACTAGTTATTCTTTTTTTTCTTTTTTCAATCTGGGATAAAATTTGTGTGTATGGATTAACTAACAAATTTTGTGGATAAACTTTGTGAATGATTCCACCTCTTTATTATACTAACCATAACAAATAAATGTAACCTAACTAGTTATTCTTTTTCTTTTTTTCCCAAATTTATACAACGCTTAAAAATTTATCTAAAATATTGGACTTAGGTTTAGACCCATTAGACTAAAATTTTATTTGGAGCTTTGGTTTAATTTCAATTTCTAAGAAGGGTAAACACCACATTTGATCCCTCTTATCATTAACTTTTTACAGAGTGGTCCCTCTTATGTTTTTTTTCTCAGTTAAGTCCCTACTATGTATTATTTGTTTCACTTTAGTCCTTTTCAGGTGTTCCAAGACGGTTCTGGTAACATCTGATATGCTCATAAGGGCAATTTCGTCATTTCAAGTAAACTAACATGGATATTTTCGTCTTTCTAATCATTTGAAAAAAAAACTAAAGATTTAATATCTTCCAAACTACGCTTTCATTCCAGTCCAACTTAATCGTCCATTTCGTTCCAAACTAAAGTTTTCTCCCAAAATCTTCTTCAAACACCAAAATTGCTCACCAATTAAATAATATCTCAAATGATCTCAATAGCGAATGGACGAAAATGCCCTAAAAAATATTCATATGCATGTCACGTGTTATCAGAAAAACCTGATAAGGACTAAAGTGAAACACTTAATTCATAGTAGGGACTAAAGTGAAATAAATAATTCATAGTAGAGACTAAAGTGAGAAAAAAAACATAAGAGAGACTACTCTATAAAAAGTTAATGAGAAGAGGGACCAAAAGTGATATTTACCCTTCTAAGAATTCAGCGGATTCAGGTTAATAAAACCAGGATTTGGAATCCAAGACTATATGTGGATGAGTTTGGGCTCAGTTTTATGGGTTTCATGGGATTGGACTAATTGTCATACCTATGAAACTTAGAATAAACATATTCACAAATCTACACTCAAACTTTTAAAATCTGTAAAATATTGATTTGACACATATTATCTATTAATTTTCCCAAACTCTCTAAAATGACATTGATTTGACACATAACACCAACTTTGTTCCCCAAACCCCAATATCCGAACACAATCCAAGTGGTGTTTCAAAAATTTTCAGAACCACAAACCTACCAAATGAGGTTTCAAAGGTTTCACCGAAATATTTTTTTAAAACCTAGACCTCTGAACCCAAAACCTTCTAAATATAGCCTAATATCATAGGATTGGGTCTAAAGTGAGAGCTACTTAATTTAAATGATTAAATTTACACTAAATTAATATTAAAGTCCGATTTATTGACAACCCTAGCTCCTAGTTAACAAGTTTAGGGTTGAAAATTTCAATCAAATCAAGCCTCGATGTTTGACTTGAGCTTGTTTGAGTTCGGTTCATCACACTAATAAAATAAGCTTGAACATCATTTTTTGTTCGTTACGTAACTTTTATAGCACGGCTCAAGCTCGAGCTCAATAAGTTGAAAATTAATAATATACATGTAAAAAATCAAACTATTCGTTATTTGGCTCGAACATGTTTGTTAAACAATCAAACCAAACTAAAACAAAAATTTGAAACTCGATAAAATTCAACCAAGCACCATATTCCCTAAATAATCTAATTAATATGACATCATTCTTAACAAATGCATCTTACATGTATAACTACTGATTTAAGTGCATTGGTATAATGTAAGTTTTCTAAACTATGGAATTACTTGTTTAGATCCAACTTTTTTTTTTTTTTTTGGTGTTCTAGAAGTATTCAGATCTTTGATTTGAGTTAATTCATTTACAGAAGTGTCAGACACATTAAGTGATCGGGAACATCTTTCAATGTGAATTCAAACTTGAGTTCGTCACATTGTGAGAACTAGAAGTCCATTATAATATTATATCAATAAATTGGTGGTGTTTAAATTCAACTTTAAGACGCTTCTCAATAAAAATAATTTTAAATTTTCATCTGATTTATCTTGTATATTGAAGTTTCAAAAGATTAATGAATCTGAGTTTTTAAAATTATCTTATGAAGTATTTTTTGCACTTTGCACCCTTAAAAATTAGATTTAGCACTTTGCACCCTCTTTTATTTTCAGGCAAAAACTCAAGGGCAAAAATAGGTAATTCAATTGTAAATCTTTGGCACTTTGCACCCTCAAAATAAAATTAGCAATTAACACTCTCTAATTAAGAATAAATCAGTAACTTGCACCCCCGAAATACAATAAATAGGCACTTTGCACCCCAAAACCCCAAAATTAACACTTAACACCCTCAAATAAAAAAAAACTCAAACCCCTCGTTTTTCCGACAAAGTTGAAAAAAATCTAAGGCGAAATAAATATTTATTTATGGGTCTTTGATATTCTGAAGTAGACAATGGATTTTTGAGAATTTTAATTGTACTTTATTTAGTTATTTATGGATATGTATACTGATGAAAAGAAAGATGGAGGGAGAAATGAATATTCTAGCATTTATAATTGTATTTTGCAAAATTTAAGGAAGAAATGAATTACCTATTTTGCTTAGATTTTTTTCATCCCGATGGTCAACTTTGTCGGAAAAAACTAGGGGTTTGAATTTTTTTCTTAATTTGAGGGTGTTAAGTGTTAATTTTGTGTTTTAGGGTGCAAAGTGCTCATTTATTGTGTTTTGGGGGTGCAAGTTGCTGATTTGTTTTTAAATAGAGATTTTTAAGTGCTAATTTTATTTTGGGGGTGCAAAGTGCCAAAGATTTATAATTGAATTACCTATTTTGCCCTTGAATATTTGCCTGAAAATAAAAGAGGGTGTAAAGTGCTGCATTTTTTATATTTCGAGGGTGCAAAGTGCTAAATCTAATTTTTAAGGATGCAAAGTACCTATTTTCCATGTTTTGGGGGTGCAAAGTGCAAAAAAACCATCTTATGAACACTTGCATCAGAAGATTCTACTCCAATAAATTTTTTTTAAGTACTACAGTATAAATTAGTTTGAAGTGATCATCCAGCACATCTCCATCAGAAAATTATTTTTATGATTAATAATAACGACTTTAGTAAAACGTCCAAGGACATTAATACATACTATTATATATAAAAGGGTGGATATTACACACGTTTTATTATAATTAATAATAATTCCACTCCATCATCCATAGATTGATGGATATTAGTTTCCACTTCTCCGAAACTTTATTACTATTAAATTGATCTCCAATTATACTTAATGGGCACCAAATGAAGAGGATACTTCTTATGAACGGTCAACCCCGCCTCTTCTTCCACGCCAATATCTTCTCTCTTCACCCCATCGGGCACCTCCCAATCAAAGCAATGCAACAAATTCGCAAGCGTAAACTCGATAGCCGTAGTACCCATCATCAATCCGGGGCAAATCCTCCGACCCGCCCCGAACGGAATCAACTCGTAATGCCCTCCCCTGAAATCAACCTCACTCTCCTCAAACCTGTCCGGATTGAATTCATGCGGATCTTTCCAAGTATTCGGGTCCCTTCCGATGGCCCAGGCATTGACGTGGATCCTGGTGTTGGCCGGGACATCGTAGCCTCCGATTTTGCAGTGCTGCATCGATTCACGAGGGAGGAGGAGGGTGGCCGGAGGGTGGAGGCGGAAGGTTTCTTTGACCACCAATTTTAGGTATTTGAGATTTGGGATGTCGTCTTCGGAGACTTTAGGTTTTCTTCCCACGATTTTGCGTATTTCGGCTTGTACCTTTTTCATGACTCGGGGGTTTCGGGCTAGTTCGGTCATTGCCCACACCATCGTTAGGGAACTTGTGTCTATGGCCCCAATGAATATGTCCTGCAAGTGCAAACAATTAATTAATCATCACAAGAAAATTCTCCAATGACACAAATTATTAATATATAATATAAAGATATCAAAAAATATTCACAAACATCATAACATAATATAATAAAAACACTTTATATGTCTCATATTATCTATTTTAGATAATGACTTTAAAAGATGTGACAACCAGCAGCTTGCTGTAAAAGGAGACAAAATTAACTTCATGTACTAGGAAATCTTGATATCTACTATTCTACAATATTTGTCAAAAACCCAGTTCAAATATTTTAGTTGTTTTCATCAATATTTATAATCAACAAAAATTAGTTTATTCAAAAAAGAAAAAGAAAAAGAAAAAAAAACTTTTTAATCCGTTTTCTATGTTGTATGCACATTTAATGAACAAATTCAATTCATATTTCTCATATACCCGAATTGCATAAAATGATATATAAAAAAATCATAGACAAGAAAAAACATCCAAGGTGGCAAAGACTTAGACAGATTGACATGCTGAATGAAAAAAGAAATCAAGAATATTGTCACAAACTCAATTCAAATCATTATTGGATATATAGATCCAATCCAACAATGAGTACTTTTCTCAAATATTAAAAATAAATCAATAATTAGTACTATTTATAAGCATATGATATTAATGATGAGATGAATAGTTTCAATTACCATAAGAATTGATTTGATGTGGTCTCTGGATAATTTCACCGAAGCCGTCTTGTCTTTAGACAAGCCAAGCAAAACATCGATAATGTCTTCATGTTCCGACTTTGGTCTATTGGGATTAAGATGTTCATCAATAACCTTTTCAAAAAATCCATCAAAATTGCGAAACAATTTCTCCAACCTCCTGTGGAGCCCCGTGATCACATCAAAAACCCACCCGTATTTTGGAAAAAAATCCGCAACCCAAAAGCTACTCAACATAGCCATAGCTTCATCAATAGCTTCTTGAAACTTACCATACCCTTCAAATTGTTGCCCTTCATAACTCTTACCAAAAGCAATGCTACAAATAACATTATTTGTAAGGGAAAATATTTTTTCGTTAACCTCAATTGGTTTATGTGACAAATCTGAAATTGAATTGATCATACTAGTTACTTCTTTTTCCCTTACATGCCCAAAAGATTGGACCCTTTTCACAGTAAAAAGTTCAATGACACAAAGTTTACGAATTTCTCTCCAATATTCACTATAAGGGCCAAAAGCCACATCTAGTAAATTATAGGAAAGTTTCATTGCACCATAGGAGTAGGGCCTAGAACAACATTCTAAATCATGGGTTTTGAGTACTTGTTTGGCCATTTCGGGGGACGAGATGATGAGGGCTGGAACTTGACCGAGACGTAGAAGCATGACGGGACCATATTTTTGTGAAAGTTTCCACAATGAACGATGTGGGATTTTTCCGAGTTGGTGTAAATTGCCAATGAAAGGTAGTCTAGGAGGACTTGGAGGAAGATTGTGAATAGGCCTTTCATTTCTTGATTTTGATTGAGAAAGTAACCAAAGTAAGGGGAGGATGAGAAAGAGGATTACTGCAAACCATGGTGAAGAAAGAAAAGGGTACAACTCCATGAATAGAGATTTGAACATGAGACTGATAAAAATGGTCCTGGATTTTTGAGAAATTAATAGGAATACATGTTGGTTTTATGCTTACTTGCATCATTTTGCTTCCATTTTTTGTGCTTTGTAATTAAATTTCAAGAATCTCGAGGCCATGTAGTGGATAAAGTTTAGGTTGGGGGCAAAATTGTATTTTTAGTCCACCATTAACATTTTTGGTCATAAACTTTCTAAAATTGTACTTTTAATCTTAACTGCAAAGTAAATTTTCATATTAGTTAAAAAGTTTATAATATTATACTTTTAATTTGAAATTTTTTAAGAATATTTTGCACGTTTGGTCCAATAGGATAGTATGTTTAGCCCTTTTTTTTTTGGGTCATAAATTGTCTTAGTGTTGCACTTTTCATCCAAAAGAAGGTGAAAACGCCATCATTCTAAAAGATGGAGACAATATATTAGTATAATTATATGAAGTACAGGACTAAGAATGCAAAGAATTGAATACAAACATAGGAGATGACAAATGCAATTATCTACAATTTTTAAAATATAGTAGGTACACTCCTTGTGAATTGAATTCTTGTTTTATATACATACCTACAATCAGCAGTTGGTGGTATTCACCGAAAGCCATTAATATTTGTAACAAGAAGTAGAGACGTGAGGAATTTTTCGAACCGCTCTTTAAATTAAACAGATGGGAAGATATTATATAAGGCAATCGAGATAAGTCATACGAATATTAAGTTATTAACATGACAAATGGTCATACATCACCTGTGTAAGCAAACATAGAAATTAATTCCAAATACATTTTTATTCTCTTTAATTCAAAACTAAATTAAAAAAATATTTAATATTTAGAGATGGTTGTAAATTAATATATATACAATCTTTTCAGAAAAAATTGAAAGTCTGGTCATAAAATAATGTTGGGATTACTATTAGTTTAAGTAACAATAATGGATAAATATATGTATGGGTTTTCTATTCAAGATGGTTGGGTCAAGTGGTATCGACTTGTAACCTCTAGATGTAAAATTCAAGTTTAAATCTTATTGCAGTCACCTCACTTGGAAGGATTTATACCTAATACGCGATCCAAGCTATAAATACACAATTTATTAGATAAAAAATATCCATTACTGTAGTGCATGTAATATATAAGCGAAATATTTTTGTTAGACTATAAAACTTCAAATAATTCGTGAATTCCATTTTTAATTTCCGTGACACAATTCTATCAATTTAATATAAAGCTTCACTAACTTACATACATAATAGTTCCACAAATACATGTATAGACTGATCACAAGACTAATAATGTCGAAGTATTAGAGAACACGTACTAATGTTATTCTGACGTTAAAAATTATTAGAAGTATAAATCTTGTTTAGTCTAAGAATTGTATATAATTAAGTATGAATACCTAACATTCAAAACTAAATCTGTAAGAACTTAAGTATAGAGAGAACAAAACACTTTCTATAGTTGATATTTAAGTCTAAAAATAAATTCGAAATACTACATTTGAGCTCCACAACAACTAACACCTTAAAAAAATCCCTTGATCCCCACAGTTAAAATGTGCACAAAGTGAACACAAACAAATTACCTCGTGTACGTGTAATCAAAAACAATTTACCTCCTTGTGATAAATAAAAGGGTATAATACATCTCTGTATTTTGTTAAAGAAACACAAAAATTTCCTCTTAGTTTTTACATTTTCACAGGGGATAAAATGTTACTTAGACTATATCATAGGTTCGAATCCCTGTTGGGAGAGGTACCCACATTAATGTGCCCAACCCGCCTCGAAAGGGATTAAACCCTTGGGAAACCAAAAAAAAAAAAAAAAAGTAAAATATTCATTAGACAATATCACATGGTGATAAATGACTTATTATCACAAATAAATTGTCCGTTTACTTAGTCAAGATAGAGTTAATTGGTCATTTTTCACGTCAGAATGAAGGATTACTTAAAAAATTTCAATTACAACATTTAAAATGTAAACAAAATTATTTTAAACTTGAAAACTGATTAGCTAGATGGGAATTTTTTTACAAGCGCCCACTTTGATTTGTCGTATATTGAATTTGCCATGGATTAAGATTTTGTTTCCTTGGGTTGTTTCAAATATTTAAATATTATAATTTTTCGTAGAACTTTTTCAGATTATTTTTTAAAACAACACTTTGAGAGGAAAAAGAAACTACTCTATAATCATTTTGATTGATCAAGCAAATATCAATGACGATTCCATAAGTTGGTTAGGAACGTAGAAATTTGGATCCATGAAAATTGTCTCATTATTAAATCATTTCCAAATGTATTAAAAATATATGATCTTTCTGCACATAATCAAATGATGTTTGACTTTGTTATATTTCATACACCCAGATAAAAATATAATACTCTATCCAAACTTGATTTCTTAATAGAAAATTGGAGTTATAAAAGCAATTAATTAAAATTTTATAAGTTAACGGAAATTAATTTTGATATCACTCTTTACTCAAGTCATCAACCCTGATATTTTTTTTTGTGGGGCCCATTAACAACAAACTTGTATTATGTTAGTTTTATATTTATTTTTCAGTATATAAATACAAACAACTTTAAATTACAACTAATTTTTTATAAATAAAGAATAGGATTCAGGGGGTCCATACACCCCGTGAATGCCTATTTTCATATCATAATAAATTGTACATTAAATATATCACATGGAGATAATTTATCAAAAAGGGGTCGCGGTCCGACAAAAATAAAAATCCTTTAAAATTTGATTCTTTTTTATTTTATTTTTTTATTTTTTTTCCATAAATTTATAAATCCCCCAAAGGTTAACATGTGCCTTGCACATGTAATTGGCGCCTCCGCATTTTTCTCAAAAATTTGATCTGTTAAACAAATAAGATATAAGGGACTCGGGTTCTACAAACAACATATGGAGTAACCTTTTATTTTTTTTTTTTAATAAATGACAATATATGGAGTATGAAAATATTATATAGAAGCAATAGTGATATTCACCATACTATGAATTATGGATAGCAAAACTTAATAATATACCACAACACAATATTGAAAGTATATTGCAACACTGATTCAAAACACATTTTCAATGACACACAAATAGTATCTTTTGCAACCTCCACCCTCAGACGTTCTCCTGAAACATTGAAACATACATAAATATTAAATTTAAGGTTGTTTGTAAGCACTGTCATTCAATCGCGGCTTTGCAAGTGCGGGTAATGGCTTGGCAAGAAACAAGTCACCTATAGATTCAGCCAAATCAATATTTGCCACGCCATTTGGTGCATTCCAAGTGAATCCATGAATAAGTCTAGTCAGAAGCATGGTTGCCAATGTTGAACCAAGTAAGAAACCAGCACAACCTCGTCTTCCGGTACTAAAAGACAACATTTTAAGTTCTGTATCCACTAGAACAACATCAGAAGCATCATCATGGTCATGGATGTGCCGCTCGGGGCTTAAGTGGCTCGTTCCAAACCCTAGGGTTTCGTCCAAGGCCAGGACGACTCAACAACACATGGCTATCTTTTGGTATGAAATAGCCAGAGACAATTGTATTTTTTGTGGATACATGTGGGACGAAAGTGCCACATGATGTAACCTGAATGCTTCATTTGCGCAAGCCTTCACAAATTCAGTTTAGATAAATCGGACTCTTGTACTATTCTGTCTCTTCCGACCACATCATCCAATTCTTTGTGTGATTTATGAAAAATTTCAGGTTGATTAATCATTTCCGCAATAGCCCACTCAATTGCATTTGACGGATTATCCACTGTGGCTATCATTGTTTCATGTTTATGCAATTTAATTATAAGATATTTATCATTCCCATTCATAACTAATTCAATGGATTTGAGCTTACAGTAAATTAAATAGTCAGAGTACTTACAGTAATTTGAGCTTCGATTTCTTCAATTATTAACAAAGGATTGTTCGCTAAATCATCCTTGAGATTGATGAGAACATCAAGAATGTCATCTTCTTTTTCTTTCATCCCATTATTCCACATTTGAACCCTTTCATCAATCTCTGGATCTTGGTATTTGGTTATATTTTCATATGCCTTTTTCAAAATTCTTTTGTATCCATCAAAACCGAATACTTCTAACCATGGAATGTAATCAGCAATGCCAAACCCATAGAGATACGCAAGTATTGTGAATAATCCTTGTACATGTTCTTCCTCTTCCACACCGGGGCCTCCATCTTCCTTTTCTTTCTAGAAGAACCTCTTGTTGAACATAAGTCTCCTAATCACATTTCCACAATATTGGTGTGCCACATTTCTCACATTCACCATGCCATTTGTCGATGAGTCTTGCCTCAGATTGAAGACATAATGTACAAGGTGGTCTGCTTCTTCAGCTCTTTTATCATGAAACCAACGGTGCTTTGCCATTGAAAGCACTTCGGTGGCAAGAACTCTTCTCATTTTTTTCCACTTGTCACCAATAGGTGAAAGGGCTGCGGTTAGGTACTCGTTGCTTGAAATTCTACCAGACATACAATAAGGTTTTGAAGAAAATATTACGTCTTGTTTTTTCAAGAATTTTCGAGCAAGTTCAGATAATCTAACAGGAATTAAATGAACCCCACCAACATGCAATCTTGGTGTTCATTTCATCCATAACTTGGTCTATCCACCAAATTAAACATTGGCTTGTTCTTAATCATTTGGAATAGGCATCCGAAGATTGGCATTGGTGTTTGTCCCGGGGGAAGGGAAGAGTGACTCTTCTATCTCTTTTGAATTCCAACCGCTTGTAAGAGATCACTTCAACCATTAAAGCAATGCATGTATAAAAATGAAAAAAATAATGTCTCAATTCTTTCAGTATAGAAGGGGTTTGTTTTGATATACATTGCATCAATGACTTAATTAACTTTGTTAGTTATGAAATAACTTTTGAAGATGTGTTGTGTGTATTGCAATGATAAAGCAAGGAATTTTTGAAATAAAATCGAAGTGCTTCGAGGTTGTGTTCCAAGTAAGCTGCACCATGTAATTTATAAGATGGTGGAAAAAATTAGATTGTTGTAATATCAATGGAAATATTGTTAAGAATGAAATTATGTTTTAAGTATGATATATTTTATACGCATATATAGGATAACAATAATATTCATCTTTATTTTCAAAACAATATAATATGGTTTGCAAGTATAATCAAGTCTAATTTGCAATCTAATAGTACTTTAATACATGGTGAATTGCACGAATCATCCCTCCTGTATAGCATTTTCTACACTTTTATCCATACTAATTAAGTTATTTCCTAGCACTTGGATCATTCGTATCACTTGCTTATTTCATTTATCAAATTTCTGGAAAAAATATGGCAGCTTCAATGACATGTGCATAACACATGATAACGTTGGGGGTATATTTGCAAATATATATATAAGAATATTCTTAAAGAAAAGAAAAAAGACTTGCATAAACCACCCCTACCACAACGCCTACCCCGTCCAAATTGGATGTGACTATTTGGTCGCGGACAAATTTGGGGATGGGGGTGTTGGTGTCAGAGGATGTTTAACTATTTTTTTTTTGGGAAAAAATTGAATCATTATTAAATTTTTTTATTTTTATTTTCCTATAATCAGGAAAATATGACCCTAGAATTCGTCATGTGCCCTACACATGTCATCGACGCCAGTGCATTTTTCTCTTAAAATCTATTGGTGAAACATATAAGTGATACGAGAGACCCACGTTCTAGAAGAAACTAATAGAGGACAAAATTGTCAAAAGAATTATGGGGGGGGGGAGATGGACGATTTATGCGATTCATAAATAAAGTTATAAAGTGTAATAAATAAAAGAAAAACATTCACAAAATAAGGCTCAATTTAATATATATATTTTTAAACTCTTAAAACAATCTAACAACATACTATTATTTTGTTTGAAATCAACTTTATAATTTCAATCACCATTATGAAGCAAGATTTACTATGAAAGCTGTAAATTAAAATGCCATGATTAAAACATATTGTATTTGAAATTATATTTATAATCTCCTCTAAAAGAAGCCAAATTCGAATTCTATATACATATGTGTGTCATGCCCAAGCGTGATGTAAGTCCTTGTTTGGATATCAATAAATGTTTCCTTTGGACTACGAAATAATAATATTGTGTCATTTTTATTTTGTGTAAATATGGTGAAAGAAAAAGACAACCATCATGATTAAAACATATTATATTTTCACATATTTTTACAATCCCCAAGACAAAATTTGAAATTGTTGTAATTTAAATGGGAAATAAATGGGAAATGCTTTATGATGTTATTCCATTTCCCAAATTGGAATAATTTCTCTAAAAATTACCATATCATATAAAGTAATGATTTGTCATCATTAAATGTGAAAGCATGAATGTAAAAGTACCTAAAATTTCAATTTTTTTTTTACTCTTACCCAAAATCTGATGGAAATAGTGTTCGGCAAGCCAACTGTATGGCTGTCATTTAATGTAATAAATGAAGGAACTATTCAATTTAGATTAATAAATGCACTTTATCTTATGTAGTAATTATCTACGCATAAGGATAGAAGTCCTTAGATCACAGGGCTATGGGATAACCCGTGGACAGATCTTCAAGGTCGTGATCTAGAACATATTCAAGAGTCGTAGAATCCAATCGAGATAGGACATCGTCGGATTCAGTTAAACTCTCACTAATGTGTATACTCCGATGAACTGGAGAACGCTGGGGTCCACGAGCTTGACTGAGATAGTCGATACACATAAGTAGGTGACTTGCTGGGATGGCAAGTGCACTGAATACCCCAACTAGGAAATAACTCACCATGGAAGCGGTAGTAGCATATCGGGGTTGAAGTTATTCCAATTTACAATAGTATACGAGGAACAATCCCTAATACTTGAGGTGATAGGGTTTATCTGGTGCAAGAACGTCTATACTTAGATGTGAGTTCCGACCGACTAGAGATTACCAGAAAGTCCCTGAGGATTCACGTTGGGTATAGATGGACTCGTATGCAGGTTCATATCATCAACAAATGATCCATTAACCTGGCTTGATAGGTTGGGAATTTCTCCTATTGATTTCTGTGAGAAATTAATTCTGGTAAAATCCTTGGCCAAGGTATCTGACGATTTTATGAAAGTAGCTCATAAAGATTAAGTCAAAGAGAATTATTTCGAGATCAGAATGCATAAGGTCAAGACGAAGAAAAAAGAGAACCGACGAAAAATTCATGCCCATAAGTCTCGACTGGGAGATTGATCGATTGAGAGATTATGTCGTATATGGAAACTGTAAATGAGTTAAAAGGTTCACTGAATTAATTCACCAGTGATTGACCTCCATGGGCTTGTGGCCAGACATCGACCGTGGAGTGTTGGAGAATTCCCAAATTGGCAGGGGTGCTAATTTTGGAATGATCAGTCGACAGAGTGTTCGATTGATTTAGAGTATTTAATACTCGAATATTAAATAAATATTTAATTATAACCCACGGCCAATTATGTGGTGAACCTATGGGAGCATACACAATACACATGAAGCGAAAGCGAGGAAGTGAAGAACAAGGTCAATTGGGTCAACTGGATCGACTAGGTAGATTGGGTTGACTGGGTCAACTAGGTCGGTCCAATTGGAGCGAAAGTGAAGGGAGCAGGATAAAATGGACAGAGTGACTATACCATAACAACTAACCAATATAATAAAAAGAGCAAATGACAAAAACACCCCATATGCTTTGCCTAAATCGCAAAAACCCCCCTGTGTTATTTTAATTCCCAAAAAAACCCCTATGATTTCAAATAAATGCCAAATACACCCCCAAAAAAGAGAGTGTGTTTCAAACGCCAAAATTGCAAGTATCTGTTCACATTTTGCTTTTGATATGACAATTTTACCCTGACATCAAAAGACAAAAACACTCCTATGCTTTGTTTAACTCCTAAAAAAAACCCTATGTGTCATTTTAAATTCCCAAAACCCCCTTGTGTTTGATTTTATATACCACACTCGACCCAAGTAGTATATACTTATTTTTTCAAAAAGAATAAATAAATTTAAAAACAAACAAACACATAGGGGTAATCTTGTCATTCTACCAAAAGTCAAAAATAAAATTATAATTATATACTACTTGGGTCGAGTGTGGTATATAAAATCAAACACAGGGGGTTTTTTGGTAGTTAAAATAACACAGAGGGGTTTTTGGGAGTTAGACAAAGCATATGGGTGTTTTTGTCTTTTGCTCATTATAAAATTATGAATAAAAATACTTGATAATATACCAAAATACTAAAGTTTACTGCAACATTCGTTTAAAACTTATCTTTGGTGCACATAAATACTTATTCTTTGTCAACCTTCATCCTCAAACTATGTCATGAAACAATGAAACATATATGGAAATTAAATTTAGAATTGTGTGTACACATTTGCGTTCAATCGCGGCTTTGCAAGTGCGAGTAACGGCTTGGCAAGAAACAAGTCGCTTTTAGATTCAGCCAAATCAATTTTTGCCACGCCATTTGGTGCACTCCAAGTGAACCCATGTATAAGCCTAGCCAAAAGCATGGTTGTCATTGTTGAACCAAGTAAGACACCGGCACAACCTCGCCTTCCGGTACTAAAAGACAAGATGTTAAGTTCTGTATCCACCAGAACAACCTCTGAACCATCATTATGGATGTGCCTCTCGGGCATATACTTGAGTGGCTCACTCCAAACCCTGGGGTTTCGTCCTAGGCCAGGACGACTCAACAACACATGGCTATCTTTTGGTATGAAATAGCCAGAGACAACTGTATCTTTTGTAGATACATGTGGGACATTAAAGGGTGCTATAGGATGTAACCTGAATGCTTCCCGTGCACAAGCCTTAACAAAATTCAGTTTAGACAAATCAGACTCTTGTACTAATCTGTCTCTCCCGACCACATCATCCAATTCTTTTTGTGCTTTACCAAAAATATCAGGTTGATTAATCATCTCTGCAATAGCCCACTCAACTGCATTCGATGGATTATCCACTGTAGCCACCATTATTTCCTGATTATATCATATAGACAAAAAAAATAAGATGCTTTATTAACCAAATTTATTTTAAAGTCATTAATTTTCTAATAAATTCAAATATTATAAATTTATCAATAAATGGCCTTACAATAATTTGTGCTTTGATCTCTTCAATTGTTAAAAAGGGCTTGTTTTTCGAGTCCTTGAGGTTGATGAGAACATCAAGAATGTCTTCTTCTTTTTCTTTCATCCCATTACTCCACATTTGAACCCTTTCATCAATCTCTGGATTTTGGTACTTGATTACATTTGCATATGCCTTTTCCAAGATTCTTTTATAACCATCAAAATCGAATATTTCCAACCATGGAATGTAATCAGCAATGCCAAACCCATAAAGATGCGCGAGTATTGTGAATAATCCTTGTACATGTTCTTCCTCTTCCACTCCGGGGCCTCCATCTTCCATTCCTTTCCCGAAGAACCTCTTGTTGAACACCATTCTCCTAATCACATTTCCACAATAATGTTGTGTTACACTTCTCAGATTTACTAAGCCAGAGTTTAGGCTATTATTCAAAACAACGCGTACTAGGTTGTCTGCTTCTTCGGCTCTTTTATCATGGAGCCAACGGTGTTTTGCCGGTGCAAGCACTTCAGTGGCAATAACTCTTCTCATTTTCTTCCACTGATCACCCAGAGGTGAAAGGGCTGCAGTCAGGTACCCGGTGCTCGACAATCTACCAGACATACAATAAGGTCTAGAAGAAAATATTACGTCTTGTTTTTTTAAGAATTCCCTGGCAAGTTCAGGTGATGTGACGGGGATTATATGAACCCCACCAATACGTATACATGCGATCTCAGTGTTCATTTCATCCATAATCTGGTGTATCCATCGAAATATGGGCTTGTTCTTTATCATTTGGAATAGACATCCAAAAATTGGCAATGGTGTAGGTCCTGGTGGAAGAGTGACTCTTCTGTTTCTTTTGAAGTGGAAGACTAAAGCCACCAGTAGCAATGACACAAGTAACCATAAAGATGATGTCTCAATTTTTTCAATTGAGAATGGGTTTGTTTTGTTATCCATGGCTTAAATGGATGGATGGATGGTAATTTGGTGTTAAAATTCACTTTGTAATTAGTTATGAAAAATGCTTTTGAATTGAAACAAAACTAATGCTTCAAGGATGTGTTGCAATTGCAAGTGATGCACATTATGCCATTTATAGAAGATAAAACTGCTAATAAATTGATTTAGTTGGCATTTATTTTAAAGGGATAACAAAGAATCTTTTTTCACCAACTCTTTTACTTACTAAAAAGCATGTCGATGATAGCTTAACACATAAAATGCTATAAAAGATGTCACAAAAGCATAAAAAACTTATCATGTGTATTCTAGCATTTTTTAAATATATTACTTCAAATAAGGCTAACATTTAGGAATGAGCTCCAATTAAAGAATTTTAATTTGAGACAAATTTATAGTCTTAATCAATTTTATAAAAAATCATGTAAAATTTTCAAACCTTCAAAAAGTTAGTTGATTTCTCGTAACTTTCGATAAATTTTCACCTTAGTTGGATAAGACTAATATGTAAATTGAATCAACAAACCTTATCTATCATAATTACAAAATGTAAAACCCCAATACTATCATGAATCAAAATTAATTATGTTCTCGTCTTGATATGGGAATATATTTTGGTAGGTGGCATCTAAGTAAAATGTTAACAAATTTGTATGACCTCCTCTAAGAACACAAAAGGTTTGAAAAATAAAGTTGTTATTTTGAAATAAAAAATATTATTAATAATAGAGAATGAAGTATGTATGAGATTTCTTATGCATATATGTATATTTCTAATATCAAGATATCAACTTTTTTATTTTGAACCAGAGGACAACAATCATATGTCATGATTATCTGGAGAAAAAGTATATGATGAAATATAAAAGTATAATCTACTAAAATTTAAAATCCAATAGCAAAAATGTAGACTTTAATCTCTATAATTGGCATAAACAAAAGGAAATCAATTTAATATATTTTGTTTCAATTTCATGTAGCCTTTATGTTTAGGATCCTACTTATTTCAGTCATCATTTCATTGGTCAAAATTTACTATTAGAATTGACAAATGTAACAATCAGGTTGAATGCTAGCAACTTTACAAAAGAAAATACTTGCATGCTTAATAAATTCATTTACTAAACAAAGTCAAATTAGATTATCCAGTCCAAATTATCAAAATTTATTCTTACATAGTAACCAATTCTAAGGAAAGCCATATCATATTTAGGTGACATTTATCATCACTAGTTAAAATGTAAAATTAAAAACCATCAAGGATAATAGCAAGTAATGATTCATACAATTGGTTAGGATAAGGCTCTATGACCAAGAGGTCATGAGTTCAACTCCCACTAGTGTGTGTATTTTCTCTAGTTTAATATTATTATTTGTACTTAGTTTAATTTGATACAAATATAATAAATTCGATTTGACATGGTGTTTGATGTAACGACCATCTAAACAAAAGATTCATACACATTTTAAGAGCATTCAATCATTCGAAATTATTTTGAAAAAAATTCAACCTCCAATTTTCTAGCCTTCTCTACGGATAACTTAGCCACGCATATGGAGAGTTTAACTCCACGAGTGATGTTGTTTGACCACCATCTTGGATTCTATGATTGACAACTAGATTTTAGGCAATCATTATTTTGCTAAATTATATTTTTCTAATGTTGTCCTCATATTGCACATGTTTTACACGGTGTTACATGAATATGGAAAAAAGGGATTTCATTATTATTTTTATGAGTGTTGTTAATAACTTGTTTTAGGTTCTTCAAAGAACATTCTTCAACCAATTTCTTCATTATTTACAGTTATTTTTCTCTGATATGAACATATATGATTGGCTTTTTCATGTTAGGTTCTTGAATTTTAGTAAAATAATTTCAATTCTATTGTTTGTTTCTAATGCATGTAGTGATTTTAAAAATAAGGGTAATTTTTCAAATTATGTTTGAATTTGTAAATTTACAATCGATTTTGAAAAGTCGAAGTTAAATCGACACGAAATAGTAAATTCAGTGTATTTTTTCCCCAAATTAAAACAACATATTCACATACAATGTGTATTAAAAATTGATTAAGTTTTCTTGAAATTGTGGTTACGTGAAAGATGTTGTTTTTTTTTCTTTCTAAATTAGTTCGAATAAAACTTATAATGCAAAATATATATGAAATAAATCAAATATTTTCGAGAATTAGGTTAGACCTTCAACCTTTTTCATTCTGCAATCTTTTCATAGGAAAACAAAGACACTAGCTAGAAACCTAGAACCGCTACAGTAAATATAACATTTTTTATCTACTAAAGTGTGGATTACAGCTCGAATCGGAGAGCACATTGGGTACATACATTTAGAGACATTAACTTAGTGGCATATGTGGAAAAATGTTGGAGTTTTTAAATTAATATCATAAAAAATAGTGGCATTTCAATATATAGAAAATGTTAACAATAAAAATCTAAAATATTGGCACTAAATAAATGTTTTCAAAAATATTTTATTTGTAACATAATTTTTGGAAATGTCACCAAAAACTATTTCTTACAGTGGCATAAAATATAAATGCCACCAAACTAGATTTTTGTCACACTAACTTAGTGGGTGTTTGCGTGAGCTTTTTGGAATGGAGAATCGCATGCTCTTGCTTATTTTTAAACATAACTCCGTTGAAAAATAAGCAGAAAGTGTTTGCAAAATTTTCAAAAAAGCAAGCAAAAGCAACTTAAAAGTGTTTGCACTTTCTTGAAAACAGATTTTGAGGTGAGTGAAATTTTATGACAAAATACATATTTGCCTTGAGTTAAAGTTTTAAACATGCCCATAAAATAGAGTTTGAATATTAATTAGCACAAAGTCAACTACTTTATTTTGAAATATTATATATAAAGTTGAACTCATATTATTCAAGTTTCAATATTGGGAAACATGCCCATTATATTTCATCATATGTTTTCAATTCAAATTTGCAGAAATCTTTACTTTTGGTGGAAGTAGCAAATTATAAAGCAACCACAATATTCAAAGCCACAAACAAAATATGCAAAATTCAATCAATAGAAATTCAAAAGTTCACATAAATAATGAACAGTAATAAATATTAAAAAGAGTTAAAAAAATTACCGAAAAAATGTAGAAACTCGTCTGTGTTACTCCAAAGTAAGAATGATATCCCCCTAGAATTTTTTTTTAATCAAAACGAAGTTTTAAAAAAATAAGAACAATGATAAAAATGAATCGCAAAGAGAGAGAACATGTTGATTATCAAAAAAATGTGATTAACATTAGGGTAAATGTATAAAAATATATTTTTAGATTTTATTTTGGTCAATAAGTGAAGGATATAAGTGGAATATTTTTAAGTTTTAAAGAACAAAAGAGTCTAAAACTCTGCTTCTACATAATTATAAATTTGTCATTAAGGAAGAAGCAGGTGGAGGGCTGCTTTACCACAACTCCATTTGACTGCTTTTTGAAAGAAGAAGCATATGTGATTTTGCTTATTGCAAACACCATGCAATTGCTTTTGGAGGTCCAAATTTAAGATTTTTTTGGATTTCCAAAAAAAACTGCTAACACCGCAAGTGGAATTTTAAAATACCCCGTACAACCCATTTCATTTTGTATGTTGATGTCATTGTCAACTGCAAAGGTAAGATCATAATCTTTTCATTGATTTGTATAACGATATTCTTTAAATTTGCTTTTGGTACTGGGTAATTCTCGAGATCCGATGTTGTTGCTATTTATATCTCTAAACTGTATCATATACTTTACTACTTTTCTTCAGTTTCTTTTTAAGCTGAAAGGGGATGACGATTACAAATAAGGATTGAAAAAGGAAAGCAAGGATATAGCAAATATTATTTGTTCTCTTTCAATTTTCCCAACCTTGTATCATAAGGGTAAATAAGTAACTAAATTATTTAAGCTATGCAATAAAAAAATTGCTCTATCACTAGCCATTTAAACCTAAAATTGCTTTAACATAATTATCTTCCAATTTCCCACTAAAATATTACGAAGGTGGGCGGTAGCCTATGTGGCGTCTCAAGCCAACAACACCTCACTTTTCAAGACTATTAGGCTATGTTCGGTATGCTTGATTAGACCAAGATTGTGTTAATTGGGCCATGTAATCGGGCTCAAAATTCAGTTCGGTAAGAGCGATTAAATCACGGGCAGCCCGTGTTAATCTTGACAAAAGTGGGCCATCCACCCTAATTGGCCTGATTACAATCTCTGGTCCAACCCAGAAATTAAATAGTGTGGCCCAAATTAGCATGTTTTATTCCGATTTGGTCCTAGAATTTATGATTATTTACATCAATATGCCACTCCTTAATCGGATGTAATCATAATAAACAAAAATTCAGAAAATTTTCCCCTTATTTTATTTCTCCACCCTCACGTACAGGTAAGAACTTGCAACCCTAGTTCTCAATTTCTCCCTCAAAATATTGCTTCAATCTTTACAATAACATGTAAATCTCATTGCATTGTTTGTAATCGGCGTCATTTCAGGGTTTTGCACTTGCAAATTGTCAGCTACCAACCAAAAGAGCACAACTGCTATTCCGGTGAGTAGGAGATTTTTGAGGCATTAGAAATGCATTCAATCTGTTTGTGTTAGTGTAAATGTAATGGTTGTGTTTTTTATGAATGTCAATTAGAAAGTTTAGGATTGAGTGCAAAATCAGCAGCTGCAAATGTCAAAATTTTGATTACAGGCTTGAAATTCAATGTGTTTCTTTGTCTGGTATTTTACAAAAGATGAAGTTGCCTTTTGTGGAGATTAATATTGTTTCTGAGCATGTGAAAGTGAATTTTTTTGTGGATTTGATATTGAGTTTCTAGGCTAAGATAATATTTGGTTCGTATATGCATTCTTCAGACATTTTTTGGGTGTTGCAAAGGCATTAGGATTGAGTGTCGAACTTATGTTGATGTAAAAAGCTCCATCTTAATATATTTGTTAAACTTTTTGTACAAAACTCCACATGTAACTAGCCTTTTATTGAATACAGACCTCGCGTATGGATTCTCGGAGAAAATATCTCTTGCTAAATTTGCTCCATATGCCCCTTTCCTCATTTCACATGCAAAATTAAAAAGGAAGAAGATACGGATGATGAAAATGATGCCAAAGTACGTACTAGAAACCTTACCAGGCCTTAGTAAGGAAGACATGAATTTGCTATGCTTCAAATTGATGGACAATCCAAAACACGCCAGCTTGGGATTTGAGCAATGTTTTTGAAGTTGTGTGTTGCAACTATATGATGGTTGGTGTATTTGGTAGTGCAACGGGGGGTATTTTGCTATGATCATAAGGTTTATTTAGCTAGGAAATACATGGGGTACTAGGATAGGATAACAAGAGAGATTTTACAATAATAACAGGGGTGTTTTGACAAATATAACTGGGGTTCTTTTGCAATTATGACAGGTGTATTTCCTATAATAATAGGGGTACAAATGTTCAATAATTATAGGGGCGTTTTTGCTATAATAACAATGTGTTTTTTTTGCAATATTACACGTTTTATTTATATAGCAACAGGGTTTTTTTTTTCAAGTGTAACAAGGATCAATTTGATTAATTCATCAGACGGTTGTGGTTCAAGTGAAACCAACAGCTCGATTGAAGTTACATTAAGGGTATAATAGTAAAATGCGCTTAATCAGATATACCGAACGGATTATTAATTTATTAGGTTGAATCCAAAATTACATCCCAAAGCCCAATAAATTTGTTGGACAAATTATTGAATTGACCCAAATTGTCAATTGGCCCAATATGTAATCAAGCCTATCTAACTGAGCCTTATAGTATAAATGAGTATGGTACAATCTCTACGAGGTTTCGTCTATAACAAGGGATACTATTAAAAGAACGGTACATTTACTTTTGCATAGCTCAATGATCTTATATAAAAGTTTCATATTACAAAATCTCTACAACATAGCATGATATTGTTTGATTTGATCATTTTATATTTAACCATATGTATGATATTTTGGCGGAGTACAATGCTTCACATTAGGAACTAAACAAAAAAAAAATGTACATAATTTACCCTTACTATGTGTATACATGTTAATATGTTTGTAAAAATCTAAAATTTTGCTTCCAACTGGTTAAATATAACAAGAACAAGACTAATAGTTTGATGAATTATGCCACAATTTTGCAGGATTTTCTCATTTCTTGAGGTTCTTTGGTTGTTAAAAATTTGGATTCGTAATAAAGTTATCAATAAAATCGAAGTTTTGAGACAAGTGAGAAAAAAAATGAGGATGATGACTTTACCATAATGGGGACAAATAGTACTATTCGCATTAATTGAAATTAAATTAAATTACGATTTGATGTTAAGTGTTTAATAATATTATTAGGTATATGAAATTGGAGAATTCTAAGTAAAGTAATTGCCAAATTCATTTTACCAAAATGGTTAGATTAAACCCCTTAACATGACCTCCAATCAACCTTTAATCCAATCCGGTCCTAATCCTGTGAGCCCAACCAGACGGCTCCCAAGTGTATTAATGTGTGGGTTAAGAGTTTTTTAGCTACTAATAATAAATCTTCCCCAAAACAACCTGCACTTCTCTCCTTCTCTCGGGAACAATGGCGGTCGGCGGCTGCACTCTCTCGTCGAACGACGTCGTAGTAAAGTCCTCTACTGACAAGCGTCTCTACAGGTTTATACAACTAGACAACGGTCTCTGCGCTTTGCTAGTTCACGATCCCGAGATTTACTCTGACGACCCTTCTGGAAACACAAAACCGCACAACAGCGAAGGGGAAGACGAGGAAGAAGATGATGTAGAAGACGAGGGAGAAGATGATGAAGAAGAGGATTCCGAAGAAGAAGAAGGAAGCGGTGAAGAAGATGACGACGAGGAAGAAAATGAAGCAGGATACGGATTGAAAGGCTCAATACAGAAGAAGGTCAGATTACTTGCCGCTGAGTGCGGAATTTTTTGAATTGAATATGTTGGAGGTTTTCTAAATCTATTTTGTTTTGTTATTGAAGGTATTGAGAATGGTGTTTCTTTTGTTGTTTGGATGTCTGTTTTCTAGGCGGCTGCTGCAATGTGTGTAGGAATGGGAAGTTTTGTGGATCCTAATGAAGCACAGGGCCTTGCACACTTTCTAGGTTTTCTTCTTTGCATTTGCGCTTACAATAGTATTTATTTGTGCAATTGTGCATTTGGATACTTCGTTCTACTATTCTTATTATAGATTCTTGAAGAAGGAGTTCAGTGTAATTCAAAAAGACAATATGTTTACATATTTATGATAAAAGGATGATTGAACATATAAAAATAGTGTTAATTTTTACAACTGTTGTGTAGCATTTGTGAAGACATGATTGTAAATATGTGGACATAAACTTTTTGATATTACCCCTACTGATTTGTCCTGTCAAAGTCACGGTGATATGTTTCATGCCTGGGGTACTTTGATTATCTATAGCGGATCAGCTCTGTAAAAAGTAGTTAACTGTTAATTGACCATGGACCACAAATTAGTAAGACAGTCAAGTCAAGGCTTCATAAATGAGATCACCAAATTGCTGCTGCAAGTCTGTTGTTAACTGATCAAGAGCAGGGTCTGTTTTCACGCGTACAATAATTTATTAACTGATCAGGACTCAGGAGCAGGTATAACAAAGAAATTTTTTGCTTGATTTCATATAAGGTGGTTTCTATACATTCTTACCACATGACCATTTGTCCGATGGCTTTCGTTGATGGTACATATGTTTATGTACTCACACAAAACTCTCTGGGTGGAAATATGATTTATCCCTACGCAGAGGGAAACATATTGAGACTTTTGGAAAAACTTATGCTTTTCACTGTATGATGAATCATGCTCTCGTGTTTTTAGGATAAGAGAAAATGAGTAATACACAATATAAAATTTTTGGAATTTCCTTTTGTGCCCAGTTCCATTAGGAACTCCAATTAATCATTGTGGAAGTAGAAGTAGCTGACTTGAGCAGATGGTAATTTTATCGCATTAATTTACTTACATGGCATGAGAGCTTAAGAGATGTTAATCTGTGAAGGGTTCAAACTTTGAGGATATAGAAATTCATGTCTCCAAGAAGAGTGCAATTTATGATAATGTAAGCAGCTTGACTTATTTTTTGAAGTTCTATTGCAGAGCACATGCTTTTCATGGGGAGTACTGATTTTCCAGATGAAAATGAGGTTTGTAAATTTTGTTCCCTTTGTGTGGCTTTACATGTTTGATTTAATCCGTAAACTCTATACATGCGCCTTCATCAGGAAAAGGAAAAGTAACAAAGCTAATGGCCCCGTTTGGATGGAACAATTATCATATATTTTTTAGTTATTGAGTACACTTTCTGGATCCGAGTGAGAAGGCATTTGGTTGATTTTATTATTTTAACAAACATGATATTACTAGAAAAATGGGATCTTTAAGTAAATGTTTTTTTTTTTTGGTAAGAATTTGTTGAGAAAATATCTGTGATATGATAATTAACACCTACCAAGGCTAAAATATAGTTTTTTCTTCTTCACTAATATCAACTCTTGTCGTGAATCATTAGCCGATTGGTTCTCCATCTTTGGCCCTTTAAAGCAACTCTGCCACCTAGACCTCCCTTTCACAATTGGCATGGAGGGGTATGGTCCAGCATTGTGGCTGCTGCCAGCTTGGTGGCGTGGGTGCTGGTAAGAAGTTTGGAGATGATGGTTGCTGTGAAGTTTGAGGTAGGAGAGAGAAATAAGAAGAAACTATAAGCTTAAATAAAAATAATATTGAAAAAAAATGTTGAAATGGAATCTGGGATGTGGGATCATATATATTTTGATACCGCGATCGTCTGGAAATGCTTTATGCACTTGCTCTTACTATATAACTTTTTTTCAAGTAAAAATTATGATAAACAACATTTCATCAAACGCATTTCAAAGCGGGACATGCTCTGAGCATAGGGATCCCCCACATAAGCATCCTTAACAAAAACCCTTTCCAGAGAACCATATAAAGAAAATAGGCATGTGTAGAAACCTGAACCAAAGGGGCCTACATATCATGGTCTCTTTAATTGTCAAAACATCCTCATGTTATTCTGGAATTTCTTATGTTTGACTACCTGTACCTTGTTAATTACATGCAATTGTAATTTCTTTTTGAATTTTTCAAAACAGAAATTTGGCTTGCCAAATTGACTATTTTCTTTTCTAGTATGACAGTTACTTGTCTAAGCATGGAGGTTCATCAAATGCATACACAGAAACTGAGCATACCTGCTACCATTTTGAAGTAAAAAGGGAGTTTCTTAAGGGTGCTCTAACAAGGTAAATGAGTGATATTTAACTGTATGGTATTACTTCTATTTACTTGCATTAATAAAAAAGCCACAAAATCTTTTTTTTATGTAAAGATGATTGCATTTCCGTATGGGGATGAGACGATGAGTAGAATATATATTTCTTACTTCTATTATCTTTCCGATTGGACTTTTCCTTAAAGCTCTAAAGTTTTTTTTGAATACTGGATAGAGATTGTTTTAGTTACATTTGTTTATTTGAGATCTTTTGTCTGGCCATTTTGATTTCATTGAACTTATAACAGCATATATAATGAGGTTATTGTTGCTCAGTGAGGCATTATTATTTTCTTCTAATCTAATATTCACATTCCCTGGAGTGTGTCTTATTATGTTTTGAATATTTACAATATTCAAGACCATATAAATTTTTACTCTACCTAATAACCTCGCTGATCCACTTCTTTCTTTATCATGCTCTTTTGTCATATGGCCTACTTCTTGGTCACTCACTTTTACATATCATATCATCACTAAAATATTTTGACTTTTGAGCATCCCATATGAATTATATATTTTATTTGCATAAGTTTCTAATGCTTCATTGAATTGTTTGCATTTTTTCTCCTCCAAGCACTGTGATCAGCTAATTTATTTTATTTTTTATTTCACTAATTCATTCTACATTCTTTGCTGATTAAAAGTCTTTGAGAATACTCAGGAGGTTCGTTCGTCATGGTTAGGTTGAGTGACGGAAACTTCTGTATTTTTCTTTTTTTACCCTCATTAGTAAACTATAATTTATTGCATTGCTACCAAGTCCAAAAATGATTAATTGAGCTTAGTCTTAGGTTTTTAAATTATTACAGCTGTGTAGATTAAGTGTGATGAAAATTACGATGGATGTCATTGAATTTCTGGAGGTAACGACTGTGTAAGTCTTAGAATGAAGTTGAGATGTTTGGGGAATATTATACGAATTACGAAGATTATATGATGCAATGTCTAGAAGAATTGGTGAAACTAAATCTAGTTGTAGACCTAAAAAGCAGTTTTACATGCACATGGAATGTAGTACATATTTTGGCCTTTGAGGTATAACCTGCACATGGTCCTTGAGACATAGGGGAAAGGGAAGCTCGCTTAACTGGGTTCGGAGAAGTATGAGAATACCCAATTTTGTTGAATATTGCTGTTCTTACTTTTTGCACCTTAATGTTCCTAAATCTGTCACAATGTTTTTGCTTGGGAACTGGTTGCAGACATGTTCCTCACTTCTGCAAAAAAATGATTCACATGTAATATGGATGACCGGATTAAGGAATTTGAACACATTTCTCCATAAACATATAGGCCAAAATCCTGTGTAGCATTCTTTCTGTGTTTAACAAGAAATTGAAAAAGAAGAGTGAAACCAAAGTTGTACTATCCTTTTATCTCTTTAATCATATAAAATTTAGGTCTTCATTTCCTTTGTTTTTTTTTCCTGAATAGGTTTTTGCGGTGGCACCATTTCGGATTAATTGATATGGGGCTGTTTGAATGAGAATCTAGTTCTCTTTTCCTTTTGAATTATTTGAGTACATCTTTTTTGCACCCTGATCACTCAAGAATAACCATTATTGGGATTCTCCGAGTTTTTGGGAACACATGAAGCAAAAGAAAATTGATTACTTCTGCATTTAGTGTGTGACCTGTTGACGATATCAATCCTCAGAGGTGGTTTAGTAGCCCTTCTATTGTTCTATGTGTTGATTGTGGAAGCACATTGTACAGCAATTTTATGGTTCTAGGTTTGTGGGTGTGTCCTTGTGTTTAAAATAACTATATCATCAGTCTACATTTGATATGCTTTTTTTTTTTAATCTATTTCAATCGAAATTAGTAGAGTTCCATCGTAATGGAATACTATTTTTTTTTACTTGTTAGTGGTTCACTTCTCTTTCTTCACTTTGGTTGTCATTAATGAATGAAATATTAAGAGGATACTTATTCTTAATTCTGGTTTTCAGGTTTGCCCAGTTTTTCGTTTCACCTTTAATAAAAGCTGAAGCCATGGAACGGGAGGTGTTAGCTGTGGATTCAGGTAGCTCAATCTTTCCTATATCTCTTCTGTTCATTAGTTGGTGTATAAAAATCACAATTCTTCTCTGTCACATTGTTCTTTCTTAACATAACTCTGGTGACAGAGTTTAATCAGGTCTTGCAAAATGATTCGTGCCGCCTGGAACAACTGCAGTGCTTTACTTCTGCCCCAGGTCATCCTTTCAACCGCTTCTTTTGGGGTAAGTTTACACACTGATCCTTTTTTTTAATTCTCTGTTCATGCTACACAAATTGTAATTATGCATAAATATTTCATTTCTATTTACCCCGTTCGAATTGTATAGGGAATAAGAAGAGCTTGAGTGATGCTATGGACAAAGGAATCAATTTGAGGGATCATATACTGAAATTATATAATGATAACTATTTTGGTGAATCAATGAAGCTAGTTGTCATAGGTGGAGGTAAAAATTTTTTTTTTCCTTATAAATATAATTTCTACTGCACTGAGTTGAAGTTGTAGCCTTGCAGGTCTTTGATTGACCCAATTACTCCTATCATTTATTTAGTTTTTGGATTATTTTCTTGAGTTGCAGACTATCATAAAAAACAATGGTAGTTGAGATTTAGGGCCTGTTTAGATTATTTTTCAATTTGTTTATGTGTTTGAGTTCTTGGATCAGTTTTGGAGGATTCCATTGGTTTTCGTGCAAAATATTGGAATAGTGTTTTGGAAGGAGTTAAGAAATTTTCTAACAAAGTGTTAGTGGAGTTTGGATTTTTATTCCCTTATGACTGGATCAATGACGAGGATATTATTATTTTAATGTGGTAAGTTTTTGTTAATGGGATGACATGCATATATGTGTATATAGTGTTCAAATTTTTTAAACTGCGTAGAAAAAAAAAAAAAGGCATTTCAAATTTGAACACTAAAGCCGGCCCATAACAAATGGATGTAAACTTGGCCTTAGCCTCACAACTTGACCTTATAAGTGTGCTGTTTTTATCAGCTAAATGATGGAAAATGATTGAAGTCTGAGTTTGGGAATCTCTTATGTGAAAATAAGGCATCAATACAATGAATTCAAGTCAAACCAACATTCAGGTAGGGAACCTCCTCCCATCCATGCCTTTTGCATATGTTATCAGGCCTCCTCTTTTTGTGCTCCTACAACCTCAAGTTGGATTAAAATCACGAAGGTTCCAACTTTCAAACCACCTTGAGCCATGTGATTTTGGTTGACATTTCCTCGACTCTGCTGTTATGCTGCTGATGAAATTTCAGCCAACCTGTGCTACAATACTAAATATCTCATGTCTTGTTGTTTGTGGAATAAAAAATCGATGTGCACTCGTGAGAAGCATACTAAAGACAACAGAGATATGTCTGATCTGGTGGCAGAGATACATTTTTATGATCATGTGTATATGTAATTGTAATACGAGTATATTTTTTTACGTTTAAATACTTAGTTGGTTATGTCTAAATTTTACAATTAACAAATTATTGATATATTGAATAATTTACATATGAGCGCTTTACGTTCATAAAGCTAGCGCTTCGTGTCGTAGCCCCGGGAAGCCTTGTCAAATCGCATCGCAATTAATAACTGTGTTACTACACAAGTTTATATATTTCTAAAATGTAGGTGACTGTATCATTTTGCACTTATTCAGTCTCTCCGAATCTTAGTCCAATAACAAAATCAAGGCAACTCGTGCATTACGGCTGATTTCTGTAATGCTATTATTTAGCATTCAAAATCTTTGTTACTTATTCAGTCTCTCCGAATCTTAGTCGAATAACAAAATCAAGGCAACTCGTGCAATACAGCTGATTTCTATAATGCTATTATTTGAAATCTTTGTTTGTATCATTTCACCATTAGCAAAACTTAGGAAAATTGAAAACATAGGTTCACACGTCACGTATATCAGAATAACTAAGTGTAAATGTTGGGAAAATGGAGCGCATGCATGGGAAAACCCCTATTTGAACCCATACATTGTTTTACTGAAAGAAAAAAGATTGACACGTGACTGTTGCTTTTCTGATGACAATGATTTTATGATGAAACATGTTGAAATTCGTAAGGAGGTTTTTTAATATATCACTAGCATGATGGAGTTTAATATGGCTGCTGCCCTGCTGTCACTGCTTGAGGACAATATTTGTATGCAGGAAAAAGGTGGTTGCTAGCATGCTACATCACTAATTGAGACAGTATTTGTCTTCAAGTGGCTCACACTAGAGCATTTCCAATACTCTTGGGGATCATTGCATAAGAATATTTGTGCTAGTGTTTGACTATTATTTAGTGGTCTAGAAGTAAAATAGAGAGACAAGTAAGAATGTATTCTTGTATTTCTTGATCTTTAACTGTTCAATTTGTTTTTTTGCAGAGACTCTTGATGTCCTTGAAAGTTGGGTCCTTGAGATGTTTAACAATGTCAAAAAAGGCCTTTTAATTAAGTCGGACATGGGGTTAGACAAGCCTATTTGGGAAACTGGCAAAGTTTACTGGCTAGAGGCTGTTAAAGATGTTCATGTCCTTGATTTGTCTTGGACATTGCCTTCGATGCGAAAAGATTATTTGAAAAAGGCTGAAGATTACCTAGCTCATCTCCTTGGCCATGGTAAGATCGATTTCTGGTCTTATAAGTCTTCCTTATGATTGTTAGTTTACTCTCTTATAGGATATGAAGAGAAGCTCTCCCATGAAATGAGAGAAATTATGATCTTGTTGTGTCTCTGCATCAAATGTTTTAGTACCATTTTCACTTTGTTTTGGCCCTTGCCTCCTAATAGGAAAATTGCTTTAATATGTATTTATGATGCAAACTATAGTTCGCCGTAATAGTTATTGTTAGAATTTGATTTTTATTTGCCCTTCCGCCTTTTCTTTTTCATTATTAGGGACTAGGGTGTAGAGATTTCAATAATTGGTGAACTCCAATTTTATTCTACTTGAAATGTATGAAATGCTTTTCAAACAATTGTTATGTTTTCATCCATGGTTATAGCTTGTGATGATGTTTATCTCAATGATTTCAGTCTTATCAACTCTTTAGATTCATTCTTTTAATACATTTAACTAATAATCTTTCTTTTTTCCTATGATGCTAGTTTTAAAACCTAGAAGTACCAAAAAGGTAAACTGTTATTTTATTTAAACAAAAAAGTTAGCTATCATCCTTAGGTTTAGATTTAGAGCCGCCATGGTGATGTTACTAAACTTGTTCTGCAGTTGTTGACTCAGTCAAACCAGTGAATGTAAAAAAATTGTGTAGGGTTATGAGATCTCTAAGTATTCTACTGCAGGATATGTGCTTATGTAAGTCGTATGCTCGGACTTAATGTCTATCTTTTGAAGATAACAATGTTAAATATTTAGCTTTTAAGTGTATCCACTGGGAAGAATGAACAAGGTATGGGTTTGACTTGAAAGGTTGAAGAGATTGCGATGTAGGAGAGAAATAAGAAAAGAACCAAATTCTCACCTTACAAAATAAAAGTTGGTTCAATACTTCAGCTGTATTGTCTTATAACAGAGATGTAGGAAGAAATGGGACCGATGAGAATGTTAGTCTTATTCCTTCCTCTCAAAGAGGCCTTACCTATTGTCAAACAAGCTGGGCCCTCTGGAGTTAGATTGATTGAGTAGCTACTCCCCTTATTGGTGCCCCTAAAAGTTTGTTGGTGTAGTCTCATATGAAATATGAAAACTATCCTGTTATGCATTAATTAATTGATAATAGACATCTCTTATGTACTGTTTACGATTATGTTGTGACTGCCCATGGGAATCTAAGCTAATATGGGTGATGTCTTCTGCTTTCATTTTTAACTGAACACATTAAGGACCATCTTTCTTATGAATATATTTCTCCATACCTGCTTTTACATAGATTCTGCCTCCTCGCCAATTAGTGGATGTATCGTTGGATAAGATGTAGTTGACCAGGTGTAAGAATGCTTGTAACATTTTATCTTTTCTCACTTCTTCTTTATTAACTAGCAAAATGAAAAACATGTATTTTGGCATTATGCCACTATTATGCTTGAAGGTCATGTGAGACTAAACTAGTCGATTATAAGAGGTGATATCAGGAAAATGAGCAGTTTTCAATGATGCTAAGGATACTGCCTTATGTGAGTTTGAAGTTGGGTGCAACGCTTTTTGAGGCATTAATATGCTTATGGTGAAGTCTTTGATTTCTGATATGTGAATGCAAAAATGATGTGATTTTAGAGGGCAAAGGGAGTTTGCATTATTTCTTGAAAGCTAGAGGCTGGGCAACTTCAGTATCTGCTGGTGTTGGTGATGGCGGGATGTATCGTTCTTCAATAGCTTATATCTTTGGCATGTCTATACATCTCACTGACTCTGGCTTAGAGAAGGTGACTTCCCTCAATTTTTTCTTTCGAATCATTGGAAGAGAGCCAGTATTTTCTGTTAGGTTTAGCTTCTTAATGCTTTACATGATAACACATTCACAGGTAATTTAAATTTACTCCCACCATCCATACTTGATGAGTTGCTACGTTTTCAAGTTGGCAAAATGATAAGTTACATTAAAATTGCATTCTCTCTCCAAAAATTCCATGCCTATTCTATGAAGGATTATTTAAAAATATTAAATAACTAAATGTAAATGCACACTCCAACATCCATTTTCACAAAATTATGCAATAAACAATGCATTTCTTTTATTTAGGAAAAATAAAGGTTTGTCATAAATCATGATTTAAGCCTATGTGTCAGACTTTTGTCCCCAAGAAGTTAGTTCTCTCGAATCTGTTTCGTATGAAATTATTGCATCATGCTTCCTTTATTTCTTTCACTTTTTTTACTGACAAACTTGTCTTTATAACAACCTCTATCGGATCATGTGTTTAAATCTTGAGAGGTGCTTATGCTCGGCTGATGATGTAGATCTTTGAAATCATTGGCTTTGTCTATCAATATCTCAAACTGCTGTGTCAAGATTCTCCTCAAGAATGGATTTTTAAGGAACTCCAAGATATTGCAAATATGGAGTTTAGATTTGCAGAAGACCAACCACAAGATGACTATGCAGCAGAACTTGCTGGTATTTTGAACCAGTTTTCTAGTATCAATCTTTTTTCCCCTTTTGGGTTGTGTGATTAAATTTAGTCCCCCAATCTTAATTGTATGAAGTTGCATGAATATCCTCGTTGCAAGTAGTATGTAGCACTGCTTTTGCATGTTTGGGCTTAAGATCTTATGGTTTTTTCTTAGTCAATTGAACTCTTCCATTTTTTGGTCAAGGATGACTCCACATGAGATGATGTGAGTTAGCTGACCCTACCATATTCTTTTTGAGCTTTGTTACATATTTTGAGTAAGATGTGTTTATTGGAGTTTGATTATCAAAACTATCATGAATGCTTTCAGAATATGAAATTACAGAATGCAGTTGTAAAAAGATTGTTTAAAGTTTTTTATGTATTCTTTTGGATTATAAGATCTTGTCTTCTTCATTTGGAAAAAAAAAAAATTGAAGCACAAAGTTAGTTTTAGTTTGTCGCAGCATTGAGATTTGAAGGATTTAAAAATTAATCTGTTTATATTAGGATAAATTATCGGTTGTTTTTCGTCTTTTTGAAATTGATGTGGATCTGAAGTGTTTAAGGCATGTATTTATATCTTGTCGATAAATCATCTGAGTAAAAAGAGTCGGAGTTTCAAAATGGCTACTTAAACGATGCAATCTGGAAGAATGAGAAATCATGTATATTTTGGAAAATTGGATGCTTTTTGGGTTAAAGAAAAGATTATTTGTCGTCTTTGCTTTATTTGATTGAGGGCGTGCGAACTGATTAACATTTATCATTTGCAGAAAATCTACTTGTTTATCCTCCAGAGCATGTTATCTATGGTGAGTATGCATACGAAGTCTGGGATGAGGAGATTATAAAATATCTTTTGGATTTCTTCAGGCCTGGGAACATGAGAGTCGACATATTAACCAAGTCTTTTAACAAATCACGTGGTAATGTTTTATATACCAGATCTCCTTCATTGCTATATTTTGTAGTCTTATAATCGCATGCTTCACTTTTTTATACTCAAAAGTGAGGTGGATTAAGCATGTCTTCTTACCAAGTTTGATCATGTAGAATCCATCTGTGCTCTATAACTCCGTTTGTTAAATGGGATAGCCTTATTTAGAAATAAGGCTGCTCTCTTTGCAAATTAATTTTCTTGTCAAGTTAGGTAACACTCACTCAAAGACCTTTTTAGCACCAAAACTGCTTGTTGGTTTAATTAATTTTCTTGTCAAAGTTAGGTCTTTTCATAAATGAGAGAAGTGACCAACAATAGGTGTCCCAGATAAGGAACTAGATGAGTTTAACATGTTCCAATAGGATTTATGATTTGGAGTTCTTATTTGTGTAAAAAGATCTAATTCAAAGGAGGACATAACCACATTCAGCTGTGTGGTGCTTGCTTCTTGATGTACTAGCACTATTTCTGATTGATTCTTCATGAATATACCGATCTTTATGAGAAAAAGTTACATTCGACTAAATGGATCAACATTACTGATTAACCATGGGAATTAGTCCTGCATGCAATTACACGGCTAGGGAATATCTAAAAGCCATGTGAATAGCATAGCTTATTATCTCAATGTAATCAACTTTGTGCTCGAAAAATCTCCTTGTTATAGTGTAGTCGATGGCCAATTAACTAATTAGTGTAGGAATGAAATTTGTGCTAATGGCCCACTCTTCATAAGTGACTTGTCTGAACTTTACATGGTTGATAGCCACGGTTCAGTTCTTTAACAGATGAAACTTAGAAGACTGATCATCTGCTTTAACACCCTGCTGCAGTTTTTGGTTGCACGGATGAATTGATGATTCAAGATTAGTGACACTTTTCTAAAATGTTTCTTAGATACTATTTTTCTTTTTTTTTTTTGTATCTCCTGCAATATTCATTCTTCAACCTCCTATTTCAGATGTCCAGCTTGAGCCATGGTTTGGATCACGATATGTTGAGGAAGAAATTCCATTTTCAGTGTTGGGATTGTGGAAGGATCCTCCAGAAATTGATTCCTCTTTACATCTGCCCTCAAAGAATGAGTTCATCCCACGTGATTTTTCCATACGTGCCGACAAGGCATCTTGCCAGATTGTTGACGATTCATCTCCAAGATGTATACTTGATGAACCTTATATAAAGTTGTGGTACAAGCTTGATAAGACTTTTAAATTTCCTCGCGCTAATACATACTTCCGCATCACACTAAAAGGAGGGTATAGTAATATAAAGAATGCTGTATTGACTGAATTGTTCATACTGCTTCTGAAGGACGAGCTCAATGAAATTATGTATCAGGTTACTTTTTTCTTGTGCATTTCTTGTGATATTACTCACTATCTTGGGTGCTGATCCCAAAAAACTGAAGTTATGTATATGCATAATGCATTAACAATGTAATTATTTGTTTTAATTGCAGGCCAGTGTCGCAAAGTTAGAAACATCTGTTTCTGTATATGGTGATAAGTTAGAGCTAAAGCTCTATGGTTTCAATGAAAAGCTTTCAGTTCTCTTGTCTAAGATTTTGACAATAGCTAATTCATTTTTTCCGAAGGATGATCGCTTCAGGGTACGTGATAGTGTTCTCTCTTTGAAAAAGATGAAATCAAGAAGAAAAATAATAATAGCAACTCTGACCTTGTCCTGTAGTTTAATGCAGAAGAGAAAAATAAAGGCTCTGAAATCAAGCAGGGTTATATTACTAAAGCACCAGAATTATAATTTTTTTTTTGTGAAAATATAATTTTTGTTTTAAAAGATGCTTTGATTAACTCTTTTATTTTCATTTCATTTATTTCTTCCCAAACCCCTAAAGAGAAAATCCCACTTTCCCCCTATTCTTAAGAGCTCCCCCCCCACCCCATCCTTTGAAAAATCAGAGTTACATACCCTATCTTTCATATTAATCGCAGATTGCCACCTGAAGCTGCGGAAATGGTATGTTTAGGCAGGAATTTGTCATCTATTGGTCACATGTTAATTATCAATGGCTATAATTGTGCTCCCTCTTTCTCTCTTGTTTCCTTGTTTGACATTATTAACTGAACCTTCGTAACAAGCCGTACAAATCAGTCCTCATTTAAATTCACAATAAAACTTCCAATAACTGTTTCAAAACTATCTTCTTACTAGCAAAAATGAGGCGAAAAATCGCCCCTTCAATTCCTCGGCAATTATTTGCCACCTCCACATGTTGTCATTTTTGCAAATACAAGCTCAGTTCTAGACACCCATTTGGCTTTTGCTTCTTCCCTTCTTTTGCTAAGAAAATCTACTCATTGCTGTTTGATGGAATAAATTTTATAACCTCTTCTTTAAAGGGGAAGAAATTTATAGAAATTGGATCCTTTCTTGAAAAGGCAGAATTAATATTTCATCCCTTTTTTAGCATTTGGGTCAATCCTTTGTTGGGTGGATTTTACTAAATTTCTGAGATTTTTTGGTAGCTTATGTTTCTATATATATGTTTCGTTTTCTTATCTTTTCGGGTGGTAGATAAAGTCTTTTGATTATTGGGGCTTTATGAATAATGGGTTTGAGTTATGTGCCTTAGCCAACTTCTGTTGTATTTTTCCATTATGTTGGCATTTTGGGGATAGAACTAAAAGATTTTTGTGAATTTAGGATACAAGAAGGTGAAGCTTCTAAGTTATCAGGAGGGGATGGTATAGTAAATTAAATTTCATTACAATGTCTGCTGTTGATGTCAATGAATATATTATATCCGGAGCTTGAGGTGGAAATCTGCCACTAATAAGAAAGGTAGGGTAGGTAACTATGATTTTTCAAAGGATATGGGGGGAAAGTGGGTTTTCCCACCCCTAAATTGGATTCTTTTTTCTCATTCCTCTTGAATATGCACTTTGTCCTGTTCCTCTGGCTACATTCACGATGATTTTGTGATTTCATTTTAATTAAAGTTATGATGAAGACGAAATGATAGCAAGTTAAGTAAATGATATGACAAGTCAGCCTTCAGTTCAACTGAATTATGTTATAGTTAGCATATCAATGATTTAGATTTTTTTGTTCCAAAGAATGACAAATGCATCCTTCACTCTTCACCACAACACAACCTTTAGGATCTTCCTCTGAGGTTGAGCTATCTGCAACTTATTTTTTTTAAATCTTTCTATGTGCGCATGGTCGGCTTTTGACAGGTTGTTAAAGAAGATATGGAGAGAACATTGAGAAATACCAACATGAAGCCTCTAAATCATTCTTCCTATTTAAGGCTGCAAGTTCTATGCCAGAGTTTCTGGGCTGTGGAGGAGAAATTATGCTCGTTAAATGATTTATCTCTTGCAGATTTACAATCTTTTATCCCAGATCTTCGTTCCCAGGTTGGGAATCAGCTACAATTTTTACCATATTCTTGTCATGTTATTCAGATTCTTTTAAGAAATAACTTTTGAGATATTGATGTCTCGGTCTTGTCACATGTCAAATGATTATGTTGGTTCAAGTTAATGTGAGAGTTTTGGTTAGACTTAAAAAGCAGATCTTTTAGGACTTCACAGCCTTCAGGCAGAATCCTTCACATTCAAGTGTTCTCTGAGTAACGGAATTTGGGGGGAAAACACTACCATTTTGAAAAAGGTTATAAGAATCCTACAAACAAAAGATGGCCCTTAAATCATGGGTAGACATGTCAAAGCATGTTACAGTCGCTTTGCTCTAATAACCAATAATCATGCCAACATGGACCCTCTCATGTATCGTTACTGAACTCTTGACAGTTGGAGGATGGTACGGCTCTAGAAATTTCTCTTTTCAGAAAAGGGTGTTTTTTTTATTTTTTATGATGCAAGACATAGGTTCATATTAGTGTCCGGCAAAATAGAGCAACACATGAACTTGAGGAACTCTTTTCCTTTCTCTCATCCTTTCGTAGTTAGCAAGTAGATAATGAAATGGCACGGTAGACATTCTAACCTAGGAAACTTGAACTGGGATCCTCGAAGCACCAGGAAACAAACTTGGGAAATTGGTTCCTAAAGCATATAGAAATGCTAAGTCAACAAGGAAACAACTAAAGAGTAACATTCTCTGATTTAGCTTTTACAGTAACTTAAATAATAGATTGTTCTCAAATTACATTTCTCTTTTTACTCCTAACTCTGCAGTGCAGTCTCATTCACTCTTATGCATTTATGCAGTTGTATGTTGAGGGTCTTTGCCATGGGAATTTGCTGGAAGAGGAAGCGCTTTACATATCAGCTATATTCAGAAGTAACATCTCGATACAGCCACTTCCCTTTGAGCTGAGACATAAGGAGTCTGTGATGTGTCTTCCTTTGAGTGCCGACCTTGTCAAAGATGTCAGAGTGAAAAATAAGCTAGAAACTAACTCTGTGGTAGAGGTAATCTCAAAGGTCTATTTTATTGCGCTTTGGTAAATGTTGCTGAACAACTATTTTACTTGTGCTTTCTGTTTTCTGTTCCTTTTTGCAGCTTTATTTTCAGATTGAACCAGAAGAAGGAACAAAATTGATTAGATTAAAAACATTAACTGACCTTTTTGATGAAATAGTGGAAGAACCACTTTTTAATCAACTCAGGTAAATTAAATATACATATTGGTTTAGTAGAAGTAAATGGAATTTGGTTTCTCTATGCCAATTTTTTCCCTTTCTATTGTAAAATACAGACAATGAATAGGATTTTCTTAATTCCTTCCCTCACACCCAGACAGGTGTAAATACACATGCATGTGCAATCACCGAAATTGTCGCCCAATAAGGTGGCATGCACTCAGCTGCCTGTAGGTATATAAAATAACTAAATTTATGATTTCTTGTTTTCCGAGGCAGGACAAAGGAGCAGCTTGGTTATGTTGTTGACTGTAGCCCACGGGTAACATACCGTATATTGGGGTTTTGTTTTCGTGTTCAATCTTCTGAGTACGATCCTGTCTACTTACAAGGGAGAATCGACAACTTCATAGATAGCTTAGAAGAGATGCTGGTAAGAGAGCGATCTCACTTTCTTGCATAATTTTGACAAGGCTCACAATTTTATTCTCAATGTGTATTAATTATAATTATGTTAGCTTCTGTTTTGTGTCGTAAGTCCTTTACACATGAGGTATCATAATATATTTTCCTGTCGAAGTTTTAAGCTGATCCCCCCACGATAAAAAGAAAATTATACTTCTATAGCATTGAGGCGATATTTCAGTTTACTGTAAATCCATTTTTGAGTAGATTGTGCTCCACCTCCCTCCCCCCTCCCCCCTCCCCCCCAAACATATATGAGCCAAACAAGGGTATCGTGTTATATCTTATGTAATTTCCTTACATTCAATGGTCATCTCCATGTCTCTCCTATCGAAACAAAACATCTTAATAGTATCTGTTTTTCTGAAGACAAATACGTTTCATATATGTCTTCCTAACTCCAACTCCATTGTTTTTGCAGAATGGACTCGACCATGAATCCTTCGAGAATTACAAAAATGGTTTAGTAGGAAAGCTTCTCGAGAAAGATCCATCTCTGTCGTATGAAACGAATCGATATTGGGGTCAAATAGTTGATAAAAGGTAATGCAATTTCTTTCTCAATCTAATCAAATGAATATTGCATTATTTTTTATTTTATTTTGAGTGAAACAGAGAGTTACATAATGTTTTGACACTAGACGACTTTGGCTTTCAGGTACATGTTTGACATGTCCGAGAAGGAAGCTAATGAACTTACAAGTATTCAAAAGTCGGACATTATCGACTGGTATCACATTTATTTAAAGAAACCCTCTCCAAAGTGTAGAAGACTTGCAATCCGTGTATGGGGTTGTAACACTGACTTTGCAGATCCACAAGCGGCATCTGGGCAGGTCATTAAAGACCTCACAGGTTTCAAGAACTTATCTGAATTCTATCCCAGCTTTTGTTAAAAGAGAATGCTACTTACTATTTTATTTATCATTTGAATCCCATTGACTTTATAGGGAATATAAATGGTATTCATTACCATATATTTTGATATCTATTGAAATTCAAAATTAAAATTTATGGTTGGAAATTCGATAATCAATTTATGAGTAGTTGTAACTTGTAAGTTTCTCATTGACATTTATTCGAGTTGAGTTGGATAAGATATTGTTCTGTTCACATTCAGATTTTCTTATCGGCGTTCAAGTTGTAATTGAAATTTGTTTCTTTTCAAGTTAACGAGTTCTAATTGAGTTACATATTTAGTTGAATTTGAGTAAATACTTTTACTTATATTTTGTCACTTTTCCTTGTTTCTTGGTATTTAATATGAGCTGAGTTTAACAATTTTAACAAGTTTTTTTCATCTATCGACTTCAGTTTAAGTAAAGCCCAATTTTTTTGGCACAATAACAAGAAAGATGCACTTGCCATCTAATATTTTTGCTCTCTTTTGCTAAAACCAAATTTTAGGTAAATATTTATTTTTATTTTTTTAAAAAAAAGGGGTTAAAATTATGAATGATGGAATTTGTGCCTTCACATCTGTGACTTCGAAGTATTATTTCTAAATTAGTTATATCAAACCACGACTGTTCGTTAGAATGTAGTCTTAAGTTTCAGAACATGGAACCAAAGTAGGAGAAAAAAAATTAGTTTTAAGAAAGAAATAGCGTAGACTACCTTAATTTTCTCATAGAAAGAAAGTTGGGGGAACTACATGAAGGTAGCACCCGAATGTAAGTTAATTATAAATTCATCCATTAACCAAACAATATTATGTTTTAAATTTTCAAGTCTTCTGTTACCATCGATTTTCTGGTCTCAGTTATTTTCTTCGCTTTCATCTAATTTTTTCCTTATTTTCGTTTCAATTTGTTTTCTTTAGTTTTGTTTCAGTTGTTTTCTTTACATATATCTCAATTTTTTCTTTATATTTTGTCTCTAATTTTATTTGGTGATAATTATCTCATTTGTTTTCGTTACATATAATAATTCAAAATTTTGAATAATTTCCCTTCAAAATTTTACTTGAAAAATTCGAACTTGACTCAAACCTGTATCGTTAATTCATCAATTTATAACTATGCTAACTTCTTTATACATCTATTACCAATAAGAAGTAGATTCAATACCAACATAGTCATTATCAATAGTATGGGTCTATGTCAAACATGAATTTTGCGAGAAAGATACCGAAAATAAATGAGATAATTATCATCAAATAAAAACTGAGAAAAATATAAAAAAAAAAAAAATTTGAGATAAAAATTAAAAAAAATTAACAGAAAATAAAGAAGCAAAAATAGAGAAAAATTTGAGATAAAAAATGAGAAAAATAAAATAAATGAAGAAATTAAATTGTTTGATGGATAAATAGATTCATCAATAATAAAGAGACAATTTTTTTTTGATAAATCAATAAAGAAATTTATTATTATGAAATGAGTGGAAGTATTTTTGAAATAAAACTTCAAAACTATAACAGATGAGATAAGTAAGTGATACTTACCAGGGAGTGTCTATGGGCAGTTCCACTTGTGGAAAACTGTCCATAGTTCCACCCCAAAATACACATGAAAATTATTTTATTATTATTTTCGTGACCTGCTAACCCGGTTACCATTAGCAGGTCACATTTTGTTATTTTACATAATTGGCCCTGTTTATTAATAATGCAAAATAAAATCATAAAATCTCAATTATTTCATTTACATATTTGCCCCTGCATATTAATAATAGATAATAAAAACTAAAATCCCTAATTTATAGTAAAAACATAAATTTTACTTATTGTATATACAAATTTATTTAACTAATTTGATTTTATAAATAATATTAACAATCAAATAATACTTTAAAATTAAAAAAAAATTCAAATCAAAAATTTATATAATGTTTTAATTTATTTAATATTATTAAAATCCCTAATATATAGTAAAAACATAAATTTTACTTTTTGTATATACAAATTTATTTAACAAAAGTTAAATAAATAATCATAATTAAAGTTAAATATATAACTTTATTTTACTAAAGTTATATATTATTATATAATAAATAATCATAATTATAAAAAAAATCAAACCCTAACCACCCCCCACCCCACCCCCCCACCCCAACCCACCCCGTAAAACCCTAACCCTAACTACCCCCAGGCCGGCGGCGGTACCCCAGGCCGACGGCGGCCTGGGATCTTCGTCCCAGGCCGCCGCATCTTCGTCCCAGGCCCCGCCGGCCTGGGAGGGGTCGATCCCAGGCCGCCGCTGGCCTGGGACGACGATCCCAGGCCGGCGGCGGCCTGGGATTTGTTGGTGGCGGCGGGATTTGGGTGGGGTGGGTGGGTTGGTTTTAGATTTTTTTTTTTTTCAGAAGTTAATTAAGGAGGGTACAAATGTAATTTCGATTTTATCTATAGTATACTTTTGCTTCCGGTAATAGGTCACGATTTTGCCACGTGTCATCCTCTAAATGGTGTACTGCGGACAGCCAAAACGAAACTGCTCCTAGCAAGACCGTACTTACCACACATCAAGATTCACTGTATTTCACCCTATAAAAAAGAAATAAAGAATGATTTGGTAAATTTATCTCAAAAGGCCCCTCCATTTCATAATATTCCATTTTGCACCGCACATGATTAGCAGCAAATTAATTCCTCCATAAATCTCATTTTATTTTATTTTGATTTTTGTGATGAAATAAATTCAATAAGTAAATTTCCCCTTTCTGCTTCTCACACGTTTTACTTGTATCAAATTCTCTTCAGCAAAAAGGTTGATCAGATTTCAAAAGTTTCTACTGACACCAGTTCATCAATCTCAGGTATGCTGTTTCTCTCTCTATACATGCACATTATACACAAATTAAAATTTTGTACACTTGTGTTTGTGAGTATATCGTAGCTTACTCTGTAGCGAGTTGATGTGACTGGAATGAGCAGATCTAGGGTTTAATGTTACAGAATGAGTTTTTTTGGTTTGAAACTATTGTTCTTTTTGTGCAGCTGAGCCGGATTCAGAGATTTACGTTGAATTCCAGCTACTTTGTAATATATCGGACTGAAATGAGGTAAATATGAACGTTTCCGTGCTGAGCTTTGAGTATTTTACGGTTATGAATGAATTTTGTTGAATTTGTTATTTTTGATAAGTAGATATTGAGACATTGGATCAGAGAAGAGAGTGTGAAGATGAGTGAAGGGCAGAGGTATCAGCTAGGCACAATTGGAGCTTTGAGTCTTTCAGTTGTTTCGTCGGTGTCTATCGTGATTTGCAACAAGGCACTGATTAGCACTCTTGGCTTCACGTTTGGTGAGAATTTATGGAATTAACTATCAGTTTTAATGTGAAGAAGGGTGATAATTTGCAATTTTGTGCCTGTCAATATTGATGTGTTTTGCGTGTTTGCATTTGGAGATTATTTCTCTAATGATTATCTGATAATTTACATTCGCGGGAGTTGTTCCTTCCGTGAAATTCGGCAAATAAAATGAATTTTGTATTACGTAGATAATCAAATTCAAATTTCAAAAAGATAGATGTAGATTTTTTATCTTTCTTAAATGAGTGCAAGGGGTTCTGTGATGATTTTGTTATACTTCATTTTGATTTGGAGAATCTTGAGCTCTAGTCAAAGATGGAAATTTCTGTTCTGGAATAAATTGGAAGATATTATGTGGTCGGTTGACATCTTGACAAACTCATTCAAATTGCGATCTGTTCTAGTTTAGCATTCTATTTATTATATTTTGGGTGCTTCGGATAAGGAGTCGTACAGATTCCAACTCAGGTGACATTCTTAAACGGGTCTATAAAAATGTATATATAATAGTATAGGGCTTAAGTGTAAAGCCATTAGACATTGTTGGCTGGACAAGTGAAGTCCTTTTATCGGTGATGCTTTCACTTTGACCTTTATCAATGACTTCAGAATTTTCAAATTGATTCTTATTTTGTAGCTTAAGAAATAGTTCGGAAGCTTTTTGACATTGTTAATCACAATGGTGTTTCTTTGCGTAGTTTCTGACTAGAAAATCACATTTTCTTCACGCTGAAGTTGTATTAAGTTACTCCTATGAAGGAAAGTTGGGATTTTTTATTGTGAGCAATCAAAGGTTGTTACTGAACGAAAAAGTTGACCATATTTTTGCCTAACATGAAAACTGAGTAATGGCTAGATTTTAATGTAAGAGATTGTTGTTCTATTTTAGTGCATCGCAAAATAAATATCTTTTCTTTTTTACTATTTGCTTAAATGGAAAGATTTTTTTGTATTTCAATAACCTATGCAACCTTTTTGTCCTATTAGTGATGTATCGGTGTAATGTATAATTTTCAATTCTGTTGTACGGGCATGAATAATTTATATTTTCAATTCCCCCACCCAGAAAAAAAGAAAAGGCAAAAGGATTTTTTATTCTGCCATTCTCTATTCATGTAAAACTAAGACCCCGATGTTATTGTGTGGATTCATTCTTGTTAGGGCGTTTCAGTGTTTTGGAATTCGAAACACCATTTGCTTTGTATCTGGCAGGCTAAAATATCGATTCAGTTTTATCATTTAGAAACTATACACACATTTCACTTTTTCAACTTCCTCAGTCAAGTAATCTTATGTCATCGTTTCAGTCATTACATGATTTAGTATTATTATAACTTAAATAACAAATATGAGTTGACTCCTATCAATGTACTTTCACCTTACAACCCCGTCAACCAAACTTTATCCACCACTTTACAAATCTAAAGAAAACATGATTTTTAAAGAAAATGAGGAAATCTCTCTGATGATCAGACACTCGGTAATAGCATATCTACGGTATAAGAAACCTAGCAACAATTTTAATGAATCGCAATGGTGTGAAGTTATCAAAACATGATTAGTTATGCATTGGAAATTTCGTCCTTAGCATGGAGTTTTCTGACTTGGCCTTTTTCCTTTACTGTGTCTTACACTTGTTTCTCAAGGATCTTTTCTTTCTCCATCATTAAGTAGTTTTCCACTCCGGGAGGGGGAGGTCAGTTTATTTCTTGAAATAAATTGATTTTTAATTAAATTTGGATTAAGAAATTGGACCCCAAACTCTTTCAGTTGGTGCTTGCTCTTTCAAAGTATGATTCTAATCCTCACTCTTCCTAGCATTAACCAGAACTCTAATGTCATCCACTCTAGTCTCTAGATGGCCATTTGCACTTATACCTCTTTTTTGTGTATTTCTTGTTATAATTTTGATCACTTAGAAGTGGATCATCCATTCTCACTAATGACGATTATTAATGGTAAGACTTGCATTGACTCAAGCCTCTCTTGTAAAAATTTCTTTCTTCAATGATACACTAATATTATAGTATAGAAATGAGCTTATAATATTGTAGTCAATATTGTAAAGTATGTATAAACATCCAGAAATCCCATTTTGAAATCAAACTATCGTGATTGCAATTGTCAACATTAATTTGTTTATTTGATACCCTAAAGCTCTTGTGATATTGGAATGTCATAATTAATAAATTAATCTTTTTCCCATTCAATAATCTTTGTAGTCATACTAGTTTTAGTTGAATTTATATTCTTGACAGCCATTAACTTTGTTCTCTCCCTTGATTTTTCTTTCTCAGCTACAACTCTGACTAGCTGGCATCTTCTTGTAACATTTTGTTCACTTCATGTGGCTTTATGGATGAAATGGTTTGAGCACAAGCCATTTGATCCAAGAGCTGTCATGGGATTTGGAATTTTGAATGGAACATCAATTGGACTTCTAAATCTTAGTCTGGGTTTCAACTCCGTCGGTTTTTATCAGGTTAATCTCTCTTGCCTTGCTATAATCTATTTTTTTTTACTTAAAAGTTTTTTCATGTTATTCGGGACCCAAATAGTTTATGTAGTTCTCTATATAGAAAGTCACCTTGTACGTTTAGTTCTGGAAGGTGAAGCTGTTATAAGGCTGTATTAAAAACTAAAGTCCCATATATTTCATCATGGCCTAGGGCTTTGTTTTGAAAATCTTCCAGCAGTACTAGAAAGATATGTAGTCTAGTAGAGAAGTGATGTTTTTTAGAACCACATTCGGCTAGACCTTCCACTGGAGAGATGGAATCGGGGGTCTGGTGCAGTTACATGATTTAGGGTAGTCAGATTACTCAAGGGCAATTTTAGTTATTTTTGTTCAAGGGAAAAAAGTGATTTCGTAACAACATTGGAACTAAGTAGTTCATTTAGTTTCCATTTTGCAGTAGTTGATTATTACCTTCAGAACAGTCTGCTAAAAAAAGATATAAAAAGTTGATTATTTCAATTCTCTCTGATCTGAATCATCGTTACTTCTTTGGTAATTTGTACTAGTTATGGTTTCCACATGTTTATGTTTCATGGTTTATGCATTTCAGATGACTAAATTGGCAATTATTCCATGCACTGTCCTTTTAGAGACTCTGTTCTTCAGGAAAAAATTCAGGTTAGATCTTTGCATTTGTTTGATTCCAGATTCGTGTTAGTTTGTGCTCCGCCATTTACTTAATGTGATCTGCATCTTGTTTTTTTTTTGTCAATATTATTCGTCATTGATCCGAATATATTGTTATTATTTGTTTTTATGCAAGGGATACTTATTCTAACCAATATACTAAATTTTGATTTATTGAAAGAGAATAGAATATATATAATAAATCAATTAAAGCACTGTCCTTTAATTCTAGGTATATTTCATGCTATGATTTCCAACCATTATCAATGATGGCAATCTTCTGATGTGCAACTTGGAAAATCATTTAATCAAAGCAACTAGCGTGGTTAAGATAATTTGACCAAAGAATAACTATTTTCTATGTGCTCAAACCTTAATAAATCAAATAAGCATTACCTTAGCTGCAATAACATTCGTCCAGTATTTTATTTGAGTTTGGAAATATCTTTTTTTTACCATTATGTACCTCATATTCTGAGTCGTAATTAGGCAACAAGCTGATATAGAAAAAATTGATTGCCCAAATGCTAATTCCTGAAGTGGGCGTTCATACCTAATTTAGCGTAGATCAATCTGATTTTCTTTCTATATCCTTTTTTACTACTGCTACACTTTCCTAATCAACTTTAACTTGGTGTTCTTTGACATATATAAGCATCCATATACAGTGTTCCGACTATGGCTACTCATACTTTATTTTACCACCATTTGCAGTAGGACTGTCCAGCTTTCGCTCACTGTTCTTCTCATGGGTGTTGGAATTGCAACAGTGACTGATCTCCAGCTTAATGTCATGGGTTCCATTTTATCTCTGCTTGCAGTTGTTACAACTTGCATTGCACAAATTGTATCCTCAGTTTTATTTTACTTATTTTCCATACCCCCTATATATTCCCTAGAAACAAGCATGCTTCCATTTCAAACAAAGTAGTCTCCAGAAAATAGTAACAACCACCTGGTAATGACATTTATTTTTTAATCAGTTTACTTAAATTATCAGCTGTTTTTTGGGACCTTAACTATGAATACCCTTAGATGACAAATACAATCCAGAAAAAGTTTAAGGTTTCATCAACACAACTTCTGTACCAATCTTGTCCCTACCAGGCAATGACTCTGTTCGTAACTGGACCATTTCTAGACGGACTTTTGACAAACCAGAATGTATTTGCTTTTAATTACACTCCCCAAGTGCTGGTAAGAACTAGAACTCTTTCCCTGCAGTTTAAAGATAATGGGCAGCACATAACATTACGTGGTTTGTATGACAGGCATTTATTGTCCTATCATGCTTGATATCAGTTTCTGTTAACTTCAGTACCTTTCTGGTAATCGGGAAGACATCACCTGTCACTTATCAGGTCCTGGGACATTTAAAAACATGCCTTGTATTAGCATTTGGTTATGTTCTTCTACGAGATCCATTTAGCTGGCAGAACATTTTGGGAATCTTGATTGCTATAGTAGGAATGGTACTATACTCGTATTATTGCTCGGTCGAGAGCCAGCAGCAAAAGGCTACAGCTGAGGCATCAGCACTATTATCTCAGGTACGCAACCTCTTACTCTTTCTGTTGCACTCAGAGCCGGCCTGTCCACTTTCCAAATTTCTGTATGCCCCAATTTTTTTTGTAAGTCTTTTTAAGAATGGATGACATGACATGAAAGAAGTTTTTCAAATCAAAATAAATACATGTACACGGTTGATTATGTCTAAAGATCAAGTGAATTGAATTGGTGATTATATCAATAGAAAAGGATTAGTTTTAAAAAAGAGAGAATATAAAACATTGCTATACATGCTATTTATGATATAGACTTCGATTTTAAATTTATCTTAGGGTCACTAAAAGAATAGGACCGTCCCTGGTTGCAATGTATCCCTATCCCATTTTCCTAAAAAAAATCCGCTTCATTTTGAGAAAATCGATGTACTAATTTCAATTCATGTCTATGAAGGCCAAGGAAAGTGAATCTGACCATCTATTAAGTGTTGAAAATGGAGGTGTTATTCTAACCGATGGAGGTGTTACAAGCGCTCCAGGATGGAATTCAAACAAGGACCTGCAAGCGTAAACTTTGTGGAATGCATTCTTTTACTTATAGTTTATAGTTTGAATGAAACTTATTTCAGCGATGAAGAATTCGCTGTGAGGGATTCGATACTATGTGGATTATGAGTTCGGGCATTTCAATGATTAAACTTTTGTTAATTAATAGTAGAGTTAAATGTTGGCGTAAGATGTAGCAGTTTTGTATACACTAGGACTGCCTATAGATTTGAGAATTCCCCTGTTATAAAGAATGAGTTTCATTGCCTCGATAAAATTTGCTCTTGTGAAGCAAACTTGTAGCTTTGCAATTTGCGAAATTTAGTTTGTTTTAAAAAGACCATTTGATTGCATTAATTGCAGAACCTCTTTGTTTAGAGGATTTACGTTCACAATTCATGTGGTAATTTTGACATGACAGCCTTGACACACGCACACCCACTTAACATTAAAGGCTATCGATGAGTGGGTTAGATTAGTTTAAATTCAGATTTGGCTTTGTTTATATCGAGTCGGATTCAAATAGATGGATCTTATCCAAATTTCGGGTTTTTTTGAACTCGTGAAAGTCTTCATTTTCAAAATTATTGTCTTTTTCTACATAAAGTTGACCTTACACAATAATTCATGCGCTTCTTAATCCACTGAACTCAAATATCCACATCTCATAATAACCACTTTTTCAAATAATTTAATTGATCTCGTTTAGAGAAAAAGTGATATTGACAAAATTAGTTGATGTGATTAGGTAAAAATATGCACGAGATTGAGATAATTAATGAAATAGGAACTAATGTCTTATAACAATTGAAAATACAATATTTTTTATGTTACTTGTAATGATAAAACATCAGGTATAACATTTTTTTGTTTATTATTAGATGAGTCGGATTAATCTATTTGTATTTGCTTAATATCTTTTAATGTACGAATCCTATTAATTAGATATATTCATCGAATTTCTAATCAAATGAAGATTCTTATAATTCGGTCCGGTTTCAAACCGAATTCGGGTTTTTTTTTTTTGGTTTAATATGCTCCAAAGATTGTCCCTATTGAACATTATGTGTTTGAAGCCATTATGATTGAATATCTCGTGGCCCAATCTTTTCGACCTCCCATTGATCCTGGCCTAATTGAAATCTTATTTCCTTTGGGATTTAATTTTGTGCTATTATATTATTCGAATTTAAATACCCTAACAAAGATGCAATCAAGTCAAACACCGAATCTAATTAAGAATCTTACAATGTGATTAAAATAAACCGTGACCAAGAAACTTCAACCCTAAACAATATGCTACAACCTTATAGACCTTGCTGCTAGATATCAAAGTCAATGATTATTTTCTAATTTTTAGTTAAAAAATGTATATAAAAAGTAAAAAGACATTTTTCTTGTATAAAAAGAAGTCCAATTAAAAAGAAACTGTGGGACTTGATTGCCATTAAGAGTATCCTCAAGGGTCTACCATGAAATTTGACCACCAACTGACGCTGAACAAGACAAATCCCACCGCTAGAAATTTCCATTTAAATGAACTGAGAAGAGACTGAAGAAACAAAGCAAAGAGGTGAACTATTCTCTCCAACTTCAATGGCGCTCCGAAGAATTCTCTGCAACAGCAAGATCTTAACAAGAGCAAATTTCAATTGTGGAAACTCGAGGAGCGTGCAGACTCTGTCACTCCCGGATCTCCCGTACGACTATGGGGCACTGGAGCCCGCCATAAGCGGCGAAATTATGCGGCTGCACCACCAGAAACACCACCAGGCCTACGTTACCAATTACAACAAAGCCCTAGAACAGCTCGATTCCGCCATTTCGAAGGCCGATGCCTCCGCTGTTGTCAAGCTGCAGAGTACCATCAAATTCAACGGTGGAGGTACAGTAAAACCTACAATTAGAGACAAAAGAATTTACAGAGCTTGAAATTGTGCGTGATTTGGAATTAATTATTTAGCACACGAGTTTAATAATTATTTTAAATATATTACACAATTAAAAATAAATTCGGTGACCATGGTCCCCCTACTCCCTACTTCCCTCCGCCCCTGCATACCCTATGAACTCGTGCTTCTATTTTGGTCTGTACAATGCTGAAAAGTGAGGTTTTTAATTTTGTAATTAATGATGTTTCCTTTTTTCTGTTTCTTAATTAGGTCATATAAATCACTCAATTTTCTGGAAGAATTTGGCTCCTGTGAATGTGAGTAAATTCACCAATACTGATTTGTACCATAGGTGAGCACATATTGAAATATGATGCTATTGCCAATTATTGACAGGAAGGAGGTGGCGATCCGCCAAAGGGTTCTTTAAGTAATGCAATTGAGAAGCAGTTTGGTTCTTTGGAAGTTTTAGTTCAAAAGATCAACTCAGAAGGAGCAGCCTTACAGGGGTCGGGATGGGTGGTAATTGAAGTTTGTTAAGATATACGTTAAGGCTAAAACTTTGGTCGAAATTCAAGAATGTATGCCCCTTTTATATATAAGATTTACTTTTATTTGCAGTGGCTAGCTTTGGATAAAGAATTCAAGAGGCTTTTGGTTGAAACCACTGCAAATCAGGTCAATCGGTTGTGTTGATTACTTAATTTGTAGTGACTAAGAATGTTTATGAAACGTGTGGTTTTTTCCTCGTAAATCGTAATTTTAATTCTGGTAGCAAATTTGGCTGACTTAGTAGAGTTGTTGCATGATGCAGGATCCTATTGTGACTAAAGGATCGGCATTAGTTCCTCTGCTCGGTGTAGATGTTTGGGAGCATGCGTATTACTTGCAGTACAAAAATGTGAAACCAGACTATCTTAAAAACATATGGAAGGTTATGAATTGGAATTATGCTACTCAAGTTTATGAGAAAGAATGTATCTGAGTTGGTCAAGAGTTACTTGCATCAATCATGGCATGTGAATACTTTTATGTATCTTAAGCTATAGAATAAGAGAGTGGCTATCTATGATGAATATTTGTAAATGGCAATAAAGTTTTCATCAATAATAATAATCCTACTCGCTTGATTTTATTTTGAGCATTCTTCATGGAAGAATTTTTCTGCGTTAAAAAATAAATTTATGAACAATGCTATGCTGTTATGTATGTGTTTCTATATCGTTCTGTGAAATTCAAGAATTAACTTTTACAGAATCGAGCCTTCCAAAACTTAATGTGCATGTACAATGTTTTTTTTTTTTTATTTTTCTTTTGGATGTTCATAAGGTCTGTCAGCTTATGTAAATAATACGAGTTGAATCGAGTGTGAAGATAAACTTAAAATTTATTTCAAGTTGAACCCTATTTTTTACAATTGAAACAGACTCGAACTTTGATTAGTAAAAGTGCAGTTCTAGTTCTACAAGACTGAATATTCAAAACTTTTAGGTTGAGTTTTCAAATGCTTTAATTTTTACTTGGATTAAGAGATTTTTGAAAATTTACTAAAGGCATATTAAAAAAGTGGGTGGTAAGAAAAGAAAATTTTGATATAAGTGGTTGGCAAATGTATGAGAGAGAAAAACCCACGAAAAGTTAAGAGCCTGTTTGTTTGGTGTTTGAGAAAATAGTGGAGGTTTGTGAAATAATCTCGATTTGCATAATATTATTTATTTGAGTTTTGAGATAGTGATTTGAAAAATAAAAGATAGTGATTTGAAAAATAAAATGGGTGTATGTTATTTTTAGAAGAGTTAGATTGTAGATATAAGATGTGTAAGACTTTATATCAAATTATATTTTTTATGTGAGATAAATTGTGTAAGAGATATATTACTTGATATCAAATCAAATCAGAGTAGAGTTTGTATATGTTTTGTTTAGAGTTAAGAAAATTGTTATTTGTTTAGCTTTAGCTTTTGACAGAGTAGTTTGAGCAAATTAAAAGATGAAAAATTTATTCCAGAAATTCTAAACTATATTTGTTTGGCATTTCCCAAACACAAAAAAAACTTGAGAAACAGCAAACAAACAGTCCTAAAAATTGTCGTTATTTTGCTTTTCCATCCTTTTAAGCTGATTTTTAGAGAAGTTGATTTACAGGTTAATTTTGCAAATACCATCATAAGCACTTTTGGAGTAAAACAACATAAAAATAATTATTTTAAACTATTGTAAACACACTTTAAGTACTATGCTTTCAAAAGTAGTATTCTTGCTTTAACTTCATAACTTATTTTCTTGCATTTTTTATCTCCTGTTATTCAATTTTCGGATTAAAGTGCGAAATAAAGACTGTATAGATCAAAATTGCAAAAACTGGATAGGTATTTGGTAACTCCGACCCAACAAATACAAAAAATCGTAATTTGTACAATATTCAAAATAATATTTTTATTAATCATTTACTTACTTGAGCCTTAGAGTAAAATATTAGGCCCAACATTTAGACAACTTCATGGGCCCAGGTCCAATATTCATTTAAGCCCAACCTAGTCTAGGTTTCGGGATTAAGCCCTATATAAATTCTTATAATGCAGCATTTCCATCTCCACTCTGGAACACTAAACCCTAGAGCATTCAGCGCCTCCACTTCTAGAGAGCAAACCGAATTAATCAAACTATGGTAAATCAAAATTCCTTTGAAACTCTGAATTCTCTTGAATTTTGTTCGTAATTTCTTTTGATAATTACTTGTTTTTGTTTTCCGATTTTCGCAGACGTTCAAGAGAAGGAACGGAGGTCGTAACAAGCATGGCCGCGGCCATGTCAATTTCATCCGCTGCTCCAACTGCGGAAAATGCTGCCCCAAGGTTCTTTATATTTTCATTTTTTCGATTTAAATTTATATATGTTGTTAAAATTTGTTGTGGATCTTGCACTTTGAGCCTATGTAGTGAATTTTTTATTGTAATTTTACTTGGTTTGTTATTGCCACATTGCTATTTAGGACGATTGAGAATATATTGAAATCCTTTAGTACTCAATTATAGAAGCATATTTTATAATATTATTAAGTGGGATATATAATCCTTTGATTATGCTTCTAATATTCTAGATGAACATAAACATGTAATGTGTTTTGTACATTAATTTGATATGGATGAAAGCATGATTATGGCTTGTGTGAATGGAAGCGTATTATGTGATTACTTTTGAATTGGAGAAAATAGTTGGATAAGTACTTTACTGTTTATTTTTTTGATAGGATAAGGCAATCAAGAGGTTTTTGGTGAGGAATATAGTTGAACAAGCTGCTGTAAGGGATGTTCAGGAAGCTTGTGCTTTCGATGGTAAGCTTTTCTGTGGCATTGATTGGTTGTCCATTATACCTTGTTAAGAATTCATTAGAATGAGTTTTGTGGATGATCTAATGCATTCTTTTATATTTAATTTCTAGGTTACACCCTTCCTAAGCTGTACGTGAAGATGCAGTACTGTGTTTCATGTGCTATCCACTCCAAGGTGGTGAGGGTTAGGTCTAGCACTGACAGGAGGAACCGTGAGCCCCCACAGCGTTTCAGGCGCCCAAGGGTTAGTTTCTCATACATTGCCTGATTTTGTTTTTAACTTTTTGTGTAGATTTGTGTTGTGTTGTACTATCAACAAGCCATTTATTGTTTTCTACATGATTTTTACTTAAATATTGGATACAACTTGTATGGTTATTCCTTACTTTTGATTCATTTTATGTTTGCCGCACCTAGCACAGCCCCCATAATCTCTTATTGGTTTAATCACTTTTGTGGTATCAAGATTTTTATCACTGTAATCTTGCGATAGTATTCTATTTAGTTAATTGCCTTAAGACTTTATTATAAATTCAAATAAAATAGCAATGGTTTAAACAACTTTCTGTTCTCTATCATCGTATTAATTAGCAGTTGTTACAACAATTTTCTTTTCCCTTTTGTCATATCAAATAACAAAGGTTTGATTTTTTAAAATGCTATTAAATAATCTTGCAAAGAGAACAGAACTGATAAAAATAACTAATTTTTCTTAAATTGCTAATGCCCTAAGAAAATCCTGTCCTTTTCAAACTTCTGGATGTCCAGAATCTATATGTTTCATTATGAGAGTTTTTAATCAAGATTATCTATGGGATCATGCATAATATAAAACTGGTCTCCTAAATAAGCCCAATTAGTAGTTCTTTTTTCTCTAAGCTTAAGTCCGTGTGCTGCCTAGTTAATGTTGAACTTAAATTGAAGTTGTCCAAATGTCTTTTACAAACTCAATGATGCTGTTTTATGTCTTTGTATTTATTCATATCCTGCATGATGGTGGTATGATATTCCTATTAGTCTTTTTATTAATTTGATAATGTTTCATTGTTAGTTCAGACATTATAATTAACTGCATTTTCTTTGAATGTTATGTTTACAGGATGATCAACCAAAGACAGGTCAAGCTCCACGTCCTGGTGGACCACCCGCTGCAGCTCGTACCTAAATCCTTTATCTTGAGCATATTTGCTACTAGGATTTTCTTGATGTTGGATTATGCAATTTTATATATCATGATTTTGAGGTTTTGACCTATATTGCTGAATTTAGTTTCCTGAAGATTTGGAACCATGTTTGTTTTTTATTGAGAATTCGTTTGATGGACTTTACTTGATTCTGTTTCAATTATCAAGTAGCTGATGAAATCATTTGCTGCAAATACTTAGCATATGCTCTTAAAATATTCGTGAGCAGCCCCCTATGAGTATTGATTTTGATCATTAAAGTTAAACACTTCTATGATTATAGGCTTTAGAATTAATGTTTGTGCTTAAAGTACGCTAGTTTTTACTTTTTAATGGTGTATAATGTTAGAGCTGGAAGGGTCTAATAAGATAATAGTATAATATAAAGAATTGTAAAATTTTAACTCATTGGACTCAGTCCGACCAAATTTTGTCAATTTACCATGCCAATCAACCGAATTGTAATCTACAATTAGAGATGTTGATTGAATTAATCATTGTTGATGGGGTTGATCTTGGGCTTTTTGGACAAAAAATTACAAATTACAAATTGCAATTGGATTTTGTTTTGTAATCTTTAAATTGCACAATCACATTGGACTTAATATTTATTTATTCCTAAAGTTAAATAAAGAAGAAAAACAATTGAAGTGTATCTTTGAACAAATTGGTTTATGCTGCACCCCAAAACCTAGCTGAAAAACTCTGTTGTCTTGCAAATCCTCTTAACTTTTGAGTGTCAAATGATAAAAATTATAGGAGTTGGAGCTAGAATAGAAAAGGTAAATAGGCATTTTGCAAAAGAACAATAAGTAAAACAAAATAAATAGATTAAAGTGGTTTTCTTAAACTTATTTTGTAATGAAAACTTGTTAATTAAATGTTCAGGATTGTTTTTAGTTTCACTAAATTATCTATCCATTAAAGTCCTATTTTGTTAGTTGATATATTGTATTATTTTTATTATATTTTTTATGAAAGATTACGAAATTTATTAAAAAAAATAAAAAGTGGTAATTAGTTAATTTATCAAATAACTAATATATATCAACGTTGAGAATGTTGAACCACAAAACCTGTCCCAACTCGAGTGGATTGCAAAGTGCAATCTTAAAACTTGCTGGATTGAATTTGAATTATATATTAAAAATCTAAAATATTGGGTTGAGTTGGGTTGGACATGTACAAAATCTCATTAAGAAGTATCGTGAATAACCCAAATTTACATGTCCAGTATTACCATATATGCATTGAAAAATAAATTATATATCATACACTAAAATAATGTAGTATAACTATAAAGTAGTGCCATTTTGTTTTAATAAAAGTTCGGGGTTGACACAAGAGGCCACGACCGACTGATAGTCCTAGCCTTTGGGACGGCTCTACATTCAATCGTTCGAGGAATTATAACGTTTTCGTTGGGTAATTTCTTATTTTGTTGTTCAAATTTTATACATTCATACAAAATATGTTAAAGATAAATTTAATACTAGAATATGAGATATATAAATTCCAATCCCTACATGTTGGTTATTTTACGTGGAAATATGCTTCATATATCCACATGCAGTGCCGGCCCAGCCCATAGGCAAACTGGGTGTTTGCCTAGGGCCCCCAAATTCTTAGGGCCCCTTCCTTACTTATCTATATTAAGGGCCTAAAGTGTTATTTTTTTTTTTTTTTTATAAATTGAGCCCAACTAATTAAAGCCCAACTAATATAATTAAAAAAAAAAAGAGAAAAACTGAAATTCTATCTAAGCAGCAGCCAGCAGCCGTAGTCTGCTCTAATTTCTCATCTCTCTCTTTTCAAATTCAGTCCAAAACATAGAATGTTCTCATAAAAAAAAAAAAAAAATAGTCCAAAACAGAGAAAAAAAAATTTGGGGAAGATGAAAAAACAATTTGATGAGACTCAAAATAATGATGTTACATTATTACCTGAAGAATTTTTTAGAATTGAATATTTCTTATATATTGTAGATCGAGCTATTTCTTCAATTAAAAGTAGATTTGAACAATTTAAGAATTATAAAAATACTTTCGGTTTTTTATTAGATGTTAAAGCTTTAAAGTCTTTAGATGATAAAACTTTGAAAGAATGTTGTAATAATCTTGAAAATTCTTTAAAACATGACTCAATATCAGACGCAGATGGTTCCGATTTGTATTATGAACTAAAAGTACTATCAAAGGTTATTCCTACCCAAATAGACAAACCAATTGATATATTTAATCATATAAATTTGATTAGTTCTTATCCAAATACATATATTTGTTATAGAATTATATTCACTATACCTGTAACAGTGGCTTCTGCTGAAAGAAGTTTTTCCAATTTAAAATTAATAAAAACATGTTTACGTTCGACAATGACACAAGAAAGATTAAATGACTTAGTTATTTTGTCTATAGAAGAAGATATGTTAAAAGAATTAGAATACGAAGATTTAATAAACACTTTCACATCTAAAAGAGCAAGAAAAATAAATTTTACATAAAAAAATAAATTATATAAGGGCCCCATTTTTTTATTTCGCCTAGGGCCCCCAAAACCCTTGGGCCGGCCCTGTCCACATGAATACATGATTTTATATGTATTTATCATTAAAGAATTTTTTTGTCCAAGTTTGACTTGATCAAATCCATCCAACCATTAAAGCAAGTGTATTGCACTTGCATTGTAATTGGTCACTCTCCTAAGAATATTACTTTTGATTCGATCAAACATGATATGAATAAAAATTTTACATCATTGAATTATCGTAATGGAGAACAATGATTTGTTTAATTTACACATCACCAGTATAATAACTGATATAATAATCAATAGCGAACTAGATTTCTCATACTTTTCTCCAAAAAAAAAAAAAAAAAGAATACGTTTCTTGTTTTTTTCTATAAGTGTGCTCAACAAGCACATAATTAATTACTACAATTATTGTCGATCTAAATTGTATAGGCAAACATATATATACAAGTTTCTTGACATGTCTTTTAGAAAAGATTTGAAATAATTAAATAGATAGCATGTGATTAGAATATATATATATATATATATATATATATATATATATATATATATATATATATATATATATATATATATTAATTTAGACATTATAATAATAAATAATAGTAGTTGTTTTCGGGTAAAATATAGTTGACGAACCAAATTGAGAATAGGTTGTTTACCAATTTATCAAACAAATTTCAAGACCAATATTTCAGAATCATATGATGATAATCAATGTCTGAAAGAATTAAACGAATTCGCAATGTACCACAACGAACAGCTGCAACAAGCCCTTTGTAATCTGAAACTGGAAAAACCAAATGCTATTATAATTTATGGAGATTACAACGCTTATCAGTTTCTACATGGATATGCCAGCTCTCGTGGTACGTGTTACTTGCTAATCTGAATGAATTGATCATGTCAATAAATATATAAATCTATACGAATAACTTGATGAATTCGTTTAAAAATTACATGAATTGATACCCAAAAGGCTTGTTGTGGAATAGGAGGGAAATACAACTTCAATATGACAAAAATGTGTGGGGTTCCCAATGTTCTAGTTTGTTCAAATCCTAATGGTTTTATGAGTTGGGATGGGGTGCATTTGACACAAGAAGGACATAAGATAATGGGTGGATGGTTGATACATAACAACATTTTCAGGGAGCTTGAATTGTGGTGTACTATGTTTTAATAGCTAGGCTAGGCTTACCAATGATGTAATAGTTAGCAGGGTTTGAACTTGAAGTTGCATTTGTATTCTATACTCTACTCATTTCATACTTTCAATAATTCAATAATGTTCTAATATATTAGTAATTGCATGGGATTACTTGTGTAATTGTAATTTTTTTAATGGAGAATATGAGATCATCACAGAGTTAAATGAAATGCGGATAACATGGAAATCAACGAGTCAACATAAACGAAACAAAATAAACTAATTTTAAACGCGTAAGTTGATATAAGCATTTGAAACAGTAAGCAATGCATTATACATGGAATCTGTGAAATGAGGCCAAGGCACTGTTTGGTGGTGGACTCAATTTCTGGAAACAATTTTATAAACTATCTCCAGTTCCAGTTCAGAAAAAGCTCAATACAATACAAATTATTAGATTAACAAAATTACGTACCCAGAGCCTGTACCATAGTCCAGGAAGTACTGTATTAATTAATAAATCAATGGAAATATAATAGACACAATTAATTAGTCTTGTCGTGGGGATTTAGAATTATGTTTATTGCAGCTTCAAGATCCTCTAATTTTAAAATAAGCACAAGCCCCTGTTTAAAAAAAGGTAAATGTAACATCGACAGCATATTACCTTCAACATTGACGGGAAATTCTTACCCAGACCGGGTTTGGCCGAACCCAAAACAACTACATGACAAGTGTAACTTGCTTTGGGATTGGATGTAACTCCCAGGAGAATGACCAATCACAAAGCAAGTGCAATACACTTGTTTGGTGGTTGGATGGGTTTGGCCAAGCCAGACTTGACAGTTCAATTTACTGCGAATCCAGGGCTGTCAATGTGTCGGATCCGACTCCCACTCCGATTTCTATGAGTATCTAATCGGATCAGGTCCGAATCCGCCCGGATTCTTCAAATGTACAACTGAATCCGAATCCGATGGTCCATTAAACCTTCTAATAACAAGTTGCTTCATTTTTCACACTTTGCAGCGCTCTCAGTATCATTGAAATTTCTTACATTCCAATTTTTTGTTTCATGAGGTCTACTGAAAGGTTTCATGAATAACTGAGAATGGTAATCAAAATGCAAAGGATAGAATTTGAGAGATTCAAAATAACACAAATTAGGGATTTTGTCAGTTGGTTTTATGGATAAATTGAGTAAGAAAGACCTGAATTATATGTGTAAATGGTCTGGCCCATCAGAATTTATTAAAAAAAAGATAAGAATGGTCTGAACATCATGTCATAATGGGTCGGTCAATTCATTACCTTTTCATAATGGGTCGGTCAATTCATTACCTTTTTTAATGCTATTTCCTGGATAAAAGAGTGAAGTTAAGTTTTAAAAGATGACAAATGTTTTTATTTTTACATTGATTAAAATATTGTATGTTAGAAATAACACATAATTTATTTAATATAATGTTGTCGGATACGAATTTTTAATGGATCGAATTAGACTATGTTCACAATCACTCCATTTATTTCAGATTATAAATCTTCATAATCGAATCATATCGATCGGATCTCTAATTGAAAAAATATCAAAATAAATTGGGTCAGATTTGGACTGGATTCAGATTAAAATTTGCCCCATTGACATCCTAATCTAACAGATTTAAGTCATATAATAGTTTCATATATTTCATCTATAAGTATTTGTGGATTAATATAACTTATCCACGAAGATATTTGTTAGTTGATACATATACGTGATAGCTAAATTGATACGAATTTAATATACAAACCAATTTCAAAGTAAAAAAGGTAAATAGATAATTTTTTCGATTTATTTTGAAATGAATGGTTTACACAATCAAATTTGATCCACGTTCGAATCTCGAACAAAAAGAGAATGAAAAGAACAACAAATAAAATAATTTAAACAGCTTGTTTTATAATGTATCGAGTTAACCCGTTAAAGCTCTAGTTGGGTTGTGGTTCTCCAACCCGAGCCTAGTGTATGGATAGATTCTGACAAAAGAGTATATGAAGTATTACAAAGATATGAAGTTTGTACAAAATAAAATAAAGGATTGTAGTGTCAATTAATCCCTCCGTCTTTTTTATTTATTGCTTTGACAAAAAAAATTTATTTATTGCTTTAAGATTTCAATGTAAAATTAATGTTATTTTATCAATTTTACCCTTCTTATTAATACTTATTATTAATGCTGAGCGTATTTGATTAAAATGATATTCTGGATTTTCTACTTAAAAAAATAATTATTTGTGACATTCCTTAATTGTGTGCAATCCTTCAAAGTGACAATGAAAATAATGAAAGGGAGTAACATCTTAAAATAGAACTTTTAATTTCTAAATGACACTAAATCTAGATCCATAACCCATTGGTAATTGATCATTTTGGCTACATCCTGTCTTTTTTTTTTTAATCAGTGGGTACATCATACTTTCTATTTTATCTTTTTTTTTTTTTTTAAATAACATTTTTTTTTTAAATAACATTTTATCTTTTTTATCTCTCTCCATAAACAAAGTAGGTATATTCTAGAAGCATATGCACATATGTGAAAGTCAGAGTCAAATACCTGAACTTAAATGCGGAATATAAAGAATAAAATGTCCTAGTACTACTATATTTCCTGGTAAAAATAGGAATCCCTATTAAAATGTCCTAGTACTATACTTCAATTGGCTCTCCTTTGTACTTTAGCTAGCTGTAGATTGTTAATGTTCAAATAAATTTGATTGAAACTTAAAAAATTTCTTGAGATGATTACACTGAAATTTTATTGGAGTTCTTTTTCAGTTTGCATATTTGTATCAGCGATATATGGGTTTCTTATAATATAGGTCTATTAAAAATTATGACCTTTTGTTACCTTTTTCTTAATTTTCTTGTTTTCTTTAATTGAGCAAAAGACAAAAATACCCCATATAATTTGTTTAACTCTAAAAAATACCCTTATGTTATTTTAACTACCAAAAAACCCTCTGTGTTTGATTTTAAATACTCATAATTTTATTTCTGACTTCTGGTGGAATGACAAGATTATCCCTATGCGTTTGTTTTTTTTAAATTTATTTATTCTTTTTGAAAAAATAAGTGTATACTATTTGGGTCAAGTGTGGTATATAAAATCAAACACAGGGGGATTTTGGTGATTTAAAATGACACATAGGGGGTTTTTTGGGAGTTAAACAAAGCATATGGGTGTTTTTATCTTTTGATGTCAGGGGTAAAATTGTCATATCAAAAACAAAATGTGAACAAATACTCGTAATTTTGACGTTTGAAACACACTCTCTTATTTGGAAGTGTATTTGACACTTATTTAAAATTATAGGGGATTATTTAAGACTTAAAATAGCACAGGGAAGATTTTAGAAGTTAAATAAAGTATAAGGGGTGTTTTATCTTTTGGTCTTCTTTAATTTGTTGAATTGACATCAAAATTTCAACATCAGCTTTAGTCGTGGAGTAGGAAAAATGCATTTACGGGCATTTGCCATTTAATAAGATGCTGCTGACAATGAAATCATATATTTGCCCTCCAAAGTCAAAGAGAGAATATGTGACCTCCTCCACCTGCCATTAATAAGGTGGGCAGAGATTATGGGCCTGTTTGTTTGGCGTTTCCCAAAAAAAAATTTGAGTTTGAAAAATGTCAAATAAACATGTTTTTTATTTTCTGAAATAAAATTTTCATCTTTCAATTTTCTCAAACAACTTTTTCAAAACCCAAACAAACAACAATTTTCTTATCTCTAAACAAAACCAATACAAACTCTACACTGATTTGACATGAGGTAATATATCTCTTACACAATTTATCTCACAACAAACATGATTTGACATAAAGTCTTACATATCTTACACCTATAACCTAATTCTTCAAAAAAAACATACATCTACTTTATTTCTCAAACCACTCTCCCAAAACCCACAAACAACATTACGCAAATCAAGATTATTTCACAAATTTTCACTACTCTTCCAAACACTAAACAAACAGACCCTGTGTACTAAAAAGGCTTTTTGAAATAAAAATACGATGTGAAAATAAATTGACTTTAAAAATTATTTTATGATTAGTTACTTAATGGCAAGTTTAACTGTTAACTTTTATAAGAAAATATGTTAACTTTTAATTTACGATTTATTTCATAATAACATATTCAAAAACTATTTCAGAAAAAAAGGAGAAGTATTTTTTGTGGGGAAAAAAAAGGTATGACCATTTCTAAGGCATTTGGTTAGGTTTATTAGAATAAATGCAGCGCCCTCTTGTGTTTTACGAAATTGTACGAAATTATTTTATAAAATATTTATTGCATAAAATTATCTTGTACAAATTAACTTTTTTGCAAGAAAATATACCAACTATTTCATACTTTATACTGTAATTAGTACAAAATGAAAGAAAAAGTTCTTGATTGAAATAGTACCTTTGAACTTTTAATGAATTAAAAAAAATGCTTCGTCCATATTTATCTTTTTAATAGATTGAGTGAGAATTTAATGAAATAGGGCAGTTAAACAAAGTCAAAAAGTTTCAATCATGTGATTACCCGGTCCAGTCAATTTTATTATGATCTGCTCAAAATTCAAATAGTAAGGGCCTGTTTGTTTGGCGTTTTCTAAAAAAAATACGTGTTTGGAAAATGCCAAACAAATATGTTGTTTATTTTCTGCAATAAATTTTTCATCTTTCAATTTTCTCAAACTACTTTCTCAAAATCCAAACAAACAACTATTTTTTTTTTTTATCTCTAAACAAACTCTATACAAATTCTACTCTGATTTGACATAAAGTAACATATCTCTTACACAATTTATCTCACAACAAACATGATTTGGCATAAAGTCTTACACATCTTACACCTACAACCTAATTCTTCCAAAAAACCTACACATACTTTGTTTCTTAAATCAGTCTCTCAAAACTCAAACAAACAACATTACGCAAATTGAGATTATTTCACAAATCTCTACTACTCTCTCAAACTACTTTCCCAAACACCAAACAAACAGGGCCTAAAATTTTTAGATTTGTCAACTATTTAAAAAAAATTGTATTAGGTTGCACGAATGGAGTCACTTATATTATATTTTTTTTTATGTTAAGGGCTGCCAAAATCCACATTTTTTTTAATTTTTCTTAAAAAATCATTCCTGCTTGAAAATGTTGGTCCAGAAAAATCATAAATATTGTGGTGAAGAAGATGATTTTAGATATATAAAAAAATAACAATTATTTTCCGGCTCGAAAATGTTGAAAGAACCAAACACAAAAAAATGAACATGCAAGGGAACTAAAATGTTTTGTAAAGAAATTGGAACTTGTAATCAAACATAAATTTAAGAAGACATCTCAGGTCGTATGATGTTGTTTCCTTGAAAAAAACAAATAAACAAAACTTCATGATCACACTATATATAGCAGATTGTTTCGCATATGAGCCGAGTTTAATGCAACTAGATCTCTTGTTCCAAATTCCACCTCTGAGACCGGTTGAGCTGTCCATGCGGGCTAATGCAACTAGATCTCATCAAGACCTATGGTGGTCACTAAACTAAGACATTTGATCTTCATTTCAATCTAATTTGATGAACGTCTCGTCTTTAATGTCGATATTTAGGTAACAATTTGCAATTTTTTTTTTTTATTTATTTATTTATTTTTATTTTTTTGAGAAAAACAATTTGCCACTTGATCGCCTCCATCTTTAATAATTTAACGACTCCCCCAACAAGCTTAAGATTACGACTCGAGCATACTCTATGATCTCGCCATAAGCATAGATTTTCAATTGTTATAAATGTTGCAACACGCATGAGCTTCCCCTTAATTATAGCAACCTTCATCTTGGTAAGGCGTTCCCCGGAAGTGCCCATGAAAGACCATATTTCTGAACTTGTAAGGATCAGGGTCGACAATAGACATTTCCTCAAAAGTATAGGATCAATGATCGCTTCCTTTAGAGGGTTGATAACAGGCCCACATTACTATGCATATGATTATAATAACAAGATCAGGTAAACTTTAAAAAATAAGAATCAAACCAAATATCTTAAATTTTATTTATTTATTCAGATCTAATTGTTGATTAATCGAATCGCACACATATTTGGTTGTATTGAAGGTTGAACCTGTATAATTAAATTGATTCGTCAATAATATATTATTTTCACACGTTGTACAATACAAAATTTCAATTGTGAGGAAAGAAATATTTTTACACCTTAAAAATCTAATATTTCATTCGCAGTTCTCAAAATTAAGCATTGGTTGCGATTGTGCAAAATAATGGCATTGAGGCGGAAGAATTATTGCGACTATCTATTGAGCTTAGGTGGCATTGAGGCGGAAGAATTATCCTATAATTGATTAAAAATATAATTTTTTTTATAATATACTAAAATTAAATCATATAATATTTATCTAACTTATATCATAACGGTAATATGGTACTAATTTGTATGCTCATATAAATATAATATGATTATATTTCTTTATAAAATTTTAAAAGTGTAAGTTAAATACAACAAACTAAGAAATTCATAAATTTTAAAATATGGTTATGTATAACAGTCTAATATTCAAAGTCAAACTTGCATATTATATCGATTTGACACTAAAAAAAATATTGAAAATAAATATTTTATAGAACAAATTTTAATAAAAAAATTATTATTTGAGTATTAATTTTCATTCATAATGAGTAAAATATTTATTTGAGTTAATTATCTAATTTATAAATAAATTTGGCTACAAGTTTCTATAATTTATAAATTTTAATTTGTACTAAAAGTTCAACAAAAACGATGTAGCTCAAATGGTAAGGAAGTTATGTTTCATCCTAGAGGTTAGGTGTTCAAATTTCAATCAAAAAAAAAAAGGAAATTCAGAACCAGGTTGAACCGGTCCATACCGGTTCGGCGATTTTGGACCGGTTCAACCTGGTTCAAGCTGGTTTTTGAAGTAAGTGGTTTTAGGGGGTAAATCGGACCGAACCGGATCAATCTCTGGTTCGCAGTCGAACCGATCAGACCGACGGGTTCGATCCGATTTTAATAACATTGACTACAACATCGCTTTGGTAATAGTTGCCGGACTAAAAGCTAAAGAAAAAAAAAAGAAAACAAAAATAAAAACAAGAAGTTGAAAAGAATAAGAAAAAAATAAGGGTTATAACTTTCGAACAATATTTTAATCTATGAATTTTTTTTTTTTTGATAATTAATCTATGAATTTACCTTTAGTAGATTTTAATCTCATCGCCATCAACAAACACGTTTTTACATGAAAAAAGACAAGCATAAGGAACAATGAACCTCATTTAACGTAAAAGTTCCTTCATTTTGTGAATTCCATGCATATAAAGTTCATGAGTACTAAATAAAAAGTTGAGATAATATAATTTCCGCTGAAATTAGTGCTTTTTATCTCTTTTGAAAAACAAATAAAGTGATAATTTAATGCAAACGCTATCCCTAACAGTTACAAGGGAAAAATGTGTGGCCCAGTCATAAAAATCTGAGAATTGTAATGAGATTACCTCAATCTACAAAATATTAGGTAATAGTAATAACTGATATAGAGCAACCACTTTCTTTATTTCAACTACACCTTTTTAAAAAAATATTAAATTTAGACATGTATCATTATTATGACTTTCTCATCCTAGATTATAGAAAAGTTGGTTAAAACAATCTCTTCACAGTGAAATTAAATGTCACATAAATATTTCATTATGTCAACATAAGTCAAACATTATATTTTTGAATAATTTGTTATTTATTTTAATTATAAAAAAGAAAAGAAAAAAAAACTAATTCCAACATACTAGGGTTTGTATCGGCAATGTTACATGTCCGTTCTACTAAGATTCGTTTATATATTTCAGACGCGTGTAATTGTTTTTCATAACACGTCTACATATATAGACGTCATTTGGTGACATACAATATAGTAAATTATCCAAGTAAAATCGACCGTTAGAGTAAATTTTTGATCAATGTACGGACAAGCAATACGTTTGGATTCATAGCTAGTTACGTACAATATTGTACACGTGTTTAACCTAAAATAGTCTAGCTTTAATAACGACAACTTTAAGAATTTTACGCACATCCGACAAATATTAATAATTACCCTAAAATTCTACACTCGTTGATCAAATTCCTTACTCTAGTAAACTCAGATCCTTCTTCTCAAATTAGTTCATTTCTCTAGTAAACTTTGATCATTCAAGTCGTTATGTCCGACAAATACCATGTATATAATAATTTATAATTTCGACAGATAAAATAGTATTTTTCATATAATTTTACTATTTCTAATATAAAAAAAAAAAACCCTCTACTCAATATTATATTTTATTTGGATAAATATTACTAGAAAAAATTAATGTTATATTCAGTTTCATAATACTCTTCCCCTAACTATTAATTACAATATTCAAATTCGTAACCGAGCTGAAATAAAACGACGTAGTATTATAGACGATTGCCAAAAAACGTCACCGTTTTATTTGTTCCCCGTCAATTAATTATAGGTTTTCCTTTTTCTTTTTCTTTTCATTTTCTTTACCCCTTCCCTCTCGTCGCGTCTTACTACTGCCGCACCTCATGTAGATATATTTTTTTTTTTGACGAACAGAAAAGGAAAAAAGTGAAAAAGGAAACAATATTCTGACCAATATTATTACATACATAAGTGTGTGTGTATATATATATGTGAAGAGGTAGAGAGAGATGGAGAGGAGAAGAGGGAGATAAAGGAGTGTTTGTTTTGTTGTTTTGTCTCTATCTCTGCAAATAACTGAATAAAGGAGGAGGAGAAGTTTTTGAGAAGACGAAACAAACAAAATGCAAACCTAAATTTTAATACAATTTTGTCTTCTTCTTCTTCTGTTCCAAAATTTCCTTCCCATATAGTACATTTATGTATGTGTATATATATGTGTATCATACACAGAGTGGAATTATTGCAATTCATGAGAAACCCCCAAATAAATACTAAACCCCTTCTAATTCTCTGATTTTTCTTTCATGTAACATAAAAATTAACGCCAATCATGGATGAAATATTAAAAACCCTGGCGAATTTTAGTTCATCGTCCTTGATTACCATTTGATTTTTTTTTTTGTTGACATAAAAAAAAAATGGGGGAGGTTGGATTGGAAAATTCAAACGACGGCGTTGTAGAGCGTTTGGTTAGGAGGTCTACTTCACCCCCGCCTGATCCGACGTTGTTCAGCGAGGAGAGTTTGTCCGCTGCTGAGGAGGTGGCGGAGCAAGTGGTGAATTGCATACACCCTACTCTCGACTCAGAGGAGACAAGAAGAGACGTCATTGACTATATTCAGCGGCTTATTAAAACTTATGTTGATTGTGAGGTGATTTTTTTTTTAAAAAAAAAAAGTTAATTGCCTTTTAATTTTATATATTCTGTTTTGTTTTATGTTTATGCATGGCTGGGGAAGGTGGTGTGATTCTGTTAATTAAGCTTTTATTTTATTACTTTTGTAGGTTCATTTGTTTAATTGTTTACTGTGTTTGGGGAAGTGGTGATATATTCTAAGCATGTTGTTGGAGATAAACTATTGTTTTGTGTTTGTTGTGATGCGTGAGGCTACATTTCTTGTACATTGGTTTTAATGGTTATTTATTTAGTTATTAATAAGTTATGATTCGAGTTATGGTTTGCTTATCCTGTGAGGAAAAGTGAGATCGGACCTTTATTATTCGATTCCGTATTATCAGTGTGAGTTTAAATCTAGATTCCGGTGGCTTGATTAATCAGATCTCGCTTTTTCAATTGTGGAAACACGTGGGGCGCGATAAGAATTGAAAAAGCCCACAGAAACTTAGTGTGGTATGTAGCAATATGAAGTTGCGACTTCCGGAATGGAAGGACATCGGGATTTTAAAAGTGGATTATCCATGTCCTGTGTCCCCATTCGAGGAGTTACTTTGTGCTTCGACTCCACGTAATTGCAAATGTTTCCAGATCTTTCCAAATGTTCGGAATTAGTACAATTTTCTGTGCCAGGGGCTTAGAATAGTGTTGTCCCCAGCTCTAACCTATTTTTACCAATAAAAGGATTAAAATGGGATATATACTTTATGAATGAGATGAACTTCTTGACAAAAGTTCTTTCTTCCTATTAAATTTCCACCTTATCTGGACCATTCATAGCTCCAAAATGGGCGCCTCTTTGTTCATTCTTATCGACCACAGAACTCTGTACAGGAAAACTGACATTGTAAAAAAATCTAGTCAGCAAGGCCATGGCTCTTTGTTTATACTATATTATGAGTAAATTTTATGTCCAGCTTTAATTCTGGTAGTGTGTGGCTATCTGATGTTGATAATTCGGTGTTTACATCTCGCAGCTTTTTCCCTATGGGTCAGTGCCTCTCAAGACATACCTACCTGATGGAGATATTGATTTCACCGCCCTTAAAGTTTGTAATCCTGATGAATCTTTGCCCCATGAAGTTCTGGCTATTTTACAGGCTGAAGAGCAAAATGAAAATGCTGAGTACCAAATCAGGGATACCCAATTTATTGATGCTGAGGTAGTTTCTGAGACCTCTGTTTATGCTCTGGTTGATATATGCGATTGTTGGTACCAATAAATATTTGGTCAATTTTTATTTTATTTATTTTTTAATAAATGAGAGTACTTTCTTAGGGTTAAAAAAGTCACATTGTGGATGTACATTGATTCCGTTGTGAGTACTTCTTTGCAGATCTTTATTGTTTGGGTTTTCCACCTTGAGTTTGAAAATTCAAACATCTTAATAAAAAACCATCTTTAATAGGTATTAGACACCGTCAAGTTACTTGAATTTGAGAAGTTGCATTTCCCCCCATTAATGTTTTACTATATTCAGTCTGCTTCTGTTCTGAATAAAAGAATGTCGGAGTGCTAATTAGAATCGTGGTTGTGATTCTATTTGAGGTGAGTCGCTAGTTCTCAGTACTCTTTTAGCTTGCTTGGAGGTCATTGTGAAGAAGCTGTCAAATACTAGAATGGTTGTGGTTTAGTGAATGAATTTGTGTGCTTCTATTTAAGTATTTATTAATTTTGAACTGAATATGTATATTCTTCTGATTGCAGGTCAAACTCGTGAAATGCTTCGTCCGGGACATCATAATAGATATATCCTTCAATCAACTAGGTGGACTTTCTACGCTTTGTTTCCTCGAGAAGGTATCAATGACGATTTTTTTTGGGATGTTAGTAATCAAGGTTTTTGTTAGTTTAAAACATACAGAATCCCGATACCTATTGTTGCTTTTATCATTCTTTGATAGAATAAGTGCATATCATTGCTCATCTACTGCATAACTTGGAGCTTCGGAATGTAAAATTTTTGGTTTATATTCCATGCTTTCGTTATTTGAGACTGTATTTCTAACTTGTAACCTTGGTCAGGTACAAAAGTGGCTGTATTTTGTTCCTTCATTGTGGATGCCTCCACTAATCTTTCCTAAAGTTGTTTCTTATCAAATATTTTATTAACTTGTTTCCCAATGCAGATTGATCGTCTTGTTGGGAAAAATCATCTCTTTAAGCGAAGCATTATTCTGGTTAAAGCTTGGTGCTATTTTGAGAGCCGCATCCTTGGCGCGCACCATGGCTTATTGTCTACATATGCTTTGGAAACACTTGTTCTTTATATATTTCATGTGTTCCATACAACTTTAACAGGCCCGTTAGCGGTAATTAATGTGACTAGGAAATATTGTTGTCATAAATTACACGCAAAACCAAGCATTACTCAGTTAGTTATGATTGCTCATCGTATGTAGGTACTATATAAGTTTCTGGAATATTATAGTCAATTCGATTGGGAGAATTACTGCATCAGTTTGAAAGGGCCAGTTCGTAAATCACTCCTTCCTAATATAGTGGGTAAGCAATGTGCTTCAGTTAACATCTTTGCATTTTGGTACACTATCCTTTTTTCTGTTTACAATTTTTTTGCATAATGGTCTCTCTTTGAAATTCTTTTCAGTGAAAATGCCAGAAAATGGGGGTAATGATCTAATGCTTAGTGAAGAATTTCTGGAGAGCTGCATGGAAATGTTTTCAGTTTCGTCGAGGGAGCTTGAAGAAAAGCCTAAAGCCTTTCAAGCAAAACATCTTAATATCATTGACCCACTGAAGGAAAATAATAACCTTGGGCGCAGTGTCCACAGAGGTAAATATAATATGGGAAAGTACTGTATCCAAGGCATGTATTTATTTGAATAAAAACGTGAAAAGAAAATTGTTGATAAACCTTCCTGTGCTTCCTTCTAGGTAATTTTTACCGCATACGAAGTGCTTTCAAGTATGGAGCACGCAAGCTTGGTCAAATTCTATTACGGCCGAGTGATAAAGTTTTTGATGAGGTCAATGATTTTTTCGGGAACACCCTTGCTAGCCATGGACATAGAATCCGACGTGTGGCCCTAGAATTTGGCGATGAAGAGTCTTTGGAACCGTCTTTATCATCTCCTCGCGATTTGTTTTCTGAAGTTGAATCGCTTCTGAAATCATCTATCAGTGATTTAGATAATGACGAGCTTGACAAATATTCGATAAGAGAAATTTCTTCAGAAATGGCGTCTAATTCGAGTTTGAGGAATGGAACTTCAGCTTATACAATAAGCAGAAACGGCAGTGCTTCCCTTTCTATTAACCATTGTCATAAACTCCCAAGCTTCTCTTCCAAATCATCTGCTGAAAATGGAAGCTTAGAAAAGGGGAACTCTCACCAGAACGAGAAGTTTTGCTCGAGCTCATGGTTAGAAAACAGAGAGAAAAATGGGGAAATGAATCCCACATATCAGTGGTGTATAGACAACTCAAATGCCGTCTTCATAGCTGGTTCGTGCTCTTCTACTCCAAAGGCTAACAATTTGGAATCTCAATCTTTTGATTTTAGGGAAATGGATGTAAAAAGCGCAGGAGAGCCGGAAGATTTCAATCCATTGGCTGACCTCAGTGGAGATTACGAAAGTCATATAAGGAGTCTACTATATGGCCAATTTTGCCATGGGTTTTCTACATATGCACCTAAAGTGAATAACCCTCCATCTTTACCTTCTAAGATTCAATACAAAACGCCATGGGATATTGTTCGTCAATCGATCCCACTCGGGCAAAATCAGTTCTCTCAAACGAATCCATACCCTGTGTCATTGGATCAAAGCGTGTATGCTGTTGTCAATTCTGCCTTGCCTTCTACTAATGCTTTTCATTCTGAATGGAAAGGAAAGACGCGAGGCACCGGCACTTACTTTCCCCATGTGGTAATTTTTTCCTCTACTCTATATTGTCTCTTATTCTCGTGCCTCTTTTGTTTAGTTTACATATTTTAGCTGTGATCTTACCCATGGATTAAAATTTCTATAAGTTTCCACCGGAAACATGGAAACATTTCTCATTTTTACCCGATGGAAACTGAAACACATGGTAGTTTCTAGTTTCTTTTCCCTTCATGTTTTCTTTCTACCCCACCCCACCATATTTTCTCAGCATTTCAACTAAATTCTTAACTATTCTTTTTAAAAAAATGTTTATTTGTCACATACTAATACATGATTTATTTAACAAGTGTAGATGAAACTATAAGAAGTGTTTATCTACTTAATTCGAGATCCATATATGTATATATATTTTTTCACGAAATAAACTTGATTTTAATTGCTAAGTTATAAGAATGCTCTAATAGATAATCTGATAATCATATCACACAATTGTACATATTTAATTAGTTCGTTGGAAAAAAGACCATACTAAATGCATGATCAAATATAGCATTGCAATTTCTCATAGTTTCTGTTAGTTATCTTCCATTTTACAGTACTTCCTAATGTTTTCCAAGTGTTCCCGAAAATTTCTATCACTTAGTTGCTCGAAACACATCTTAGAAATGAAATGTTAGTTCATGCTTACCCTTCAAATCCTGCAGAATGGTTTTCAAAAGGACAGACTTCCACAAGGGAGGATCAGAATTAGTGAAACAGACAATCAATATCAGTTTCGTAGATATGGCCGTAGAAATGGCTTATATCCTTCTACGAGAGAGCCAAATTATTTGAAAAACGATACTCGTGAAGTTCTTCACGCAATTGGCAGATCTGAAGGCACATGGAGACCAGATATAAGTGGCCAATCTTATCATTCAGTCGGAAACGAGAATCAGACAAATGGAACGTGTAGAATTGAATTTGGTTCGGTTGGGAATCTTGCAGAAGAGGTGACTTCAGGACCTGCTACAGTTAGCGGCTCCACTGTGTTGAAGAATGAAAGGTAATCGGAAAACTCTTTTTCGCTTTCACTATATCCAGGCCATAGGCTTCGTCTTAGATATGTGTAAACTTCGATTTGGTTTGTGCTTGCAGGGCTCCGATGCGCCTTAAGAATGAAGATGAGTTTCCGCCTCTGTGTCATTGAATGCGTTAGAAGAGGATGGTGGTTAGTTTGTAGAAAAGAGTGAAATTGGTAGTGAATTTAGGGTACAAGCTTTGGACCTTTGGGTACCATTTTGGTCTTCTCCGACTTCTACAGAGAGAGAGGTAAAATCAGAGTTCTAGTGCTTGTTGGATTTAGTTAGAGTTGAACCCATCTCTTATGGTTTTACTACAGTGAGTAGTAGAGGACTTGTGTTAAAACTTCCGTAGTGTGACCTTTTTATGATGCTCTGTATGCATTGTGGTTCACTGAATTTTAGATATTCAAGTTTTTAAGATAAATTTATGACTCTATGTCTGAAATTTTATTTCGTATTTTTAAGTTTTACATGTGGAATTTATTTATGAATGATATAAAATTCCATCAAACTAATTAAGTGGTGAAAATATGAAAACATCTTATGGAAGAAATGTAGGGAATTAATGCGTTTTGTGTGACGACTTATATATTTAATGAAATGTATACACTATAATGGATATAGTGTACTAAAGAAGAACATAATGATCTTTTCATATCATAACTAAATGTAGCTATATTATAAGTCTACTCTTTTCCCTTCCTTTTGGGTGTATCAAAGTATGGGATTACTTTTATTGATTAGTATTTCGTGTAGCTATCCCAATAATTCATTTTTAAATTGTTGAAATTATGGCCATTATTCCATAATATACCACTGTAGATTGTTAAAAGCCATTTCTATAATCATTTTTAAATTATATATACAAATTCATGTAGCCATATTATAAATTTAAACTATTCCAAAAAAAATATGAATAGCTCAGACTGGTTAACGTTTCATTTCCTCCTGATTATAATTTTTATGATAAAATTAGCAATAATAATTTAGACTATAGTATGTCCTTGATAAATAAACAATACCAATTAAAACTAAATTTTCTGTTAAATTTGGATCTTGAATTGAGTTTCGTAATAGAGTAAAAATTTGACGCTAAGGGCCTATTTGAATGGATGGATTTGAAATGAAGAGGGATTTCAAATGAATGAATTTGAAATTTCAAGGATTTGAAATACATTCATTTGCAATCTCTTGTTTGGATAAATTTTTCTACAAAGGATTTCAAATCCATTCATTTGAAATTCATTATTTTGTATATATCATTTGCATTATTTGAAATTCTCAATCGTGCCCTATAATTTGCTCCAATGAGTTAATTCTTGTTGTTGATATTGGGATAAAATCGCATAAATCGATTTGGGGCAAAATTATAATTTTTGAAAATTGAGGGACCAAAAGTGCATATTCAGATTTCAGAAAATCTGGGGCAAAATTGAAAATCTTAATTTTCTGAAAATTCTGGATTGAATTGGAACTCTGGGTTTTTCGAAAATCTGGGATCAAATGGCAATTTTTAAAAATTAAGGGACCAAAAATGCAAATTTGGATTGTTGAAAATCAGGTGCCGAATTGAAAATTTTAATCTTCCGAAAATTATGGACTCAATTGCAGTTCTGGGTTTTTTTAAAATATGGGGTCAAATTGCAATTTCTGAAAATTTAGGGATCAAAAGTGAAAATTTGAAATTCTGAAAATCAGTTGCCGAATTGAAAATTTTAATCTTCCGAATTAACTGAATTGTAATTTTGGGTTTTTCAAAAATCAAGGGTCAAATTGTAATTTCTAAAAAATGAGGGACCAAAAGTGTAAATTCGGATTTTTGAAAATCTGGGGCCGAATTGAATTTCTTTAATTTTCTGAGAATTCTGAACTGAATCGCAATTCTTGGTTTTTCAAAAATATGTGGTCAAATTGTAATTTCCAAAAATTGAGGGACCAAAAGTGCAAATTTGAATTTCTGAAAATCAGGGGCCGAATTGAAATTTTTAATTTTCTTAAAATTCTGGACTGAATTGCAATTCTTGATTTTTCAAAAATCTAGGGTCAAAATTGCAATATCCAAAAATTACAAATTTGATTCCTGAAAATCAGTGTCCGGATTGAAAATTTTAATTTATGAAAATTCCGGACTGCATTGTAATTATGGGTTCTTCGAAAATTTGGGGTCAAAATTGCAATTTTCAAAAATTGAGCGACCAAAAGTGCAATTCGAATTTCTGAAAATAGTAGCCAAATTGCAAATTTTAATTTTTTGAAAATTCTGGACTAAATTGCAATTCTAGATTTTTTGAAAATCTGGGATCAAATTGTAATTTTTTAAATACAATGTGAATTTTTTTTAAAGTAGATTTCAAATGACTAGTTTTAGGAAGATTTTCAAATTCACTCAAATTGGACTGAAATTCATTGGACTAAAATTCAGGATTTCAAATGAATGAATTTAATTTTGTATCCAAATAACATAATAAATTTAATAAGGAATTTCAAATCCACCCAATCCAAATCCATCCATCCAAATGGGCCCTAATATTATTTTTGTAATTGGACTAAAATTCAATTGCGGAAAGATACCGTTTGAAGTTTGAACCAATCCTTTGTTTTTTTTGGTCAGCTGATTTCCATCTTCATTTTGGTCAGCAGAACCCCAATCCTTTGTTAGTCCTAAGTAAGTAGTCTTAAGCGCTTGACCAATCCACTGAAAGATTGGGCATGAAAAGATTTTAATGGACCTATGCTTGATCCATTAAGATCTCTATTTCCAAATATTTCTTCAATACTTTTTTATACCCCACATATTTGCTAGTTTCATAATCCACCAAGTCCGAGTAGAAAAAAATAACCAATGACATAATTTAAAAGAACCCGTTGAAAAAATGGTGAAATTGACCAAAAAAAAAAAAAAAAAATTACTAGTTAAAATATGCTAGAAAAATGAGATGGTGAATAAAATATTAAGTCATTCCATGTTAAACTGAAGATGAAACATTAGTTGTTAATTGCAGAAATAAAATATGAAATTAACCTAGAAGTAGAAGATAAAGAGGGGTTTTATGTGATGGGCAACAACTACCTAGCTAGCTAGCTAATAAACATTATTACATGAGCCGGCTCAAAAGTTCCATTTCATGGTATAGCACTTTGCCAGACGTGAAATCCACACATGGCATTCTTAATTATTATTCAACCCTTTTTCCTTTAAATAAAGACAATTAAAACTTACACTCAAACACCTTCAAACTCATCTTTTTCCACCAACCATATTACGTCCTAAGAAAGCATTTAACCTTTAAGATATGAAACTAAAGAGCTTTGCTTCCTTCAAACGCAAGCTTCTCAAACCATGCAAGAAAGTACTAAATTGCTTCAAATTCAAACTCCACAAACCTATCTTTATAAGATCTCTTCAAAATCGGCGCAAGAAACAAAGAACCGCAAATGGCACGCTCAAAGTGAGGCGTTTTGCAAAAATTCTATCGGCTTTGAGTTCTCTAAGGCAAACACGAGACATGGACAGAGTCACGGAGCTCAAGAGTTTTTCGGAGGCAGAGCATCAGAAAGCTCCGTACTCATCTCCAATCACACCGGCATACATAAGGATGACTAAGAAGGAGGTTGTAGACGAAAACGAAGTTGAAGATGCTTGTAGGAGTTTCGAGAATTATTTGAGTGAAATGATAGTTGGAGAGGGTAAAATGAGAGATTTGGTTGATGTTGAAGAGCTTCTTTACTGTTGGAAGAATTTGAAAAGTCCCATTTTTATTGATTTGGTGTGTCAGTTCTATGGGGAGCTATGCAAAGATTTGTTTTCTAGTACCAATGAGAATGGTAATGGAACACCAAAATAGAACTATATATATATATATATATAACTGTTTTCTCCAATATTAAAATGTAATTTGAAGATCATTTAAGTTCGGCAATGTTGCATATCTAAAATATATTCTTTTTATCTTTCAAAATGTGCAATGGCACATTAGTTCCTAGTTTAAGAAGTTTAGTCATTTATCTTTTGGATTTCTCTAACAATCACTTTTAGCCATCTACCTCCCTAATTATCAGAACATGTCAAGTGCATTGGTGGATTGTACCATATATACTTGATGATGTAGTGTATCGGTTACACTAAATAATTTTTCTTTTCATTAAATTAGGTGCATACTACATGTTCATCAATCTAAAGAAGAATACTGGCACATAACAATCAACAATGTAAAGCAAATGAATTTTATACATACCCATAATGAAGTCATTTGACTCATCTTCACACAAAAATAGAATTTATAGGTGCAGAACTTGATCTCATCAAGACTATAGCAAAACCAAAATTAATCATACTTATTAACAGTTATCACCAAATGATCTCATCATCCAGTCAATAAATCAAGCATGAACAAAAAAATTAACAGAGCCAACTTATTGGTAAAACTACTATAAATCCACCACGAAGCAAAGCAAACTAATGCTGCATCTAAGTAGTCCACCTTAAACAGGGTAAACATTTGTATAGATGTCATGTAAGTCAAAAGTAAAATGACATAATAAGGTTGGTTATATTTACAATGCATAACTGCAGCAGATAATTTAATTATACAACATCGATTCATTCCAATGATATCTTACCTTACAAAATGCACTCTTTGAGCGTCCGATTTAAACTGCTGCATATGAATGTATTATCGACAAGCAAAAGTTCCGATTAGACTTTTCACTCGGTACCAAGAACTACTTCTACTCTGTGTCATTTTAAAATCCCATTTTAGAGGCATATACTTGAGACCGAATTAAAGTCTCACCTCTTATAAATCCAGGGCTGATCATAAACTCAACTTTGCATCTTTCTTGAACATGTTGAGCTTTACATTCCTTGAGCTCTTCCGGAACCTCCATGTAAACATCTGAAAACTCACTCCCTTGCTTAACTCCAAATATCTCAACTTTAGGGTCAGTGAAAGAGGTAAATCCTTGTAAAAACCAAACCCATTTTGCCATTTTGACAAAAGCACGATAAAAGGGGGTATACGGATGAATTCCATTTGACACTAAAGTCCTATGATCCAAATTACCAAAAAATGAAGCTTCCATCTTCGGATGCACTATTAACAAATATTTTGCTTTGCAAAACGTGGCGAAACTAGATTGAGGGTCTTCTATCAAAGCATCAATTGGGTCCTCCAATTTCATTATATTCTCCAAATCACAAGACTGCGGTGAAAAACCATGAAACATTCTCCGAGAGATAAACGCTTCAAATGCATACTTTTTGTGAGACCTCTTTGTATAGACAACCGAGTTTTGTATCTCATTAACAGCTTTATCTAGATCCCAATCAGAAACTTTCATTAAGGCAATTAACGGCTTTGAAAAATCGTGAATAGCCCTTCTAACTTCCTTTACAACATCCTCAAAAGAATAGTGAGTCAAACCCTTAAAACATTCCTTCTCTTGCTCCCTAATCTCTTCAACCATCTTCTTATTCCTCGTTTCCAAATCCCGTAATTCTACACGCAAATTAACTACTTCTTTATCCTTATTCTTGGCCTTAGACTTCAACTTCTCAAGAGACCTTTCCTGCACTTGAATTTCAGCAAGTAACAGAGCAGATACAGAATTAACATCATTCAATATCTTCTCATTATAAGCCTTTTTAGTCTTGCAAAGTGATTCGAGGTGGGATACTACTTCTTCATCGGCAGCTCTAATTTTCTCGGGATCATAAGGAATATGTGCTTCTTGAAGTTTTACATACGCTAATTTCAAAGCCAAAAGTGAATCAAACAATTTCAAGATCTCCTTGTGCCCACATCCACTCACTTTACTATGTACCTCAGTCGGGTTTGGATGGGTTTTTACGGCATCAAAATCGGCGTCCTCTGTTGTAGCATCACTGCTGCTTTCTTCAGGTAATGAAGGCCCATTGCAAAGATGGTTGTCACCATTTTCAGATGTATTGAGGACACCGATAGACCTAAGTTTACAGACTTTGGCAAATCTTGATACAATTTCGGAAATATTGGAATTGGGTTTAAGGGGTTTAGAACTGACTTGAAATTCCATTTCCTGCTTATACATTACACAAAATACAGAGGAAATCTAAGATCTGTCTCCAAATCAAGAATTTAACTACAATAAAAAAAAAAAACACACTAGCAGATAAAATAAATAAATAGAAAACCAACATCAAAGGGGGAAAGGGCTCAAAGTAGGAAACTAAAACCATGATTCCCGCTGAACATAATCTTAAACAAATGGGTTAGCAAAAGGTTTTAAATTAGTTCCGAAATTTAAGGGCTTAAAGTTGAATAGACATCATTTCAGTAAAAAGGGATTCTTTCTTTCCATAAACCCAAAAAGAAAAAACGAAGCGAACTAACAACAAGCTCATTTGCTGAAACTTTTACCAGATTAATGAAAAATGAAAATAAAAATGGAAACTCACCGCTTAATAGAAGAAGTACAGGCTACTGAAACGGCACCGTTTCAATGGAGAAAGTGACTAGAGATTGAGAAAAACGAAGACAAACTGTAGCACGACACGAAAGCGTTCACGAGCAGGTAAAGCTATTTTTAATCTTGTTAATATTGTATTTTTGCAGTAATTAGTCACTCATGCTCTCTGACACAGAAACAGTACACATTTTCAGTGCGTGTGTGTGTGTGAAAAAGCACGAGTGAAGACATAATTAAATTGTACTGTTTTGGAGTTTTTTCAAATTTTTTGAGAGAAAGAGGAGAAGGAATCTATACTGGGGTTCTGTGACACACGGAAACAGAGAGAAAGAGAGAAAACGGGGCCGCGGATTTTGAATTTTAAAATTTAGGTGTCCTTTTTTGTAATTTTGTGGAATAAGATCCTATGCAATATTTTGTCCTATACCATTTGTGGAAACATAGATAAATACTTTGGTTTATTGTTTTTCTCTTATTTCCTTTTTGGGATGTTTCAAAATATAAGTTATATAACTCTCTTCTTCTCTTAAAAATAATAAAAGTTTACTTTTTTAATAATTTATCTAAAATTTCGTGTCAAACTTAAATTAAGCAAAAATTCTGGGAAGGAGTGAGTACTATATTTCACATGTTTATATTAATAATAATAATAAATTAAAATTAAAATTGCCATTGCATTTTTTTATGTTAAATTACCATTGCATTGAACTCAAATAAGTTTTGTAACATAAAATGTGATTTTAATTTTAATATGTTTAATTTGTACGTGATTGATTTTTTAATTAATTTAATACTAATTTTATTCATCACCATAAGATTTTGAGATAAATGAGTAGTAGAATATAGAGGATTTGCACACAGAAAGTGAAATTGAGAAAGGTGCATGCCAATCTAGCTTTTCCAATATTTTCTCTATATTATTTTTCAATGTCGATTGCCATAATGCCATCTAGCAAGTAAATACTAATTCAAAAAAAGTGACCTATCAATTTTTGAATTTCTTGTATGTATCATAATGTTCTTGTCTAGACCTATCAATTTTTTTATAGATCACGTACACATGAGCTATATAAAATTACTTAATCAAATAAATATAGTACTATTTTATTTGAACAATGCACTAAACCGTGAATCACGATAATGCGTCAAATTAATGACCACACAATCTATTAGAAATTGAAGTAACTAGTCTTAAAAATATTTTAAAGTAGTGATTTTATCACATAAACGCACAACAATATAAAATTCACTCTTCTTCATTAAGGTGCGTGGACAAAATCTCATCTCCGTATGGTTATAGTTTATCAACCTTGAAAATATTTATCATGTTTGGCCTCTGAAATGGTGTAAATTGTGAAATAGCATCAACCTTGACACCTTATTTCTTGAATAAAAATTTGACTTATAAATCGACATTCACATTTAATCTTAGTTAATAAAGTCCTCACGGGCCAATGCTTTCGTCTTCAAATAAACTAAATTTGTACTTTCAATTATTTACAATAGATTTTAAGGTTTTTAGTTAGAAAAATAATAAATAGATATAATTTTTAATTGTTATTTAAAATTCAAAAGGATCTATATATCTGGTTTGTGTTAATCCATTTTGATGCTATCATTATTTATATTTTAGACTATTTTATCTTTTCTAAGAAAATTATTGCTTAAAGAATAATGGGACCAGATGGACATTATAAACGTTATGTTATTATTTCAACAAAAACTAATAGTAGAAAAAAAATATTTGTAACTATTGAAATCTCATAGGTGTATATTATATATTCATGTAATTTCACATAGCATTAGGGGATATGGATGTAATTATTGTTAAATATAGCGGAAAATTCTTTTATAAACTTGATATTATATTATAATGTGGTGCATTTACAACACAAGGTATAGAAAAATCTCCTACATCATATCTAAACAAAGATGTTCTATAAATATAACTATAACTATCATGATAATTTCCCCTCCTCAATTGAATTTATTGTTTTAATGTTTTAAATTTGAGGCTTGCTACTTTGAAATTATCTTTTAATAGTTTTCACTTACATTTTGCTGCCATTGATTCAACTACTATATTACATAATAAAATTTATAAATAATATAAAAACTAATTTTGTTTGTAATTAAAATTCTAAGTATGTTATAAAAAGAATATGTTAAAAAGGAGATAGGATAGGTTTAATTGTTATTTTCAAAGGGGTCAGCCGATCATGGATTGGCCATTGCACCGCCCAAAGAGCCATTTCTTTCACTAAGCCGACCTGGGCCGCCTTCTATAGAAAAATAATTGAACGAATAGATGTATCAAAGAAAAAATATATAGAAGTATAGGGAAAATTGCAAAATTGGTCCCGTAACTATTGCTCGCTGGCAAAAAAGTCCTGTAACTTTTCGGGCTGGCAAAAACATCCTGTAACTATTATATTTTGGCAAATTAGTCCTATTTTAGCCCGAACTGCCAACGTATCTGCCAAGTCACGCCTCTTTGCTGACTTGGAAATGGGAAAATTGCAAAATTGGTCCCGTAACTATTGCTTCCTGGCAAAAAAGTCCTGTAACTTTTCGGACTGGCAAAAACATCCTGTAACTATTATATTTTGACAAATTAGTCCTATTTAAGCCCGAACTGCCAACGTATCTGCCAAGTCACGCCCCTTTGCTGACCTGGAAAGTAAAACCCCCTTGTTGACATGGAAAAATAGCAAAAAATGGTTCCATTACTAACGATCACTAGCAAAAAAATCCTTTAACTTTTTGGGTTGGCAAAAAAGTCCTATAATTAAATTATTCAGCAATTTAGTCCTATTTGGTCCAAATTGTGATTTTTTTTCCCACCCATTTCAAACGAAAAATTAACCATATCTAACATACTTTAACTTAGAAGTAATCTAGACTCATGATAATATTGAAAGGCACTTTATCACATTGCACCAAGGCACATATTGAACAAGAATCAATCTTCGACAATTAAAAAAAAATCCCAGATTATCGAATAACGATGACAGAATTAATGCTTTGTATTCCATAACTACTTTTGAACTTAATTGCAGCTGATTTTGTCAGAATTAATGCTTTGTATTCCATAACTACTTTTGAACTTAATTATGGAATACTTTTGAACTAAATTGCAGCTGATTCTGTCATCGTTATTCGATAATCTAGGATTTTTTTTAATTGTCGAAGATTGATTCTTGTTCAATATGTGCCTTGGTGCAATGTGATAAAGTGCCTTTCAATATTATCATGAGTCTAAATTACTTCTAAGTTAAAGTATGTTAGATATAGTTAATTTTTCGTTTGAAATTGGTGGGAAAAAAAATCACAATTTGGACCAAATAGGACTAAATTGCTGAAATAATTTAATTATAGGACTTTTTTGCTAACCCAAAAAATTAAAGGACTTTTTTTGCTAGTGATCGTTAGTTACGGAACCATTTTTTGCTATTTTTCCATGTCAACAAGGGGGTTTTACTTTCCAGGTAAGCAAAGGGGCGTGACTTGGAAGATACGTTGGCAGTTCGGGCTAAAATAGGACTAATTTGCCAAAATATAATAGTTACAGGATGTTTTTGCCAGCCTGAAAAATTACAGGACTTTTTTGCCAGCGAGCAATAGTTACGGGACCAATTTTGCAATTTTCCCATTTCCAGGTCAGCAAAGGGGCATGACTTGGCAGATACGTTGGCAATTCGGGCTAAAATAGGACTAATTTGCCAAAATATAATAGTTACAGGATGTTTTTGCCAGCCCGAAAAGTTACAGGACTTTTTTGCCAGCGAGCAATAGTTACGGGACCAATTTTGCAATTTTCCCAGAAGTATATAAAAAGAGAGAAAGAGAGAGTCTCCACACGCTTACCCAATCTTTTGTTATTGTTGTTGTTCCAGATAGAAAAACACGCGTATTGTGATGTAAATTGACTCTATAGACTCATATATTATTCTAAAACCGTCCAACTTCTGCCCTTTCCAATATTCAAAGATAAGCTAAATATTGACATCATATAAGTAAATACGTCAAGTTGCTTGAGTTCAGCTAGTGTTTGTTAGTTAAAGCTCGGTCAACAATTAAATCAAATTTAGATATAATAATATCAAACACAATTAAAAAAAAAAAAAGAAAAAACTCAAATGAAACTTACATAATACTCCATTATTCGACCTATTTGCACGTCTATGAGATTTCGGGACCCGATCCAAACCCACCAAAAGTGGGACATAAGCTAGAGTGACGCGTGTTCAAATCAATGTCACTTTCGCAACATAAAGAAGTAAAAAACTCTTCATTAAAAAAAATATATGCAGCCTAGTCCCGCTAAATAAATTTCCCCAATTTTTCAAAACTTACCTTCAAAATCACCCAATCTTCAATCTGCCCACCTACTGATTCTACAATCATCATCCATCTTTTCCCAATCCTACATTCACTTGTTCTTGTTCCTTCAAAAAATTCAGCTAATAAGTAATCCAAAAAACTCCTTTATTTCCTTTTGTGTATCTGTTCAATTCATCATGGCAGAAATAGAAGAGGCCACGCCGTCATCCGCCGCCGGGGGCAGGGCTTTATCACCTAAAAACGCTTTATTAAACAAATACGAGGTCGGCAAAATTCTAGGCTGCGGCGCATTCGCCAAAGTATACCACGCCAGAAACATCGCCACCGGACAAAGCGTTGCCATTAAAGTCATCAACAAAAGCAGACTCAAAAACAGCGCCACTCTCACTAACAACATCAAGCGCGAGATTTCGATCATGAGCAAACTCCGCCACCCACACATCGTCAAGCTTTTCTGAAACACACAATTAATTCAAATAACCAAAAACAACTCCAATTAAGATCGAAACTCCTCAATCCAGAATCAATTAATTCCAAAATTTGCAATACAAACATGAACTGTAAATAATGAATCTACTGAGCTACACAACTCAACCACAATTACAAACAACAGTTAAAACAACTAGACTGTAGGATTGAATACTCAATCGAACAATCTCTAATCAACTCCAGATTCCCATATTACCTGAAATGAGAATGAAAGAGATGATCAATGAAGGTGCGCACAAGGAATTTCAGAGAGCAGAGAAAGAGAGGCAAAACTCACGTATTCAGGTGTTGCCTGATGCAATGCGTGATCCTCAGCAGAAATAGCCGTTAGTGTGGTCCTGCAGTGGTCCTGCCTTTTTGTGGCCACGTGCACCAGTTTGCTGCGTCAGCTGCCAGCTCATTGCTCGCGTGTGAGAGACAACGTCATATCCTTCTTTGCTCCTTATTAACAGAAACGTGTTTCTCCATCTTACGTTTTAAGTTTAAAGTCCCTTCCTTTAATTGTGGTCAAGTTCGAACCCAGACAGCTTCATTTATTCAAATGAGGTAGCAGGGGGAAATTTGCTTATTTTAGTAGAATAAAAGGTGCATGAGAAATGCACGTAACAATTCCCTCCCCTGCAAACCATCCTTGTCCTCAAGGACAAAAAGTGGGGAACTTCTTCTGCAGAGAGTAGAAGTCTTCCCAAGTAGAATCATCCTCAGACGTGTTAAACCACTTAACCAGAACTTGAGTAGAAGCTTTGCCATGTTTCTTGAAAAGTCTTCGGTCCAGAATTTTCTCAGGTTCAAGAAGTATATTACCATGCACAGTCTGAGCTTCAGGTAGAGTTGGACATGCAGTAGCTGATCCCAGCTTCTTTTTAAGTTGTGAAATATGGAAAGTGTTGTGGATTTTTGCAGTGTTGGGAAGGAGTAATGTATAGGCGACCTGACCCACTTTGGCAGATATTTGAAAGGGCCCAAAATACTTGGGACTCAATTTAGTATAGGGGGTGCCTCTCACAGTGACCTGCCTATAAGGTTGGAGTTTAACATACACCCAATCACCCACCATGAACTCCATATCTTTCCTTCCTTTATCAGCCATTGATTTCATTCTGGACTGGGCTCTAGTAAGATGATGTTTAAGGAGTCTAATTGTGCTTTCCCTAGCACTTAAGCTTCTGTCAACAGCTTCCACAATAGAGGTCAAGGGGTGATACAATAAATGAGGAGGGGGTGGTTGGCCATAAACAACCTCATAAGGAGAATAGTGGGCAGAGGAATGATATGTAGTGTTGTACCACCATTCAGCCAAGGGAAGAAGATTAAGCCAAGTTTTGGGTCTATCCCCTATCAGACATCTTAGATAAGACTCCAAACACTTATTAACAACTTCCGTTTGGCCATCTGTCTGAGGGTGGTAAGCTGTGGAATGCAGTAGCTCAGTTCCTTGGATTTTGAAAAATTCCTTCCAGAAGTTGCTGAGGAAGATAGGGTCTCTGTCACTGACAATAGTCTTAGGCATTCCATGAAGTTTGAACACTGAATCAGTGAATGCTTGAGCCACAGTGATGGCAGTGTAAGGATGATGCAAGGCTATGAAATGAGCATACTTGCTCAACCTGTCAACCACAACTAATACCACCTCTTTACCCTGAACCTTAGGTAGTCCTTCCACAAAGTCCATTGAAATATCTGTCCAGATCCTATCAGGGATAGGAAGCGGTTGGAGCAATCCCAAAGGTAAGGAATTTGTAGATTTACAAGCTTGACACACTAAGCATTCTTGAACAAAAGAAAATACAGAAGGCTTCATCCCCTTCCAGAAAAAATGTCTCTTGAGTCTATGCAAGGTATTAGACATACCTGAATGTCCCCCTTCTTTGCTAGCATGATATAGAGCAATCAGTTCTTTCAACAATATAGGGTCTTGCCCAACCAACAGTTTACCTTTCCTTCTAAGAGTGTCATTGATCCAAGAATATTGAGGCTTAGCTGTTGGGTTCTGATTCAGGATAGTAATGAGCCTTTGAACTTTTGAGTCAGTTGTCCAACTTTCTTTGATTCTATCAATGAGTGAAGAAGAGATCACCACCAAGCTGTTCAGGCAAACAGAATCTTCAACTCCTTGTCTGCTAAGGGCATCTGCAGCTTTGTTTTCAGTGCCTTTCTTGTAAATAATAGTAAAGTCATATCCCAGTAATTTCACTAACCACTTCTGTTGGGCAGGAGTGGAGATTCTTTGTTCTAACAAAAATTTTAAGCTTTGATGGTCAGTATAGATAATAAAATGCCTACCAATCAAATAGGGTCTCCATTTCTCTACAGCTGAAACAAGAGCCAACAATTCCCTCTCATACACAGGTAAAGCAACATGTTTATCACTGAGTGCTTTGCTGAAATAAGCAATGGGTTTGTGCTTTTGCATTAGCACAGCACCTAGACCAGTCCCTGAGGCATCTGATTCAATTTCAAAGTCACAGCTAAAGTCAGGTAAAGCCAAGACAGGGGTAGTTACCATGCATTGTTGAAGATCTTTAAAGGCTGCAGTTGCTTCTTCAGTCCACAAGAACTTGTCCTTCTTTAATAGATTTGTGAGTGGTCTAGCAATTGCTCCATACCCTTTTACAAACCTTCTGTAGTAGCCAGTCAACCCCAAGAATCCTCTCAGTGCTTTGACATTTTTTGGAACAGGCCAATCCAACATAGCTTGTACTTTTTTCTCATCAGTAGAGACCCCTTCATGAGATATGATGTAACCAAGGTATTCCACATGATCCTGCCCAAAGCTGCATTTGCTTTTCTTAACAAACAGTTGGTTAGCTCTTAGTATATTAAAAACAGTGTCTAGGTGTTGTAAGTGTTGCTCCCAATCATAACTGTAAATTAAAATATCATCGAAAATACTAGGACAAATTTTCTGAGTTGTGCTTGAAAGACTTGATTCATCAAACTCTGAAAAGTGGAGGGTGCATTAGTTAAGCCAAAAGGCATAACAAGAAATTCAAAATGGCCATGATGTGTCCTAAAAGCAGTTTTAATGATGTCACTCTCCTTCATCCTGATTTGGTGGTACCCAGACCTTAAATCCAATTTGGAAAAATACTTTGCACCATGTAATTCATCCAATAACTCGTCAATTACAGGTATTGGAAACTTGTCCTTCACTGTAGCTTTGTTCAGCTCCCTATAGTCTACACAAAGCCTCCAAGACCCATCCTTCTTCTTTACCATCACTATAGGGGATGAGTAGGGGCTGTTGCTGTGCCTGATCACTCCTGAATCTAGCATTTCCTCCACCATTTTCTCTATTTCATCCTTCTGTATAGATGGGTATCTATAAGGCCTCACATTTACAGGTTGTGAGCCTTCCTTTAGTATAATAGAGTGGTCATGTCTTCTGTGGGGAGGTAATTCAGTAGGTGTGAGGAATAAGTCATCATATTCTTGTAAGAGTTCTTGCAATCCATGTGGAGTGCCTTGTGAGTCCATAGTTGCTAGGCTCATGATTTGAAGAGGGGAGTTGGGTTGTTGAATCCAGCTCAAACTCATCATGGATAATTCTGCTGGATTGGACAAGAGCTTCTTCATCTTGTTCTCTTTCACCACTTTGATATCATTCCTTTTGCCCCTCAAGCATATCTTCTTCCCTTCAACAGTGAACTTCATGAAAAGTTCACCAAAATTCCATTCTATTGTTCCTAATGATATCAACCATTGCACTCCCAATACTAAACCACAACCCCCTAAGGGCAGCACCATTACATCAGTAGAAAAAACAGTACCATGCATTGACCATTTAAATCCCTTGCAACAATGTTCACTGTAAATCTGATCTCCCCCAGCAATAGTAATAGCAAGTGGAGTAGTTTTCTCTAATTTGCATCCTAGTTTCCTAGCTGTGTATAAGTCCAAGAAGTTGTGAGTGCTACCTGAGTCAATGAGGATGTGGACTGCCTTCCCTCCTTGATAGCCAGTGACTCTCATAGTGTTGAAATGTGTTACCCCAGTCATGGCATGCACTGACACTATAGGAGAATCAATAGCCTCATCCTCTTCACTGCCTGTTTCTTCTTCTGCTTCAGTGATCATTTCAGGAGCTTCTAAGTCCATCAGCCATACTTGCCTTCTCTTCCCACATTGGTGTCCAAACACATACTTTTCATCGCACCAAAAACACAACCCTTTGGACCTTCTTTCATCCATCTCTGAAGTTGATAAGATTTTTGATGCTCTGGGGCCATTTTTGTAAGAGTTCTGAGGGACTATTTGGTTTTGATTGTTGTTGGGACCCTTGCTGTTGGGAGTTGGTAATAGAGGTGGGTTTCTGGATGTATTAGTAATCATAGGCTTCCTATGTAAAGCAGAATTGGTCTGCTCCTGCATCCTAGCTAGACTGTATGCTCTTTGAAGTGTCCTAGGAGTCAGCATCCTCAATGGCAATTCAATATCCTCCCTTAACCCTGTCAAGAACATGCTGATTGCATACTCTTCCGAAATGTCTACTTTGTGCAGAAGCTCATCAAAGATGTCCATATAACTCTGTACAGTAGAAGTTTGTTTCAATTTCTTCAACTCCCCAATAGGATCCTCAAACATGACAGTTCCAAACCTGTGTTGTAAAGCCTGCACATATTCCTCCCAATGGATATTATTCCTCCTTAACTTAACATAGGATTGGTGCCAATGTAAAGCCCTACCCTCCATGTTAAGACCTGCTATCTTCACTTTAGATGCATCTAAAGTCTCATCCACCTCAAAAAATTGTTCACTCCTATATATCCAATCCTTCACATTATCACCATAGAATTTTGGAAAATCTAATCTCATAGTCTGCCTATTTGGAATGTGATGAGAAAAATTACCATTATTGAAAGCAGTGCCTCTAGGAGATTCATGATGATTTGATTCCCCACGATTCACACTATTCCTCTCACTCAACAGCTCAGCAAAATTTTTTCTCATCTCCTCCATACACTGATCAACCTTCAGCTCTAACCCCATTGAATTTGCCTTCAGTTGATCCAGTTCCTTTTGTATCTCCTGAGATCTAGTATTAACAGCCATAAGTACTCCCACTAAAGCGCAAGGAACCCTGGCTCTAGATACCACTGAAACACACAATTAATTCAAATAACCAAAAACAACTCCAATTAAGATCGAAACTCCTCAATCCAGAATCAATTAATTCCAAAATTTGCAATACAAACATGAACTGTAAATAATGAATCTACTGAGCTACACAACTCAACCACAATTACAAACAACAGTTAAAACAACTAGACTGTAGGATTGAATACTCAATCGAACAATCTCTAATCAACTCCAGATTCCCATATTACCTGAAATGAGAATGAAAGAGATGATCAATGAAGGTGCGCACAAGGAATTTCAGAGAGCAGAGAAAGAGAGGCAAAACTCACGTATTCAGGTGTTGCCTGATGCAATGCGTGATCCTCAGCAGAAATAGCCGTTAGTGTGGTCCTGCAGTGGTCCTGCCTTTTTGTGGCCACGTGCACCAGTTTGCTGCGTCAGCTGCCAGCTCATTGCTCGCGTGTGAGAGACAACGTCATATCCTTCTTTGCTCCTTATTAACAGAAACGTGTTTCTCCATCTTACGTTTTAAGTTTAAAGTCCCTTCCTTTAATTGTGGTCAAGTTCGAACCCAGACAGCTTCATTTATTCAAATGAGGTAGCAGGGGGAAATTTGCTTATTTTAGTAGAATAAAAGGTGCATGAGAAATGCACGTAACATTTTCGAAGTTTTAGCTACCAAAACTAAAATCTTTATCGTTCTTGAATTCGTCAAAGGAGGAGAACTCTTCGCGAAGGTTGCCAAAGGCCGATTCGGCGAAGATCTTAGTCGGAAAATCTTCCAGGAATTAATCTCCGCCGTGAGTTTCTGCCATGCGCGGGGGGTGTACCATCGCGACTTGAAGCCGGAAAATCTATTGCTCGACGAAAACGGGGTTTTAAAAGTCTCCGATTTCGGGCTCAGCGCGATGGCGGATCAAGTCCGGCTGGATGGGCTTCTGCACACGTTTTGCGGAACTCCTCACTACGTGGCGCCGGAGGTTTTAGCCAAAAGAGGCTACGATGGCGCGAAATTCGATGTATGGTCATGCGGCGTCGTTTTGTTCGTGCTCTCTGCTGGTTATTTACCTTTTAACGATCCTAATCTGATGAAGTTGTATAGGAAGATCTACGATGGCGTGTATCGATGTCCTAAATGGATGTCTCCGGATCTGAAGCGATTTGTATCTCGCCTTTTAGATAAAGACCCTAACACTAGAATCACCATTGATGAAATTAAACACGATCCTTGGTTCGGAAAAGGTTACAAAGAGGTTAAATTTGAAGGAATTGAGGATTTAACTGGTGTTGTGAAGGAGGAAGAGAGGAAATTGGTTGATCTGAATGCTTTCGATATTATTTCATTCTCTTCAGGTCTGGATCTTTCTGGATTGTTCGATAAAAAGTTTAGTACAGTGGATGACGTGGAACGGCTGACGGTGGAGGGGCCGCCGGAGAAAGTGATAAAGAAGGTGGAGGAGGTGGTGAAAGCGGAAAATGGTAGTGTGAGGATGAGGAAGGTGAAGGATTGTGGGGTGGAGTTGGAAGGGCAAAATGGGGATTTCGTGGTTAGGTTGGAGGTTTATGGGTTGACGGAGAATTTGGTGGTGGTGGAGGTGAAGAGGAAAGATGGTGATGCTGTCTTGTTTGGTGGTTTGTGGAAAGATAAGATTCGTCCGGTAATTCTGCAGCAGCCGGTTGCTGTAACTAGGTTCTGAACTTTCCACACGGCGTCGCCGGGTAAAGGGTGTTTTCGTCTTTTCAAGTTTTTCCAAATATTATTTGTGCTTTTTTGTCTTATGGGGAATTACAGATCAATACACGTTTCGTGGGGTGCTTGTATTTTATTACGAAGTATTTTAATCATTTTTTAATCAATTTGTACATGTATAGGGAAAGTAATTAAAATAAAAGAGCAGGCCCCGGATTTAGATTCTGATTTCCAGGCCTATTTTGTATACAATTTTTTTTTGTTTTATAGGAGATGAATGTTTATTATTTAAGGCAAATAGGAGAAGGATGTGAAATATTTGTAATTACAGGAAAAGATTTTTGGTTTGTATAATCTTTTTTTATAAAACTACTTGTTTTTGTTTAGGTTCTTTTTTTTTTACGCTATATTGAATTCTTTGTATGTCTAAATTTTGATGCTTAAAGATAAAAACTTATTTTATTTAGCAAGAGTCAAAAGCTGTGGGTCTTTTTGTTTAGCGTTTCTGAAAAAAATTTCGTGTTTGAAAAATACCAAACAAACATGTTTTTTTACTTTCTCAAATAAATTTTTCATTTCTCAATTTTCTCAAACTACTCTCTCAAAAGCTAAACAAACAACAATTTTCAAACAAAACCTATATAAACTCTACTATGATTTGACATAAAGTAAGCTATTACTTACACCATTTATCTCACATAATAAACATGATTTGACATAAAGTCTTACACTTCTTAAACCTATAACATCACTCTTCCCAAAAAAAACCTACACCTACTATATTTTTCAAACCACTCTCTCAAAATCCAAACAAACAACATTACGCAAATCGACATTATTTCACAAACATCCACGACTCTCCCAAACTACTTTCCGAAATACCAAACAAACATGCCCTATGTCTTTGCTTGAGTTTACGAATGAAAATATTAAGAAAATATTTTTTATAAAACATAATTATGTTTTCTTTTGTTTCAAGTAATGGAATATAGTATTTTTTTGTTTTAGTTTAAATGTGTAAAATATATAAATAATTTATAATACTTAATAATTATAATTTAACATTACTTTTTAAAAAATATACTATAATCTTAAAAAATATATTGCTTTTTTCTTTATTATACTATTTAAAAATCACTCAAATATTTATCCCACATTAGTTCGAAAATAACTCCAAAGTATATCCATCTCAGGCTACGGGAGACAATTGCTCGCTACTAGGGATGTGCTTAGATAAAAATTATAGCCAATAAATATTGGATCGAACGTACAACCAGTGTTTGATTCATTACCACTCCATTTAATTTTCAAATTTCCTCAAAATAACCTTTCAAATATCAATTTTCAAATTAGAATTGTTATACAGTAATAATGCAGGATTCTTGAATTGCGCTTGGTTTATTTTTCCAATACATATTTCCATATCACAATTAGTTCTCATTTAAGATATGTTTCTACTATGCAATCAGATCTTATTTTAAAATGACATCAAATATTCGATAGATACAATACAAGCTGAAGCACACTAGCCAAAAACTCAAGAATAAAAATCTAGAAGCATCCGATAGTGTTTTGTATGACAACAAATTACTCTTCAGCTCAGGACTCAAAAAGTATTTTCCGCATACTGAATACTCAGGAAAGGCGAAAGTGTTGTCTAGCATCATTAGAGTCTCTTTTTATTTTTTATATATATATATATATATATATATATATATATATATATATATATATATATATATATATATTATGATTTACAAAATAAAGGAAATAAAAATGGAAAAAAGTGGGGAATTTGTTTCTCCTCTCAGACAAATGCCTCGATTGTCAACATAATTTTAAGAATGGATTTCCATCAGACTCGTCATCTTATGATTGTTCATCATCAAGTAAAACAAATTCCCCAACTATAAATTTGTTAAAATATTCTCCAATAATTTAAAAAAAAAAACAAATTTAAATTCATAAAATAAAACACAAAATAACGTAAATTTCCATTGTAAAGCCTCTTCAGTTCAGGTCTCCATAAATCTTCCGCATTGAATAATCCTCAGAAGAACGAAAGTTATGTTTTAATCATCCTCAGAGGCCAAACAAAGAAAAATAATATTAACAAAAAAGAGAGAAAAATAATTTCTTCTATTTGAAGATAGGTAAATCTAATTTTATCTCTTCAGTTCAGGTCTCCATGTTTACTCAGCACATATATATATTCTCAGGAGATAAAAGGTCATATTTATAGATCATCATCAGAGAAATCGAAAATCACAGAAAGGAAAAATAAAAATTCAAGGATATATAATGAAAACAATAGTTTGTAGATCTGATACGGTTGTACCTTAGGGCTAAGCGACCAACATTAGCTCGAGTGTGGAGTGACATCAGTGTACAGCAGTGTATTTATAGTGAAATGAATGGAGCCCTAGAAATTTGTTAACGTTATTGGGCAGACTATGTGATTTGGGCCATTTTGGGCCTTAGGTTTGTGATTTATTTATTCTACTGTATTTTATTATAGAAATTCATACCAAAATAACCAAAAATATAGAAATTTATTATAGGGTTGTATTAGTAGATTTTTTAATATTTATTTAATTTATTTTAAATTAAAGTCGATTATTTTTTTAGATGGAAAATTAATAAATAGCTTTTTAATGGGACAATGTGTTGTATTGTAGGTTAAACAACAATTGATCTTATGTTTTAAAAAAAAAAAGGGGGCAACAACAATTAATCTTTGCCCCCTACTTTATTTTCATAATATCTTAGGGTTACTGTCAATTTCCTAAAAGTTAAATCTAATAGACTCATGATGCTAAAATAGCTATAGCGCATTCAGTTGAAAAGTCTATTCGTTGAGCAATTTATTTCTTTTTGAGTTAATTACTCTGCTGATTTCCTTTTATTATTATTATTATTATTATTATTATTATTTTCTGTTCCAAAATGGGAATTCTGCATTTTATATTGAGTAATGCCTGTGAAAAAGAGTTGAACGAGTGGTAGTAATGCCGATTAAGTTAATAGAAAAGTTTATAGGGAAATTAGAAGGATTGAGCCATGGTGTCATATACGATGATCAGTTAAACTTATTTAAGGAGAGTGCTCGTTTAGTGAAACATTGTGGATGGATTTAACGTGGAGATACCTAATAGAAATTTATTTAACAAAATCTCATCAATTTTAATATATCAGATCTAATTTATTTGGTTTTTCTTAGTGAACTTAAGGGAAATTATTAATTTGTTCATGTTCATTATGAATAGATTAATTATAATGTGATTGGATTATCACATCACGTGTAGCAAACACAAAAACTAATTAATAAGAGTTCAATAGTATATATTGTGTGGGCTTAAACTCGATAGCTTGGACCTTCAGATTAAATTGAATCATGCAGTGTGTAGATTCATTACTCCAACTTTTTTTGTCCTTATATTTTATTTTTGGAACATTCATGAATTCTTTTTCACAAAATGAGATTAATGACTGTGAAAGATTTACTCTCGGGCAAAGTAATAGTTTGACACTTTTTTAAGAAAAATTCTTACATAGATCAATTCTATGAAATTGCATGGACCTTATGGTTAAAATTTTTTCGCATCATTAACTTTGGAAAAATGTTATCATCAAAATTGGTGGTGAAGTAAATTTATAACCACAAAGTCTATGAAATTCTCATAGATAATTATAAAAAAAATTCCTTTTTTAATCACAACTTTCCACGATATATAATTATAAAGACATGTAGTGTGTATATATATATTGTCTAATGACTTCAAAGTTTTGGGTGTGAAGAAAATGTTAAAACTTGGTTTGGATAACAAAAATATATGAATTGTAGGTAACATGGATGTAAGTTCGAAAACATAAAATTGTGATTTATATAAAGTTCAGTATTCATTTCTATAGAACATGTGTTTTTCTTGGATTTGAAATATGTTTTGTAATGTTAGTTAGATTTTTTACTAATAAATATGTAAGATAATATTAAACTTGAAATTTTGAAACTCGTGATATTAAATACATCCCGATTGAACTATATAAAATTCTCACAATTTAACTCTTAATCAAAATTATAGTAAGAATCAACTTGGGAGTGATCTAGGCAATCTCCACAAGATGAGAGATGTTTTCACTTTATGCGTTGTATACGTATCGAAAGAGATTAAGTCAGATATATCGAAAAAAATATATAGTAAGAAGAATTTTATATGTTTGATAAAAAAATGTTGATTTTGTGGCATGAAAAAATTAATGTTAAAAACCTGTCAGTAGTACATCTCTAAGTTGAATTTATCAATTAAAAGAAGATAATGTTAATACTTATCACATGTATACAAATACAAGAAAAAAATATTAGTATTTGACTTTTGTATTGAAGAAATAGTAGAAAAGATGAAAATGTGATTGGCAATATGAAAAGAATAAATGATAGTGGATACGTTTGTAAATGCACCGGAAGGCCATTTGTGAATTGTGATTTGTGAGTGGGAAGAAAATGAATGGAGTGAATGGTAGACATTTCAAAGAGATGCTTACCTAATTTTACTCTACTATATAAAATGTTTGACTTTAAGGAATAGTTCATAAATTAGTTGTACCACCCAGTATCCTAATATAGGATATATATTGATTGGAGAAACACAAACAGAAAAGGTGAAATGGTAAACGCAATTAAACATGGTAGGGCCATTCACCTAATAAGAAATCTTTTTTAAGTTTGACAATTAGGGACATGTGGTGTCATAGGAATTGGAATGGGTCATAATTGACTCGGAATCGGAACCGATTTGAATTGGTTATAATCTAAAACTTTTCCAATTGATCAAAATTCATGGGTTAATTTGGATCCTATTACAATTTTTCTTTAATTCATTTTATGTTTGATATGGTCAAAATTACAAAGTTCCCATCTTCTAAAATAAGGAATTTAACCATAAAAAAAACATTGTATGAGACAAATACAACCATTGAATCATTAGTAAAATAGACCCTAAGTAAAAAAAAAAGGGACTTTCAAGTGTATATATTTTTCATTCTATCAACAAATCAATTATCAATTTAGAATATTTCCAAGTCAACAAAGAATCGAATAAACAAAACTTTATTTGCTAAGGTAAAATAAATAGCCATAATTTGACCATATTTATCCTTTCTACTCGCTTTCAAATTATTTTCTTAAAATTTGAGTATTTAATCCATTTAACCGGCTTTGACCCGATAAAATAACCCATTATTGAAAAGATTAGGTAATGAGCCCCACTCACGCATCATGGCGGCTTTGCTGCATTTTTAAGTAAAAAATTTGGAAATATATGTTGCATACACGTTCCCAAGTGAAAATAACAATTTCCATGGTTGATTATTTTCAAAGCTTTAATATTTAAAAATCAAAAGTCCAGTTTCTTGACGTTTGCATTCTATAAAATATGATACCTACGTTCTAGAAAAGGTTTTTTCTATTCACACACGAGACGTGAACAATGACCTGGTGATATGTAACCAAACGAAAAATCAAATTTCTTTTATTTGGTTGTTTTTTTTCATTTTATATTTCATTTACATAAAATCAAATCTTTTATACACACTGCAATCTAAAATCGAAATCATGATGTGATTGAAGTAGAAAAATAAGTTGAATATATATATTTATAATGTTTATTAACGAGACTATACATTAAATTTTTAAGCCATAAATTGAATTGATACATTTTTAAGGTTAAAAATAGAGAAATTAAATGGTCACAACACTAATAATACTCAAGATTCGCCTTGACTTTCTTGGTTAACCAATAAATACTATAAATATTTGTCCAAGATGATATTCTTAGTGAGTTCAAATAATAGAACTTTATTTGAATTCAATTTATATACACAACAAATTAAACTTCATCAATATATTATGTTTGATAAGTTTATTTGATAAACATAACATATATAATAAAATATGTGTAAATTATGAAACTATTATGGGTAAAATGACTGGTTTATCCTTGCCATTGATTGACATATATTGGGTGTGTGCGATCTTATCATTTTACAGGACAATACAATCCTTCATAGTTCTTGATATCATTATCGATCACATAATACCCTTTTTATATTCATTAAAAAAATTTGCAATATGCTAAACAACAATATCAAGCATTACACGCTCAATTTTAAGTATTTTATATCCAGATTTTGAATTGATTACTCCAACCAATATTTTCAAGAAATCTTATCGTTATCCTGACAAAATCCTAAATTTTGAAGGAGAAATAAGGATGAGGACGAGACTTTAATTTCGCCCCATCAAATTCGAACGTAAATTTGTCATATTATAAGAAGTTGAGAACTAATATATTTCATAAATTAAACACCCATTTTCATTCACGGTCCAAGTAGCGCTTGGTCTCGTACAAATGAAAAGGGATGTCTCCCATTTTAAAAAAGAAAAGAAAAAAGGGACTAGGTCCAACTATTTACAATTTTTTAGTGGCCATCTTATATTCTATTTTTATAAGTAGTGTATTAGGAAAAAAAATTGTGATATAAATTATCATTATTACTGTATAAGATTATGGAAAATTATGATCACTCCATCTCCATTAACCCCAACCACTACTAATAATTAATCATAATATTCTTCCCTTCACTCAATCATTTATCACAGGCACAGCCTTTTTCTTTTAATTGAACATTTTCCACTTATTTCTCTCTCTAAAACCTCCCACAAACCAGAGGAGAGAGAAAGGGAGCGAAAAGAAAGAAATGTGTCCGCTGAGAGTTATTTTGATCTTCCTCTCTGCTACCCTCGCCGGATTTTTTGTCCTCAGAAACCTCAATTCTCCCTCAACCATCCAAAACGACGACGTCAAGGATGAAGCTGATTCCACAAATGCCGTTCCCTTTTCCTCCAAGGTAATAATCTAATCATCTGAAATTTCTCTTATTTTTAGCGGAAACTTGCAATAATTGATTGGAGAATGTGCTTGTAGGTTTGCTCGACGGTAGGGAAGGGGTTTTGGACGTGTGTGGATATGGCGAGCGGCAAATATCTGTGGAGGAATTTAGTTTCTGCTACAGCAAAGGTTCGCGCTGAATGATTTAATCGATAGTGCACTATTGCATTATAATACTTTTCGGTGGTTTTTCTGGAATTTGTTGTCTGTTGTAAAATCATCTCAATTAACAGAGTTTTATAATGATGACTTTTGCGACTTGTGTTGCTCTAATTGTTGTATTGAAGTGCTTGTTTGTATAGATTTCAAGAATGACCTTGTTGTATCTTTTATTTTCCCTTTTTTGGCTCTGAATTTGATGTCATAGTTTAAATATATATAATACCTTTGGCTGGTTTTATGTTAATTGTGAAGTGAAGCTCTAATTCATTTGGTGTTTAAGTATGGGTAAAAGCTCGTTACTCTCTGAGGTTTCTTCCAATTAGCAGCTTTTTCATAAAGTCTTTATAGTCTCTGGTATTGCTTATTGATTTTTTTTTTTGGGGTAGGGATTAAGTTATTTGTCAAGTAGTATATAGGATTCATTGAGATATGGGTGCATGACTTCTTAATATAATGTTCATCGGAGAATTCTTATGCTTTTGCTTCTTTCTGGTTAATTTTAGATCCTTGCGCTGGCTTACTCAGAACAGCTGTATTGTACAATAAGAGAAACTGTCATTCCCTTAAGAAGTTCTTAGAAGGTTGTCCATTTCTTCTTCCACAAACAAGATTTTCTCTTGTCTTCCTCGTTTTGTTTTATAGAGTGCTTAGCTTGTTTAAGTCCCCTTTTTAGACTAAATTTTTGTAACAACGAAGAGAAATTATCATTTCCTTTTACGTTCACTAGCAGGGAGTTAATATTTAAACTAGATAAAAAATCAATTGATGTGGCATTTGAAAAAGTGAAATCTTTCTGTGAGCAGGGAACTAATGTTAAAATTAGACAAAAGACTTGTTGATTTGGCATCATGAGGAGAAGGGACAAAAGCCAGAATGCATGTATTAGTAATTTGTAGCCCATATATGCTAAATCATGTATATCCAAAGTATCAACAGGGCACACTTCAGTTTTCATAGGGGCCTGTAATCTAAAATCTGTCACTTATTTAATCACTAATCATAGTGTAATATTGGCTATAGCTGTAATGATATAAGAAGAAATTAAAACAAAAATAGCTGATAACTAGGATCTGTGATGTTTATCTTAATGATCATAAGCTCATCTTTGGAGGTGATAGGTTTGTAAAAGCCAACTGTATCTCCAACATTGAGTTTGTGTTTCCAGCTTCCGGAAAGTAGCATGACTGCATATCTGTTGATTCCTGTTCATTGTCTAGAATTTGGATCATCACATTCTTTTGCCTCCTGAAGAACTTGAAATTGATGCCGTATAGCCACTGGAATGGATAGGGTTCCAGACATCCAGTGATAATTCTCTGAAATTAATTATAGTTCAGATTAGGCAAATAGCAAAAACCCTAAAATATAAAATGTCAGCAAAGAATTACAACAATAATTCGAGAAAAGACAATAGGACGAAGAATGTTTATCGGTTTAATCGTGTAAGTACATATAATTTTCTTTTTTTTTTGGCTTGGTATTTTACTTAGGGTCACAGCAAAAGATGCTTGTGGGAAGGCAGATATGAAAGCTGTTTCACCTTTAAGTGCAATACTAAATGAAAGAGCTACTTTTATCATAATCCTGTAATTATTATTGTGTAAAATCAATGTAAGAATCCTAAGAGAATCAGTAATATATTTTTCCTATCTGGTATCCACCTTTCAATGGGTACAATTTATTTAAAATCATTAGTTAAGATAAAAAAGAAAAGAGAACAGAGATGAATACTTTGATAAGTGATGTCTATACAGAATTTTAATCTAATCATTGATAATAACTACAACATAATTATAACAAATAAAGAAAATAAATTCCAATTAACCGTCTTGTCCAACAGGATGAATCAAGAAGCAGTCAACGAGAAAAAGAAAACCCTGATGCATACTGAAAAGAACACATCCATTCTTCCATAATGTTGTTCATACCAGAATGATGCAGGAAATATACACAGTGAATATACGATTCTTTCAATGTGGGTTCATGCATGAAAAGGAAGACAGTACCATAAAGTAATCAAGAAATTGGAAAAGAGAAAAAAGAAAACCTATTACTGAAAAAATTTAAAACACTTTCTTGATGATATAATAATAATTGCGAAAGGTAAGAAAGAACAATACCGATAATCATTGTGATCGTGGGCTTGCTGAAAGTTGTTATGTTGAACTCTGCCACTGGTACCAATGAGCTGCAGGGAAATATTTGTTATTTCTTCTTCATCTGATGCGGGGCTTAAGTTCTCTACATATTCTGTCATTTCTTGATATATTGATCTTTCTAGTTGCCGCTGGAAATTTTGTGTTCTACCCTTGTCCACATTTAATCCGAAGCATAAATTCCCTCCGTGTTCTATCGTTTCTTGATTTATTGACATTTCTAGTTCCTGCAAGAAATTTCGTGTTGTACCCTCGTCCAGATTTAATCCTAGGCATGAAGTCTCTCCGCTTTCTGTCGTTTCTTGATTTATTGATGTTTCTAGTAGCTGCAAGAAATTTTGTGTTCCACCCTTGTCCAGATTTAATCCGAGGCATGAATTCTCTCCGCTTTCTGTTGTTTCTAGATTTATTGATGTTTCTAGTTGCTGCAAGAAATTCCGTGTTCTACCCTCGTCCACATTTAATCCGAGGCCTGAATTCTCTCTGTTTTCTATCGTTTCTTGATACATTGATCTTTCTAGTTGCTGTAGGAAATTTTGTGTTTTACCCTCATCCACATTTAATTCGAGGCATGAATTCTCTCTGTTTTCTGTCGTTTCTTGATTTATTGACGATTCTAGTAGCTGCAGAAAATTTCGTATTCTATTGTCTTGTTCAATGAATATGGGGTCTGAATCTTCTGCCATGTTCTTGATTTCTTGATCAGTTTAATTGAATATCTGATAAACCTGTGTGTAAACTGTGAAGGAAAGGGAATGGATGTTTTCTGAATCTTATATATATTGTGTATTAAATATATAATTATATATAGAGCAATTAAGTCGTTTGAGTATGTACAGAAGCACTAATTCTGCCCATATATATATATAGCAGCATTTCGAATATGTGAATTTGGAGGGCCTTGTGATATTTCTGCCTTCCCCCTCCTCCCTTTTTTTTATTTAAAAAAATTTATTGTCAGTATGTATTACTTCCTTGCTAACTCAGAGGCGATGTTTTGTTTCTACTTTCGATGTATTTTTATTGAGGTTTTGGTGCTTCAAATTTTGGTTTGGTGTTTAGTGTTTAATTTGGATGAATTTTTGTCAGAATCTTAGTAACTTGAAATAATATATTAAAATTGAGTTTGTGCATGCCAAATATTTTTGATAATTGATCCAAAATAATGACTGAATGATGGAGTATTGTTTTCAAGAGACAAAATCAGGGTATCGCAAATAAAAGCCTAATTAGTAGCTTTGCTCTTGCTGCACTAATTTCTTCTTGTAGAGATAAGATAGGCACCGTTGCTGCAACTTTGAGATCAAGCCAATCCTCTCCCAATCTAATTTCTCTACTGCATCACCTCTTTCAGATTCACCTACCTCCTACAATATATGATCAAACATACATATACATTCATTTAAAGATTTTTTAATTCATTTCAAAGAAATATACTAACATACTATAACCAAATTAATAGAAGATTGAGTTGAAATAAATTACCAAGTGCATCTTATAAACATTACTAGCATCAAAGACTTTGAAAACATCAATTTTTTCAGGTTCGTCGTCTGTGGAGAAATAAGGAGCCAAGGGACACTCCTTTGAACATTTTCTTTTCAAAAGCTTACATAATTCGCAATGCCTGATCGTGTTTGAGGTTCCTTTTTTATCTGACATCTTCGATGAACACACTCTAACAAAGAATTACACTAAAAAATTAGGAAAAAGTTGTGTATGTACATAATACAAGAATTACTTTTTTTTCTCTATTGGAGAACATCAAAGAAACAAATCAGTAGCAGCAAGTTGGATGCTTGAAGATGATTGAAGATACGCGATGTTTGAAGAAATGAATTTAGCAGATTGGGAAATTAGGGATTTAATTTTATCTTTTATGTATTATTTTATTTTGTATTTATTTTTATTCCTTCTTAGTTAGACGGCATCTTTTCTTGTTAATAATTAGTTGGTTAGGTTAGTTACAAGTCACCGTCTTATTATCTTTTTTTTTTTTTTTTTTTTTTTTTTGATAACCCGTGTACAAGCTTACACTTGACTAATCCTGGACCCTCAGAACCCTTGCCCTAGAACCATGAATGATGTAAATCGCAGGATGTGCCTCCACCAAGCCCCGTGTTCCCACCATACTGCTGTACACTCTGCGCACAAAGGGGTCTTCACCACAAATGACCCTTAGATAGACCCATAGAAATGCTTCCATCCAAGTTCCAAATGGGATTCGAACCCCCACCCTTGCCGCTGGAGCAAGCCTTATGAATCATTGGTCGACCAGTTGTTTGACCCTGTACAACAACACAATTCATAATAATATTTTTTTACATTCTTTCTTTCATTATTCTGCTCAAGGTTTTATCTACAATTTTGTTCTACATTGATCAATTATCACTCATAACTTCTTGAAGATGATTGAAGATATTATTACTTTTATTAAGTCTTAACTTTCTTTAGATGTCGAAAAATCAATAATATAGTATCTGAAATTGGGTTAATTTAATTAACAACAAGCAAGAGAAGCGGAAAAAAGAAAGAAAATTGTAAAAGGGCTAAAACGATTGCTTAAAGAAGGAGAATTCTCACATGTAGATCAATGATTGTTTACTAACAATTGATTGATATAGTGGAAAAGACATTAATAATCAATATAAAGCTGCAAATCCATGTTCGAATCTTCTTGACATAAATTATACCCCTGTAAAAACAAAAGAAAAAGAAAAAATCACTGTTTGTTTTGATAGCCCGACAAAATTGTGATTTGCAGATTAGGTAGTGAAAATTAATGTTTAACGATAACTACAAGTATTTATATGCGTACAGAGACTACAGTCTCTTGTCCCATTAGGAAACAACCGCGCGACTATAACTTTAAACTTCAATTAGGAGAGTACTTAGTTTGTTGACTCTAATTAGGACACTACTAAATTACTATCTTAGTTTGTTGACTCCAATTAGGACACTACTAAATTACTATTTACTTCGAGTCTTCGACTAGAACATTAGGTTTGTTTGTTGTCATCAACAAAATATGATCCTGGGGAAGATTCGATGGATATAAGACCATCTTCAGTGACTCCTCAGTCTAAGTTCAAGTCCAACTTTCCCTTAGCTTCAGTCCAGTTTCCCTTTAGATTTCAAGTCCAGCTTTTCCTTTCCATTTTATAAGTTATTTCAAATGGATTCAATCTATCAATTTCATTTAAATCCAATTCTCATTTCCCTCATTCTCACTTAATAATAATAATAATTAATAATACAATAATAATAAAATTAAACAATAATAAATAATGCGCAAAAAAATTAAGAATACTTCTAAATTAACTTTACATTGGCAGTAAAATCGGACTTCAAAATCGTCGTAATTAAAATTATCTCAAGTGCAATCCAACATTTATTAGTTAATTAAAGTTAAAGAAAAATGTATTTATTAATTCAAGTCAAGAAAAAATTATTTATTAATTAAAGTTAAAGAAAAATACATTTATTAATTAATAAAATAAATAAATAAAATAAAAGAAAAAACTAATTGAAAGGAAAAGAGAATAGTAGGTGGCCGACACTGTTGGGCCGTGTGCATTGATCAATGGATGAGACAAACTGCCTCACCCCTTCAAGCTGACTTTATCTTGAAGCCCAACACCACAAAGTCATTAGCCCTTGAGTCAAAAAAAGATGATATTATTTTGTCATCTTCAAGTCAGAGAATCAAGTCTAACCTTAAACTTGGTCGTTTGAGATGGGCTAAATATTTAGAATAAGGGAAGGGAGCTCAGTCCTCTTAGGGCTGTTCACGGTTCGGATAACCGTCCGAACCAAACCGAACCGAAATGAGTTCGGTGAAAACCGAATCGAACCAAAGCTATTCGGTTCGGTTTTCGGTTTGGAGATTTGACTTAATTCGGTTTTCGGTTCGGTTCGGTTATTTTTGTTCGGTTAACCGAACCGAACCGAACCGAAAACCGAAATTTTGGTTCAAATAGTTAAAAAATTTTGTTCGGTTTTGTGGACTTCAAAATTCTTTAATTTTATGTCTATGGATATGAATTTTATTTGTTTAATTTATGTCAATTGAGGATTATTAAATGTTAGTTTTTGTAGTTGAATTGTAAAATTCCTTAATTTTATGCCTATGATATGGATTTTAGTTGTTTAATTTATGTCATTTGATGATAATTAAATGTTAACCACTTAACTATTTAGTTCTAAGTGATGTTTAATAATTTTTAGTATTATGGTTACCTATTAATTTGATTTTTTTATGATAAATAATTTAGTATATGATTATATAATTTTAATAAATTTTGTATAATATAAAATTTCGATTAAACCGAAACCAAACCGAACCGAACCGAATTTTTTCGGTTAAAACCGAAAACCGAATTAGGATGTTCGGTTCGATTTTCAGTTCTAAAAAATCAAGAACCGAAATTTCGGTTCGGTTCGATTCGGTTTTCACCGAATGAACAGCCCTAAGTCCTCTCCTGCTCATTCTTTATGGGAGTAGGGCCTTTCAAATAGAGAGTAATATATATATTTTTAGTTGAAGAATCAAGAATGCAACATTACTTGTTCAAATTAGTCCAGTCCCAATGGGCTGAACTAAAAGAGAGAATCCGAAACGTTTGGACCTTCCGGCCCAATCGCCCAATTTCAAATTCTAATATATAAATATATGCTGGATGAAGAATATTACAAAACCACGGGTGCTGCAACGGTCGAATTTCTTCTAATCAATAGAGGAGAGAGAATCAAGAGTGAGATGGGGAAGAGGAAGGGGCGAAAAGAGAATCAGGAAACCCTAATTTCGAAAACTGATAATGGAGAAAGGGAAATAGAAGAAGACGAAGAAAAAGGGGGGAGGTTTTTCGCGTGCTACCTGCTGACGTCACTCTGTCCCCGATTCAAAGGCCACACCTACATCGGGTTCGATTTGAATTTTATTTTTTTCTCTTCTAATAATTGTTATATATATATATATATATTTATATTTAAAACCTTTTATGCAGGTTTACGGTAAATCCTAGGCGAAGAATAAGGCAACACAATGGTGAAATTGGGAGTGGCGCGTGGCGGACGAAGAAGAAACGACCTTGGGAAATGGCGCTGTGCATCTATGGCTTTCCTACTAATGTTGCCGCTCTTCAGGTTTCAATTTATTTAATTTTATATTCTTTAATAGAAGAAAAGGAAACAGTTTTGTGCTTGTTTTAGCTGCCCATTTTTCTGGAATTAGTAATTAGTTAATAATATTGTATCTGTGTTAATAAATGAGTGCTCTTTGTGGTAGTTGCAAGTCACCTTATTGATTCAATTTTCTTCAATAACAGCAAACAGTCATACTAATGATTTTAAATATACTATTACTTAAAATATTGGATTAGTATTCTAGCAAATTGGGCATTTAGTTCACTAAAAAATGTTTTGTTTCTGGTTATAAATTAGGCAAAAGTTTACATAGGTGTATGCTTGGTGGTTGTGGTGATGTAAAAGAGACAGAACTATGATTTTAGGTTAGTGAGGATGAATAGCTGCTGTAACCAACTGTATACTCAAATAAGGTTACCAAACTTTTTTTTATAAAGAAAGGACAACAAAATTTTATGTTCTTGAAAAGATAAAGCGCGGCATGTTCATTAATTTATCCTGGCTGTGCTCGTTCCAAATTATGTATCTTATTGATTATAAGGTTATTCATTTGATTCTTATTCTATGACTGAATTGTTACTGACTGTAGATTCATGTTCCCTTATTTATAAAAGCCTAAAACATCAAATGTGTGGTATTGGTATACCATCACAAGCCTATGGGTCTTATATTTGTTTTCATATGCATATATCTTAGTTAGTCCAAATTTGGTCTGACGTAACCCTCAATATTTATATGGCAAGTGAACAATCACAAGTAATATGTAATAGAGTTGGTTTTGGTTTAGTTGGGTCTGGATAATAATTTTTGTGCTAGTTAGCGAGGAAAAAATTTTAAAGACGCGACTTAAAATGATGATTTGTTTTTTTTTTTTATAATTGGAACTTGTAGTTTGAATGGGCTTGGCAACATCCGGTAGAATCTCTAGCTGTAAGAACTGCAGCTGCAAGTTTCAAATCCCTTTCTGGACTTGCAAACAAAATTAAATTAGCATACACAATGCTCACACTTCCTTCTTGGCAGAGGTACATATATACATAATTCTCTGTTATTTAGTTTCAACATGGATTTTAATTTGATATCGTATTAACCATTTTGTTTAAATCTTCCCAGCTTGAATCTTACCATAAGTTTCTTCTCGACAAAGTATCAAAAATATACCTCCGGTAGCCCGACCCTGCCTCAGCAAATTCGGACCCAAGTTGGTCCCATGGATGATTTACCCTGTTACGATGATAATGCATTTGTGAATGATGATGAGGAATGTGATATAAGTGACAATTTACAGGAATCAGCCAAAGAAGCACCTATAGAAGCAATACGAGAAACTCATAATTTTCCCAGTAGTCATCATGAAGTAAATTTTCACAAGGAAATCAACCGGAAAGACAACGCGGATGTTAAATCGAGTGAAGTTTTACCAAAGAACTCGTCTCCTATCAGAGAAGAAAATCGAGATTGGTCGTCTTTGTTTACTGATGACTCACCTATTAGAAAATTATCTTCATTTTGTGGCTCTTCTTTCGTTGTTGAAGACGTGCAGAGTTCTAGATTGGATGAATCCATTTTTACGGAGTTCGATTATACTCTTGAGAAACAGTCAACATCTGCCTTAGTTGGTGGTGAAGATGAAGTAGTATTAATCAAGAGTCCTGATGTTTTAAGTCATGAAATTGAGATCATAGATTTATTTACTCCATCGCCGTGTTATACGATGAAATTAGGCAGTAAGAAGAGAAAAGCAATTATGTATCCTGAGATTATTGACTTAACTAATTCTCCCATGTTTGTATAAGTATTCAAGTTTTAACTTTTAATTAAAGAGAGAGGCGTGGTTGTAATTTTCCCCATTATGATAGGTTAATTTTCTTCTTTCAAATATATAGGTTTTATTATTGTTATAATTATGCATTGCATGGTTGAAGTTATTACATGCGATTGGGGTGTATATATATAGAAAATTATTTTGTAATTAATTAAACTAAGCCACGAGAATGGCCTGTGATGCTTTTTGGATTTAATTAAATACGCATGTATCATCAGGTTAATTAATTAGTTAAATGAATAGGTAGCTAGCATCTGAAAATAGACGTGACGCTGCAGCTGCACTATGTATAGAACTATTAACTCATTTTCAACTCTTTAATTTTTATATCTCAAATCATCTAGAATAGCTAATTCGCATATTATATAATATGTACACATTTAGATTTAATAGTGCAGGTCTATTTTTAACAATCATTTCACGTCGGGATAATTGGTAGGTAATATTAGTATGAGAGATATATATGGACAACTAAGTCATTCCCCAGATTTTGTTAGGAAGTCATATTTAAGATGTTAGCATTTCTCTTTCAAGAACTTATTAATTAATATGATAAATGTACTTGAACTAAACCATATTCCTCTTAAATAGCAATCTTAATAATTTGTCTCTCCAATCTCAGGCCTACAAAAATTCCTTGAAGAAGAAAAAAAGAAAAAGGATTATAAATTATGGAAATGCCAAATATCTACAAAGAAGAAGAATAAGAAGAAGAAGTAGAATTTACAAACTCCATCACATACACTTATAATATGTATGCATCATCATCAGAAGAAGGGTATTCTTCTAGGCGTAGCCTGTCCCGAGAGCTTTCTTTTAGGGACGGTAGTAATTCTTTCGAAGTATACTACAGATCGGATGCTAATTCCGTGGGCATTCCATTCGTGTGGGAATCCCAACCCGGAACTCCTAATAAGATCCATTCGGGTCACCAATCTCCACTGATCCCCACTCTCACACCGCCGCCTTCATTCAACTCCACCTCAACAAAAACAAGCTGTACAACTGCCAACAAAAGGAATATCTCAAAGTCTAAAGCACTAATTGTTCCCACTGTAAATATTCCTAGGTTCATAATCAAGAAGATGTTCAAGATGTTAACTTGTGGAATCTAATTATCATCTCTTAATTGCGTGCAGGCGAGCTTGTTTGTGAAATTATATTGTCTTTGGTATAAATGTACAATTTGTAAAAATATACTGTATAAAAAATAAGATTGTTCGATCGAACTTGTATCGTGCTTTGTATTTTTTTAAATGAGCATAATTAAATAATAAGGCCAAGTATGAGTTTTGGCACGTACGTACCATGCCTTTAGAGACTTAATTATGGACTACAAGCTTCATGAGTTGGAATTCATTTGTCAATTATGTGTACTAGTTAACTATCGAGTGAAACGCAATAACACTTATCTAGCTACATGTTTACCTTCAATTGGCAATTAAAACTCTTTCTTTTATTAGCCAAAAAAAAAAAAAAAAAGTTAATTAATTATATTAAGTACCATCGGCTAATAGGTAGCCTAATATCAATTACATTTACACGCGCACATTATTCATAGCAAAATTACACATTTGCTAGTAGAATCTATTTCCCGACTAAAGTAATTAAGTTTTTATTTTTTTTTTAATGAATGAAAAGTAATTAAGTTGAATATTATCTAGCAAGACAGACAAGTTTGCGACTTCTGAGCCATGAAATACGGGTCAAACAAAAACTACTCTTAATTTCAATCGTTTTGCATTTAAAGCAATGTTTTAATTACATATAACACTAAATACCCTGTACATAAGATTTATCATTTCTATGCTGGCACATGTGCCCTAATTAATTTAAGATTTTTATTGTTAGATTAAACTTGATAGTTAACAACTCTCACGAAGTTTTATTTGTCATCAACAAACTTCCACCAACTTCATTTTATATTATTAGGCTTTATAAACTTAATTTGGTAAGAAAAATAAAATTGACATTTCCGATAGGAATCTCTACCACCGAACTTCTATCATCATGAGCTGAAGTAATTGAACTTTCTTATCATTTTATTGCTTATCTCTTTCATAATAAAATGAAAAAATCACATATTTTACTTTTGAGTCATTTATTTTATCACACATATGGCCGATTTAACCCTCCAAATATGTATGTGGCCAGTCAAAATAAATTTTAAAATTGTATATTAATAAATGTATGTAACATTAAAATGAAATATGAGATTTTCAGTCAAGTTTCAACATATTAGGAATCAAGGGACAAGTTGCGAATAGTGAATCTCGTGCGAGTTTGCATGTATAGGAGCACTTAGTCCACTTCAATAACCAGCTCGTGGGGTGCGCTGTCTAGCGAAACCCGTGACCTTGATTTGGGTAGCGATCTCAAAGCAGAAAACTTATTTCGCCTACGTATGCAACAAAAAATTATTTCGTAACTTATCGCCTATTATTATGGAAACAGTGGAGACAAGGAAGCAACTTCCTTTTTACACTCACATTAGCCATGCATTCAAATTAAAGTTATTGCATTGACTTAAGCATTAAAGTGGTTTTGATAGGGTTTTCCTGGCCTAGCTCACCCCCTGGTTTGTAGGTGAAGAGCATGTTGAAGAGAGGATCAGAGAGTATGTGAAATTTAAATTCGAGGGAATTGTTTTTTTCATGTCAAACGTTTATCTACTTTAGACATTTGGTATCAAATCTTAATACCAAATTTGAAGGATTTTTTTCACAATACCTACTTTCTCTGTAAATTATGAAGAAAACTTGTTGGTATATCTACTTTATCAGAGATTAACCATTTTCACTAGACTAATTACATGTTGATGTTCTCTACTTATATATTTAAAATTTATCTGGCAGTATTTTGCCCCCAATTCGACTCCAAGACGTCTTAGACAATAATATAATGCCATGGTTCGAGTTCAAAGTCAATATATCTACTAGTGTCACACGTGGGCAAGCCCACTTTGAAAGAGCTGTCATTCCCCTCTCTCTCTCTCTCTCCCTTTCTTTCTCTAAAAAGTCGAAATCCATATTTTTCACTTCATCATCTGCAGATCACAACTTTAGTTATCAATCTCTTCTAACCAAATTTTTGATTTCATGCAACCATATAGCTAGCTAGTAATTAATATAATTTCTTGGATGTCCCGAGAAAGGTAAAAATGAAAAAGCTTAACCGATCGATTGCCAATTAATATAACCACAGATTAATTAACCCTATCTTTAAATTTATTTATGTTTTGTTGTTGTTGTTGTTGTTGTCTATGTAATTTTCTTTAATTGTTAGGGAAGGGTTTGAAGAGATTGGAAAGAAATTGAAGACGGAGATCGATGCGTGTAATTGGTTGTTGATGGGAAGAAGACATATGTTAGGTCCTCCAGGAACCTTAAACACAATCACACCTTGTGCAGCTTGTAAGCTTTTGAGGAGAAGATGTGCTGAGGAATGTCCATTTTCTCCTTATTTCTCACCACATGAACCACACAAATTTGCTGCTGTTCATAAGGTCTTTGGTGCTAGTAATGTTTCCAAGATGCTTTTGGTACATACCTACCTAATTAATTAACTAATTATTTTCATTCTTTTATATATTCCGATCCTTTCGCATGCACTTTGATCGGAAAATTAAACCCTGCCCTGCAGGCCGTAAATCAATTAAGATGCAATAATTTGATCACTACCTTAATAAAAATCTTCTTTTTTTTTAAAAAAAAAAAATGAACTAGAATAATAATTGTGAATTTCATGTGTACGTACATAGTCGATATATTCAATTTTGTTTGAATAGTAGATAATGAAATTGTTAGGCAAATCTTTCTTTTTATAATCTATACTTACAATTCATCTTCTTTATTTCTACTTCTTGTTGTATATTAATTATATGCTAGTGTTCTTTTGCCCTTGCAAACCCTAGCATCAATATGTATTAAGGCCATTCTTTTATATAGTACCGGTATAGATTATATATATATTTTGTGCAGTAGTTGTTAGTTGCATATGATCTGGTGCAACCAAGATCAATTTTTACAAACAATATTTTCATATATATATGGTACTCCTTCAATTTAATTTGTGATAAACATAATTTTTTCACCTTGCACTAGGATGCCATCAATGCAAAAGATCTCGAAATGTGCAAAATAATTTTATGTAGTTAAAGTTGTTAGATAATATATATGTTTTCTGATCCTATATATATATATATATATATACTTCATGAGTTCTCTAGCTTGCACTATTAAATTAAAATGTGCATGTTTCATATTGTAGGAAGTGCCTGAGCCTCAAAGAGCCGATGCAGCAAACAGTCTAGTTTACGAAGCCAACGTTCGACTTAGAGACCCCGTCTACGGATGCATGGGCGCCATTTCCGCTTTACAACAACAAATTCAATCTTTACAAGCCGAACTTAATGCAGTAAGGGCTGAGATACTGAGATACAAGTACAGAGAAGCTGCAAATACTATCATTGCTTCAACTCATGCGGCGTTGGCTGTCTCCGTGGCTGAGCTTCCGCAAGCACCACCTACTCCGACCCCTTCTCCGCCTGCTCCACCGCAACCAGCTCCTCATCCAAGGCCACCGCCACCACCACCTTCAATTGTTGTTTCTTCATCCACTTCTTCAACTCCAACTAATTTATACACTTCCCCTTCTAGTGCGGCTAGCTATACTAACATTTCTAATAACCATTTGCCTTTCTTTGATTGAATTAAATGTGCTGGCGAAATCTTTTTTATTCAAAATTAGTAGTAGTAGTAGTTTTTGATTTTTTTTTTTTTTTTTAAGAGAATTGTTTACATTTATATCACACTTTTATCTTATAACTTGACACATTTCATATATATACCGAGTCTTCTGAAAAATCACATTTGACATCACAATTTGACTGTCCTTAACATATTTAATTTTGGAATCAAATATTTGAACAATTATAATATGTTCGGCCATTAAAGAGTTTGGAGATGTATCGTGGCTAGCAATTTGATATTATTTGATGATAATTTAATGGAATTGTTCAAATATTTTATGGAAAAACTAAATATGCCAAGGGCCATAAACTTGTTGTATTATGTGTTTTTTGAGAAGGCTGGATATTAAATGTGTAAAGTAGAATAAAGTGTACGTGATATGAAAAATTAATGCAATTCTCTCCTAGTATTTTGATAGTGCTTTTTGCATGCTCTCACATTTCATAATAGTTTTAATATCAATAATTTAGACCTTTTTTCTTGTGAAGCTTGGAATGTTCCACATTTTTCTTGCTATTGAACTTGTATATCTTGTTAATTTGTTCTTGATTTAAATTTCCTTGATAAAAGATATTGAACCCCCACCCCCAACAAAAAACAGAATAACGATTATATTAGATGAATTAGCTAGTTTTCCATTTGTGTTGGCCACTGGGCTTACTAGTTAGCTACGGTTTCTATAGATTATTAAGTTTCAAAAAAATGAGTAGAGTATATTAAAAAACCCTATCTAAACAATTTTCTGAGTTCTCCTAAGAAATTTTAACTGAAATTTATTTTCCTGGTATTCAGCTAATTATAAAATAAGTATATTAGTTTTCACATATACATTTTATAAATATTAACTTCTGAAGTGTTAGAAAAATCAACAATATCATTATGTTTTATTTATGAAAATATAATTAAATTGAATTCATTAATAAAATATATCAGACCAAAATTATTCACAAAAACCATTATTCCTACATATTAGTAGTAGCTATAGAATTCACTTTAACATTTCTTGAAATTAAAGTTAATTATTTTGGCATGCACGCACATCCAAACAGGATCGGGTGGTTGTGCACGTGCGGGGGAAATTGAATGAGGAGTACTTTGACTGAGCAATAAAGTCTCTATGTGCATGCACGTATATTAGTCTGTGCCATTTAATGAGAAATTAAGGCACACAAAGGAAAAAGGAGACAAAAGGTATATAAATATTTATTTATTCATAAGATTTAGATCAGAAATAATTATTAAGTATTTGTTCAGATCAGGACAGCTAGCTGCATGCAATAAATCAATCAAACTGCTATTGTTGTAGTAAGTTGTAAAATGAAGATTTGCAACACTTTACTACTACTTTTTTTTTTTCTTTCTTTTTAATATATTTTCTTACTTGTCAGATTTAACTAATTTATTGTGTGTATGTTTTGTATTTATTTATTAATTAATATAAATCCGGGTAAATATAAGTCTTAAGAAAGTTTTACATTGTGTTTTGAGGGCTAGTATATAGACTTCATCATTTTGAAGCATCTTTTTTTTTTTTTTTATGATTTCGGTGCACCAAAGCCTTTCAAAATTACTCACTACTAAATAAAAGATTAAGACTATACATTAAAATTTTGACCAAAAAATCTCATTATTATTTTCAGTGATCGATGATGGTAATAAATGTTGCATGAAAACTGAAAAATAATATATATATCATTATTGGTCATTGTGTTTTTGAAAGAAAAAAATATATCAAATCTTTGCAGTGAGACTTGACTATAAATAGTCACTCTCAACCAACATTTCTGAAGGAGCCAAATGAGCAAAATAAAAATTAAATTAAAATTAAAATTAAAAATTTCTTAAAATTAGCATGAGTTGACTTTTGTGTTTAGTGATAAAATTTATCTGGGCCGGAGAGATAGGACAGTTCGATATTACTAATAATTAATTTACATTGAAGTCGGCAACCTATTCATTAAACAACAATAATGTTGTATTTAATTTATAATCTAGTAATTCCAGAAAGAGTGTAGACAATCACAAACGATGATGTAAAACATGTGATATTAGGTTAGCGTGTGCAAAACTCAAAGTTAAAAATATTTAATTGCAATCAGTTACTTATTTAAATTAATTAAAAGTACAATGAGAAAAAGATACACTTACAAAGCAATCAAATAAAAAACAAAATAGTAACGACAAAACCAACACCACATTTTCACGAGTAAAATGAAATTAACTTATTGCTCGCTTAACAAAAAAGTAAAAAACAATTCGATGATCTTCCCAATTTCCAAACGAAACCGTCAATTAATTTGCCCTCCTGCAATTCCTTCTAATCTCGCCATTAGATCCGGTTAGAGGACTTATATCACCCATTTTAATCATAGCAGTAACAAAATCATTAGCAAAAGCTTTAGGGTTCTTGCTATAAGATTCAATGAATGAATCAGTGGATCCGTTGTTATATAGAATTTGATCGGAGTGTAAAAGTCCCTTTTTGTTTAGGAGATTTTTGTAGTAAGAGTTGTCGAATTTAGTTGGAGTTTTAACGTCAAGTACGGCTAAGTTGTTGTCTCCTGAGCCATTTGGTCTCGGGCAATTAGCTTGTCTTGTTCGAGCGAAAGAAGTGTCGATATTTCTCTCGTTGTATATGCGGTTTCTGAAGAGTGTACATCTTGCTTGCCCTATGGTGTGTGCTCCTGTAATTTCATAATTAATACATGAGAATGAATTTATATATCACTAATTAATTAATTGCATGCATGCATGCAAATTATATAGCTAGATATATACATGAGGATCGAAGTTAATTAATTAATTTAGTTTAGATAATTAGTAATTTAATTATATTATATTATTACCGGACAAGACGACCATGTCTTTGGCCGAAAGACCTCGAGCTTGGAACCTATTAATAAGGTTGCTAAGTGTAGAAGTTGGTGGTGGAATCACACCACTGTTTGCAGCCGAAAGGCTTGCTCTTCGAGAATCCCTTCTTCCAACTTTTACATCCCATTTCGGTCCTCCAAGCTTCAATTTTAACATGCCCAAATATTAATTAAAATATAGTACTATATCTTAAAAATTATATATATATTATACAAGCATGCATGCATTAAATTAATTAGAAATTAAATGACGAATGATCCTCACAATGTCCACGGAATCACGAGCAGCGATGGTTAAGATATCAGCGCAAGACACGACTCCAGGGCAAACGGACTCGACCTTGGACTTAATGTCATCGACCACGTTGAAACCTCGAACCGAATTATTGTTTGGAAGTGCGGTCTTCTCTCCAGTAAAAGAAGAAGTGTCGTCTAGTAGAATTGATCCATCGCACCCCTATATATCGAATATTAAATTGTATAGTCAATATATTATATATATAGTAGTACTCCGTCTAATTAATGTTTATATATAATAATGCAAGTATATATATATTTCATGATTATTTACATTTAGTAATTCTAATTAATGTAATTGTAAATGCAGTCATATATATTGCGTATAATAATATGGATTAATTCTTGTGAATAAGCCATTCATTTTATTTTCCAAATTAATTACTTGGACAAAACAGTCGTGGAAGTGAAGACGGAGGAGAGAAGCGGCCATGCGTTTTTCCTTTGCAACAGCAGCTTTGACCACTGACCTCACAGTGCTAAACACTTTCGGACATGTCTTTGTGTAATAACCCCTCGACAGCTGCTGCTGACCACTTGCCGACCTGCCTTCTGAAACTACTAATACTAATATTATTACAATTAATAAATTAGAAGAAGAAATTACAATATTATTATTAACTATGCCCGCCATTTCCAATTAATTCGTATATATATATACCTAATGATGCAGATAGCTATAGCTAGACCACTTCATGCATGCATTCGACAAATCAATTATATATATATATATATATTATATAACCCTTAATTTATTTCACTTATAACGGTATATATATCTAATCCATAATTGGTATTCATTTGGGGCGCACCATTGAATTGAGTCGAATATCATGGGTCCAATCCGGTTCAAATTAAGCTAGTTAGAGTCAAGATTGTATTCACTAATTAATTGTACGTTTTGTTATTGTACCATATCTATACTTAGTTACTAATTTATAAAGTCATCTATCCGGGTGTAATTAATTTGGCTCACTTGTTACATTGTTTAGATGGATTGGAGCGAGAAACATCAACATGAACATCAAAGTGTGGGTATTATCCAATTCGAATAGGTAATTAATTAGGAGTATTTCTTGGATATTGGATCACTAATGAATGGAAAGATCAACAGAAAGAAACACGCGCGTTTACTTGAAATGAACAAGACGAATAATTGATGCATGTGGAGCAGGTGGAGGAGAAATTGTCAAAGCTAGCTAAGGTCTATATCGATCATAATTAAATTATAGCTCGCATGTTGTCGAGATGCCATGCATGATTTAATTTCGAATATTGTTGGAATAAAGCTATATAATAAGTTAGATTTGTTATAAAATATATTTTGACTCATCACATAATAATACAACTGAATTTGCTTTACACCAAAATATATGATATACTATATTTTTTGTTCAAACAGCATTTCAATATTTATTATCGCTTCAAAACTATAAACCCACGGAACATAAATATATATAAGCCATAAACATCCAAACAGGACCTTAATCTTCGGGATTTTAATTTCCACAGACCACTGCACACTTTTGCTCGACTATATATTATGCACACTTTAATTTAATAATATCTAATCTAAGAAAATTAATAAAAAGAACTAAAACATGAAACACTGAATAGAGGAAAAGTGATCCCAGATTTTCAACTTAACTGAATGAGAATGATATCCAAAAAATATTTGAGCCATGTAACGTGATTCACTCATGAGTCTGGAATTAGTCATTTGGAATTGTACATTACATATATAAACTTATACTTTAACATTTAACTTTAAATATGATTGTTATTGTGCTCGATCGATATCGATCATTGATCAACCCAATTACGAGGAAACTTTCCCAAGTTCTTAATTAAATGTTTATTTGTTGAAAATACAAAAGTCAAAACAAAGAAAAAATGACATATTTATTAATTATTATTGTTCTACCAAATCTCAGCAGACATTGATTTATATATATTATTCTAATTAATATAGTTGTTGCTAATGCAATCTTGTCAACACCTAATTCCTAGCCTAATTCTATTTTATTTATTTTTTTGGAAATTTTTGACCATGTCTTCTAATTATATATCTTCTGATTTCCTCCCAAAGAGTTAATGCAGCTAGCTCTTTTGTCCTCCATGTGAAAACAACTTGTTTGAATAATCAGGGGTCTCTATTAATTGATTGGTACATATCTGGTTTTAATGAGTTTTGATTAACCACTAAAATAAAGTTGAGATTGGATTTTGATGTTGATTTTGTGTGCTTTGTATGTTTGAGATGTATTTTGAATTGGATTTGGATGCATGCTTAAATTTAGAGGAGAAAAGTAGTCAGTAACTGTCTAATAAATAAATAACTATGTAGAGTTTGAGATGGGAAAAATTATGTGATAGGTATCAAGTCGATACTTTTTAAAGAATTTGAGATAGTAAAAATAGGAGATATCTTTCAATAAGTGTTAGTTGATTGGATTTACTTTCACTTGAGTCAAGCACAAATAATACAAGTTGAATTGATTTTGACCAAGTTTCGCGATTTTGCAAAGCTAAGCCCAACCAGGTCCATGAGGGCCTATTTGTAAAATATAACATAGTTACATGACTCTATCATTAGCTAAAACAAATGCAAAGAAGTACACAACAAATACGTAATCCTTGATAATGACGTGAGATTATTTGACTCATGATTTTTCTCCCACAAATACTTACCTCTGTTATCTATTCATGAATGATGATTAACTTGGTCATAGACTACAATCCAAAAGTAATAATAGATAATAAAACAGATTGTAGATCAATACTGCTCAGCAAAGGAGAACATATGTAAATGTGGATTTTTCTATAATTTAAATACTAGTTGTTTGAAAGTTTTTTTTTTTTTTTTAAGTTAGGTTTCAGCTGAATAAATTTATGATTTGATGATATTGAATTATTGATGTAATTAGTCTAAAAAAAAGGGATGTCAAGGGGATTTTACTTTAATTTAAATTCGTTATATATTAAGAATTTGTAACTAAAAAATAAATTTGGCATGATTCTTTTGTGTGATTACATATTACAAACAATGAGCAAAAGTAGAGTTGGAGATATTCAATATATTAAAGATACTAGATTAATTAAAAGAATATAAATCAATTAATTAAACATATATACAACAAAAAGTAGATGATGGGACATTTAATATGGGACATTTATTGGTTTATGTCGTAAGATATTAACTATGTGACATTTAGTGTTAAACGTCTCAAAGAAAGCAAACAGAAAATAAAGAAATGCTTTATTTTAAAACTTAAAACTGAACAGAATAAAAAAACTACTACAAAGAACGTTATCTCACCCAAATTATAACATTTTTCTCACCCAAAATTAAAACATTCACTAGGGTTCCATATTTTCACATTCTCTCAACACCTTTGGGGATTATCTCATCAATTTCGAATTCGCTCAACTATTTAGCTCGCGATTCGGATTCTCCTAGCAATTTGGATTCTCTCATCAATTTCAGCTCAATGATTCTCTCAACAATCTGGCTCGAAAATTTCGGATTTTCTCATCAATTTCGCCATTCTATTAATAATTTAGCTTCACAATTTCGGATCCTCTCAACAATTTCAGCTCACCTATTTACACAATTCTCTCTCCAAGCAATTACGTACATTACAGAGGTGTTTTGAGGTAAATTTCATATCGTTTCCTTGATAAAGCAAATTGTATGTGTTTGTTTGATTCAACGATTTTGTTTATTTGGTTTTCTGAGGTAAATTTCATATTGTTTCCTTGATAAAGCAAATCTATATGTGTTTGTTTGATTCAACGATTTTGTTTATTTGGTTCAATATTTCTGATTTTGACATTCCTGTTTGACTTCTTTGCATCACCTTCAATTGATCTTCAATCTATGTTGGATCTGTTACATTTTCAATTTTATTAGTTTAATTATTTTGACTGTGAATAGAACTAGCTTGATTTTAATTTATTGCTAGGTTTGATTTAATATAGCCAGTGAAGCTTTCTGATTTGTGTTTTATAGTTTTGTCTGTTTATTTATTTTAATTAATTCAGTAACTAGTATTGACTGGTATGATGTAATATGAAATTGAATTAGATTGAGAGCCTGGGGTATATTTCATTAAATTAACCACATATTTTAAATCAATTTTTTCGATTTTTAGTATCATGGAAGACTGCAATTTTGTTTAATGCACAATTATTTTCGATGAGGATTGGAAAGTAAAGAATCAACAATATGTTACAATTAGAGGTGGTTTTTCTATTCAACTATCTTAGTATCATTCAATAAGTTATCACAGTAATCATGGATGTTGTTAAACCAATTATCAATTTATACTTATTTAAATCTAGTGACATGGAACCTTTTCCTTTGTCTTGATGAGTATATCTACTAGTGGTGTAATTGTAATTATTAGACCTTAGAGAATTAGGAATTCAAGAAGCAGTAGGACTGGAATTAGAAAAATGGAAGTAGGGAGAGGAAATTAGATTGATGGTAGAGCAGTAGTGGTGGTGGTGGAGGTGAAGGTGGAGGTGGAGGTACAACTTTAAAGTGATCGTAAATCTATGTATATTCTCAAATAGAAACCATACAAGGATACTACTTAATTTATCACATGTTAATTTGAATCCTAATACTTAAATATATCATATGCAGCCAATGAATCCTTTTGCTAAACATATGTGCAAAGATCCCCAAGACTATGGTAAGAATTCTGAAATATTTTAAAAAAAATCTTACAAGCTTAAACATTCTTGAATTTTCTTTATCTTCAACCTCTGTTTTTTTCAACAGTTCCGACAAATTTTGCTACAACTACAAAGAAACTCAAGTCCCTCGGTGTTAATAATCATATGATGGCACAAGCTCTAAAGTCCTCTTCAAAGTTGGTTAGTTCTTTAGTACAATTTATGTATCTGATCTTCCGTTTGAGTAGCACTTATGTTTTTTGGTTCAAATTTTTGATGTAATAGATTGTAAGCAATGATGGTAAGAAAGTGAGACGGAAAAATCCCTTCAATGATTGTAAGTCATATAAAGTAGCTTGCTTAAGCTTGCTTAACTTGCTTAAGCTTGCTTGCTTGAGCTAGAAATATGAATGGCAGTGGCAGTAGTCATGTACTTCATTTATCATATATATACAATTTGGATTGCTTAAGTTCAACAACATACAATTCTGTATATACACATATATATAAATATGAATGGCAGTGGCAGTATATATATAAATCATCTGTGATTAATCTTTTATGAAACTTGATAGTGTGTTTTCGGAAAAGGAGTGCAATAAACAAAAATACTTTTTTAATTTTTATTTTTATTGCTATTTATCGTACCAGATAAATGTGGGATTAATTTCTTTTTGTGACTGTGGTGGTTAAAAACTTAAAATGACAGGGGTATGTATAGGTATAGCAGAGTTGGGAATAGTAAAGAAAAATGCTATGTTGTTGATGTTAAGTAAAAACATAATATGACAGCATTTTCATGTCTATGTTTATCATTGTTTACTGATCATCACTATACAGGTGACTGACTGATGTTAGTTACATTTTATATACAATTTTGTTTACATTCGCAAAAATTCCCCCTATGATTAATTGCCTTATTACCAGAAACCCCTCCCTGTGCCACCAAAAGATGCCAAAAACACCCCTTATCATTTAAAAAATTGTTAATAACCTCCCTAGCTATGATTTATGAAGGAATTTCAAATTTGCTAATGAAAGAGAACGCATGGGGTATTTTTGCATTTAGCTCTAAAAGTCATTGAATATATAGTGTACTTTTCAATTTTCTCTGATATATAATAATAGTTTCTGTAAACCTTCCAGACATTATATGGCCACATATGCCAAATCTGGCTTTTGCAATTTTCTCACAAGGGGAAATATTTGGCCTCATCTTCTAAAGATTGTCAAGTGATAGTACGGGAGGTAATAGTTTTGACTCTTCTAATTGTTTGTGTCATAAAATTAGCTAGAATGAATATATCTTAGAAAGTCTACGTAGAGTTGACAATATAAGAACACTTACATGTAATATAGTTACATATTGCATTTTTTGCTACATTTGATGTTTTATACTTATATAAATTGTTTACTTTTAGTAGGTAAATGATGGACAAGAGTTGGATCCATAAATCAAGGTTATCAAAATAATATGAGAATGGGTTAAATGTATTCCTTGATATGGCTTTTAATAATGTATGTCTCAGTGGAAAGATATTAACTGGGTTTTCCTTTTCTTTTTTCCAGATGTTAAGCACGGATACAATTTGCGAAGAAGGCCATGATTCTACCTTCTTCAACACAATCTACCTTCAAGGTAACTAATTTAAGATCAACAAAAGTTCTTGAAGTGTAGTATTATTTTTTGAGATCTTGCTTTAGGAGTGATTATAGTAAGATCGGTAGTATGAAAGTATGCTCGTGTAAAAGTGATGGTTTAAATCATGGCATCTTGTGTAAATGAATGAATTGTCTTGATGAGTTTGTGCAAATGTATTGTCTCTTTGTAGTAGTTAAAATATTATTGTGATTAGATCATCTGGTTTTCTCGATGGTATTCTGCTGTTGTTTAATATTCCATTGATACAACATATTTTCCATGTTTTTTCACTTATAGACTAATATAACATTTTTTATTTGAAACGGGTTATGCTCTATGTTGCTAATCATCATGAAGAGTAAGATAAGAATTACTGATTGCTAAACTGTTTTTTCAATTAAAAAAAAGTGCTGCTCATTTTTGTAAAGAAAGTTTGCTACCTAAATAATTTCCAATAACAGAAAGGCTATAGAATAAATTTGCAATGAATTAGTAGCCATAAAAACCCCTAAAAAATACTCATGTGCTACATGAATAGAAGGTTTGTGGATTTCAGTATGAAAATTGGTGTGAGTAGGTTCTGACTGGACTTCTGTAAATTCCTTATGCATGTTGTTTATAAAGGTATTTTGATGTATAAGGTGTTTAGTACTTTTGTCCAAAAAATGACCAAGGTTTTCTTGATATCTCTGATTTTTTATGGCATTTAATTTGTTTGAAAGAAGGAAATAACTTGTATTCCTTGAATAGGTTGCTTGGGAAGAAGATGGAAATTGATGTCAATTGTACGTAGTCGAAGATATGGATCATTATCTCCATTTTACTTGTTTTTTGGGAACCTCTTATGTAATTTGTTGTCTTGGAAAGTTAATTACAATGTTAGCCTACTACTACTATGTCACAAAATTTGTTCTTTCATGATAAATATTTGAATTGTTTAATTAATTGAATCTTTATGTTAGATAAATAATTTAAATTGTTATATATATATATATATATATATATATATATATATATATATATATATATATATATATATTATGTTGTTGTGTAGGAATTTTAGAAAATGATGATTTGGGACACTTGTAAGTGTCATGTGCTTGGGACATTTATATATGTTGTATGAAACTAGTCTTAGGACATTTAGAAATGTCTTAAGAATTTGTTATAGGGACACTTTTATAAGTGTCCTAATAATGCCTTGGGACACATATAAACGTCCTTATTTAGGGACACATAAAAAGTGTTGTATCAGTTGACGCGACACACCGTTATGCGACACTTTTTATAAATGTCCCGAACCATGTAAGTGTCCCAAGATGTGCATCTAGGGACACTTTTCTGTATCTCCTAACATGTTTTTTGTTGTAGTGTATGTACATGATATTTTATTTATACAAATAAAATTAGTAAATTTTAAAGTTAGTTCATCAAAATATTAATTGGTATTTTCATTTATGATTTCATTCCCGTTATCAATTCACACCTCATAACCAAAAAGTATCTTTAATATTTTAACCAACCTTTTTTTTGGGGGGATCGAAATATATTTTACTAACTTTGTTTTAAGATAAAACTTAATAAATACTTCCCGACATGTGTATATAATTGCATCGACAATTCGTCTATTATGTTGAAGCTCAGTTGGCGTTGAGAAACTAAGTTAAATGGCGCTAAAGAATCTTTGCTTAAAATTTTAATATTTTATTTTATCTGTGAATCATTTAAAGATCAATTATCTTATTATATGGTCTATATCCTTTTTGATAAACCAAAATAATTAATCCAAGCATCTAAATCTTTCTAATAATAATTGGACTTGGGTATTATGCTCTGAATCCCATCTATTTACGTCCAAAAAACTAGTCACATAAAAAGTGAGAGATACCTTTTCACAATGGGCCCAACTATCTTACATGTTAAAAAGCTCAGTCCATAAGTATTGGGCTGCAGCAAACATTGAAATTGAGATCAACAGATGCTGTCTTTATCAGAAGGGCAGAAGAAGAAAGCCCAAACCAATCGGCAAGAGATCAAAATTAGCTCCAGCCTCCAGCAACAGTTGAAAAAAATTCCAAGGAAAAAAAAAAGAAAAAGAAGAAAGAGGAACAACCATTTCAAATATTTTCAGGTAGGAAAAAAAAGGTCTAATCTCACCGGCTCTTTGTCTAAAAATCCACTGGCTCGATTCCAAATTACAAGTTTGCAACTCGATTCAACTACTACTGGAATCTCAAGCTTCTAGGTTGGTTCAATTATTTGTGAGTTTGTACAGTTCACGCAGCTCGAAATCGGAGATTTCTTGTTACATAATTAGGTTATTATTTTTATCTTTTTTTCTAAATGATAATATTGCGGATATGAAGGTTTATAAATGGAGCGATCGCATCAAGCGCCGGCTGGAAGTCTTGAAGCTTCACTGCTTCAAATGATTAACAATCACAATCATGCTTCTATTGAATTACGTGAACAAACTGGTGAATCATATCTACCGAAATCTCTGAGTAAAGTTTGTTGTTGCTTGCCTTTTTTTATTTGTCTTTGTGTTGAATTAATCTTTTCAACAAAATTTAGAGAAAGCTAAGAAAGATGCGATTAGGAAGGCAATGCGCGTGTCAGATCTATTGGTGAATGCAGTGAATGGAGGCGTTCAAGAGGTTTTCATAAACGAGAAGCGAATTGAGATTGAAACTCGAGCACTGGCAGCTACTATTATGCGATTCGCAAAACAAACTGATCAGTGGCTCAATGCCTCTCATGCTATCAACACTGCTCTCAAGGTTTTGTTTATATTGTTTATATATTTGCTTGTGTGGTTATTGTTCATTTTACATAGTGTTACATAACAATGTATGATGAAGATGAATCATAAATCCATATGTTTAGTTGTGTATATGCTGTGTTTTATCTGATACCTTCAAACTGATTAAAAATTATTCATACTAACATGAGATTAGGATGTATATATTGCATTCGTTTTTACAATTTTTCAGGTTGAAAATTTTTCTTGGTATTATTTGTCTTTACATAGGTAAGTAAGACAAATTTGCAAATTTCATGTTCCGCCAGAGTTTAGGAAGTAAGTTTAAGGTGATCTTGTGTTTCCTTTGGTTTATATGGATAGTTTAACAAGTCATTCAGCTTATGATAACATTTACATATACTGCAAGGAGTATGGTAGTACTAGCATGCAAGAATCATCACATTTCTGCAGATTCTGAAATGTATAGTTATTTATCATAGCATGGACACTTCTCGCATTATACTTGCCTGTTGTTGGAACCAAGTAGCATGAGCTAAAAAAAACTGATGTTTTTCCAAGCTTTTATTATTTCTTGGCTTTACATCAATCAACTGTAAGTCTTTGAATCAGTGCTATGTCTTCATAAATACCATTTTCATAATTGCGATCATAAATGATGCCTTCGTCTCAGAACTGCACATCGTGCAAATGGGTATAGTCGCTCTAACTACTCATGTCTATTGGCAAATCAAGTAATATTTATGTATTCATTGCTGAAATAATAAATAATAATGATTGTAAGAAGTCATGATTTTGACAAGAATTGAGATTACAGCATGAGTATATGTATATATGTCGAACTGGATTAGCCATTATTTCTGATAGGCTCTAAGGCGTATCTGTCAACAGGAAATTGGAGATTTTGAGAACTGGATGAAGACGATGGAGCTTGATTGTAAAAGCATTAGTGCTGCAATCTGTAATATCCACCAAACATGATTTGATAAGGCGAGATCTTATTTTTGTTTGTCTATTTCTCATGTTTGTGTAGATTTTAGTTATGAGGAAAAGATTCTTCATTGCTGATCTGTATAGAAGTTCATATAATCAACTCAGTTTAACCTATTAACAATAACGATTTCATGTACAAAGTCCATCGTGATGTTCATGGCAATTAACATATGCTATAAATTGATAAAGCTCATAGCTTCAAGCAACTTCTTAAAATTAGTATTTTTTATTCTTGGATGTTACCATCATGCTTCCCTCAAGAAAAGTTTTGTACATGACTTCTCTCCATTTATAGTTTATCAAGCAAGCATATGCTACCCAAGTGTGCCCTTACCCAATGCCTATGAAAATATCTTGTAGCTAAATGATTCCTCTATAAATTCCTGCTGAAATTGATTGTTTAAGAAATAGCTACTTAATATATTGAAATATGTTAGGGGCTATTTGATGCATTCATATGTTCTATAACTTGCAGAAGACTGATTTCATAAGAGAGACTCAGGTTATATATCTTGTTCCTAAGACGCTTTGTGATTGAGTATATGTTTGTCTATCCATGTGCGTTGTTTATATTTTTTAGAGAGTGTTTTTAGTTACATCTATATGCCTGAACTTGATGGACCCCTGAACTCTTGATCTCTCACTGCTGGTAGATAAGTGCTTAAAAAATTATAAAAGAATAGGTGTTCTGTGTTTATAGATTTATACATGGGCGTGCAGAAAGTTTTCCATGTTTTTCATCTAGTGGAGGAGATTTAAGGCAAATTGTTAAAGGAAGAGAGTGCTTCTGACGTAGAAATTTGACTCATTGTAAACAAAAAAATCTTGTTAACTCTTTTTTGTCATGGTTTAGCCATTTTGTAGATAACTCTGAAACAAAACATATTAAAGATTGCTCAAAGTGTTGTCTGGTCAAAGACAAATGGCTGGATCAGGAATTCCTCTTTCATTTTTAAGTTTTAAGTTTTGAAACTTGAATGATATGTTCCGAAAGAAATCAGCTAGAAGTATAAATAAGCTAATAATAACTTCTTCTTTTTTTATTTTATTTTTAATTTAAACTTCGTCAAGCTTGGCTGTACTTCTGCTTATCTTAATGAGACAAATACGAAAATTTTATTGTCACTGAATGAGAGTGGGGTAGATGAGAGCAGTGATACTGAGTCGAGTTAGGTTCGAATCCCCTGCTAGAATGGGTTCTCACTTTGAGGATTGGCATTCCTCAAAAAGTATTAATTCAGATCTAACACCCAAATATGATAAAAAAACACCAAGAAAAAAAAATTGCTCAACCAAACCAATTGGTAATGGATTTAGTGGAATGGTCTAATTTCAGAACATTAAGAACTCAAGTTTAAAATGACTAAGTCGTGTATAAAATCTGAATACCATAGAATACATGCATTCGACGCATCTCGAAAAAATTAAGCCAGATCTAAAATCTGAATAACTAGAACCCAAAAAAATGATTATCCAATCGTTATCTTTATTATTTTTAAGACGTTCTGGAAGTTTACTCTAAAAGCGTAGCCAATGATAAAAAGGGCGACATACTTAATTTAAAACGTTTATGTGTATTTAATCAAATAAATAGCCAAGTAATTTTCAAATGAATAAATATATTAGCACTTTCCATTGGATCATTTCATACTTACTAGAATTAGTTATTACGCATTAAGCCCAGAAGAACATAGAAATGTAACTTTAGATTTCTCATTCGTGCACCACCATAAAGTTGGAAGCAATTTTACCTTAATCTAATACAACATTTCCCGAAAGTTTTTCTTAATTCAAATCTACAAATTTTGCACTCAACATATCCATAACACTATGAGACAAAATCGTTACAAGTTAAATTCCCAAAATAAAAGTGGACCAATGACAAACTATTACTACTTAAATCTTGCTTACCTTAAACCTTTGGTTCAAAATACAAAATCTTCTTTGGCAGTTTCGTTTGGCAATCCTCTATCTTTCATAGTTCGTAAAGCTTCAGCTGTTGAGTCACTGATGTTCAATAGATACTGCACTCTGGCTAATTTTTCAGCATCCGGGTCACTTTTCATGTATACTAGGAACAAATCGGCCAGTTCCTCCGGCACTTCCCACGACATTGGAGTGGAAGGTACAGCCTTGTCACAGGCTAACAAATCATTGAGTGAATTAACCTGCAAAAGTATAGGATACTATTAGCAACACATTCAATATAAACTCTTGAAACTCATTTGATAATAAATCGTGAAAATATGTCATCACGAGAATAAGATAGTATAACTTTATACTTTTGATACCAGCATACAACATATAGATCACTGGGCCGACTCATATTGGGGTTAGACTGACACCTCACAAACAAAATAAAATGTAGCAATGTACCATCTAAATTGTTGTTAGACAATGGAGATTATTGGCTTATTTGCAAAAGCTTTTGGAAACTACTTTCAGTATTTTGATTTTGAAAAGTTAATTTTTTTATGTTTGGAGTAAATGCTTTTAGCCTCTACTTGAGGCAAAAATAACATAAGGTTGCCTCTAGCTTCTGCAGCTGGAAGAATTTTCTATAAATTTCTCTTGCAAACAAGCCTTGGATGTGATTATATTATTTGTGTTAGTGTCCGAAAGTGGCAAGTTATCACTTAAACATTGGTGGTCCCTGCATTATAAAAATTAAAAAAAAGACCTAATTTGACCAAATATTAGCTACCTAATGAATTCTGAGAAGATAGCACTGAGCAACAAAATTAGAAGACTTACCACTCCCTTATGGTTTCTCTGCCTTAATAATGCGACAGCCTGCAGGAGTGAGTTAGATAATCGACTCTTGGCAAGTTCTAGCACAACTCCTCTAGCCTTTGTTTCACTAATGTTGAGATCTTTCGGAATTTTCTCAAAGACTTCCTCTTCATCAAAATCTCCGGTACCAGACGAGAAAATATCATCAACAGTCTTTTTGAAGAGATTCTCTCTCAAACTTCCAGATATCATGTTATCTACATCAACTCCGTTTTCTTTCAGTTCTCTAATTTCCTTTATACTAAGCCTTCCCCGACCCGCAGCAGTTTCAAGTGCAGCCGACAATTTCGAACTGGTTATGTTTTTTATGATCTTTTGAGCATACTGAGGTGGCAAGCCAACGTTCTTTTGCAACTCATTAAGTTGCTCAATTCTAGCTTTTGTCAACTGCCCATCAGCCAAAATAACCTCGGCTTCCTGTCTGAAAGCCTGTTCAGCTAAGCTTCTATGTACTTCAACAATCTCTTTGTCATCCAAACCAAGAATGCCTCCAAGCTGGCTTAAGTTAACATACTCAGAATCATCCTTTTTTGTAGTGATTTGAGCTCCAAAAGGAATACGAGTCACTTCACCGGTTAGACAAAATAGCAAATATGTCTTGTAAAGGTCGGCTCTGTCACGGTCAGGAAGATCGTCTTTAAGGGTTATCTCCTTCTGGCCCGGTTTACCCGTAGTGTTCTTGCTTGGTTTTACTTTCCGAAGTGACTGCAAAGATTCCCATTCCTCATCATCCTCCGCTTGTTGTTCTTCTTCCTCCTTGGTAGGCTCTTCTTCAGGTGAAGTGTCAGTTGATTCACCTTTGATATCTGAGATTAGTTCAGTGATGACTAAGCTATTGAAAGCTATCATCTTTTTGAGTTCTTTTGCAGATGCAGTACGGCTACCAGCTGCCCTTGCTCGTTGAATATAGCTGATGAAAATCTTTCGGACCTGTATTTTCCCAATAAAAATTATCAAAAACAACCTTAGGAAAGCCACTTATATAGCATCATAAATTTTCTTAGGAACTCTTCAACAATATACACTGCGTAATATCGGTTGAAATATACTGGTGAGATACTTACTGCTTTACTGGCAATAGACATTGCAACCTCCCGAGTCAAACGCAAGCCGAAAGCAGCCTTTCTGACAGCCTTTTTAATCTCTGCATCATAACCATCAACTCCAGAAGCGATTGCTTCTTTAACAACCTGTTGAAGTGATTGGAGCACCAATTAAGCAATCTTTATGTTGAGCATAATAAGCAGGGAACTTCCACAACCAAGGGATAGCATTATAAATAAAGGAGATGTTTGCAATAAACCACTTTGTGTTTATCCCAATTAGCCAGTACACATAATTTAAAATAGCAAATGACCCTTGTGTTCCAAAAAATAGTACACACTCCCTCACATTTGTTATTTAAAAAACGTATACATTTCTCCCTGTGTACACATACCTCTATTTTGATATGACAAGTGTACAAAAGTAACAATCACCTGTTCAAGTGTTATGATGACGGAATCTGAAGAGGGTTATCAAATGGCAGAAATTTTATAAGTTCTCAAGAAAATGGGTTTGTGGAGAACATTATCTAGATGGAGGGATTTATTTGTTGTTTCTCTAAAACACAGGGTGATAGTTGCTATTTAAAATCAGATATGAGGGTATTCTCCAATTAAAAAGAATACAAGGAGGTATATTGCAAATAACCGTAAAAGGGGATGCTAGTTGATATGTGTGCCTCTTCTCAAACATAAATGAATCTGGAAAATGAGAATCAGTAATTAAACCTTTTCAAACAAACTTCCACATATATCCGCATGAGCGGCTTCAACAGTTTGTTTTGGAATGCAAAACATGATCTGTATTTGCTCCAATGTTTTCACGTCTTCATCACTGAGTTCACCTTTATCAGCTACTAGCCTCTGAAGTTTTCTTCGGTAAATTTCTAACCATTAGAAAAATGGTTGATATTTAGTAACTAATCGTTGAAGTGAATAAAATCAAAAATTATATGATACATGAAAATAAAAATGAAAAAGAACATTTTCGACGCATTATCAAACCTTCATGAATCTCTACGGCCTTCTCCGGATCAAAGTGCAACTCTTCACATAGATTTTGAAGATAAGCTGCTTTACTATCTGAAGCTGCTAAATCACCACTAGATACAGCCTGTTGAAGACGTCTACGATATACTTGAGAGGTGACTTCAAGAGCAATTGACTCTGCTTCTCTTCGGCCTAATCCAAATATATTCTTTATTTGATTCAATGCAGCAAGCTACGATAAGAACAAAATGATCGATGAAATTGGATTTGAAGACAAAGAAAAAAGTAGACTGAGAGATCTACTAGGTATTCTTGGCACCTTATTTTCTTCCAGACGACCCCCTGCTAAAGCATCAGTCATATATGTTTTGTACAGAAGCTTTAATTCGTCTATCTTTCTGTCACCATGGTACTCCCCATCTAAAGAAAAATGATATAACAGTTCAACTTAACAAGTTTAGAGAGGAAAAACGCTTGAGAGATTGAAGTTCACTAACGAATTCTCAGAAAAGACAAAAAAGATAAGAATGAAAATGTATTTGCAAAGTTATTAACTTATAATACCTATTAATGACACAGGCCCAACTCCACGAGCAAAACTACTGGCATTAGGATGGCTCTTAAGCGAGATTAGCAGATTGTTGAAAGATAGTATCTTGTCAAGCTCCTCAATAACTCGGTGCCTGTTATATACCCAACCAGTTAAGTAATGCCTAAAAATGTACAGATAGTAAAACTAGCTGAAAGAAACTTGAAAACTAGTCATGCTTCTTGTTCATAATTTATTTCCTCCTACTTTGTTCACTAACTTTTATTTCTGCCGTAAAACAACTCTCAAAACTGATAATTTACTACACGTCAAGGACATTATTATATGATATGTTTCATACACTTCTCTAGATCTGGACTTCAACACACTGAGAGCTGCTGAGATGTTTTGCTCCACAAGCTTTCTAGTATGCTCCCTAAACATGTCTTCAGCAAGCTGAGAATAAAAAGAAACCATTGGTATCGAATGATAGGTAAGTGATTGTCACATGTGCAAAATAAAAGTTCCTCTAAAGACAGTACCTCATCAGAAAGTCTATACAAAATTTGTGCTTCTCTAAGGCTGACCAATTGGTTGACATCAATATCTAATAATCATTCAAAAAGCATGTTAACCTTGCAATCTCACCAAATTGCACTCATTAAACAGGCGTAAACTATTATCAAAAAATATATAATAATAGATCATAAAGAATATGGGGATGTGTCTGCATATGATAATCAAAGGGATGATGGAATCAAGAACTAAGATTTCATCAGGACAACGTTCTATTAAGAGAATAAAAAAAATATAGCAGAAGAATTAGACCGAGTTATATGACTTTACTCTTTAGGAACATTCCCAATTCATAGAATATATGCATTATGTGTACCTTGAGAAATTGATTCAAGCTTGAAAGCATACAACCTTTGGGCATTGTCCCGAACAGCAACCTCAACCTGATTGACAAAAAGGCATTAGTTAATAATTCTAGAATGATCAACACTATTTATACTGCCAAACCTTGTATTCTGATCCAACATTCAAACAAATGTCCAAATTTTCAAATACTGCATCGCAAAGTTCAGGTAAGTAGATTCAGATGAAAGCATTCTGAAACTTAAATACCTGAGAATCTGTAACCTTGAACACTCGTTTCCAAGGTAACAGGAAACCAGATGCTTCTCCAAATACAAGATTGGAGACATATATTAGCTTCTGAAATGCCTGCACTGGAAACATCAAAAATGGTCAAGCTCCACATCTTTATGTCCTAAAAGAGGCATTAAAATCAATATCCACAAATGAACTTTAAAAGTAATAAAATAACATCCTACCCGGCGTTGTTCTATATCAGCTTCCCGACTCCCTGTTTCTAGTCTTTCCCTAAATAGTCGTCTACCAATCTGAGAAATTTTCAACAAAACACTAAAAGAATAAGCTCCCATTTATTAACTAAAGCAACAAGCAATCTCAGTCTCAGATGTAAAAAAAGTCAGTTATAAAAAAAACAAAAAAGCAAAAAAGCAAACATGTACCTCCATGTGCATGGCTGCTGCATCTGGGTCATCAATACCCAATGAGTTTTTGAATTGAATAATGGTTTCAACCTCATTACCTTTAAGATCTTCATTTCCAGGGGGGAGGACAGCAGATACAAATCTGAAAGCACCATACAGAACAATAAATTACAAGAGTCAAAAGGTTTGTAGGCACACTTGAAATGGATCCAGAAGTTGTTACACTGGTTAAATCTATTACATAACGAGAACACAACTAAAAAAGAATCAACCAATTATAGCAAGATAAATCTAGCCAATTGACTCCCATTTAAAAATGCGTCATAACAAACTAACAAAGTTGTGTAAGAACTCCCGAGAAAATATACTTAGTCCAGGACTTTCTCCTTTCGAAAGACAGTCGCGCATTAGCAAAGTTGCAGAACAAAAATACATCACATGGGACTGCTAACACTTCAACATGCACAAATACTCTAGTTGCTAGCAATAATGACTTCGCAAAAATTTTACTTACCGGCAATATATATCGCAAAGCTCTGCACTGAATGCTTCATTTTGTTTGCTAACACCATATCTGGAGGATTATAAAGTACATAAAATTGAGCACAAGCAGGTCAAAAACATAATACTCCTACATAGACTACATACTGCAAACCACAGAAGAAACATAGTATAGGATTGTTTGGGTGTATGTGAGATACAGAGGGTCACAAAAAGAGATAAAATAGATATGAATTGTATTTCGAAATTCATGTTTACGTATACATATATATAGACGAAGAATAGAAATGCAACAGCAAAACAATAATTTCAGAATATTAATTTACTTTACAGTACATGCACAATACAGGCAAAACACTTATCTGACGTAAAACAAATAACTACTATGACGCAAATTAAATAATTTCTCTATAACATCCAAAATAAGTACTTCTACAAAAACAAAATTACTTGTTTGCAATGGCGTCAATATCTTCCTTCTTCACAGCCCCAGGATCATCACAACCCACCACATAATTATGCAAATTCGCCGCCGCCACTTGAGGCACACATGAATTCAACGCATACGCCGCCCCCGCTCCCGCAGCTCCAACAACCACAGCCCCACCCAATCCAGCATTGCGGGACCCACCAAATCGCGCCCCGAGTCCATATCCAGCTGCAACGGCTGCAGCAAAGACAATCGCAGAGCCTGCAATCCGTATAGGCGGCGACACGGCATCGACTAGCGACTGGACTCCCGTGAGTTCCCTCTTTTCCCCAAAAACCTCCGCGGTGTTGACGGAGGAAGAGCGGATAGGTGAGATTTTGTAGCGGTAGCGGCGGAGAGGGGCGGAGGAGAGGCGGAGGGGGGCGGAGGTGGTGAGGAAGGGAGTGAATAGGAGTGGGGTGGGGTGGGGTGAAGAAGGGGCTGTAGTGAGAAGAATTGTGGGGTTCATTTTTAGGGATAACGGGGGTGGTAGGTGGGTAGGAGCGGGGTGGGGAGTGAAGTTGTTATAGGGTTTATCGATGTTGAAAAAGGTAAGGAAATAGATAAAGAAGGTTTGGGACAATGATGAAGATAAAACTGGGTCCGACCCGTTTCTAGTTAAGGGTCGTTTTCTATTATAATATTTGTTGGACCGGGTGTAAATGGGCTAATAGGGAAAACGTGCTTGAAATTTTAAAATATGGCTACTTATTAAACTCGAAATTATATTTATTTGAATTTAAATTATTGAAAAAATATGATAAAATTATATAGGATAATGTATCTTTGACAGCATTATAAAGTTATACATAATAGGATGAAGTATTTTTCCATGTTTTGATGATTTTACGAAATACAATGTTTAAAAATTTAATGACTCATGAAAATCTATACACTTTAAAAAAAATTGATTAATATACTTCTTGCCATAATATTTTGATATGTATCATCAACACGAGATAAATAATTTTAATATAATGTATTTTATATTAAAATGTTTTTTCTTATAAGTATATTAAAAAATAAAATGTATTTATATTAACTTGAAGTCAAATGAAGATTATGAGTCAACCTCTTGTACATAACTTCATATTTCACATATTAACATTATCGTCAAGCTCAAAATGAATTAAAAATTGTCAAACAATAGATACCATTTAATTTTTTCTTTTTTATTTTTTTTATTTTTCAACTAATCTAAATTTCTTCAATCTAACTTTGGTATCTGAAATAGCTTAAATTTATTGGAACTATCCCTGATTCTACTTATAAACCTCTAAATACCACAAAATATTCCATAACGCACATCGATACTTTATTATAAAATCATTCATGTAATGTACAAATTCATCATATCTTAATTTGTTTGCACCCTCAATTGTGAAATGGTTTTTCAATGGCTAAAACTCATAGCCACCATATGGCGTCAACCAACCAATGGAACCAACTCAAATTTCCTTTACATGCTTTTTAGGTCGGTTAATTAAGTTTATGGAATCAACCAAACAGTGTGTCGTTCGACACTACTCGGCTCGATTACACCCCTAGGTTTAATTACCTAATTTGGCCTCTTTTATTTCATTCATGCATATTTCCTTTACAAAGTTTCTCTGTTAAAGGTATCCTGCACCAAAGGTAAAACCTGCATGAAACACATAAGAATAGTAATTTCCTTAGACAAAAACCACAAAATCCTTAATATGTTACGTGACTACTATTCAAAATTTCAATTTTAATTTGATCGTCATATTGTTATTGGTTAATTGACAAGTTATTGGGAATTGAGTGCGAAAATATATGTTGATAGCCAAATTATTTCTTTTAGTGAACTCTGCTTTTCCATTGTTAGTTTGTATTTTGTCTGCACCATTAGTTAGTGATATTAATTTGGAATTAAGGATTTTAAGTGTTTGTCTAAGGAGATTATTCTCGTGTATTCTTAGTTTTACCTTATTCCTTTAATTAGTAGAGAAATTTTGTGGGAAAATGAGTGTGATAAGAATTGGAAAAATTTGTGGGAAAAGGAGTTATACAAGTGTGTTGAATTAATGGAAAAACGAGGAGAAACTATATAAATAATTCAGTAGAAGGGATATAATTAAAATTGATGTATGATGAAAAATATGGTATGTGTATTAGTGAAAAAACGGGTGAGATAAATGAAAATTAGTTAAATTGGTAAAAAAGAATGGGTAAAATCGGTCAATGGCGTTTTGAATCGGGGGGATTGAAAAAATCAGCGTAAACTATCTAAGTCAGTTGAAAACGAATTAAATCGATGAAATTTATGAAATAAGAGGGTTAAATGGATTAAAAATGGCAAAGTTAATTAAATATATTGAAGGAATAAAAAATTATGTTGTATCTATAAAAAAAATGAGTGAAACGGTGAATAATTGTAAAAAATGATGAACTTGACTAAAAAATGGTTAAATCAATTAAAAACGAGTAATATATGTAAAAACATGTTAAATCAATTATATTAGCGAACAACCAATAAACTTGATGAAAAATTTATTAACATGATTGAAATTAGTTAAATTTGTTCATAAAGAATTTACGCAATGATTACAAAATTTCATAAATATAACATTCACCCCGTGTTAAATATACAATCTAACTCTCTTTAGGGCAATTTCATTGTAAATATTACATGTCATTTTTATAAATCTTACAAATAACCAGTAAAATTAGAAATTCAAAGAGTATTCTTTGAGGTCAAAGATAATGATGCAAGATGTCAATTGTAAGGCGGAGAGCGGTGATAAATCTGATGTAGATTTTCGTAAAATCGAATATTTGAAAGATTTTTTTGTTATTGAGCCTAACTTGAAAGAGATATCCGTAATTTCTCCTTATTAATAATTACAAACTCAGCGCTCAGAAATAGCAGTGCAATATGTAATTTTTTTTTTTTTCCGAACTTGAGTTTACTTTTAAATTTTGCTTGAGTTACAAAAATATGAGATGATAAATGTTTTAACAAACCCTGTTAATTATGTAAAATAATCGCATTTAACTAGTCTTTTTATCAATAGATTTCAAGATGGATAATTTGAAATTATTTAGAGCCAATTAAAATAAGGAAACTTCAGGACTTCCAAGTAATAAAAAATTCAAAATGACCACAGATTTAAGAAAGGATTTATTTAACTACTTTGAGTGTTTAGGAAATTGGGACCAAAGTTGCATTTAATTGAAAGTGGGGAGCAAAAATGGCATAACAATTTTTCTTATAGGAACGAAAATGAAAAATAGCTCAAAATTTGGCAAGTGCCGGACACTTTCCTTTGTATATAGGGTCAAATCCTAAACTGAAACCGATTATTTCCACCAGTAATGGCGGAGAGTTCTTCGATTGCGACGGAGGTCGAAAAGCCAGTAATAGTTAGGGTTAAACGGAAAGCTTTTCAGGCTCGCCTGGATGCGTTCTGTAAGTAAATACAACCTGATTTCTCTTTTAATTGCTCAATTTTATGCTTAAAATTTTAGTTTTGTAATTTGAGTTTAATTTCTTTGTTTGGGTGTATTAGGGCTAGAAATTAACGAGAGGCCATTGAAGCGCGCGGCGCTCGACTTTGAAAACCTCTCAATATCAGAATCTTCTACTAGTAGAGGTGCGTTATGCTGCCTTTTGCTGTTTTATATTGGATGCGAGCAGTATTCTCTGCATAGCGTGACTTGGCGTAGAATGATATTTTCTTTGCTAAGTGAATATTCATAACAACTACAAGTGGGCACGGCAGGATATTATACAACACTATGGGGAGATGAAAATTTGCCTTAAAATTGACACGTATTGTTCATCTGACGACACGTGTCATTCTGACTTATTGTTCACTACATTCAATCAAACTTTAATTGCAATTTAATTCTCCCGAAGTGCTAAAAATTTCAAAGGCACTGATTCATTTCACCAGTAATGTTGGAAAGTTTTTGGACAAGCCAGTGATACCTGGGGTTAAATGGAAAGCTTTTTAGTCTCGCTTGGAGGCTTTCTTTTAGTACAAATAATCTGATTTGTGTTTTAATTATTCAATATTTTGCCTCCTGTTTTAGAATTTATTAGTTTGGGACCTTTCTTATTTAATTTCTTTGTTTGTGTATATTAGGGCTAAAAATTAATGACAAGTCATCGAAGCACCCATTGCCCAACTTTGGAAATCTATCAATATCAGAATCTTCTACTATTAGAGGTGCACTAAACTGCCTTTTTTACATTGCATGCAAGCATTTCATTTGTATAAGTCCGTAGCTGATTATCTTTACGTTTGATTGTATTTTGGTGAAAAGTTATTGCAACTTTATTGGTGTCAATCTTGAGTAACTGTACCACTTACATGCTTATCATGTTAGATAAAATGTATGTTACTTATGCTTAAAAAACTATTCATTGTCTTATTTTGGCTTAAGGTGAAGCTATCAACTTCAGGATGTACCAATATTTTGTGATTCAAATTTACTCTTTTCCCACTCGAAGGAAGAAATGAAAGCTAGTAGTTGGCAATTACACGCGTCAATAGGTGGACCACTTATGTGACTCAGTATTTAGAGTGACTTCGCATAGAATGATCTTTCTTTTGTTCAGTGAGTATTCTTAATAATTGGGCATGGCAGGATATCAAACAAAGTAAGTGAGGATATTATAGAAGAGCTGTATTTAAAGTTAAATATATAAAAGTGCACCATTAACGAAATTGTTAACACCTAGACGTATGGTTTAGATTCTTCCCTATGTTTATTGTGGTAGAAAAACTAAACCCAATTTTAATCTTTCAAAGCTTTGATTTTCATTTGGAAATTTATTGGGTTCTGACTTAGCATGTTATTCCAGTTTAGTTTTATTCATGAACTCTGTTATTATGTTGACTTGCATATGTTAGAAAAAATTCTGGAACATGAATGCGTGGCTTTTAAGCAGAGATGACAACCAGAACTGAAAATTTTAGTACTTTCACGAAAGAAATCTTATATTTTCAATGCCATTGTGTGCATTGGCTACTATTTTGTATTACCTTTGAAGTGTGTAAAGATGACCCTAAAAGTAACTTTCAAACAAGCCCATAAGTTCTCAATATTTTTGAAAATTCAAGGTCTAATAAGCTGAATTGTGTTATTCTGTTATCTTTAGTTTTCGAATCACAAGTGTAAAACTTAATTCCAGGTTGCCGCTGTATTGCTTTGTGAATATTAAAAATGTCTATTTATTTTAATTGATATAGAGATTTTTGGAATTCTTAGAAATCAAGTCTTATCCTTTCAGTACTCTAAAAAACAAGGTACATGATCAATTTTTAATATGGTGCATTTGTTTGACATGTTTAAGTGGAAGTATCGAAGACGAAGAAGCTTCTTGTGCAGCATTTGGAGACAGTTAATAGCTCAGAGGAAACATTTAATGTGCTGCGATCATTTGTGGTCCGTAATTCTACTCTTTCAGTGTGTGGTCATTTGTGGGTGACATCAAGACATGACAATTAATGTTATACTCCATGTGCTTGTCATTTCTCTTCTAGCAGTCCATTTTAACATATCCCTGCAGTGATCTTGTTGGTTACAGAATGATATAACTATCTCATCTTGAATGATGATTATTGTAAGTGTTGTAATTACTTATAGTTTGTTGGGACAGCCTAATTCATCTGATGCTTTGAAAGTCAAAGAGAAGATCGAAGAAAGAAGACGATTTGTTAAGACTGTGATTGTAAGTTCCCTCCCTCCTCTCTCTGTGTGTATGTATGTGATGACTGCAATGGATTTCTGTTGCTACGTTTGTGACATATGTAAGTAGAGTCAAAGTGATGTGGGGAGAAAGTTGGAGGTTTGAAATTTTTGATTACTAGAGGTTGTGCTATGGTTTTGTTTTGGTCAAGGTGATTTCAAGGCTTGTTGCAGTTTTGGTCATGAAGTAGTGGTGTCAATAGGATGTGATTGAGCATAATGTTGTCTGTAAGAGATGAAATACTGTTCTGGTTTTAATTGAAGGTTCATATCAAGAGTACCTTCTAAAGCCGTTATATCCAATCGTCTTTTCTTCGAAAGAACTCTTGTAACTGCTCAGTCATCTACCTGCTTATGAGTTTAGGTCTTCTCTTTGGTGTATGCGGACCATCCTTGGGCTTTATCGGTAGTAACCTTTACCATGAGGCTAGTGGTTGTATATGTAATGCTTGTGTTTGTTACTGGATGCACACGCATATAAGCATTTTTTCATGCGTTCAGTAGTTGATAATTGCCTGAGGTGCTCTCAGGGTAAGCGGGATTAGTGCTTCATAGTGTCATGGATCAGAACACTGTTTCAGTTTCTTAACTTGACCATTTGTTAAGATATAGATGGCTGGGTAACCTTGCTTTTCAATATCATATGTGCATAAGATAATTTAAGTTATTAACCTTTAGCGATTTCAATGTCATTTTTGCAGAAACAAGATGAATTGCTGTCCAAAGCCAGACAGAGGCAAGAGGTATAGTGCGTTTGTGGTTTGCTATGTTGCTGAGATCCTGTCGACTCACAACTTTAGTCTAAATATCTTGGGATATTATTTGTGATTTTCAACTATTTAGATTTGGATTTTTCTACAATCCTAAAGTCGTATACACTGGGCAGAGTTTTTTTTTTGTTTAATTGATAGGCTGAGTTCATTTCTGACTCATCTCCTTTTCTCTTCTCACAAAGTTGTATTTTATATCTTTAACTTGTGCATTTCAACAATACCCTCTGTCCAGTTTGTGATGACACTTGCTACCTATCATAGATTTTTTAAGTCTCATTTTCATAATTTTTTTGTAATATTTGAAGTAACATCCCTCATCTTTTCCTTCAAAAGGTTTTTGACAGTTAAGTACTTAATACATCATTTAGTGTTATATTGATATTAATTCATTCTTGAACCTTTATATATGTGTAGTTTTCAGCTTTAGAATTATTTGTATATAATGTAGTTGGTAAGAACTTGCGTAATACGGAGTATATTTTATAGTAAACATGTACAAATAATTGAAAATTATCATGTTTCAGGACAGCTTCTGAACTTTATGGAAACAACTTGTATTGTTAGTTGAGTCAGATTCTAATATTATGTAAATTAATTTTAATAATTCTAATATGCTTCCTTAAAAGTGACTAATCTGAAACTCATGTTTACTATAATATATTTTATAGTAAACATGTACAAATAATTAAAAATTACCATGTTTCAGGACAGCTTCTGAACTTTATGGAAACAACTTGTATTGTTAGTTGAGTCAGATTCTAATATTATGTAAATTAATTTTAATAATTCTAATATGCTTCCTTAAAAGTGACTAATCTGAAACTCATGTTTACAGTAAATTACTTTTAAGTGCTAACTATTTTTACAAATAATATAAAAATCAAATCTCTTGTGACAATTTTATGGGGGTGGATAACTTGTTTGTTTAATGTATCATTATAATTATTCTTTCCCAAGGTTTTATCGAGAAACGCTCGTTTTGAGCAAGTATGGAGAAGCAGAAAATTAAAGAAAGAAGCTTTGGAAGAAGAATCAGTATATGAGACGTGTCGTCTATATGATGTTGTTCGGGTTGATGTTGAGGAGCGTGGGACTGAGGTGGAAGAGGATAAGTATGTAATTTTATTCCTCAAGTCATGATTTTGCATCGTCGATGAATCTATATAGTGTGTTCATGCTGACTTTCTTAATTTTCAATCCAGTGATATGGAAGATTGCAGGATGATGGCTCATTTTTTGCCTCTCCTTGAAGAAGTTTTGCCAACTGCTGCTAAGGAAATTGAATCTGACATGTGCAAACAAGGTCTTCTTAATGTTTTTGTTCTTTTTCCATGAGTTCCTGTTGTTAAGTGCAGTCGATTTTATGAAAGCATGTTTCCAATAATAATAAAAGTAGGTCTTGTTTCCTACTGTCATATTTAAAGATGATAATGATGAGATGTAGGATCTTTAGTATTTCTCATAATGTAACGTCTTACTCTACTTGAACCAGTAACTGTCGTTTTTGTCCTTAAAAATTTTGTTTCTTTTCGTATCTGTTCATTTTGCTACTTTTTATGTAATAGAGCATCTGGTTTCTTGTCGGTTTATAAATCATGAATTTTTCTGACGGTCTATGATCTTTGGTTGTAATGCAGCATCTTCAGATGGTTATGTATACGACTTCTATGTAGTTAACGAGGCTGCCTATGTGAACGAGGTCGAGTCTGCTAACCAATTCCCTTTGTAAGGCTCTTTTCCTTTGTAGTCTTCGTTTTAGTGTTAGTCGTTGAGATTTTACTGAATTTAATTTTCAATCATGTGCTGATTCAGAGTTAAAGTTGACGATGAAGATGATTTTTACGATGGTCCAGAAGATTCAGACTACGAAACTGATGATTCTAACGGTACCACCTCTCCTCTCCTCTCTCTCTCTCTCTACACACAGACACACACACATACACACATTCCTCTGAAATTCTTTTTAACAATTGATTTAAATTTGGAATCCCAGCTGAAGATAATTATAGGAATGACTATCCTGATGATGATGATGTGTCCGAGGATGAAGATGAAGTCACTAGCAGTTCAGAGGATGAGATTTCAGAGGATGAGAGCATGACTTCAGAGGAGGAATTATTCGAAGATCTGGTAAGCGGAAGTGAAGAATATCATATATACAAGGAATCACGCCCACGTGACTGTTCAGACGATGAATATGAGATGTACGGTGATGAAGATGAGGCTACCTACGATGACTATGACTCTGGTGATGAATAATTGAGAGACTAAAGAGCTGTGCCCATTTATTTGCTCTGAAAAAACTTCTTAACTCTTTGTTGCGTATGTCATGTCTGCAATTTGAGTTTGTAACTGAATCATTTAGCCAACTAAGTCTTGTGCCCGAAACCTAAATTCTAGAATTATGTTGTCCTCGAGGGTGGATGAGTGTATAAAAATGGATTCTCGTACTTTTGGATGATTTGATGTCTACATTTTGAGGGCCTTTGTTTGTAACTCAAGAGCCTGTTTAGGAAAGTTGAATCTATCTTAATTTGCTTTAGCTCAAACTACTTATTTAGTTACTTGGTAGTTGGTACTGAATTTATTATTAGTGTGTATGACAGAGAAAGAAGAAAAATGTTGCCGGTTGAGTCACAATGATTTACCTCCTCTCACAATCCCGTCGGACAGGGGGTGAGGGGCGCCCGGGGTGAGCGATTTCACCTTTTGGAACAAGAAAAATGTAACCACATGGGGTATAGAGGAAGGTCTTTGATTTGATACCCAGTCTATTGTGCGTTGTTTGGGTTATAAAATAGTTTTAAATAGCGGGAAATTCTATCTCAAATTGGATTTAGTTGTATTCAGAAAATTATGTGGTTAGTATAGAACATTTGTTGTTGTGGTCGAATAACACTCCTAAAAAGGTGATTAACCACTTCACAAGCATAATGTAATGTAAGGGGCCGTTTGGTAGGACCTAATAGGGGGTATTAGGTCATATTATATGAGTTAATATGGGCTAATACATTGTTTGGTGGCATTGCTCTAATACCGGGTCAAATAGATTAAATTCTTACGACCCGGTATTAAGACTAGATTATAATTCACCCACTCGTGGGTGGATTAGTTAATCCGGGTGAATATGTATAAGGTAAAATATCACTAATAACCTAAAATTTCCATATTTTCCTTTTAACATATCATAAATTATTCTCAAATCTCTAAAATGAAAACACATTATACATAAATAAATTACAAATTAAAATTTATATCAATTTATAATTAACATGGAAGCATTCAATTAAGTCTACCAAACATATTTTTAATTTTTTAATATGACCTTCAATCTGACTCCAATCTAATCCACCTTAATGACATAGTGCATTCTGATTGGAAGGGATTGGTCAATCCCGAATTAGTTTATTAGTATTATTCTCTTTAAATAGCTCGTCCTAGAGCAGGCCATTGGATGAGGTGCTTCATGAATGATATTTACTGTAGGAACTCTGTTGAGTTACTTTTATGTGGCTACTTCTACAATATTCATTATATTACTATATTTGTTAGTGTTATCGGACTTTTAAATGTCCACAAGAGCAAATCAAAATTTGATGTCCTCTTCTTGGATCTCAAAATTGAGTTACCACATATTATTAAAATAATATATTTGAGTTGACTTGGATTGTCGGGGTGGCAAATTGACCAATCAGATTAGATTCGGATTGGATCCTTGTGGATCGGATTTCAAGTGGATTGGATCCTGAATGAATCCATTTAGGACCGATCCAAATCCAATTGGATGAAAAAATTTCGAATTCAATATGGATCCGAACAGATCCATGGTTGTGGATCAAGGGATTTCATAGAATCAAAATTCTTACTAAACGCAACTAAGATGTGAAGAATACTAAAACTTATAGATTGTGGATCAAGGGATTTCATGGTAAAAATTCAAAAAATTCTTACTGAAATAGTGAAAGTGTACTATTGCAACTAAATTATGAAGAAATATAAAGCATAAAATGCAGAATAACTTGAGAGTTGAGATGAATATTTTTTAAAAAATCACACTGTAAAAAATCCAATTTAATTATTTTTGACATAAAAAAGAGACTAAAATTGGTTTAAAAAACTTCTACAAGCAATCAAACCAATTTAAAAACTCCATGACATGTTTGGGGCGACAGCAAATTTGAAGGAGGAGGAAGAAGAAAGAATTGGAAAATAAATTATGTTTGTGCTATGTTTGAATGAAATAATAAATCAATCCAAAAATATTTTTTTTAATTTGGGACCAACTGTGACAAAGAGATAACTAGTGAGTCGGAAGAAGTAGTACGTAGTCTTGTGTTAAACATCCAGGGTTTTGGAAGTTTTTTTTTTTTTGGTTCCGCTCTCGGTTTAGAAAAATAATTTTGATGATTTCGGTTACGTTGTTGGGTTTTGAAAAAATTGAAACTCCACTTGGATTTAATTTTTAAGCTAAAATTTGGAAAAAGAAAAATAGGTGATATGTGTCAAATCAGTATTTTTTTTATATAATTTGAGAGGGAAAATAGGTGGTACGTGTCAAATCAATATTTTATATATTTCAAGAGTTTGATGATTTTGAGTAGATTTTTTCATGAATTTTGTCGAACTCCATTTAAAAGAGTTTTGATTTAATTTCGCGATACCAGAGACCGGACTAGAACCCGGACCTTGATTTCATAATGGTGCTTATTATTTCCTTGAGATATACTAAATATCTAGAATATGCCCTTCTTCTAGATGTGATATTATATTCGGAATCTATCTTGTGACAAAAAAAATCTCATGCTAATTATGGCTAATTGACAAATGTAATGTACCATAACTTTAAATAATGATAGGTTGAGTGAACAAGTCCCCTATTATATGAAACCAGCTCAACATTCAGCATATACAATAATATCCTAGACAAAGAAAAACAGTCACAGACACATTATTTCATAGCCTAACCTACTAATCAAATCGCGATGAGTCTCTCTCCGAATATTCTATCTTTTCCATCTTAATTTTTCTTTTTACATTTTGTATGAATTAGTTATTTAATTTGGTAGTTGGTTTGATATAAACTTTCGGAAAAGAGGTTAAAAAAACCCAAACGTATAGAGTAGTTATTTTGCAGATCACTACGATGAGATTGTGATCTAAATATTTTTAATCATTATTTATTTATAGTGTGAAATGTATAAGAAGATAATTAAAAAATAACATACACCTATTAAAATACATACTAATCACAATAAGCTAAATTATCAAATATGATATCGCATTCGGCTATCACTTTCATTTGTCACTTATCATTCATCCCCATCAGTATTACATCGGAGATCGGAGTACATTATTAAAGTATCTATATAATTCAATAAAAACAAGTTATATATGTCCAAAACATTTTGTCTGTCATAAAGAAGCAAAATACTTGGAACAATATCTTAATACTTCTCTGTTTGTTAGGCTTTCTAGCAATGCTTTTTAAGAACTAGAACAAACTTTTTTTTCCTTTTTAACAAGAATCTCCATTTTAAAACTACCTCATATTAGAAAAATCATTCTTTTTTTTATCTCTTATGTGCTATAAGAAAAACTTAAAATAACTTTACTTTAATTTTACTTGAAACAATATATATTTTACCAAAGTTCGTTCAGGTTGAAATGACATTTTTGTTTCTTAACATATTTCTTTTCTTTGTATATTCATGGGATTTTTTTTTATGAAAATTGAATTATATTGTTATATTAGAGTATTGACATTTAAGTTGGAATCTTTGTATCAATTATACAAATGTCCACTCATCAAGTGATTTTGAAACCTTTAACATTCAGAATCTTGAGGACTCAGTTTTGTCATGACTCAAATTCTCATTCACTGTAAACTAATTTTTTGATAATTAGCTTAATTTTCATCTCTAATAAATTGAACCAAGTATTCTTTTATCAAAAGCACCAAAACTAATCAAATATCCAGAATTTTTAAATTTATAAAATCACTTTTAAAAGATGATTTTCTGCTTTTTTAAAAAATTAGGTTGAAATCGAGTGTTATCAATCACTTTTAAAATCATTTAAATTCAAAATTTTATTAAAAAGATAAAAAAATAAAAATACAAAAAGTAGAAACTTGTTGAATGCAGCATCCAATAGTTTACAGTAAACATATTACTATCATTTAACTCAGTGGCGGAGCTAGACGGATTCTCTTGGGGGGGCAATTTTTTTCCGATCAATGCATTAAATAAGGAATGAGTATTATAAACAAAATAAAACACCATATCCTTTTTACAATTATTAATAAAGATTTTTTTTTTTTTAAGCATTACACTAAATAAAGAAAATAATTTGAAAGAGAATGCACTAAATCAATATAATTATAAGGAGAAGATTTTATTATAAAGAAATATAAAAAAGAGTCCGTATTCTTTTTATTTAAGAACAATGCACTAAATAAAGAAAATAATAAAAAGATGATCATATTATAATAACAATAAAATACCATTTTTATAATCATTAAGAAAGAAAAATTAAAAATATGCATAAATATTGTTAAGAGAAAAAAAAATGGCATTAATATTGAATTAAGAGACAGAATAATTAAAAGAATGCATAAAATTGGAACAAAAGTAAGTGTGCAGCTAGCAGAATTCGAACCCTGCCTTCTCATTGACATTTGCAAAATGTTTTTACCATCCAATGAAGGGGCTTGCTTTGTTAAATGTAACTACTACAATATTTAAAGGAATTATTCTTGGGGGGCGACCCCCCAGTCTAGCTGTAGCTCCGCCCCTGATTTAACTCAAAAGCCCTTTTTATTCATTTATTTTAGATTATTATTTACTGCAAATAAAATTTAAACAAATAAGGTAATCTAAATTATGAGAAGACTATAGTCAGCAACTGGTAATAGTATATAATACAGTCCAAAGACACTGAACAAGGCATTCTTGAATCTCCACCAAACCTTCTCAATTTCCCACTTCTCCCTATATTCCGATGATGAGGAGAATCATCCCAAGTGCATTTTGGGTTAAACCCTCCTCCTTCCACCGCACCTCTACAGCATTTCAATCGACTCTCACCGAACCAATTCATGAAAATGAACCCTTTCTTCCCAAAATGCCCCGCTTCGACTACACTCCTCCACCATACACCGGTCCCTCCGCCGAACAAATCCTCAAGAAGCGAAAACAGTACCTCAACCCTGCAATTTTTCATTTCTTCAAGAATCCAGTAAATATTTATATTTTTTTTTCTTTTTCTTGTTCTTTTGTATGTACTTTTTCTGATAGACGATGTGATTTTATTAATTGATTAATTGTTTTTGCAGTTGAATTTGGTGGATGGGAAGATGCAGTACTTGTTTGATGAAAAGGGTCGGAGGTATTTGGATGCATTTGGGGGTATAGCTACGGTTTGTGTTGGGCACTGTCATCCTCATGTGGTGGATGCTATTGTAAATCAGACTAAGCGTTTGCAGCATTCGACTATTCTGTACTTGAATCCTGCAATTGCTGACTTTGCAGAGGCTCTTGCGGCTAAGTTCCCCGGTGAACTTAAGGTATATTATTCACCCAATCTGTGCTGTTGTACTACTAGAGTTTTAAATTGTCAAGAAAAACAAGAAATGAATATGATATCTTGACTTGGTAGTTTTAGGAACAAAGAGAATATTTAATTGACGACGGATTGTTGGACTATTGTTGATTTGTTTAACAGAGATTTTAGTTTAGAGTCATGGTGATGGTGATTTTGTTTTTGTTTTTGTTTTAGGTTGTTTTCTTTACGAATTCTGGGACAGAGGCGAATGAGCTGGCTTTGCTGATGGCTCGATTATACACGGGTTGCCATGATGTGATCTCGATCAGGAACGGGTATCATGGTAATGCAGCTGGTACTATGGGTGCCACTGCTCAAAGTAGCTACAAATTCAATGTTGTGCAGGTATACTATTATATATACATATACTAAAAAAAATTTAACAATTTGTGAGTGTGTCTTGTTATCATTATTGTCACAAATCTTGGCACTAGTATTAGTTGGTGACGATTAGAATTGTGGGATTAGTGTCTTTTAGCATGAATTGAGAGATGGGTTTAGAAAGGTGTAATTCAAGAATCTAATTCCTAATGAGTAGTTTTTTCAGAAATCAAGAATTGTTTTGTGTGAGATCCAGACTCTATAGTTGACTTTTTGTTTCACGTTCGGCCTCTATTTGCAACAGACTGGAGTCCATCATGTGCAGAATCCCGATCAGTACAGAGGCGTCTTTGGCTCTGATGGATTGAAGTATGCCAAAGATGTTGATGAAGCAATTACTTATGGGACATCTGGTCATGTTGCTGCCTTTATTGCCGAAGCCATACAGGTTTTAATTTGATGAAAAGTGAACTGTTTTATGCTTGGTTTATGTTCATGATTGGTAACGCTTTTCTCGTCTTTTATTTATGTTTATGAAAATGCAATCTTTTTACAGGGAGTGGGTGGAGTTATGGAGTTGGCCCCAGGATATTTGGAAGCGGTCTATGGCTTCATTAGAAAGGCAGGGGGGCTTTGCATTGCTGATGAGGTCCAATCTGGTTTTGCTCGTACGGGGAGCCATTTTTGGGGTTTTGAGGCTCATGGCGTTGTGCCTGATATTGTAACCATGGCCAAGGTAGTCTTTCTTTCCTATTTGTTTGCTTATTTCATATGCGATCTTTGTTTTGGAATTTGTTCATCTTAGCTCAATGTCGGTGTCGTAAAAGAAGAATTTTAATTACCTAGACACCTCTAATGTATGGTGAGATTACAAGTTTAGGCTTCCCTTACGTTTCAAAAATTACAAAGACACCCGTTCAGGTAGATGCCAGCTAGGAAACTTAACAAAGTGTGTGAAAAAGATTCTTTCACCCTTCATTTTCTCTTTTAAAAAAGCTGCCAGACTACCTAATATATTAAAAGACGAAACTACCCTAATTTAACAGGTCAAATAATTTGAATGGGTCAAGTAGTTCAATCCATGAACAAATTCTATGTAAAAGTAAATCACGGGTACTAATAATTTATATAACACTCCTAAATAGAGAAGGGTATTTTGGTTAGAAAAATTAGTCAAAATCAAAGTCCAACATTTCGCATGGCAAAATTGAGATTCCAGTCATTACGGTGACTAACGGCAGCAGTTATCTGTAATGTGAAACTTAAAGTAGGAGAAGTTTTGGTAATTTTGGAGCGTAGAGGGACTGGACCAGTAATTTCACGAAACTCGAGGGATGTCTCGATGATTATCCATTTACAAAACTCGCATGGCTAACTACCATTGGAACATTAAAAGTTTTCTTAAGCATCTATAATGTTTTGTACTTCACCATATAATATTATTTGATCAATTGTCTTCAGGGCATTGGAAATGGAATCCCACTGGGCGCCGTGGTCACCACTCCTGAGATTGCCAAGGTCTTGGCTTATCGAAGTTATTTCAATACCTTTGGTGGGAATCCCGTTTGTACTGCTGCTGGCCTTGCTGTTCTTCAAGTGATAGAGAAAGAAAATCTTCAGCAGAATGCTTTGAATGTTGGATCCTATCTGCAGCACCGTCTTTCTTCTCTAAAGGACAAATATGAGAGTATGTCCCATTTTCATAATCACAAAACTAGAACTTGAAAGTAGAAAACAATTAGTCTATATGTAGATCATAAACATTGCCTGTGTTTTTGCAGTTATTGGGGATGTAAGGGGAAGAGGTTTGATGCTCGGAGTTGAACTTGTAACCGATCGCCAATTGAAAACTCCTGCCAAAGTTGAGACTCTTCACGTTATGGAGAAAATGAAAGGTTGCAATCTTGTTTTTATGTGTATCTTTTTTGACTATGCTGCATTTTCATCTGACATTTCCTAAATTCCGACTTATATAAATTTTTCGTTATTTTTTTAGAAATGGGAGTATTAATAGGAAAAGGAGGGTTCTTTGGCAATGTATTCCGAATCACTCCACCACTCTGCTTCACCAAAGAGGATGCTGGTTAGTTTTCATAATTATCATCGTATTTTTCAATGTAAAATATATTGACTTGTAATCGATGATAAGACAAATTTTTTGCCTCCTTGCAGATTTTCTTGTGGATGTGATGGACCATACGCTGTCGAAGATGTAAAGACGTGAAATTACATATCGATATGATGCCGACAAGTTCACCCTGAATGTGTGATATATATACTAGTATTACTTACATTGGTATGAAAATAAATTGTTGCCTGATGGGCAAGGAGATGGTGAGACATCACCTCGTTGTCTCTCGCTCCATGGTTATCCCATTCAAGTATGATGTTGAAGGATTGGGTGTGTAGTATGTTTTATTAAGTAAAATGATAAAAAAAACATTTGGTGTTCACTTTTGCTATTATTGTCAATAGGAGAAAAAGAGCAATTGACATTTTGCTTCATAAAATTACATCTCTTTTGTGCTTAATTATTACCCCGTGATTAAAATGTTGGTACTTTATGTCTTAGGATTGCATATTCTGTATTGCCAAAGAATTATAATTCTAAGATGCAAAGTGTCAAAACAACAGAATTTTTGGTGCAAAATCCAAATACAGGAGAAGACTATATATTATAGTTTGATACAAACTAGACCCAATAAGGTAAAATGCATATATCAATTTAATTGAACTCGACCCAAGTTACTTTATATTGGAGAATGTTCGGCTTAACTCATTTACAATCTAAAACTAACTTACAACTAAATATCATTTTGTAATAGATTGATTGGAGAGTTTTCGGCTCAACTCATTTACAATCTTAACTAACTTACAATTAAATATCAAATTATGTAAGAAATTAAATCAAATCTAATCGATATATAAATTCTTCAAAATTTTAGTATGGTATTCACAGTCCAAACCCATAAAAATGTTTGTTTCGTTGTTTTATTTCGGCTAAATTGCATATTTAGTCATCTAAATATGAATTTGCGACATAACATTATTTATCTTCTACTACACATTTCATTTTAATATTTTACCTTATGAGCTCAACCATTCAACATGATTAGTTCTTATATTTTAGGTTAGCTATATATTATAATTTCTAGTCGGCAATTTATTCATGTCAAATAAATTTACTTTGCAAGTTAACATATTACTCCTGCTGATAGAGTATATATCATTGAATATGTGCTAAAAATATATATTAATTTATTTATAAATAACTTTTCTAACAGCGTAAAAAATAAATAAATATGAGTATTAAAAAGATAAAAGCTCAAATACTCAAGCAAAAACTAATAAGAAAAAGAAAGGAAGAGAGCAAAAATATTAAAAAAAAGACCAAAAAGAAAAAGGAAAATATGTTTTTTAAAGCGCAAATATTTTTTTTTTTTGTGATAAATTAGCAAACCATTACATTTCTATTAAAGAAAGGGTAAACTTGTCATTTAACGAAGCAGCTGTAAATATCAAGTTCTCCTATAATCCTATGTTTCGAGCACCTCCTCTCTCATTTGTGCAAGGAAAAACTCATTAGAACAAATTTCATCGGCTTAAAATTATCAGTTTAGCATCGAAGAATTGTTAAAATTGATTAAGAGAAAGAAAAATAATGGGAAGAGCGAAAGGAGAAGCTGCAAGAACCAAGTCACGTCCCTCCAGCAGCAGGTTCTTCGTTTTTCTTAATTATAATCAGTTCTGAATATTTGAGATTTAAATTCATTTTTATTCGCAGAAATTATTTAAAAAAAAAAGACAATTTTTTTTGTTGTTGTAGCGAGGCGGCTTCTTTATTGCCATCGGGTGCTACAGTGGTGGGGTTTGGTGGTTATGTTGGAAGTTCACGCGTCGACTCTACACTCGCATCAACTCCTGATGCCCCTACTTTTTTGGTCAGTTTTTAATTTATTTTTTATTTTTAGAAAGAGGAGAATTTATGTCATTAGTAGTGTTTTACATTGGTTTATGTGCAGGATATTGATGCTGAAGTGGCACAACACTTGAAACGGCTTTCACGCAAGGATCCTACCACAAAAGTAAGTACCATTTGCAATTGCATATGTTATAGGAGTAGTGAATTTTGAACATGTGCCTACATACGTTTGAGTTATTTGTGTTTGTGCTATTTGTAATCTTGATTGAACTCCAAAAGAATAGTTATCTTGGGCTAAAAGCACAAGGCACAATGCAAAGGGTGCCTTCATCAAAGTAAATCATATAAATTAATATTGATATATTTCAACAAGTTTTTTACCATTTTAGTGACAAAATTCAGAACTAATTATTGAAATTTAGACCTGAAATTGTAATTTCATTGCAGTAAGCATGCACAATCACTTTGTTTTAACACTTCTTCAGAAGTAGTTCACTGATATCATCATATTTAACATTTCTAACTAATTTTTGCTTGTTTTGCAGCTTAAAGCTTTGGCATCACTTTCTCAACTTATCAAACAGAAATCTGCAAAGGAAATAGTGACAATCATTCCTCAATGGGTATGCTTATATAAATAGATTTCACTTCTTAGTTGAATGGGACTAAAGTAATTAAAGATGCATCTTCTGATTTTTTTAACATTTCAATGACGCCCCTCAATTGAGGATCACATTCTATCTTCTGCTGTCATTAATACATAGTTCATTTTCCTTTTTCTTGGCATAGGCATTCGAATACAAGAAGCTGTTACTGGACTACAGCAGAGAAGTTCGACGAGCAACTCATGATACTATGACTAATCTTGTCAGTGTTGTCGGGTTCGTGTTTGATTAATTTAACATGTACTTATCTACTTTCTGATGAGGCTAAAAGCATGAGCTCTTGAAAGGTGGGATTAGGTTGATTGCTTATGTCATGATTACAGTAGAACTAAATCCTGCTCAATATCTTTTATCCTTGTTGCATTATGTATAGAAGTGCCAGATGTGGTAATGCTCAGATTAGTTCTTCATAGCTGTAGCCTAACATAGCAATTGACCAAGACTAAATGTTGTCTATTTCTTCATTAAAATGTTTCAAGTAGCTTATAGAAAGAGTAATGTCCCATCACTCATTTCTTTACCTAATTTTGCTGCTACAATGCTAGATTTCTTCTGCTAATAAGCAATATCCCACGTGCATCGGATATGAGTTGTGACTCCATTTAATGCCATTGGTTAATTTTCATGTTAAAATAGGGATAAAGCAACATGAATAATTATATATACACTACGACTCTTTATTAAAATCTGGCTTCTGATCAATCTACAAACATACAATTTCGTCAAAAAATTAACTGTTTTATGTTAGGAAGTTGTGGTACCAACACCTCAATACAACTTAAGTAGTGAATGAATTAAAAAATTGAATCCCATTTTAGAGTAAAAAATAGGGATTGATTCCTACTTGAGAAAATAGCATTGAGAGAGTGTGAGAAAAATATAGAGAGAATAAAAGTAGTGAATGAATTAAAAAAATTGAATCCCAGTTTAGAGTAGAAAATAGGGATTGATTCCTACTTGAGAAAATAGCATTGAGAGAGTGTGAGAAAAATATAGAGAGAATAAAAGTGAGGTTTCTTCTAATATTTTGTGTCTCTCCTTTGTTATAGAAAGTGTTGTAATCTTTTTGCGATAATAAAATCCTTCTATGGTTTGCTCGACTCCAATTGTTTTATCTCATTTCCACAAGTTTCTCATTTCTACTTTAGTTGTATTGAGGTGTTGGTACCACAACTTCCTAACATTTTATGTAATTTTTTTTCTGTTCCCATTTTCAGAAGAGACTTGGCCCCACATCTAAAGCCCCTGATAGGACCTTGGTGGTTTTCTCAGTTTGATTCTGTACATGAAGTTTCTCAAGCTGCGAAAAGATCATTTCAGGTTCAGTTATTTCCTTTGGGTCATCATGCTTACTCTTTCTACAAGACGCACTTATCGCATCATTGCTGCTTAGTAGTAACATATATCTGATAAGGGGAGAAGATAGATATTCTCCATGCTGTGCTTTCTTACAAAAGCGAGGATGGAGAACATCCAATCAGAGTAATTGATGCCACAACAAACAAAATATTTGAATTTTGAGAGTAAATCCTTGGAGATACACAATAGATTAAGAATGGTCAATCTGACAGTGCTTGATTTTGATTCAGTTGATTTTGCTTGTTTAGCTACACAAGAAAAGAAAGAAAAGATGGTATTTGTGAGTCTCTGAACTACACATTTGATATAAACTAAAACCCACAATACATGAGTGATGATGCTGATGTGATTAGATGGAATTGGAGACTGAGTGGAGTGAAAGGAAAACACCACATCTTGGACAACTAAGATACCCAAGTCAACCTAATCGATGAGCTATAAGCAGAAAACTTTGTATATCTACCAGCTACGAATGTTTCATAGTGTTATTAAAATTGAGAAGTATGAAATACTTCAAGCAGCTACGCTTTATATGAAGCATATCTCCCTTTTAAGCTTTATAGTTTGCAGTTAAACTTATGTGGCATTTTTCCAGACGTAAACATAGTTTATAATAGATTGCAGGCAACTGGAAATTCATGACTTGGATAATTAAGAGAGAACATTATGTCTTGTACCATGAATTTTAGACAAATAGTGACTGCACTCTTGGAGAATGAGTGTAAATAGATTTGATGAAACCTGTGTATTACATCTTGGATCTGACAAGTGATATCCTTCCCATTTGCATAACGAATGCCTAGGACATATTTATCAGCCTGAAAGTTCTTAAGCTCGATAATTAGACCTCGAAGCTACTAATGTAAGCACAGGACATTCTCTGAAAGTGTCCCTACCTAAGTAGTACTTGTGTTAACATGACAAACTAAAGACCTAACTAAGTTGTAATTTAACAATAATAGTTAGAATTTTCCATAAAAGGTTGCATATTAAATTTGGTTATTAGCCCTTGTTTTAGTGGTAAGTTTGCTTCACTATTAGTTTATAGTAAGTAAGTCTCCTGATGCTACCCAGAAGCTCTTAACTCCCTCCTGATTATCGTTGTTAGCTCTTTCCTAGGTAAAAATGAATCAACTAAGAATCCAAATTTGGTAATTAGCCCTTGTTTTAGTGGTTAGTTTGCTTCTATAAAGGTCGAGTTTATGACTGGCATGTGACTTCCAGTATTGTTCACCCATTGTTTTTATGCTTTTTGCTAGTCAATGCTAAAGTTTTTATTCAGTATGTCAGATCAAATAAAATGGATGTAGCATTATCTGATTTTTTTGTCCTTATTATTGTGCCACAGACTGCCTTTCCGGCCCCAGAGAGAAGGCTAGACGCCTTGATGTTGTACTCTACTGAAATTTTCACATATATAGAAGAAAATCTGAAGCTTACTCCACAGAGTTTATCAGATAAAGCAACTGCGCCTGATGAATTGGAAGAAATGCACCAACAGGTACTGATAAGTATGATTCTCACATATTCAAATGAGTTTATTCTTTAAAGTGTGGTGGCCTAGTAGCAACCAGTACTCCTAGTTCTCACGTATATGATATTTCATTATCCCCCCCAAAATAATTGCTGAGAGCCCGGGAATGCATGTTAAGCAACACGTTCTCTTAGATCTTAAAAAAATGCAAGCATGTGTAGAACCAGAGTGCATCCAGAGAATTGGAACTCCTATCAGTTTGGTTCAAGTCACATTAAAAATTGGAACAGCAATTGTTGCTGTTGGTGCGTGCCCACGGTGCCATTTAGAAATGATGTTTCAACCAATCCCTGATTCTAAGATATATAAAGAACATTAATGTGTAATTGTGTATGACATTTGGTTATCTCCCCCAAAATAATTGCTAAGAGGGAATGCATAAAAAGCAATATGTTCTCTCAGATGTTGAATAATGCCAACATGTGTGGAACTGGATTGCATTGAGAAAATTGGAACTCCTCTATCAGTTTGGTTCAAGTCACATTTTGAAAATTGGAACTCCAATTGTTGCTGAAGGTGCCATTAGAAATGGTGTTTCAACCAATCCCTGATTCTAAGATATATAGAGAACATGAGAACTCAGCTGGGAAAAAATTATTAACCTGAAAAAACTTAGAAATGTAACTAGTGACTTATTTCCTGAACTTCTTAGTTGAATCAAAACCTATACTTTGGATAGCCAAAGCTTTTGTTCATTTTGTCTGAATGGCTGTCAAGATTCCTTTTGTACCATGCAAGTTGTTGCTTTGATAAACTCCCGGAGTCCAGACTCTTCAAATCAGCAACCATAGCTTTTACTTATGTAACTTTGTTTTGGTTTCACTTTCTTACCTTATTGTGAGTTGTTATGCTGCTTTAAGGCTGAAGAATGTAAGAGGCTACATCATGGAAAGATGATCAGCTCCAAATAGGGGTGTAAATGAATACAACCTAACTGAACATCACATTTTTCAAGCTTTCACTAAATTTCTTGTTGAACTTGACTTGTATTTGATGGTTTGAATGTTAAAAGAACATAGTTCCATATGTTTTTAGTCAACAGGATGGATCAAGAGCGAGTAATTTGATTCTTTTACAAATATATCTTATTATTTCTTAGATTTACGAGCCCAAATCAAGCTATGATTCAAAACATGTAATTTGGCAGAAGATTTTCGAGCTTTATGTGCACAAAATTAAGCTCAAATGAACGTTTATAAATCAATCTTGGTTGGAGACATTAGTCGTTTTGATTCATTTTTCAGCCATAGATCCAGTATATGAATGTAAATCATGCTCCTGATGTCCTTTTGCAATAGCGCACAATTCTAGTGTTCACGAGTTACAGTTGACAGCCTTAAAAAGTTCAGTACAGTTTAGGTCACTCTACATAATCATGCGGCTTTCAGAAGAGTATGTTTCTTTCTTGGGTGACAATTCTAGCAATGTTATTGAACAACTGGAAAAAGAAAAAGGTGTTAATCACTGCTTTAGGTGCGAATACTGTCGGGAAGGGTTGGGCATTTATGTAGTGGAATTATGATGATAATGCTTTCGTAAAAAGAAATAAGAAATTCAATAAACTATGAGCAAGAAGACCTTTACACTTTCACAGCTTGAATCAAATCAATACAAGCACAATATTGATCCACGGTTAAGGATTAATTTCTGGAGAAAAGCATATTAAATAATTACATTTTGTAGACCTTATGAACTTCTACTACCAGGAAAGGGCTTGGATGGGACCTATGAATATTCTAAATCTAATCTTGAATGACTAATAAAACTGAGTGTAATAATAGAAATCTTAACTCATAGCCCAAAAATTGACTGCAAATCTGAACATTACCAGAGTGCAGTGAGCCTACAGCATTTTCAAAACATATCAGAACTATTTAATTGAACGTGTTTCCTTGTCCCACTTAAGTTGTCAGAATTGTTTATGCAGTACATTTGTTCATATCTGTTGTATTGTCATTTACATCTTTCTTAATATTATTATTTTATAGTGTTTTTTTAAAGCTTCACAAGTTTGCAGGTGCTTTCTTCATCATTACTCTCTTTAGCAGCACTTCTTGATGTCTTCCTCTCCGAGCATTCTGTGAGACCTGATTCAGAAAATGTAACAGGTGAATCAAAGCATGCTGCTAAAGCCAGGAAAATTGCTGTTTCTACAGCAGAAAAGTTATTCTCAGCTCATAAATACTTTATAGACTTTCTGAAGTCTCAAAGCCCAGTTATTCGATCAGCCGCATATTCAGTTGTGAGAAGTTGTATAAAAAACATTTCTCATGCTATCAGTGAGGGCGATATGAAAGTGCTTGCTGCAGCAATACTTGGTTCTTTCCAGGAAAAGAATCCAGCTTGTCATTCAGCAATGTGGGACACGGTGTTACTTTTTACTAAAAGATTTCCGGAGAGTTGGAATACTGTGAATGTCCAGAAAACTATTTTAAGCCGGTTATGGAACTTTCTTAAGAATGGTTGTTTTGGATCACAACAAGTGTCCTATCCTGCACTAGTTATGTTTTTAGAAACAGTACCCCCAAAAGCGATTGCAGGGGACAAATTCTTTCTTGATTTTTTCAAAAACCTTTGGGCAGGAAGAAACCTGTCTTATTCCACAAATGCAGATCGGCTTTCATTTTTCCTGGCAGTGGAAGAGTGTTTCCTTTGGGGCTTAAGAAATGCTTCCAGGTGCGAGCCCATTAAGTATATGGCAGTTTTAAATAATTATTTGATATTCACATATATACATGTAGCAATTTCGGAATTTTTCGAAGTTCTTTATCTACTTATTCTCTTCGTACAGATATTGTGATGGAGCAGGTGGAATTTATCATTTCAAGCGCATTTTTGTTGATGAAATACTGGTAGGGCTTCTATGGCAAGAATATGTATTGGCTGCCGGTTCAAAAAATCAGGATGTAGCCTTTTCATCCTATACTCTAGGTCAATCAAAAAATATCATTCAACCTATTCAGACGGGATCAAGAGAAACGTTGAACAATAAGAATTCACTGGATTATGAGGGAAATCTTGGGAAATGCATAGTCAAAATCCTTTCCGGGATTCATAGCCTAGAAAATGAACTTTTCCTGGTTTTCTCTTCGAAATTTCAAGCTGATTGTCTAGATATATTTCAGCAAACAGAGAATTCTTTTCATGCTGTACAATGGGCGGTTAAATTTTCTTTATTACTGGACCAACATGCTGTGAAGAAAGGAGAAATGTGGCCTGTTGAATTGGTGGGACCCACATTAAGAAAGTCCTTCCCACTTATTGAGACACTTGTAAGTTACACAGGGAAATTCTATACGCTCACGCTGTATTCGTTTTTTCAAATGGTTGAATATTTCTTCTTATAATTTTTTTTTCTGCAAAAGTCCACTCTCCTTTGAGTAATGGGAGTCCCTTAAATTAGAGAAATAGTGGTGGAACTCCAGAGCTTTTAATGGATATTACGTTGGATAAGATGGGTGTAGAAATGTGTATTAGATTATTAAAAAGACATGCTCGTAGAGAGCTCCTTCAAATACGGATTGAAGTTTCAGAACATGTCGGAGGCCTATTTTATATGGAAACTTTCTAGTTGAAGATATAGATACTATAATTGGCAAAAGAGTTGGTAATTCCTCATGTTTGAGGTATAGGGACATATTGAACTTGTTGCTTGTTTCTGATTCCATAGCTGCACATGAGAGGCCACCACTGACTGAATAATTTAGTTGGGTGATTTACACTCAGACCCCCTAAGGTTTACCGTAATTATAGAAACCCCCCTGTGGTTTCAGAATTACAAGGACACCCCTTAAAGGTTTTTTTTTTGTAAACATTTTCACAAGTTGTAGGGGGTGTCCTTGTAAGGATTGTTGAAGCTGTAAGGGGTATTTTGCTACATAGTCTGAACTAGAGGGGGTCTCCTTGTAATTTCTCAAACATCAGGGGGTTCCTGGTAAGGCGACTAAACCTCAAAGTTCTGGTCAGAAATCACCCTAATTTGGTTTTATCATATTAGATTTCAAAACAGAGTCTGGTTAAATTGCATCTACTTGGATCTTTTTCTTCACAACAAAGAACTAGGTGATATTATGTCCATTTATGCTCAGCTATAGTTGATTTATTACTTCGGTTTGATAAACTATAGTTGTGGATGTTTTAATGAAAATGACCTGTTAGACCATCCTGATTGTAGATTCATTCGTTTAACTTTGCCTGTGGGAAAAAGTGTTTCTTCATTTTTTTCTTTTATTGTTCTCTTGTTAATTATTCTGGTTCTCTTCTTACTTCTTCTGGTTCATTATAAAAACCAAAAAATCTTTATTTATCATTCATGTATCCTCATGCGGTTTATTTTTTAACCAGGACTCACCAGATGCTGTGAGGCTTGTAGAAGTTGCTGTATCAATTTTTGGACCACGCAAGATAGTTCAAGAAATCACATGCATCGATACGGGAACAGAAAAGTTTTTGCAAGCTTTCAATGAAATTTTAATCCCTTGGTGCTTAAAAACATTTAGTCTCTCTACTGCTGCTCGATTGGATCTCTTGCTCGCCTTACTTGATGATGAGTGCTTCTCAGTACAATGGGATGCAATTATTAAGTATATAGTTAATTTAGGAACTGCCTGTACCAATCCTGGGACAATGGACAGAGACTATTTACCTGTATTGGCTATTCTGATGGAGAAGGCTAGGGAGAGAACCAAAAAGAGTAGTCAACGGTCTGTTTCCTATGAAGATGACTGGCATCATGAACTCTTGGATTTGGTTGCTGTCTCTGTTGTCCGTTCTTTTCCTCCATTTGAGAGTTCTTATGCTCGATTCTTATGGTATGTGGATTGATTATCTTAGTGAAAAATTTGTATGTCATGTAAATACATGCTACATCAGGTTTTATTTTTTTAGTTGGCATATCTATTACTCTAGATAAGCATTCTACTGTCTTCTGTTTCTTCATTGAGGGTTAAGGTGGGAAGATTCGTGGGGAGGACTAAATGTTGCTGCTGCATTTACTCTTTCACTATACAACTATAAAATGAAATATATCTATTAAAAGAGAATGACTGAAGATGGTGCCTTTAATGGTTTCAAGATGGTTCATGTTTCCTTAATCTTTTAAATTTTAATGCATGTATGATACTGGGGAAGGGTATGCACGCAAAACACATTTTCGGCAAGCTTGGTTGTCAACCTTAGGTGACCACGAGACTCATTTTTTACATGCCTTTGCCAAAACCTAGTTCCAGAATAACTTATAAATCTCTTATTTTTGAAACTGTTTTTAGCAGTGAAACCTAAGACAGGACTAATACTTTTGAAAGCAATCAGTGGAATACTTTCGCTTTGAACATCATTTTTGAATTGTGAGATTTTGGCAGTTCTTTTTTCTCAGTACATGAGATACTTTGAGGACAGAAATATGAAGGATGGGGTTCTTGAACAAATAATCATTAGTTTTACCATTTTTAACTCTGTAATGATCCTTTGATGCTTTAAGGCTATCATGTATTTTCTTCAATTCATGATCAGTAATCATGTTCTGGGAACTTGTCCCCCATTCTTCAATGTGAAAATAATACATCTAAGCTTCCTTTTCCATAGTAAAGTGGCATGTTTGTCATTACTTAGGTGCTCTGCATTAATGGAAAATCACAATATTCCGTTTTTTTCCCCCATATTGGGTTACCACAAGTTTTGGGGTTAAATTGATCAAACAATTTATTTCTAGTAAGTGGGACTTTCTTTCTCTAGATTCATGAATTACACTATTTATCATGATGCTATATTTCCTGGTGATAAGCTGTCTGAATATTTATCTCATGGAGTATATATAGATATTGTGTACTTCTTCCTAGATCAAATTTGCTGGCTACTGTTTTCTGTCTATCGGTACTACTCAGTGAGCATTGATACAATCACTACTGATCGCGATAAAATTCTCATTTTTTTGTACTCTTTATCTTGTGTGGCAGTGCTGTTCTTGGTGGAAGGTCTGAAGATGATAGAATTTCTTTCGTATCATTAAACACATTAATTCTGGTTTTTAAGGAAGTTTTTAGGAATCTGATATCCTTCATGATGGATTCTACTTTTGTATGGGTTAAAGATGTATGCTCTTTGTTCACTAATGGGAGAAGTTATTCTGACTGGAAGGTGGAATCTTCTAGTAATCCAGTGGAGATGGCTCAGTTTGCTTTGGACATTCTCAATGGAAGTTATTTTTGTCTGAGTACTATTGAGGCTGAAAGTGAGTTATTTCAAGGTATATTAGCTGCGATATTTATCATTGACTGGGAATTTAACTTAATAACTATTTCAAAGGACAAACTTAATGAAGAGCAGATAGGAAAATTCCAGGCCAGGTTAGCCTTTGGTGAGGCTGTCCATGCTTTTCGCTGCAAAATCTGTGATCAGTTCTTGAAAGGGTTTTGTGAGAATAGCCGGAAGAGCTTGGGAACCACTTTGATTCAGTCAATAAAATGTATTACCTTTGTAGAAATTGAAATTGATTCAGATATTAATTTCGTATCTTCATGCTGCCGATGGGTACTCGATATATTCGAGTTTATCTGCCAAGAAGAACTTGAGAAACAACAGTTATTGGATCAGTTACTGAGCAGGAACGAGTGGTGGCCTTCATGGATCATGCCAGATAGTAAGTTCGGAGCCAGATTGAAAAGTGAAAATGTTTCCCGCCATGTGAGTCGATTTTATGTTAAGTTTATCTTTCTGGATTTCTCAGCCATTTTGCTTAAATTTAGCATCACCCTCCCCTACTTGTTCTATTTACTTCCACAAGATGGCTGTATTTTTTTTAAAAAAAGTTTATGCTACTTCTACTAGCTATCTATTTCAGAAATTCTTGTCTGCAGTTGTAATTTTTTAGGGTATTTTTTCCCGGATGGCGAAGTATAATCTATTTCTTTGTATATTAGGGATTGATTGTTATTAAAGGCAAAATAAGGATGGGTAATTAGCTCAATGATATGCTTAACTGTCTCATTGATATTCCCCTGGAGCATTGAGAAACATCATTTTCTATGTCAATACTACTATCTAAATTGTTTTTGGGGGGAATTATCAAAAAAATAAAATTGTTTTTGGGGGCAGTGTGATCTATCCTGGCTCTTTTAATACTAACCTTTCTATTGCACTTGCAACTTGTCTTTTATTTTGTGTGGCTTCCCTGAAATTCTATGTACTTGCTCCCTCATTTTTCTCACAATATATAGGTTTTCGTCACACATTCTTTTCGAAGAGTGACGTAAGAATAATATGTTATTGTTTGTGGCTGGACAGAGTTAATTAGTAGAATCTCATTAAAAGCTCGGAACTGTATGTATTTTGAAATTCCTAAGCACTAAGATCACTAAAAGCCTTAAACTCTGAAGCACACATTTGTGGGTTTGGGATCTTTTCTACTTTCTGTATTTATGTTTCTAAATTCTCCAAGTCTTTTGGGTTCCTCCTTTTTTTTCTCTCTCTCTTTCTTTATTTTTGTTTCCTTTTTTTAGTTTCTGGAATTTATGTTGCTTATTTTGGAGGTTAAAGATCATGATCCATATACTTGGATCTTCAAATTCAGATAGCTAAGACCCCCTTATCTTCTTACCAAACTTCCTGGTCACCTTGTTTATCTTAGAAATCCTATTCAGTAACAAGTTTGGTTTCAATTGCAAATATATTTTCACATCATCCTGCCCAAGATGCGTTTCTATCACATGTATTATATGTATTAATGTTTACAAGATATGATAGTGACTATTGCTAGTACGATGTGTAGGCATCCAAGAATACCAAGTTCATAGCTTTGCTTGACAAATTGATATGCGAAATTGGATTTGGTCGAGTTGTTGCTGGTGTTAACTCCAATGCATCGCCTTCTACAACTGAAGATCCTCTTACAGACTCAGGAACCGATCGGTCTCATTTTTCACGGCCTTGGCTTGCTGCTGAAATTTTATGCACATGGAAATGGCTTGGTGGAAGTGCTATTCACTCTTTTATACCTTCATTCAGTGGTTATGTGAAGAATGGAGACTATGGCTTCTCAGATTCCATTATCAACATATTGCTTGATGGTGCTCTTGTCCAGGGAGCTGGGAGTGGATTAAATCTCTTGTGGCCGCCTTCATTTGATGAGGTAGAGGCAGTTGAAAACCCATTTTTGAGAGCTCTTGTATCTTTACTCTCTACTTTTTTTCAAGATAATGTGTGGGGAAAGGAAAAAGCTATGTCACTCTTTAAACAACTCCAAGACAAACTTTTTATTGGTGATACTGCAAACTTAATTTGTTTGAGGATTCTTCCATCTGTTATGCATATTCTTGTTAGACCCTTAAGCAGTCGATTTGAAGATCATACAGATGATCAGTGTGATTCGAACATCCAAGACGAATTGCATCATGTAACAGTAGAATGGCTCAAGAGAACTGTATCTTTCCCTCCACTCAATGCATGGCAAACTGGAGAAGGTAATGAGATTTACATTAAAATATGTACCATGTAGGTCATGATAAGATTACTTCCACTTCTATATACCAGTTAATTATTAAATGATGCATTAGTAGTCATAAAGGGAAATGAAATCAATGTTATAATCTTTTTATCTGGATGATTAGGTCATATCCTTAGTCTTGAATACTTACTCATCAGTTTCAGTTCTGGTTTGAAAGATCAAGTTGGTGGTTATTGCGGTTATTATACTTTTTTCTTTCCATAATTGCTTTCATAACTTGAATCTGCTTGTTGCAGATATGGAGGACTGGTTTCAGTTGATTATATCATGTTTCCCGATCAAAGTAACAGAAACGATGCAAGGGCTAGAACCAGAAAGATATGTCTATCCTATGGAGAAAGCTCTGCTATACGAGTTATTTAAGAAGCAGAGGCAGGGTTCATTACATGTAGTAAATAAGCTACCACTGGTACAGTCGCTGTTGTCAAAGTTGATGATAATTTCTGTTGCTTACTGCTGGGAAGATTTTGAGGAAGATGACTGGACGTTTTTTTTACATCGGTTGAGATTTTGGATCGAATCAGCTGTTGTCATGATGGAAGAATTTGCTGAAAATGTGAATGACGTCGTAACAAATGGCTCGAATGATGTAAATGTTACATTAAGTGAACTCAAGAGTACTATTGTATTCAGTGAGCCTTTTACCATAGAGCTTGCCACAAATGCACTTGTTGGGTTCTCTCTGTCCTGTAACCTCGCGGGACTGCAAAAGAAGGAACATTCTGAAAATTCAAGTCCTCTGGTTAGTGACAGATGGGAGTTAATCACAGATAGAATTTTAGAAGGTATTCTCCGTTTGTTTTTTTGCACTGCTGCTGCTGAGGCCATAGCAAATTCATGTTGCCACGAGGCTTCATCTATTATTGCATCGTCTCGGTTTCATCATTGTCACTTCTGGGAGTTAGTTGCCTCATGTGTTGTTCAGTCTAGTTCACATGCAAGAGATAAAGCTGTGAAATCAATAGAGATTTGGGGATTAAGTAAAGGGGCTATAAGTTCCCTTTATGCTTTAGTCTTTTCGTGCAAACCACTACCGCCTCTGCAATTTGCATCTTTTGTTCTTCTTTCAACTGAGCCCATTGCGAACACAGCTTTTTCAAGTGAGACATTCAATGATGGTACTTTTAGTAACGAGGATTCTCAAAATCTTGACACTTCTTCAGCCGAAAATGTTCAGTTGAGGGAAGAAATTTCTAGCAAACTTGAAAAATTACCTCACGAGATTTTTGAAATGGATATAGTGGCACACGACCGGGTAAGCAATAGCTTTTGACTAAATCCTTTGTAATTGTTTCTAGATTCTTCAGTTAATCTTTGAGGTTTAGATGATTTAGCATATGGAGTCATTCTGATTGTTGAGTTAGAGTGACAATGTACCTCATTGGCTATTTTGATTAGGTTCTCATGTTAATTTGAATTAACAGGTGAATGTATTAGTTGCTTGGAGTTTGCTGCTCTCACATCTAGTATCATTGCCTTCATCGTCACTTGCAAGAGAGAGAATGATTCAATATGTGCAAGATTCTACCAATTCAGCAGTACTGGATTGCCTTTTCCAACACATCCCCTTGGAGCTATGTATGGGCACCAGCTCAAGAAAGAAAGATATAGAACTTCCAGCTGCAGTGACTGAAGCAGCAAATGCCGCAAAGCGTGCTATATCAACCAGTTCAGTTTTATTCGCTGTAGAGTTTCTTTGGCCTATTAGTCCCGAAAAAGTGGCTTCACTTGCTGGTGCAGTATTTGGTTTGATGCTTCATAATCTTCCAGCCTATGTTCGAGGGTGGTTTAGTGATGTACGGGATCGTTCGGGATCATCTGCCATTGAATCTTTCACGAAATCATGGTGTAGCCCAACACTGATTTCAAATGAGTTATCTCAGGTGTGCATGACATGATTCCACATTTTCCTTTATGTTATAGCTTCTACCTTTTGTTATTTCTTTCAAATGGAATGAGGATTTACAGGCTGTGTTCGTTATATTTTTAATGGCTTATCTTTTTATCAGTTGATGGTTACTTTGGTGTTACTGCTCATGACATACTATATCAGTCGTGGGGAGGAGTGCTGAGATTGGGATTTTTTAATGTTTTATATAATCATATTATTGAATAGGTCATAATAAATCTTAATCAAGGGCCAATACTCCTTTCACCTCTATTCTTCAAGTTGATGCAGCACTTATCTATGGCAACAATAGGATCATGAATATGAGATTTTGTTCTGAAATGATCTATCACGATATCAATAATTCACTACTTAAATCACTTTATTTGGTTTTTATCATAGTATTATAACTGGATCTTTTTATTTATTTATTTATTTATTTATTATTATTATAAATGCAGATCAAGAAAGCTAGTTTTGCTGATGAGAATTTCTCCATTAGTGTGAGCAAATCAGCTAATGAGGTTGTGGCTACTTATACAAAGGATGAGACTGGTATGGATCTAGTAATTCGCCTTCCTCCATCTTATCCTCTGAGGCTTGTCGATGTTGATTGTACAAGAAGTCTTGGCATTAGTGAGGTGAAGCGGAGAAAATGGTTGATGTCATTGATGTCATTTGTTCGTAATCAGGTATTTCCTACAGACTCCATTTGCATACATTTTTGTTATATTGGTCTTAAATCCCTTTTTTCCCTTCCAAATTACAAGAAACCACTTCTGCATTTCAATTTTGGTCTTCCTCAAGGGGTATTGTTAGGTTAAGGACCTCAAAAGATGTTTTCCACACATTTCATTAATCAGCATATTCTACTGTCTTATTTGATTTTAAACTGACTTTCATTTGACCAAATTCTGATATCAAGTGTTCGAATATACAGAACGGAGCCTTAGCCGAAGCAATCAGAATATGGAAGAGCAATTTTGACAAGGAATTTGAAGGAGTTGAAGAGTGCCCCATATGTTATAGTGTTATTCATACTACCAACCATAGCTTGCCACGTCTTGCTTGCAAGACTTGCAAGCATAAATTTCATTCGGCCTGCCTTTACAAGTGGTTCTCAACTTCTCACAAATCGACTTGTCCATTGTGCCAATCTCCCTTTTGATCCAACATATGGAGATACATCACTTAATTGAACTTGTGGTTCTAAAGATTTCAGCTCACATGCTTCATTCTGAACTGAAGAAAATAACGCGAGCTCTAGTATCCAGATTAAAGAGAACTTGAGACTGGACCCCATTGTGAACTCGGAAACTGGTCAGGAATTAATTCTCTTATTTTTTGTCTTTCTGTATCCTTGCTTTTATTCTTCTGGTGAAAGCTGGGTTTTGGTTATCTGCCATCTTTGTACTAAATTTGGTTTTTGGATCCTTAGTCGAGCATATTGCTTTTAAATGTGGTGTATCAATTTGTTCTAGATTTCTTTTATGTATTGGTATATTAGATATTAAATCTCAATGAGATAAATTTTGTGGCATAATTAACAAGTAGGTATTAGCTTCTTTATTAATTGAAATTGTATCTGAGATAGTTAGCTGTTGATGAATATTGACATTTTCATATTCGATGATTCAGGCCAGTGGCAATTGTAGCTATTTGAAGAAGAGAGAGTACCCTTGTCTAAATGCAGTATTTTTGCATAATTTCACAGGGGACAACCGTTGAGGTATATATTAATATATTGATTCAGGAGAGAAAATTTCATGGTGAATTATAGGTTTGTTTGAAATGTTAAATTGGTAACTAATTAGATGTATACAGAGGTGTAAATGTATTTGATCTCTATATTAAGAATGATTAAATCAACTGCTTTGAAATTCAACTACAATTAATTTATCAAGTTTATTTTAGTGCTATTTCTTTATACTAGGAAGATGAACACGCGATGCCCGTATTCAATTAATTACTATTGATTTTTTTTTTTTTCCATACAATACAATGCACACATATATTATAAATATAGGTATTAACAGAAAAATTGAAAGTATCACAAAATTATATAAATAGAAATATTTTTATAACTATAAAGTATTATATATCTTTCTATATAATAATTCATTTGAGACTTTATAAAAAACTATAATTTAGTTATACCTTGTGATTTCAAGTCTAACTATTTTTTGTAAGTTGATTTTGCATATGAAAACATTCTAACTATTTTTTGTAAGTTTATTTGCCTATGAAAACATTTTAGTTCGAATTGTATGATGTTAAGTCTTTTAACTTATAATGTTTCCTAATTTAATTATATTTTCTTTTGCTTTTTGAAATCACATAGGGTATTTTAATCCAAATAAAAAAATTAAAGAAATATTCATGTTTTTATAATAGTAAAGATAGAGATGCAGTACATCTAATCTAAATTTTATTTCTTTAATAACTTTTGAAATTATGTATATTTTTTTAATTTTAAAATGATTTAATTCCTTTCAAGACGGATTGGACAACTTAAGTATGTACTTTTTCAAGAGTTTAATCCATCTTTTTGAAATTATGTTTAAATTAAGCAAAGATACAACATGCATAGGTACCTACGTGTGCATGTAATTCAATTAGAGTTCTCTCAACTTGGTTAATTTGATACTGTAGCAAATTTCGATCATGATTATCAAAATTATAATAAAAAATAATTAATTTGCAAACAACATTTTTCTACTAGAACTTTTGAAATCCTGCTCCAATTCAAAACATGAAACGAGGAATATACTGTTTAATTCAATTGCAGTTGGTTCTACTTGTGTCATTTTGATATTGTAATAAATTTTAAATACAATTAAAAATATTTTCAAAAGTCAGTACTCCCTTAGTATAAAATAACATCATATCACATAAATTACCGATTTGAGATAATTAGCTCTGAAGTAGATTTTTAAGAATATAATTTTAAAATTATATAAAAAATATATTTTCTTTTCTTTAAAATTTTCATTCAAAACTTTGCCTTAAAAGTAAAGGGAAGGAGAAGGGAGTATAATTATTAGTTGATTCGCCTGCACTAACCCCAGTCCACACTTGTAAGAAATATTGAAACATTAAAATATTGAAATATTTTTCATTCAAAACTTTACGATTATCTCATTTTGTTTATGTATGTAACCTAGGCCAGGGTCTCCTAATAAATAAATAATTCTGAGTATTATAATGTGATTAAATGAAACCTGTGAACTAGAAAAAGGTTGGTGCTTGGCAATATATGTGGAAATTTGCCAAACTTGTGCAACACGGCCCTGTGGGCCCAATGAGACGACACAAACGCGTGAAAAATATCCTAGCCGCCCCCTCCAATACTCTATTGTGTTTTTAATTACAGTGCATGTAACTATCACAGTCAAACACGAGGTTTGACCAACAATAGTGACATCTACAATCCCATTCATAATAAAGCCTAAATTTATTACACAGTAGCTTTTTAAGAGAATACTGAAAGTTTATGAAATCTTAATTTGTAGTTTGAGAGTGGGGTTTGAAAAATAAAGTTAATGTCGATTTTTTTTGAAAAAGTTAAATTATAAGAATTATAAAATTTTATGTTAAATTAAGTTTATTATGTGAGATATGTTAGGTAAGAGATATATTATTTTATATAAAATCAACTTAAATCAAAGTAGAGTTTGTTTAATTTTTTTTATTTTTTTGGTTAAGAAAATTATTTTTGTTTGACATTTTGGCTTTTCCGGAACATGAAATAATGTTGAGAAAAACTAAATAAACATGCCCTAATTGGTAAAGTTATAGTTTTTCCTCTTTCCTTTTTTTTATAGTTTCATTTTTTGCGCGGAGTTTTAAATTAAAAATAAAGTAAAAGACAAAAAAACACACCATATATTTTAATCTAACTCTCAAAAAGGCCCTGGTGTTATCCCAAAAACCCCCTATGCAAATATGGAATATATAAATATATAATTCTTTCATAGTGGGAGTATAATTCGTACCATTTCTTTCTTTGTAATTTCATAATTATTTATACGTTCATTAACTAACGGGGTTAGATAACCTTTTAATTTTATTATATATATAAAAATATATCACTTAATTAAGCTATTATTATTATTAAAAGAAAATAGAAACTCCACGTAGTTCACCTTCGTCAACAACCATATTAAAGCTTCTCCGAAGTCGCAAATGCCAAACCCAAACCCAACAAAAAAGCAAACAAAATTTCCACAAAAATAGAGATTCACAAATACTTACTACGTACACATTCTCACTTTCTTTTCTTCTTTTCCTTTTCACACCAATTTCACACACGCACTGAGTGGATGTAATGGCCGCTTCTTCAGGCAGTTCAGGTACATCTGAAAATACATCAGGCCCCTTATCATTTTCTAATTCCTTCACCTCTCTTCTTACCTCCGACCACCGCCCCACCACCGCCGCCGTAAGCAGAGGATCTGGGGTTCCTAAATTCAAGTCCTTACCACCGCCGTCGCTACCCATATCACCGCCGTCCCACTTTGCAATCCCTCATGGCTTGAGCGCTGCTGAGCTTTTGGATTCCCCTGTTCTTCTCTCTTCTTCTACGGTAAGTAGTACCAAATTCATTTCTTTCATCGAAATGTAAAATTATTAGTATGGATGTAATTTTTTCTTTCTATATTTTGTTTTGCAATTCTTTTACAATTATATTACTGTTTTGTCTGATATTTACATTTTTGCTGATGGGATTTTTTTTTGGGGTGTTTTTATTGCAGATTTTGCCATCCCCAACTACAGGGACTTTTCCTATTCGTGGTTTTAATTGGCTGAGCAATTTTGAGAATGAACAAAAGAACTTTTCAGATTTCTCTTTTCAAGCCCAAACAGAAAAGGTATATTCAGATTTCCCTTTTCAATTTTTAAGTTATTAATTTACTCTTTTTCTTGTATACAGCTCCCAGTTTGTATTATGTCCAGTTTATTGATAATCTGTCAAAATTATTGAAATCAGGTAGAGCAGAAATGGGATCATCAAGAATCTAATAAGCAAGACGGTGTAGAATCAGAGAAATCCTATTTGAAATCTGAGCTTAATTCACTGCAGACTCTTTCCCCTGAGATTTCCATAATTCAAACAAATGATCAAAACAATAAAAGTAATCAATCGGAGTACAACCAATACAACAAATCATCGCTAAACAAAAAGTCGGATGACGGTTACAACTGGAGAAAATATGGGCAGAAACAAGTGAAGGGTAGTGAAAATCCGCGAAGTTATTACAAATGTACTTATCCCGATTGTCCCATGAAGAAAATCGTCGAAAAGACTCTAGATGGACATATTACTGAAATTGTTTACAAAAATAATCATAATCATCCCAAACCCGAGTCTATTCGGAGATCATCTTCCTCATTGGCTTCTTCAACAGTGATTCAGCCTCACCAAACACGGTCGAATGAAATCCCAGATCAGTCTTATGGTTCTAATGATATGGAAACAATGGATTCTTTTGTTGGGACACCGGAAAACTCTTCGATTACGATTGGAGATGATGAATTTGAGCAGAGTTCTCAGAAGAGAAGATTGGGTGGAGACGAGTTTGATGAAGATGAATTCAATGCCAAAAGATGGTAAGTTGATTAAGATATCTTGTTTTTCATATTAAAGTTGTTATCTTGATGTTGTGAGTAGAAGTTAGTTAATTTCATGGCCTAACTTTGTTTGTTCTTGTGTATTTAGGAAAGGTGAAATTGAAAGTGAAGGTATTTCGGCGATAGGGAGGACTGTGAAGGAACCAAGAGTTGTAGTTCAAACTATTAGTGATATAGATATTCTTGAGGATGGGTATAGATGGAGGAAATACGGTCAGAAAGTCGTGAAGAGAAATCCAAATCCTAGGTAAGAATCCCGTTATTTTTTTGGTCGTTTCAGTATTTCGAATTCGGGATTATATAAATACTTATGTTCAGCATTTTGGACAAACTTTTGTTGTATATATGTGTGATCAAAAGCAATTGCTGCTCCTTTTCGGGATTTTAATGAATTTAGATTTGAGAATTGGGTTGCTATTCATATAGGAAATTGGTTCGTGTTTCTGAAATTTCTCCTTACAATATAGATTTGAATTCTTCATATATTCTTCAAATGTTAAGTATTGCTAAAATAGACACTAATGCTGCTATAGCCTATATGCTAATAGTCGTAATTGCTTTTGTCTAATTTCTCCTTTGTTTCCCCAAAATTTGTTCTAATCCTGTGCATTTAATAATGATTCCAGGAGCTATTACAAGTGTACTGAGCAGGGATGTCCTGTAAGAAAACACGTAGAAAGAGCATCTCACGATGTACGAGCAGTTATTACAGCATATGAGGGGAAGCACAACCACGATGTTCCACTAGCTCGTGGTCGAGGAGGCAGCCATTCTATCATCAGTAGGCCCGTGCCAAATAATTATGCAGCCTCCACGGCTACTAGGCCTTCCTCGGCAACATTAATGCCTTATAGCTATCCAATGGCAATGCCACTGAGCAACCACCTAAGGCCACAAACAGTTGAAGAGATGTTGCATAGTACCATCCCCAACTTTGATAATGCATTGTTTTCTAGACCCAAGGATGAGCTCAGAGACGACATGTTCCTCGACTCTTTGATGTACTGAAGGGTTTGGGTCTAGACCCGATCTAGATATTTTTGGATTCTTAAGGGCGTCATAAATACATACATAGTGTTTTCAATAATACTATTTGGACTTGGGGGTTGTTTATAGACTTTTTTCTAGAAATTTGGTGTAGAAATCTTTGATTTTTGGATGGAGCAAGAAGTGTGATACTTGTACTAGGGAAACATTCCATTTATTTATTCACAAGTTATTTGTTTGTTTGTGGGATTGGATGTATATATATATATATGTAAGTAGGGTTTAGGAGTTCTATAATTGCTTCGTCTGTGATGGATATGTTTTGTTATGTAAAACGTCATTTGATTACAGTTTGAATGAATAGTCGCCAATTCTTTTACTAGTCCAAGAAATAATTTGATTACATTCTTGTTATATATATTGTAACTTACACAAGTAAAATAATATGCACATATATAATTTTTTTTTTATCATACTCCTATTGTTCTACCAAAAGTTATGTTACTGATGTTGTAAACTTTTACTGCAATAAATTAACCGCTAGCATAAAAACTGCAAAATCGTGCTATGTTTCTTTTGTAAAATGAATTAAAGATGACAATGAGGTCGTAACAAAATTGAGACTTGAAGACCATAAATTCCACAAAGTTAAAATTAGTGTTTTATAGTTGATTTTCTTTATAATATTTGTAATCAAGTATATTAATTATTAATGAATGTAATTATAGTAAGGTAAATAAATAGTCTAAAACTAATTTTAAGACAACTAACTGCCCATAGTCCTATTTGCTGCCACAGCATACATGGTCTCTCCAATTCCGGTGCTCCTCCGTCAATCCCTCAATTCTAAAAAAAAAAAAAAAGAAAAGAAAAATCTGAAAATGTAGCAATATTCCATGATCTTACAAAACCATCAGACGCATTTGCAATAAATTTCAATCTAATTGGAGCCATGAACAAAAGTGATTATGAAGGCTCTGTTTGTCATTACTTGAATGAAATCAACTCCAGAGGTTTATTATTGGGCGATGATCCCTTGAGTTATTCTGTTCCTTCTCTTCTACTGCAATTGTCCTTAATCTCAATCATCACTCGATTAATTCACTTCCTCCTCAAGCCAGTTGGACAGCCCTTTATTGTGGCTCAGATTCTTGTAAGAACCCTTCATCCTCAATTTGATGAATTCTGTTTTTCTGATTTCTTTCTTGTTTTGTGGAATTTATACGTACCCTCTATAGATTATTGCTATTTAGTGATGGGAATGCTTTCATATTACATGCAGAGGGGCGAGTAGAGGACTAGACCTATTGTGTTGAACATAAACCTACAAATTAAAATATAGGATTTTATAAATGAATGTATTTAACACCATTATCTTCTGATCTATGCATGAAAATTTTGGTAAATTGCAGGTTTAAATAAATAAATTTAATTGCTAACTGTTGAGTACGTAATTGCATTGACCAGGGTGGTGTAATATTAGGTCCATCAATGCTGGGCCAGAATCTGAAATTCTCGTCCAAAGTCTACCCTCGAAAATCTAGACTGGTACTCGATACAGTATCCATTTTCGGTTTCGTGCTCTTCATTTTCCTTACTGGCGTGAAAGTAGACTTATCCATGGTAGTAAAGTCTGGTAAAAAGGCCTTGGCTGTGGGAATTCTAGGATTTCTATTACCATTTGTACTTTCCGGTTTACTCGTGTTTATCCTCGACAATTTCTTGTCTTTGGACAGCGATATTGTAAGAGCAGTTCCTCATGTAGTAGCTATGGTATCAATGACCGCGTTTCCGGTTATTACTTGCTTCCTCGATGAACTCAAGATTCTTAACTCGGAAATCGGAAGATTAGCCTCTTCTTCTTCGATTATATGTGATGTTTGCCTTTGGTCTTATATGAGTATAAAATACGCAACACAATTAGCCAATACATGTTCATTGAGAGTGATCACAGGTACATTTTTATCTGCCGGTTTATTTTTCGTTTTCGTTATATTTGTAGTTCGACCAGGGGCATTATGGGTAATAAGGCATACTCCTGAACCGAGGCCAGTGAGAGAGATTTATATATTTCTTGCCCTTATCATACTAATGGTTAGTGGATTTGCTGGTGAAGTTATTGGAATTCATGCCACTATAGCTTCTTTAGTACTTGGTTTGGTTATACCCGATGGACCTCCATTAGGAACCGCGTTGGTGGAGACGCTCGATTGTTTTGTCTCGAATATGCTTATGCCACTCTTTTTTACGGTTTCTGGATTACAAATGGATGTGTTTTCGATACAAAGCATGAAAAACGTTGGAGTTTTGCAGTTGGTCTTTTTTGTTGCATTTATAGGGAAGATTATGGGTTCGATGTTGCCTCTTGTATTTTTTCGGATGCCATTACGTGATGCTCTTTCTCTTGGGTTGATCATGAATACCAAAGGCATCGTTGAAGTTGCCTTCTTGAATGATATCAAGAGCCGCAAAGTAAGTTGCGCGTATTTTTTTTTTTAAATAATTTCATGATCATGGATATAGAAATTTGGAAACTGCACTTTACCCTTTTACCTTTGAGCCATTTTCACTTTGCCCTTAACCGTATTTCATTTGCACTTGGCCCCTCAGCTTATTTAAATTGTTACAGTTCTCTGTTCATGGGTAGAAGGTTTAGGGATTGAAGTGCTATTATACCATCGAAGGTTAGGGAATACAGTGAACTACAACAATTAAAAAAGTTGAGGGGCAAGTGCAAATACAAATGGTTATGGGGCAAAAGGAAAAACAGTCTAAAGATTAGGGGGGAAACATTGATATGTATCTATATGCTAATATGTCATAAAAATTGCTCATTACCCTTCTTATCCACCTCCATTTTATCGTGAACCTGAAGATTTGTTCTGTTTTCTTCAATTAAGTATGTTATTTTATTCACGTGTAGATGAAAATGGGCTATTAACAAAGGTAACTTTCTCTTTATGTTCTTGATTTGGTTGCAGGTAGTGACGGAGGAGGTCTATGCGATTATGATAATATCGGTAGTTGCAATAACCGGAGTGATCTCACCGATAGTAAAAATCCTTTACGATCCTTCAAAAAGGTTTATAGCTTACAAGAGAAGAACAATGCAACATTGCACTAGCAACGATGAACTTCGTATACTTGCATGTATACATCGCCAAGAAAATGTTCACTCAATCATCAACCTCCTCCGAGTATCCAATTCCACAAAAGAATCCCCTATCGATTTCGTAGTCCTCCATCTCATCAAGCTCATGGGTCGTGCCTCTTCTCTACTCATTGCTCATAGACAACAGGACAAGCCTCGTCAACACATTACTCAATCCGAGCGAATTTTCAACGTGTTCAAAAGGTTTGAGCTACAAAATCCCGATTGTTTCCAAGTACATTGCTATAAGGGCATATCCCCTTACACGACAATGCACAATGATGTATGCTCTTTAGCACTAGAAAAGAGAACCATTCTCATTGTTCTTCCATTTCACAAGCAATGGACCTCCGAGGAAACGGTTGAATCCTCGACAGCGTATAGGCATTTGAACAAATGCGTGCTAGAGAAAGCTCCTTGTTCGGTCGGGATTCTCATCGATCACCGAAGTCTCAAATCTCGGTATGTGTTATCCGAACACTCGGTATACAAAGTAGTAGTGCTCTTCTTTGGGGGTGCCGATGATCGTGAAGCACTAGCATACGCTAAACGAATTTCCTGTCACTCGAGTGTGAGGCTAACCTTAATGAGATTCATCGCCTCTGGCCCGGCTGCGATTGTGGCCGGCACCGAACGGTCGAAAATGCTCGATTCCGAGATTTTGATGAACTTTAAGCTTATAATGCAAAAAATGGAGCAAGTAGCGTATAAAGAGAAGGTGGTGGCTAATGGAAGTGATGTGATAACGGTGACCAGATCGATGGTGAATGCTTATAATCTTGTTTTGGTTGGGAGAAGACATGGGCAATCTCCAGTTATGCTGCAACTTGCGAAGTGGAACGAGCGTGGTGATTTGGGAGTGATTGGAGAGATACTTGCTGCCTCGGAATTTAAAGGCGAGGCTTCGGTTTTGGTGGTGCAACAACAAACTAGGTTATGGGGACTTAAAGATCCTGAGGAATCAACACATTTGAGAAGGATCAAGTTATAGATTGGTAGTATTAGATGGATTACTTTAAGAAAAGTTTTTGGTAGAAAAAATGTTGTGAATGTTCAAATAATCAAGAATGAAAGTTTTGTGCATGAACTATCCCTTTTAGACTGTCACAAGGGTGCTTTTTCATTAGAGTGAAATGAAAAAATAATCCCTATACTTTGTCTAATTATTAAAAAAAATCCCTGCTTTATTTTTATTACCAAAATTTCATTATGCTAATTTTTATGAGCATAAAAACCCCTTTGAAGTCAATATGACAATTATACCCCCACCAAATGATGCAAAAACACTCATATTAATTTTAAAAATTGACAATAACCTTCGTATTTTCTTAAAAAAATTGACAAAAGTCTCCCATTGATAAATGAAGGAATTTCAAATGAATTATTTTGCTAATAAAAAGAACACAAGGAGATTTTTGCTGATAAAAATAATTCTATAGTTAGAGGAATATTCTTGTATTTAACTCTTTTTCTTCAATATTCTATTTTCTTTTGTTTGAGGAAACATCACATGTTAAAATCGTAAATTTAAGGGCACTGAGAGATTGGGTTAGACAGGTTTAAAAATAATTAGCAACTTTGGTAAATATAAAAGTTTGGAGGATAGATAAAACTTGGAGATGGATGTATATTAACTTTAATTTAATACATCAATATAAATTTCACTGTTAATTTTTACTTATAAGGTTACTTGAGTCAGATATTTATTTCATTTGAACGAAATTAATTTCATATCTTCGTATAAATTAAAAATACACATTTTTATTTTTCCATCGGGTAAAAAATTAATAATATTTGTATGTATAGTTTACCTATAATCAATGGTTAAAACATAAAAAGAACCCCTACAAATTTGGTTTGTCCCGCTTCTTTCTCTTCTCCATGCTTTCCTCTCTCTCTCTCTCTCTCTCTCTCGCAGTAGATCATTTTCTTCGATTTCCATATCTCAGTTTCTCGATTTTCTCAATGTGTATTCATAAACATACATTGGTTAATTCGACCTAATTTAACCTTCAACCCGCCTGCAATTCGAGAATGAATGAATCTGTAGTGGATGCGAGAATTTGCTATTTGCACGATCATCGTCAGTCGAGGGGATGGTTTTTCGGCGACAGTCCTTTCTCGTCCGACACACCACTTCTCCTCATTCAGCTTTCGCTTTCTGCTTCAGTCACCGCAACTTTGCAGCGCTTCTTTACGCCCCTCGGCCAGAGCGTTTTCATTTCTCAGATATTAGTAAGCATCTAGTTCTCTATGTGTTGTCGGATTATGTGGGGAATTGGGATTATCAAGTATACTTTGCTAATTTTTCATTGATAAAGACAAATGTGAAGATTTTAGATATTCCATGTCTGCATACAAGGTGTTTTTAAAAATGGCTCAGTTGCTACAATTATGAGATTTTAGCTACATGCTGTAGGAAATGGATGCTCTGTTTTTTAGGTTCTAACTTATACTGAGAATTTATTTAGTTACTCAAAGAACTCTGAGAAGTAGATCAAGCTTTAGTAAACAAATGAGCTCATCTTCCAGTTTATGATATGTAATGTCGAGACTTGAGAGAATCATTTTTGGGTCATTTTTCCTTCGCTGGGTAACAAGTATCTGATATTTTCTTTTATATTTCAATTTTTACTTGAATAATAAAGAAATCCCGTCTCTAATTTTGTTGCTTTGGGTGATCAGGCAGGGTTTATATTGGGACCATCACTTCTCGGAAAAAACTCGGCATTCAAAGATTTGATTTTCCCAGTATCAAGCTTTTATATTGTCGATACATTTGCTTACTTTGGTGTGATGTTCTTTTTATTCATCATTGGTGTGAAATCCGATTTGAGCCTCATACAAAAATCAGGAAAGAAAGCAGTGGCAATTGGCGTCGGTGCATTCTTGACTCCTCTGTTATCCAACTTTGTACTTGGTGAATTTCTAATTTATTCTACCCCCATGGAACCAAGGCTTCACAGGTCAATACTCTGGATTGCATCATTTCAGGCCTTAAGTTCGTTCCATGCCATTGTTTGTCTCTTAGCTGATTTAAAGCTCATGAACTCGGAACTCGGCAGGTTAGCCATATCTTCGTCCATGATTAGTGGCATGTGCAGTTTGATCTGGGCAGGAATTGTCTTCACAGGGAGGCAAGGTGTACGTATTAAAAATTGGAATTCGTTTATATTAATGCTTTTATTTTTAGGCATCATGGTGCTTTTGGCTGTGTTTGTCTTCCGCCCTATAGTTCTATGGATGGCTCGATCTACAAGCAATGGAAAATCACTAAGAGAGAGTCATGTAACGGCCATCTTTGTCATGGTCCTGCTGTCTGCTTTATTTGGCGAGTTCTTTGGGCAGCATTTTTTATTTGGCCCAGTGATTTTAGGCTTGCTCGTACCCGATGGTCCACCTTTAGGATCAGCACTAGTTAGCAAGCTTGAGTTGTTTGTCACCAGTATTATATTGCCAATCTTTTTTGTAGTTAGTGGTGCAAGGATAGATTTCTCCGCGATATCACTTAGGAACTTTGCCATTATTGAGTTCCTGGCGATTTTTGCATTGATATGGAAAGTAGGTGGAGTCATGTTGCCTTCAATATATTACAAAATGCCAATCCCTGATGCATTCTACCTCGGCCTCATATTTGGCAACCAAGGCATCATCGAAGTGCTAGTGTTAGAACATGCACAATCTCTTGAGGTAATAAATACTACAACAATTGCCTAATAAGCTTCTTTTAAAGTAATGTCTTATTCTTTCTAATTTTTAACGTTTGCATTACAGTGTGAATTTGTAACAAGCCCAGTACACTCCTTCCAATTGCTGAAATGTATCATAGCTCTGAAGTTAGTTACAGTACACATCGTGTTCATTCTAATTGACAAATACATCCCCCCTACAATGTTTAGCCTTTAATGAGATAATGAAATAATGAAATGACAGTATCTATCCTTTTATACATATATTTATTTTTATAGGATAAATGTATGGCATGAATCTGAAAAAGCTTTATTAAATTACAGAAAACTTTATAAATTGTATATATTATTTTAGCCATATAAAGTTGTATGAAATGTGTTTGATGTAGAGCGTAAATAAGTCATTTTACCCTAAAAATTCCAGTACAACTTGCGATATTATCGCGTCCAAATACTATCTAGATGAAGGGGTTTATTTTGCTATTTTCTTAAAAAACAAATGGCATAATTGCTGATTAAAATAACACGGTATTGTTTTGTTTATATTTGTCAATTTTAATGCGACTAAATGCATGTCTTTGAGTTTCTAACATTTTTTTGTGATATTTGTGCAGCTCATCGATAGACAATCGTACAGCATCATGGTTTTGTCAATAGTTCTATTTACAGGAATTCTTGCTCCAATACTGAAATTTTTATACAACCCATCCAAGAGATATACATCTGGTGAAGCGATGACTATACAATATGCCAATCAGTATACAGAGCTCCGAGTGCTTGCTTGTGTGCACTATCAAGACCATACTCCTTCCATTCTCAATCTTTTTGAGGCAACAAATCCAGAACGCCAAAGCCCGATTTGCTTTTACGTTGTCCACCTCCTTGACCTAGGGGGAAGAAGTGCACCCGTTCTTGTGGCCCATCAACCCGGAGCTAGGAATTCCCACTCACATGAATCGGAGCACATTATAAACGCTCTCCGATTTTTCGAGCATGAAAATCGAGGTAAGGTCACAATCTACCCTTTCACAGCCATATCGCCTTATGCATCCATGCACGATGATATATGCTTATTAGCAGCCGAAAAAAGGGTGTGTTTAGTAATTGTGCTTTTTCATAAGCATCCATTAATACATGTACCCGAAGTAGAAGCTAACTCTATAAGGACCGTCAATCATAACATCATCAATAACTCACCTTGTTCGGTTGGGATCTTGATTGATCGTGGGGCTATGAATTGCAATGCATCCATCTTGTCACGGACTGAGGTGTATCAAATCGGAGTTTTTTTCTTAGGTGGGCCCGATGACCGGGAAGCATTGGCCTATGCTTGTCGCATGGCTAAGCATCCCAACATATGTCTCTCTCTTGTTCGATTTGTAGATGATGATATGGGAAACTATTATATGAATGATGTGGAGCAAGATATAAATATGATAAATGAGTACAGAGAAGCTAATGTGAAAAACGAGCATTCTTTATATCGAGAAGAATCAGTTAAGGATAGTATGGGTCTTATTAGTGTCGTAAGAAGTATTGAAAGAAGTTTCAACTTGATTTTAGTTGGAAGAAGGCATGATGAAAATTCGCCATTGTTGGCCGGACTTAATGACTGGAACGAGTTTCCGGAGTTGGGGTGTATAGGGGATATGCTTGTATCATTGGATTCTGATAGTAGAGTTTCTATATTAGTTGTGCAGCAAGCTTTATCAATTCAAAATGGATTTGATGAATATTTTGGACAAGATCCATCTGCAATTGTAGGTATGAATTGGAATGATGTTAGAGTATGGCCTGCTTCAAGGGGGCCAATGTAGAAGATAAGTAATTGCTGGGTCAAATGAGCCTAACCGAACAATTTTTCGTGTAACTATACTTTTTTTACTGAAGATAGTTTTTGTGAATATTATCCAAAAAAAGTCGTGAAACCGTCACATTAGGTGAACTTACATGAAATTACCTTACACTTTTTTTTTTTTTTGTTTCCCAAGGGTTTAATCCCTTTCGAGGCGCGTCAGGCACATAAAGTGAGAACCTCTCCCAACAAGGATTCGAACATGAGTCCGCTACTTTGTAGTGACTAGTCCCTTCCACTAGACCAATCACTTGTTGGTACCTTAAGACACTTTTAAGATATATAATTAGCTAGTTTGACATTACAGAGTATAGTTTCAACCATGGATCAAAATTTTCATCTTTTCCTTCGAAAACATCGAAAACTTTCCGTTTTTGAATCAAGCGAAACGAAAATAAGATGTAACTTCAAAACTATTTGTTTGCCTTAAACTCTATTATTTATCTAAATTTAGTAACTTTTATTACAATTTTTCCTTAGTATTTTCGAAACATTTCAGAAAAGTTTCCAATATTTGACTGACCGAAACATAAACTCGAAACAAAATTTTGATCCATGGTTTCAACAATTATCAATTTTTTTCTACTTTAAGTATTACCTTACAAATACACACAATAGTCAGTTATTATCGACTCCCAATTTTTAGTAATGCTTGATTTATCTTCGATTAATATATACTTGAATTTGTCAAATTTTATATTTTTATACTATTAGTAGAAGAAATGGTAAAAACTAAATTATTTTTCTTACTTTAATAAGTTTTCATAACATAATGAAAAAAACATTAAATTTAATTCCGATAAAATAAGTTTTTACAAAAAAAATTGAATACAATAAATACTTATTATCTAAGTTTTTTCATTAAAAAAAAATAAAATACTCCCCTGCGCCACCCCACTCTGATACCAGTTTCCCATCGCCTTACATGGCCCGCGCCGCAATAAGGATTCGGGATCTACGTCTATTCGTATAAAAATAAATAAAAGAGTTGAGTAATCATTTCAGATGTTTCATTTTAATTTTGTATTAAACTTGAAATTGTATTTAAACACTAATTGATTGTTAAATTAATAGATTCAAGCAAGTTTAAATTAAGCTCTAGTGATATTTTTGTATAAACATGTCAATCCTTAAATTGTCGAGTAAGCTATAACTGAATTTCAAAAATTATCAATATAATAAATATTATTCAAATTTGTTTGATAAGCAATAAATCACTCTAACGGATTTATAGGAAGTGAAACCAGAGTAGAGTATCAAATGATTTAATTTAATTTTGGACAAACTATGTGGTCATCAACTTTTCGATTGGAGGTCAGTATCAAATATCTCAAAAACATAATTTTGAAATCAGATTTTAAAATAATTAAGCTACTCAATTTTATATATGCTATATTTACTTTGAATCAGGTCATATGACTCATATCCGAAGAAGTAAGAGGGACTTAAGTGTAATTTTTTGCACAATGAATATAAATGTAACACATTCCATATAAGAGAGACTTAAGTATAATTTTTTTGATAAAAGGAATATAAGTGTAAAACGTTTTATACTTGAGAGAACATAAATTTGATTTAGCCAAAGAGGTAACACCAACAATAACAAAAATTAAATAAAAAAAAATTATGCACTTCATATCATAGTAGACTTAACATTTGACATCGATGAATTACATGTTCATCAATATTTGTATGATATGGTTTCACAAAACGAGAGCCTAATAACAAAATGAGAAGAGGAAAAAAAATATCCAAAGAAGTAAGAGTGACTTGAGCGTAAATTTTTGATACAAGGAATATAAGTGTAAGAAGAGGAATTGTAGATGAAAACAAAGCATATTCAATAAAAGGTGGACTTAAGTGTAAATTACTTTATACATGAGGAACCATAAATGTAATTTAGCCAAAGAGGTAACACCAACCGAAAACAGAAGAATTTTGCACCAGCCGGGAATCGAACCCGGGTCTGTACCGTGGCAGGGTACTATTCTACCACTAGACCACTGGTGCTTGTTGATAATTAGTATGACAAAAATATATTTTACTATAGATTCTTGTTTCTCTTCTCGCCTCACATGATGTCCTTTACTTGCATGAAGTATGTAAACAGTCCAATTCGTGGGACAAACAACTATATTGTTGGTTCCTGATGTAGGCTTTGCAACATATAAAAATGGGGTATATAATTAGATTTTATTCTCATTGACAAGCATTTGGTCTTGATAATTATTTTTGGTAATATCATTATACAAACAACACTTTTACGAAAATTGAATAAAATTAGATGGGCACCCACTAACGTATGGCATACTATTATGAGCAAAAGCTAAGTCCATTTTTTATTTTTTTTGGTGGAATGCATTTTAACTTTAGGATTCTGCAAAACGTTATGCAAATGCTCAGTTTCTGCTGGGGGAAGAGGGGAGCACGGCAGCTAGAACCCAAATTAAAGCAATGATATTTTCGTAAATAATTATGAACAAACTTTTCAGAATTCTAGCTCTCAAGATATGAGAAAATAAAAAAATGCAGCTTCACTTTTACCAAACAATTTCTTTTTTCATTAAGCAGCCGGTTTTCTTCATAAATATCTACGATAAATTTCTTTTTTGTTATTTGGATTTCTCCAAAGTCTCTTTTCCAAGTAGAATTGTTTGCGGACACTTTTTTGGAGAAGTGCATGGCAGAAAAGGCCCATAAATACGAGTTACCATAGTCCATATATATATATATAAGGTTATAAATCACCACTTTTGCGGCTATATTAATCATTACGATACCTGTAATTGCGCAAGTAATGAGATATGCCAATTTTTGCGGCTTTCCTATTTTTATCACTCAAAAGAAAAAACTCAAAACTTGTTTGAAGCAAGACTAAAGTATTCTTTTTGGTTTCGGATAAATAGTTAAATACTTGAGTATTTAGTTTACAGAGGATGCGTAAACAGAACAGAGAACAAATATCAAGAATTTTTTCCATCATTTACATTGACTCAAGAATGTCACTGATATCAATTTAGTAGCAACAATCTCCAACATGAAAACGATAAATAACAACACCAAAGAAAAATCTTTCCGTGGTTCAATAATCAAAATTTTCAGGTAAAACTGGCCTACATCATTTCAACTAAGCAAAGACCCGGCACCTAGAAATACACGTGGAATTCAGTTATCTCAACTGAAGAAATGATGGATAAATGATCCTCCTACTGTGATCAAATTATTTCAAATGAAAAGAAATTATACATTGCATATAATAAAATGCTCCTGCTGTAAAGGGCTGCCTCCTCATAAATTATAAACTAAATTTAAATCATACATGGTGCTACCAAATAGCTCACCAGTCTCCTGCCATATTGCTCGGCTGTATGCTGCGAAATACAACAAACTGAAAAAATTGTATTATATCTGCCTAGTTTCTCAAGTCACATTGCCAGTGTTCTTGTTATCATTTAATTCTTCAAAGAAGGTTTTAGCAGCTTCATATGTGGACCAGCAAATTGCAGCCGCTGGAGCATGGAAAAGCATTCTAGGAATCCATCCTCTTAAAAGACCACTGTACCCATCTTTCTTAATTACTGTACGGAAAACATCCCGAATCGAACCATTAACAAATCTATCACATCCACACACACCCTGCAAAAGCATAATTTTTTTAGAAGGGATACTGAGTTCAAAGATTATCATTACTTACAGAATACTATGTCACCCTGAAAAATGATCCGTGTCATTGTTCCACAGGACTGACAAACAGAAATAATCAATAACAAGTGAAGTCGATTGTGTTTTCTTAACACAAAGTTACCTATGAAAGTCAAATTCCAGAAATGTATATGGGGTCAGAAATGAAAAGAAACAAAGAAACAGGAGGCCATACAGAATCGAGAAGAAACAAAACTGATGTTCGCTTCTTAAAGTTTCATTTATCAAAAAGGTTACTCAAAAACTTCATTTTGTTAGTGTGCTTGGCTTCTCAAGCTAATCTCGTTTAAACTCTTTCATCGGTAGCCCCCTACGAGGTTTCTTAAGGAAGCTGGATAATATCATTCTAACTTAGCATATCAATGAATTGAAAAACAAATGATGACCATGGTTACCATAGGCATTGGGTCCTAAGTAAAATAACTAGATAGTCTAGATGTAAAAAACACGAAATACACTGGTACCTTACCGCTATATTATTTAGAGACTAAAGGACCAGATCAGATGTCAGTTGCAAGTACACCTTAGAGCATCTTATCCTTTACCTTGGAAACGAGACCTCTCTGAAGTGTAAACTGAGATACTTCTTTGAACAAGTGACAGTTTTTGGTGGTGGAACTGATGGTCCGAGATTTGAAAGACATTAAGGTCACAGTTTTAATATTTTACTGCTTAAATTTTGGATTTTGTGGAGAGATCAATGGTGACTGGTGAGTGTGGTTTCAGCTTTATATTGATTCTCCACCATTTTATCTTTGTGAATGGTAAATGGTGCATGACAAAAAGTGGTTGAGTAGAGTGGCAGCATCTAATAGGGGTTAATGAGAACTTGAAAACTGCTCTGTTTCCATTTTCCTCCTCTCCCCTGCAGTTCTTTCTCTCTAAAAAAATTCATTTGTTTGCAAAGATTAATGTAGTTTGTTTTGTTTTAAATATACAAATCATTATTCCTATAGTTACAGGCTACAGCACAAAGACCTTTTCTTTTCTTTTCTTTTCTTTTGGCTTCCAATTGCAAAGTCAGCAAATAATTAAGGCTATTTTAGTTCTTGTACTAGATAAAATTTGTCTCTTTTTATCAGCTAATGCTAGTGATTATTTTTCTCCATTAGAATGTACAGGTGTTGTAGTCATCTGGTTCTGTACAGTAACGAAATAGAACTCCGAATTAAGCTAGGAACCTAGACCGTTTAAATATACCTGATACCTCTGACGTTGTTTTCCTTTTTGGTCATGTAATCTTTTTATCATGCCCACAGATTTGATGCATTAAGGGAAGCTAGGAGCATGTGAACTAGAGAATAATAACCAGAACAGTTGTAGCAGCAAGCCCGTGACCAAGTAGGTTCTTGTTCTTATACAGTCTTTTATTTGACGCACAGATCCAACAGCTATCAGGCATGGTGCATCTAATGAAACTTGGCAACTAGCTTGCATGAGACTTCAACTTGCAGAATGAAACAAGCAAATTCGCCATCTTCCCTCTACTCTTTACACTAACAGGATCTTATACTCAGATTTTCGTGAGGGATGTTTATTTTGGCAAAGCCTTTATATCACAAGTATTTTATTTAGTGACAACATGTAATGTGGTGCATCAAATTTGACATTTTTATATGTTGAGCACAGAACCATGGAAATATTTGTCTTACAATTTAAGAGAATCTCAAATTTAGTCCGTTTGCAGTACAAAATCATATACTATCGGATGCATGAAACAATTTTCCTAAAACACACACACGTGTAGTTAATATCAAAATAAAATGTACGGAATATACTCAGAGCACATCAAGATCCTATATTTCACAAGACCAAAATAGAGAAATTCTTTCCACAATAAATCGACCCAAAACTCAAATACCTGGCATTGTAGTTGAGTCTTCACCACATCAAGAGGTGTAGTTAACGCAGCCGCCAAAGCACCAGCTGCTGCACCAGCCGTAGCATGAACCAACAATGTCTCATCACTCACACTCTCAGGTGAAATCTCCATCAAACCTTTTTTTGCCGCCTCATAAGTTGCAAAATGTATAGCCGTAAAAGGCGCATTCATCAGAACCGTAGTCCTATACGAGGCATAAAACCCCCTAACCCCATCCTCCCTCATCACTCTTTTCACACAATCCCAAACCCCACTATACGGACTACTACTCAACTGCAGCCTCTGCTTCACCATATCCATTGGCGTCAACACTGCATCACTAGCAACCGTAGCACAAACCCCAGAAAGAGCATGCGCCACAGAATTATTCAAATTCCCCCCAGAAAAATTCTTCTTACAGAACTCGTAAACGGAGAAATAAACCGCGTGTGCAGGGCCAGCGCCAAGCCCCATAGCTCCGATACCCCGATAAAGGCCTTTAACTCCATCAGATATGAGAATTGATTGAAGAGCTTGTTTAACACCAGCAGATTTGATAGGGCATGAGCTTAGGACTTGCATTTGAGTTTTCACGGTATCGATTGGGAACATCGCCATGTGCTCCACCATGCCGGCGATTGAGCCGGAAATCATGAATTGCCAGAAGTGGAGACCATCGTGCGCCGCCGTATCGGTGATTTCTGGGTGGTAATCGGGCGCGTGCATCGAAATTAGGTCGGATTTTTGGAATTTGGGGGAGGCGTCGGTGGCCATGGAAGAAGGGAAAGGAATTTGGATTTGAGAATTGTGTGTTGGTGTAATTGGTTATCTTCATACAAGGGGATTGGTGGTGAAAAGCATTGATATGTTGAATGTTCTAATGGCGGTTCTTAGATTTGGTAAGTTCGGACTAGGGTTCCAAAAAATTGGGGGGTTTTGCAGTAACTTATCTAATTCTTTATTTATATTGAACTGAATTTATTGTTGAGTTTTTAATGTAATAAAATGTATGCAATCTCAGAATTTTTTTTTTTTTTTTTTTTGATAACCCAGGTGTACAAGCTTACACTCGACTAATCCTGGACCCTCAGAACCCTTGCCCTAGAATCCTGAAGGATGTAAATCGCAGGATGTGCCTCCACCAAGCCCCGGGTTCCCACCATACTGCTGTACACTCTGCGCACAAAGGAGTCTTCACCACAAATGACCCTTAGATAGACCCATAGAAATGCTTCCATCCAAGTTCCAGATGGGATTCGAACCCCCACCCTTGCCGCTGGAGCAAGCAATTTTTTTTTTCATTAGATGAGTTTGAGAACAATATTTATATTTCTATATATATTTTATTAATTTATATTATTTCATAGAATCTAACTAAAATTGAAAAAGCATGGCTCGAATTTAATTCATATATGAACTTAAATATTTTTTATCAAACACGTTCAAAGAAAATATCAGTTAACTTGAATTAATTTTTTTATTTTAATATTATATTTTAAATTTGTGGTACATAGTAATTATCTTTCTTAGATCGAAATTGAGTATCAAATTAATTTTTATATATTCAGCTAATATTTATCAAAACTTTGAGGTCAAATTTGAGTCTTTTTCAAGTTAAAATTTAAATATTTTTGGAAATATCAAGAATTAACCAAAAAAAAAAAAAAAAACAGTATTACTACTTTTTTTTAGACAAAATATTATTCGAATGTACATAAAGACTTAAACTACACACACATGCCTAAATCCGGAAAAGTAAAAAGTACGCCCTTTTTTTCCATATAAAAAAATATAGAAGTCGGCCATCCCTTAACCCTAGTAAATCTTTTCCTCAAGCCATTTTTTAACCCTATTTCAATTTCTTAACAATTCACAAGAAAAAGACTGTTATTTTTTGTGACGATAGAAGATGTCTAGTATGTATGGTCAAGAAGGTGATGGATCCGCACCTCCTCCGAGGAGCGGAGGATACGGGAGCTACGGCGGCTCCGAAGGCGGAGGTTACAGAGGAAGTGGAAAAGACGGTGGAAGCTACGGCAGTAGTAGAGATATTTGATTATCTTCTCTTTTAAGTAACGGTATTATTTTGTGAGACTAACTTTCTGAACTGGTATCTCTTAGGAGATCGTGGGGGACGAGGAGCTGGTGGCGGCAGCGGAGGTGGCCGCGGTGGTGGAGGTGGCAGGGAAGGCGACTGGCGTTGCCCTAATCCAAGGTAACAAACAAAGCTTGTGTTCGGACATGGAGTTTTTCTGGTATATGATATTACATATAGTGTGTAATTGGAAATGAATGGGAAAAAGTAGCCAGTAGTCTTATGTTTGGACCAGTTTGAAGTTGCTTTTATGTAATTTTCCATTTAGTAAATCATTTTCATAATTTATGAACGAGGCTTAGAATATTTACAGTCTCATTAGAATTACATGTATGCTTCTGATTATTTGAATTGATTTGCATTGTACTTGGTTTCTTTCCTAGCGGCTCTTTATTAAGGTAGTTTAGGATCACTAAGGAATTTTTATTTGCTTTTGCAAGTAATCAATTTCTATTTTATCAGTATAATTAGTGTAGTTTGTGTAAACAAGTTTTCTACTTTACAAACTTAAATTTAAATACTCGAACTGTAAGAGTTAAAACAAGTTAATGGGAAGTCCTTGTATGTTCATGTTATTTTGTACTTATTCATCCTGATAAGTCTCCCCTCCCTTTCTATGTATCTTTTTTCCCCTCCTCGTGGGAAGATGTAGTTGGTTATATATTTCGCCTGAAATTTTGGAATTCATGGTGGAATTGAATGTTGAAAACATTTTGTCTGAATATCATTAGATTTTTTATCCTTAAAGCTTGAAAAGTGGGTATGGTATTTTAAACTCCTCTATATGTTAACTGTAATTGATTTCTATCAACTTTAAATGTAGTTGTGGAAATTCAAATTTTGCCCGAAGGACTGAGTGCAACAAATGTGGTGCACCGTCTCCAACTGGTGGTGATGATCGTAGGGGTAGAGGCGCTGGTGCTAATAGCAGAGATGGAAGAGGTGGGGGTTATGAAAACAATCGAGGTGGAAGAGGTAGTAGCTATAATGATGGTGGCAGTGCACGAGGTGGTTCATTTGCTGGTAACCAAGGAAGGGATGATGGTGGTTATGGAATGGGTGCTCCAGTTGCTCCCCCAACTTATGGGGGTGCTGGTGGAAGTTATGCACCACCTCCAACTGCATATGGTGGGAATCCTAGTTATGCTCCTGATGTAAATCCTCCTCCTACAAGCTATAATGGAGGGCCTGCATCATATCCTCCATCATATGGTGCTCCTGCTAGTTATGGTGGTGATGCTCGTGGTGATACCCGTGGCCGTGGACGTGGTGGCTCTACTGGTGGATATGGCGGTGGTCCTCGAAACCCAGCAGGTGGTTATGGTAGTACTCCAACTGAGGCTCCTGAAAAGGTCAAACAGTGTGATGAAAATTGTGGGGATTCATGTGATAATGCAAGAATTTATATATCAAATTTGCCTCCAGATGTCACTACTGAGGAGCTTCAAGAACTGTTTGGAAGTATTGGCCAGGTAAAATACAATTCCCTTTGTCAGTTTGTCTTGTCCGCTCTAGATTTATTTACCTGTTGTTGCAAAAAGGTTGTTCAATTATTTGCTAACATGTATTTATGTGAATTGCAAGCGAAATTTTTCTATATTGTCTCTACATTCCGGCCTTTTATTTTGGCTGCATCTGCATTAGGTTTCCATGTTTCATTCTGATTTATCATGGTAAATGCGAATTGTCTTTATTTTTCTGGGTCCTATTTAACAAGCAAGTTTAGAGTTTTGTACTTGGAATTGAATTGATGAAAAGATATGTGGTTATGAAGTCATGTAGCTCACTTAGGTAAATTGATATTTTTCTCTGAGTTACTAGGTTGCAAGAATCAAGCAAAAACGAGGCTACAAGGACCAATGGCCCTGGAGTATAAAGATATACACAGATGAGCAAGGGAAAAACAAAGGAGATGCGGTTTTATCTTATGAAGATCCATCAGCAGCACATTCAGCCGGTGGTTTTTTCAACAGTATGGACTGGACGTGGTTTATCTTGGATTTCGCTCTCTTCTTTTCTATTTTTGTGTTTTTCTTTGGGGATGGTTAACATAGTTTTTCATTTTCAGTGCATGAAATGAGAGGTCACAAAATTACCGTTTCTATGGCTGAGAAGTCTGCTCCAAAGGCTCCTGCATATGGTGCTGGGTATGCCAATCTTTCACTCAATATGGCTCTTTTGTTTTTTGACTTTTGTTTTCCCTTCACTTTGCCAACTCTCTACAGCATTTTCAATCTCATTATCACTTATTATTGATTTGAAATTTGATAATTCAGGATTTTGCTTGTCATCTCTTGTAGTGGATTTACTCATTAGTTCTGTATATTTTCTGTCGTTTGTTTCTTTGTATTCACGGACTTGTCATTTGGTTTCTTTTTATACTGTCCTTACTTTGCCTCTTGCTTTACATCTTTCAAAGCCTTATATAATTATAACTTTCTTTGTTGTGAACTGTGAAGTGATAAGAATAACTTCTAAATGTGTAGTCATTTGACCGGACGGCTTTATATTTTGAAATTGTAAAGGACTGTTATGCTTATTGCCATATAAACTACTTGGTCAAATATAGATTTGCATCTAGACAAGAGCACATGAACTGCGGCTTGTTTTGGTTGAAAAGGAGGAGTTTATGTTATGGTATGTGCTAACTAATAGGTACATCACTTGGTTAAGAATGTAAGTGCACCAACAATGGTTTCTTTTATTTTAATGTTTTATATGAAGTTCAATATAGTAGAAAAATGAGAGTTTTATAGAACCATGAACAGAGAAAAGTGTGGAGATCTGTAGACTCTATTTCTTAGTATGTCTTGTAAGACTTGAGGGAGGATAGTCTGACAAGAAAATTGCGGCTATAACTAGTGTAGTTCCAATCTCCTTGAGGCTATTTTCCTTTTCTAGTGTGGAAATTAAGAAGGGATTACTTGTTGCATCTACCCTAAATTCATTATAATACCGAACTGGGATTATTAAATGGCATTGTTCAGCTTCTGATATATCTTCATTTTTGTGTTCCCAACGTAGCTGCTTTTGAGTGAGAATTTATATGTTTGGCATCGTTTGAATTATAATATTATATATTGTACCCTTTCTGTGTTATGTTTTGTTTTATTGTTATATATGGTTTGTCAGTCATTTTGACTACAATGACATTGGCTATATACCATTAAAGCCAGTTTTTGTTTAGTGCTGATTTGAGTGCTTAATTATGGTGCTATAATGCTATCTTCTCATAGTTACCCTGTAAGCCTATATAACATTGAAAGTACTTCATTATCATCTCTGCGTATATGTATTTAGCATGGTAGCATAATGTGACACTAACTTGATCTTTGATATGATGTGCTAAATTATCATGTTTAAACATATGTTCTATTTTTAATTTTCTTTGTATTCTTGGTATTTGGCTTATGGTCAATAATATTAGTGTACATTTTTCCATGTGAATCGTGATGTTATCGCGTCCAATTACTTGTGCAACAGTGGAGGTGGTGGTGGTGGTAGAGGCAACTACGGGGGTGATAGACGAAGAGACAACTACAGAGATGGTGGTTCTTCTGGTCCAGAGAGAAATTATCATGGTGGAAATCGTTCAAGACCATACTGAACATCAGAAGAGCTTTTTATGTACTAATATTTGTGGAGGGACAGGGTTTTGTTTGTATTCCATACACGAATTTGTTCTCTAACCGGAGACTAAGCGGTAGGTTGTTCTACATCTTCTTTTTAGTACTTAGTGGGGAGTCATAATTCATATATCTTGGGATTGATTTTAGATGTGTGAATGTTTTTTATAGAAGGAAATGGATATTCTCCAAAATTGCTGCTAATGGTAGGATGAGATATCAGGTGAGTGTTGCTTTCGCATCGATTATTTTCCTTACTGGAGATGCCATTTTCTTTATATGTTTGCATGTTTGGCGAATGCTTGTTTCTTTGCTTGATAGCCATTGTTGGGCCTTAATCCTCAACATAATTACATTATAAGTCCTGGGATTGTAATTTTTTCCATTGTTTTTGTCTCTCCATTGTGCTTTCATGCTTTTCAAATTTAAATCTGGTCATCCAGGCTGAACGTGTTAACAAACCTGCCATTTTTCAAAAGTAAAATTTGAATCTTAAAATCGATTGTGCTTTGAGAAATGTGTTTAATTTAGGTTATGAATTTTGAATTTAAAATCAATCATGCATCACAGGTGGCTTGGAAATGGTGCAAAACCCTAATGGGTGAATTAGTCTCTCGACCTTAATATATTCTAGAGGGCGAAATAGTGTCTTTTGACATTAAAAAAAGCCTCTCGCGAATGAATATGATGCAGTTAATACGTGTCTTGTAGAGAGTGTCTTATGTTGTTACAGCGTTTTAAGGTCCCATACAAAGTTTTTTACTCTAATGCACAACTATGAAAAGGGAACATCAATTTCAAATTTAATTTAAATCAACTTGAAATCAAAATAAAATTAAACTGCAATCAGGTGTAATTTTTTTGCCCAATGTTGATTCAGAATATTTCTGGCGGTTATTTTTTTACTCAAAATATCTGAAAAGGACCCTTAAGAGCATCCCAAGCCGTGGTTTTTTTTGCTCATCCAATAGCTTAAAACACATCTGTAAATAACCAAATTATTTTTTTATCCTCTAGTAATGTCTTATACTTATGCAAAATTATGTAAAAAGCAAGATTGGACTTACATGTATGGATGTTATCTATGTCACCAAATTAATGTTTCAACCAAGACAATTCATGTTAATGTGATTTAATAGTTTATTTAAATTGTTAAATTTAAAGTTTTTTTTTTTTCATATAAAAGTTTATTTATTAACTTATCGAATTTAAAAAATAATCATTAATTTTGGCCCGTTCGCCAAGCCAAAGCTAAACAACCAAGAAACAAGCTTTATTGCACAGATTGATGTTGTTTTTGACAGTCGAGGAGGTAGACCATCGGTAAACAGCGTAGCAAGATATGGCCATTTAAGCTCAAAAAAACTTTATTCGTATTTTGTACAAGCGAGTTAATTTTTTTCATTTGTTGTTTTTCGCTTTCTATCACAAGCAAATAGAGCCCTAATTTACTATAGGATTCCATCAAGGCGAGTAATCATAGAAGTTAGGTTAGGTGTTACTTTGTGCCCAGGAAATAGCGCGTAACAGATTCGCTTGATTCAATGTTTTTTTTTCTTCCAATAATTAATTCAGTTTATAAGTTAATTCACGTGTGATTTATTCTTCCTCAGTTTCAACTTCGCCTAATCTATGTATTCTTCCAGATGGTTGATTGATCATAAAAAAATTAAGATTAAATTAATATAGAATGTAACACTGAGTTGAGACAAATCCAAGGGGCTGATGAGGAAAATATTTTGAAAATTATGAACCGTGAAGTATATATATATGTTAGGGCTCAAACAAAATTAGCAATATAGATAATACCGCCGCATTCACATAAAGTTAAATTAATCAAAGTACCGACATACATCCTTCTTTTTTTGACAAACTCTGTTTTCTACTAATAAATGTCACGACATTGAAAGTCATTTAGACTCCACATTAGTATACAATAATACCACACATGTGGGATCAAGGTCTCTCATGTTGTTCAATTAGGATCATTATATAAAATTCAATAATTATATAGATTTTGCACCACAATACATATTCAATGATAATTAAGATTTGCGTAAATCCAAACAATGCCAAATGATATATCTTGCGTTTTAGCAATGACTAGTATTACCAGTTTTTGTCAGCACCTTCATCAAATTCAGCAGATCCAGTGACCCGAAAATCAAGTTGCTTCTGATGCTTTAACCTGCGACGCTCGTCAAAACTCTCCCACCCTTCAAACTGCCAATTGAGATAAGACAAACGACTAAATGCATCAACTGCCTTTATGAGGACGTATACTTTGAAAAATGAGACTGAACCCTAAGCATTTTGGTCTCGCAGTTTACAAAATTCCACTTCTGGTCCCAATTTTTTGAAATTATTTTGTCGCTTTGACCCTATCGTGCCCTTTTTAAAGTGAAAACGAAAAAGCGCACAACTGAGCCAGCCCTATGCGACCAAAGTACAAAACAAAGAGTATTCTATCAAATCCAAAGTATAAAACTAGACGTAGGAGGGAGCGATAAGACCAAACGTACAAACTAACTAAAAATTTTAGGATCAGTAGTGTCATTTTGTAAGGTGCGGGGCCAACAATATTAAGATTCCAGTCTTGTGAGACTAAAAATCTAATTCTGTCTTCGAAAAATATTAGCCTCCCTAATGCCAGTTTGCCAAACCCTGCAGTGCCAGCACCCCAGTCCTCTTCACTGGGGTTAGGCGGCTAAGGAGGAGGGCGAGGGCGAAAATTACCAGAAAAGAGGAAAATCATTTTATTTAAGAATATTTTGTAAACTCAAGTGTGTGCGGAATGCAAGTGTACAACTTCTTGGTGTTAATAAAAATATAAGACAAGGAAGACAAGTGTATTACTAATTACTACTAAGGGTAAACACCACTAATCGTCCTTATCATTACTAATTACTACTAAGGGTAAACACCACTATGAATTATTTGTTTCACTTTGGTCATTTACAAGGGGTCTTTTACTTATAGTGTTACACTTTAGTCCCTCATAAAATTATTTTGGATCAATTTAGTCCCTCATAAAACTGTTTCTTTTCAATTTAGTCCCTCATAAAATTGCTTTGGCAATTTAGTTCACCTTGGACCACCTGAAAATGACCAAAGTGAAACAAATAATTCATAGTCGGGACTAACGTGGGAAAAAAAACACAAGAGGGACCACTCTGTAAAAAAATTAATGATGAGGACCATTAAAAGTATTTACCCTACTACTAAACATAAGCGTTCACATTTAGTGGACAAATCTCCAGGGATGTGAATATAATTATCTCTAAAGACAAACTAAATAAATTCCAAGGTTGAAGGGAATGTCATATACCTCACGGAGTAGATCCATTGTTATTTCTGTGCCATGAAGATCCAGTATTGAAAGGTGTAAACACGATTTAAATAGCGTGTTGGGCAGGGACTTCAGCCCGTTATTTCCAAGATAAAGTGCCTACAAAGTATTTAATATAGATGGTGTTAAAACTAAAGGAAGTTAATTCTCTATTCTAAATTTCTGTATTTTGTTTTCGCTGAAAGGTGAGCACTTGGCAGAAGAAGAAAAAATAGTTAAATGATAACCTTCAAATCTTTTAAGCTGCCAAGTGTTTCAGGCAACTCAGCCAGAAGATTACATGAAAGATCGACCTGCACCAAATAATACCTGGTGAATGATAGACAGGAACAGACAGTATAATATCTCAAACATCTGAAAGAATGCTTTAAAAGGAATGTAAAGCTATATATATGGTAAAAGGAAGAAATAACGGAGTCTTACTTCAACAAGTGAAACACATCCACCTATACTTGAAGGAATAATGCTTAGCCTGCATTTGGCAAAATATATCAATCTGAAAATCAGTGAACTCGTTTATGTTTAGTTTGGAGGAGGGAAATGTTTTCATGCTTAAAATGATAGTATTCTGTCCTTTATATTGTGATCTCTCATTTTCTCCTTTTACTTCATAAATCCCAAGTCAGCAATAGTTCTTTTTTCTTCAAAAAAAATAAATAATAATATTATAGTAAAGCAGAATTCTTGAGAAGAAGATGAAAGTCCATGCTAGTTAAGCAAAGTATAATTCAGTTACAGAAACAAATAATTCTCACTGCATGTCTCCCAATGAAAAGGACAATATAGTCTCGAGAAATGAAGTATTATTATTTTTTTTTTTTCTTGAGGGCATGAGAAATGAAGTATACGATAGGCAAAATATAATTGCACAAGGGAAATAGATGATATAGAGCAAAAAAAAAAAAAAAATAGGATCACCTGTTATTTTGGGCTTTTAAAACCTGAAGCTCGGTCAGAAGACCTATTTCAGTAGGCAGACATGTCAACTTGTTGTTAGCAACATGAAGTTGTTTCAGGCATGTCAAAGAACCAAGTGAAGAAGGCAATTCACTCAAACTGCGTCACGGACAATGAAGAACAAAGGAGAAATTAAAGCAATGGAATGGAATATAACTACAGGGATGTTGTAATTAAAGTACAAGGACAAATAACTCAAAAATGTAAAAAGATTCATATAGCATATGCAAGCAAAAACAGAAAAAGAAAATTGCTCAAATGCGGCAAGCAGTTCATGTTGCACAATAGACAAATGAGCTGTGAAATATTGAATTGTAGGAAAAGTAGTATTGACTGTACTTGACATCATAACTCTATTAGGTCTTTTAATCAATGAGATAATACGATTAAAGTAATACCTTTACTTCAAACATTGTTCCACAACGTGGAGCCTACAAACACTACAAAGATTAATAAAACAATCTACACATGAATAATGATAAATAAGACTGGAATACCCAGAATTCTAATAGAAGCAAAAGCAAACTGCATTAGTTTTACAGATAGAAAGGCACTAATTCAGGTAGACTTTATGGATCTGAAATTGTATGTACTCAAGATAAGGAAACAAACTGCAGGTGAAATGACAATGCAGTTTCAACATGTTTAAAAAATATTGATGTAGCTCAAAGACAACAAGAGTATTGTTTTATCTGCCTGGTAGATGATATTCTAGAATCTCATCAACTAATCACGAACAACATTAATAACTAAAGCCTCTAGCAAGCCTATGGAGAGTCCTGTTAGATATCAATATTGAGAAACAAAAATATCTTTCATATTACCAGTGTAGCATTGAGAATTTAAAAATTACTAAAGCAGACAACCCAACATATATTAGGAAACGTAAATAAAGCCAAACTATTCCTCAGATTTTAAGAAGCAAATTGCTAGGACTATTTCCTGGTGTTACTTCATTGTACTCAGTATCTAAATTAGTCAAAATACTTGAGTTTTTTAAAGTTGTTGACCTCTGTCAACTGATTCCTACCTTCCCCTTTACTTCTCTATAGCTGTTATCATTCACGGCTGTCCATTGATTAGGAAATAGGAATGGATAAAACCAGTACATGATATTCATCGTTCCTCCTACTTTAAATTATGCGAATTGGTAACTCGGCTTACTATTATTTAGAGAGGCTGCTCCTACATGTTCTTCACATCATTTTCTGCAGTTTGATAACTAGTTGAAAGCTACAGAACTACTTAGTGGGTAACCGTAAATATGAATTGTATCAAAACAGTTGAAAGCTACAGAACTACTTAGTGGTAAATCTAAGTAAGAGTTGTGTCAACCAATTACTGCAAAAATGAAATGTGGTAAGAAGCAGTGGCTCGTTGAATAAACATACTTATTGAGGTTCAACGATAAAACCACGAGAGACTTCAAAGATGTGATTCCTTCCCAGCTCATAGACTTATCCAATAAATCATTGCCACTGAGGATCAACTTCTGCAGAGCATTGACAAGAGAATGAAACAATGTGGATAAATAATAATAAAAATTTAGCAAGGTGCATTTTATGGTGAGAGTAGCTAATTTGTTGTTGACCTGTACGGAGCTTATGCGGCCAATTGCATCCGGCACATCATGTAACGAATTGTGGCTTAAATCAAGCATCCTAGCATAAGTTCCACAAGTCCAGACTTCTTCTGGTATCGTCTTGCATATTCCAAGAGATAGGTGTGAGATTCAGAGATATTATAATTTCAATCATGATAATATGTAGTACTGTAGACTAAAAGACATTAACATGTGTATAAAGGGCATGATCAGCATGTGCCTCAGAGATATCCACACGTATATACGATGTGCTTCTTTTTCTCTTCTAATTTTTCGAACTTGAACAATAGAGTTGAAGATTCTGAGCACGAGTATAGCGAAATGTAACTGATTATTTTGTGAAATTGTATGGGCGGGTGAAAAAGAAAGCTGACCGCATATAATGAGGTTAATAAATCTGCCCCATGTTCAGGAAGACAAATTACCCTGTCAAGTTACTAATTGACCTCTTCTAGTTTTTGTGTTTCATGCACTTAATACACATCTGGAAAGAAAGAATACCATTAGAGATTAAGATCAGATCGAGATATGTTTTATATGGAAACCCGTAAAATTCATAGAACTTTGCTGCTATTCAGAAAAGAGAATTTTTAAGGGAATCTATCCTTAAAAGACGGTAGCTTTTGAACTCTGTCTTATTAATTTGATTGTCAACCTATTTGATGACATAACCAAACATTCCAAAAGTCCAAATTTGCTAACGCTAACTGTCAACTGTCATTTGAATTCTAAGTAACTTAACCGTAACACCAGAAGTAATTTTCAAAATCATAATCCTGCAGCTAATCGGATTAATTTTCAATTGCATTTTTCTCAACTCAAGAGATTAATAAAATTGACTCTCTACATTGATGAGTTATTTTATAGGGCAAAGTACTAAGTACTAGTTATCGATTGCACCACAAAAGCCCTAAACCAAATACTGCTCACAGACACGAGCGTCTAAGCAGCCTTAGGTAAGATTATACCAAGAAACATCCTTGTGCATATAATAAGCGGGTTGACTAACAACAATAAGAAAAAGAAAATCAATAAAGCACATTCACTGATTCACATATAAACTAGTCATCTAACAACTCATATTTAACAAAGGAGAAGTGGCCTTGTATATTTTTGAGTTCATAAATTCAGAAAGTGCAAGCTTTGGGAGTTCTGTGTTTTTCTTCTTAGACGAGGTGCACACTAATGCTTGTTATATTACATAAAGACCTTTAGTTCCAAAATTACTTATTTAAACATGGATTTTAGGGGTTATGTGCTACAATTTGTAGGAAACAACGGAATTTTGGTACACTAAAAACTATATATGTATGCGCTTTACTTTGATGAAGTGCACGCCATGCACTGTAGGCACAAGACGCTTTTGCTCCTTGGTGCTCCTTAGTGCGCCTTGCACTCTTAACAATTATGTAACCACTACCAATTAATTTGTAAGAGGTGAATTATATTCACCAAAAGTTTGAAATGACATTATGCTCTTCCAGCATCAAAGATATGTCATGTTTGTATTTTATTTTTAACTTAAGTTTTACCCGTAATATTTCCCTTCACGGGAACTACAACCATGTCATGTGTACACATTTAATGTGGCAAATTTCTTCTTACCCTAGCTCCAGATATAGTATATGTATGCCAAAGCTTGTGATTGAGAACGCAACTATAACTGAACTGTGTCATCTAAAAACTTATTCACATGGAAGTTTCATTAAGTAACAATAATAAACATTTAGATTCTTCTAATTTCAGAGTGAAGAGAACAATTTCTGTACCGTGAGACCACATTCCGACAATCCTATCACTCCAGTGGCTTTCCACCTTTCAAGATGGCTCTTTGTGATGGAACCTTCAGTCTTTCCTCTCTTGTCTCTAGTGACATCAGCCACCCTCCTAATACTGGGCAACGCCACCCCCTCCTTTTTAACTGGACCATCCTGAAAAAATTGAAATTAGCACCTTAACAATTAGCTAACTAAAAGGCAAAACTTAAACCCATGGATTAAATTTTCCATATGTTTCCATCGAAAACACCCAAAGAAGAGGAAACAAAAACCCATGCTTGAACCAACTAACTAATGCCAAAAAAAAAAAAGAATTCTCGAATCCCCAAAGAAGAGGAAGAAACAGAATACAGTGATTCTTCACAAAAATACATAAAAACAAAGAATAATACCCCTTGGTGGAGTCCTTGGGAAGCCATGAGCATAATCTTTGATCCATCAGTAATCCCCGATGCAGCTATTGTCGATTCATCGGACACAACTTTCCCTGAAAATAGCCAAATGGGTAACCTAAATAAAGTAGAAAAACAAATGCAGATAATTAACAAACGAAATAGATATTGGGAAAGAGACCTTTGAAGATGAGCTTTTGACCTCGAGGGAGGACATTGGTTAGGGTTTGAAGGAGCGATTTGAGGTCTTTAATGGTGGATACTGCACCAATTTCCACCGGTATCGATCGGCCGGCGAACTTTACACTCACTTTTATTAGTTTTTCATTGTTTTCCTTCTCCGTTGGGGTAACGGACGCCATTGTATATTTTGAGCTCACGCACTAATCTTACTGTTATACTGCTGCATATCATCTCATTTTTTTCTCGTTTATCAACTTGAAATAATTAATGAATTTATTTCCCAAATAAATGGAATTAATATTCAATATGAATTTTTTAAAAAGTGTATTGAAATGAAATTTTCTCTTTTGTTCCGATATTTAAAATTAAAAGGTTACTCTTTAAGCACACGTATCCATAAAAAAATTGTTTTAATAAGTGAGTATCAATTTGTATCAATTTTTTTTTTTATCTAACAAGAAGCTGAAAAACAGCTTAAACCATCTTATCTAACATAAGCAGCTCCATAATAGAATCCGTCGGGTCTTCCATCAACCTCAGGGTGCTTCCAACTTCGCGTCCCAATTTGGCAAGTGCATCTGCCACAGAATTTGCAGATCTTTTCACATGTGATAAACGAATGTCCCAAGGTTTCCGTAACAAACTTCTACAATCTTCAAGAATGTAATCCAGAGGGTGGTCTTTAGTGTCCCTCTTCTTTATCAATTTGCATATGACTTCAGAATCAATCTCCACCATGAGCTTGTCAATTCTCCTATCCCAAGCACACGTAAGGCCATCTCTTAGTGCCAAAAGTTCCGCTTTAGTGATGGTGCAAATACCAACCCCACGACTAAAACCAAACACCCAATTCCCTTCGTCATCACGAAGAGCTCCACCCACGGCCGCTGAGTTTAGATTTGGTACCCAACTCCCATCAGTATTGAGTTTAAACCAGCCCCTATCCGGACGAATCCAAGTATGCGTCTCCAAAGTTTTATTTTGGCGTGCCACAGAAAAGTTGTCTCGTAGGTCAAGCGCAAAATATTTAATCTTAGAGAAAGTTGTAAGAGAATCCTCCTCCTTTCCTTCAAACACCCGAAAATTCCTAGCTTTCCAGATATGCCAAATCCCTGCAAGAAACACGTGAGGCCAGTGTTGGTGTGGGAGAATCGAATTGTGAATGTTCTGGTACAAGTTCTTTTTTAGCCAGTCCTCACGTCCAATAGCAGCAAACGCAAGTGTACTTGTTGGCGATACAACATATTCCCACACCTTCTTAGCATGGGGGCATTCATAACACATGTGGAAAAAATCTTCGCGCACAGGGCAGCCCCTTGGGCAGAGGTCCGAATTAGCTAAGTGACGATCAAGACGTACCGAATTTGTCAACAAACTACCATGAGTAATAAGCCACATAAATAATTTTAGCCTTTGCGGACATTTAACCTTCCATAACCATGCAAAATTTGAGTTTCCAATTGGTTGGTATGTCTCCAATGCCTTATACGCTGAGTTGCAAGAGAAAATTCCATTTGGTGAGCCACACCACACTCTGGAATCCGGCAAGTTTCTGTTTATAGGTATAGGAATCGAAGAAATTATCTTTTTCATATTATCTGGAATGCTTGTTTCTAACCGATCCAGATTCCATGTACCATTTGTGTTCAGGACATCCGCAATATCCAGAAAAAGCTCATCGCTTTTAATATCGTCCGGAATAAGATCACATAACAGCCCTTCCTCGAGCCAACGATCAAACCAAAGAGAGATTCGATCACCACGTCCAATTCTCCATTGGATACACTGCTCAACAGATCGCGTACTGCGAACTATCCCTTTCCATGCGTTAGTTTCGGAGCCCTTAATCTTATAATCTAATAAGTCCCCTCCCTTGAGATATTTCTTTTTATACACTTCACTCCAAAAGGCTTGATGGTTGTTGATCGTTCTCCATCCCACTTTGGCAAGCATAGAGATATTAGCTCGCCTCGTATCCCTAATTCCCAATCCTCCATCAGTCTTCCGCTTAATAATTTTATCCCACTTTACAAGATGCACTTTCCTGCAATTTGAGTCTGTAGCCCACAAAAAACTTCTATTCATCTTATCCAACTTCGCACAAACGGAATTCGGAAGCCAAGTTGATTGCATAGTATAAGTCGGAATCGCAGAAGTAACAGATTGTATAAGGGTTGCCCTCCCGGCTAGGCTAAGATGTTTCGCTTTCCATGTTGAAAGCCTCTTCTGAACTTTCTCCACTAAACCATTGAACATACTAAGACGGGTTCTTCCATGTATAATAGGCAACTCAATAATTCCTTTCTTTTGCATCCATTTTTTGTTATAAGCCGATGATTTTCTTCGATAATAGGCGTAGATTAATCAGGTTCTTTTATATAGTGAAAAATCAAATAATTAGTGTCGTACAAGTTTACAATCCAAATAATGAGATTAATAGTGGAAAATTGCTTTTTGGATACCATATGATAGACTAACTTACAATTTTGGTACCATTGGATATGAAAATGCAAATTTGGTACTATATGATAGGTTTTCATTGTAATTTTGGTTTCAAACCCAATTTTTCTACAAAGTTAATGGTAATTTACCACCTATAAAATATATGATATTTAATTTATCCCTCTATAATTTGAAAAAAATCAATTTATCCCCTGTAAATTTTTTAATGGAGCAATTTACCCTCTTCAGCGGGAGAGTGTAAATTACTTACCGAAATTGAGAGTAGGGATGCAAACTATTTTATAACATATGGGGATAAATTGTCACATTTATCATACCACATGGGGTAAAATGCCACATTATCATAACAAAAGTGAATAAAGTGTCGCATATAAAAATATCAGGGAGGCGATGTGAAACTTTTACAAAATTTCAGAGGATAAAATGCTCTTTTTAAAACCACGAGGGAATAAATTGAATATTATGTATTTCATAAGGGTTAAATTATCACTAGTTTTGGGGTAACATTGGGTTTGATACCAAAGTTGCAATGAAAATCTATCATATGGTATTAAATTTGCATTTTCGTATTCAATAATACCAAAATTGCAAGTAAGTCTATCATATGATACCAAAAGAGTAATTTTCCCGATTAATAGTTCATATCTTTTTGAAAATAATATACATACCCTTGGATATCTTAGATGCAAAATGCAATGATGTTACGATATGTCTCAAGTGAAAAGCTGTCAAACATTATCAACAACCTTTATTAAGAAATATTATATAGCATGTTTGACCGATCAGTTTGGAAAAAAAATTCTAGGTCGAGGTCGGTTTTAAACCTGAAATAGAACGAGTCGGGTCCAGGTCCGTACCCAATAATTGATAAACATATTGGGTCTAAATCCGAACCCGACCTTTGATAGGCCTAGATAAGAGATTAAACGAAGAAGAAGTTTTAGATGGTGTTTAATAAATATAAGTAAATTAACTTACTAAATATACACTTACAGGGGAATTCTAGGGTGCCGCCACATTGTGTGGTAATACCACATAATGTGATATTAGCGACACATAACGTAGCGACACCCTAGAATTCCCCCTAATCATTTTCAATTGTATGGACGATATGAATCATGAATGAAATTATCCTCGTAGATTCATAGAACCTATGTTCAATTTTTTTTGAAATGAATATAACCCAAATTTGGAAAATTATAAATTGGGCCCAACAGTTGGAATGGGGCCTTTATGTTTGAGTAGTTATAATGATAAGAGAATAAAAGGACAAGCCCATTGAAGAAAACACGAACGATAAGCTGATTGAATTTTAATAAAATCATAATAATTAACTTCATAAATTTCTCTGTTGAAATTATTCCATTAAATACAACCACCTAACTTCACAAAATTTGAAATTATGGCAATTAAATGCGTCTACGCGTGTGTTGGAACCAGAAAATTTAAATAAAATTTATTGGATTAACTTAATTTCCTTGTTACAAAAATTGCAATATATTACTTACTACTCATTCCGTCCCATTTATTTTGTTTCATTTGTTACAATATTCAATTAAACAGTTCAATCTTTTAAGTGACTTATCATATTAAAATTTTCACATTTATGATGTATTAAACCTTTTAATATTAATATATATGGTGTCATATGATATTATCAACTTATTATAGAAATATATTAATTAAATTATTTATTATAATTTTTATAAATTTAGTCAAGTTGACTGGTCAATTGTACAAAAGAATAAAGATAATTAGAACGGAGGAAGTATGAAGTATAACGTGTATAAATTTTAAATATGTACTTATATTACTCACTATGTGTATAACTAACGTATACTTTACACAGTAAGTAGTATAAATATATATACATATATATAATTAAATAAATTAACATGTTCGGATCGAATTTAAACAAGATTTTATAGTCAAACGAGTTGGATCCAATTCATTCACAGCACATAAATTTTGTTACCTTTTCCCAATAACACAAAACGCTCCTTCTTCTACCTTCTTCCATAAATATCTTCAATTAATTTTCTACTCTGTTCTTATCTCTCTACCTTCTTCCTATTGGGAAAAAAAACAAAAACTAAAAATTCAAAAAATATTACAACCCCACCCGCCACACAGCCAAACCCTAACCCCCAAATTTGAGAAGAAGTAGAAAAACAATCGTCTATGTCATAAATTGCATTTCTGTAAAACATTGGTGGATTATAATTTCGATTGCTCTCTCAATTGAAATTTTTAGAAGAACTCATGTGGCAAAAACGAACCAAATCATCAAGTACTCGGATTTACAACTCCTCTTCCCCTAAATTCGCCTGCTCTTCCTTCAAAGACGTCCATACCCTCCTCTCCGACGAAGAAATCGGCGGCGTCGGCGCCGGATATACCCCTGATTCCCCCAAAAGATCTTCCATCTTCCACCGCGTCCGCTGCGCCAAATCCCTACTCCGCACCCTTTCCCAATCCCCATTACCGAAATATGCCGCCGAACCCGAAACAGAAATCCGGATCTCGGGTGCGGAACAAACCGTAGTTGTATACTTCACCAGCCTTCGAGTAATCCGCCCCACGTTCGAGGACTGCAAGGCTGTCCGCGCTATCCTCCGCGGTTTTCGTGTTTCGCTCGACGAGCGAGATCTGTCAATGGACTCCCGGTTCATGGACGAGCTGCAGAGGATCATGGGTCAGCGTGAAAAGTCCAAATTGACCCTACCCAGGGTTTTTATCGGAGGTAGGTACATTGGAGGAGCTGAGGAGGTGCGGCGCCTCCACGAAAGCGGTGAGCTGAAGAAGTACGTGGAAGGGATCCCTGCGGCTCGACCGGGCACGTGCGAGTCATGTGGGGGCCACATGTTTATCCTCTGTCTCGAGTGCAATGGAAGCCATAAGTGTTACAGCGAGAAATGTGGGTTCAGGAGTTGTACCTTGTGCAACGAGAATGGTCTCATCAGGTGCCCTTCTTGTTCCTGTGCACCACTATGAATTACTTTTGTTAAATTGTTAGTTAATAGTACTAATTATTAGTTTTGGGGATAAACATGGAAAAGCAGTCGAGGCTCGGGTCTTTTCATTTAGTTTTTGATATGAGATTTGGGTTTGCTTTCTCATGTGTTTTGACTGATATTTTGACGTAGTTGTGGTGATTTGTGTTGTTTTTCCTTTAGAAGAAGAAAAGGAAGGAGGGGTATTATTATGCTATGTTATTTTTACCACATTTGAGTTGCTTAATTTGTGGGTACTTCACAATGATTTGTTTCTTGAACTTTAGATACCATGTCTTTATTGTTGTTACTTCAGTTTGTTTGTTCTGAATTTATTGTTTCATTGATCATCTATTTAAAGTTCCCTCTTGCTGTTTTTTTTCATTTCTATTTAATGGCGGTTAGCCCCTATAGACGCATTGAATAACTTAACCCCATGTCCAGTGAAAATAGGCATGTTAACCCATAGTGAAAACAAAAAATAGACAAATTGACTTCCTAAGCCTTGCAGTTTCCCAAGATTTGATTTTGATACGCGAACAAACTATAATCCCTTTTTCCTTCGACGGATAATATCTAAATATACATTCTAATATAATAATTAGCATTTGTAAGTTAAAGTTAAAACAAAAATGAAAAATAAACCCCCACCCCATTCTTGGTATTGCGGAGGCCGCCGGTGTGCTGGTTGCCGTTGTGTGACATGGGTTAATTTAGGCCCAGGCTTCTCGTGGGGTCCGTGTTATCTTACGGAAAGCCATAGTTTTGAAGTTGATTCAAAGGATTTTGTGCTTTAGATATGTAATCTCATTCAAACTAATCTTGTTGAGAACAACTTGATCTTTGATGTATGAGAACCTATTCTAAAATCTATCACTTTCCTTTTCCCATTTACTTTGGTGGAAATGGGAAGCCTTCGTATTATGTTAAAACAAAGTGATGATACATGGTGGTGTTGGTATGGGGTAAAAGAGTTAAGTTGAATAACACATTTTTCAAGATTTATTTGAAATGTAACTTATATTCTATTTGTTATCAAACCATGTATTATTCATGTTCTATTTGCTATGTTCAGTAAGTCGAGTTTGAAAGAAAGTTGAAGATTGATTTTGATATTTTTAATCCTCATAGTTAGGTAAAAATTGCACGAGGTTTGTCAGACTTTGACTTGCTTGATGTTTACTAAAAGTGGGAACAATTGTAAATGGATACCCCAACTAGAGGTCCATATTCCAGGCTTTGGTCCCATCTCATGTGCTTGGTCCATTAATTTCTAAAAGTCTTTATGAAAGTCCAGCTTTCTGATTTATTTTGCAATTCTCTTCTTTGTGGTTTAACTTTTTATTTTGATAATAGTGAATGTACTTGTGGATTAGTTATTATTAGCCTTATGTACATCTAAAAGATGCAAAATTATAACATTTTGCTATGTTGATAAACCCCAGATTTGTATTTGACTTAATTAAAGTTTGTTCGGTTTGTTTCATTAGTTAGATTATGTTCAAGCATGGCTATGTTATATGAGAAATTCAAATCAAATTTATTAATATGTTGAATTAAGTTAGTTCATACATATCAGGAGGGAGGGAGGGATTTGATACTATTTTAGGGCTTGTGACCTTTGTAGAGGGCTTCTATTAATGAAGGGTGTACTGGACGATTAGTCAAGTTGCATATTTCTGGCAAGAATTGTAACTTTTGCACCAAACTAAGTCATTAGTCACTTTTAGACTATAAAACTAAATGGAAGACGTTATATTTGGCAACGCAATTTGACCTTGCCCTACACATTTCGATTCATTTGACGATTGTTGGTTGAAATCAAACTCGTGACCTTTATATTCATGCCGTATCTAACTTTTTATGGATAGGGATGTAAACTAGTTGAGTAGAAATGTTCAAGTTTGATAATTGAACTTGAAAATGTATTTGTGCTTAGTTTGATTCTTAAATATTTGAGCACGAATGTGTTCGAATTAAAGTATCGAGTAACTTGATCTTTTTACATGTTTTGTCAATTTTAGCTTAGCGAATCACACTTGAACCAATTTTAAAAGATATTTAAAAAAAAATATGGTTCAATCTTGTTTAATAATATTATATATATGACAAGTTGAACTCAAACGAACCAGTAACCAACAAATTTGAGTGGAGTATAAATACCAGTGTAAAAATTTCCTTTTATATTACTCTTGCATGTTATAAACATATTTTTTATAATGAAAGTTAGATATTTATCAATTGTTATTATTAAATGTGAATACGAAAAAATCATTTCATCTCTGTCATACTATAAACAATTCTCTTTCTAATGTGTTTGCTATAATAAATCGGGATATTTCGTGGAACATATATAAATAAATTATGAAATTGTCTTATTGCAAAAGGATATCTACTTTTACTACAAAAATAATATGGGATCAAACGGGGCTGAATTAGCAACTTTTCGTTGGGGGCAAGCATGTGACGTCTATCGAACAAAATATATTATTATGGAACATAAATATAGAAGATTTAACGGTCTTAGACATGATGACTACATATTATATTAAATCATTAAAGTGCGGGGCAAAATACTATTACTAGATTTGATCGTTCAACAACCAAAGAAATAGGAAGAAGAACAATAATCTAATAGACAAATTTGTAATTTTTGTCATCATATAGATTGGTCAATATGGCTTCTATATCCATATCATCTTCATCTTGGTTCATTTTTTGTATGAACACATTATCACACTCTTTAATCCTAGAGCTTGAGAGTTGATCTCCATTACCAAACTTCTGTTGATCTCCACGACCATGTTAATCAAATTCAGAAGGTTTCTTTTGATTTACAAGCTTTTGCGGATTTTGGGTAAGAAACTTAAAAAATTTTAAAGTTGGATACGTTTGCACGTTTGCTTTGGAACTCGAATTTGGAACATGCATACCGTTGTTAATATTTTCGATCTCCCCTGCAACACATACAAAGTCGGATACATTACATATTATACAGTAATAAAAAATATAGGTGAAAATGTATTTTCTAATCTCAAGTATTGGATCCTCAACAATTTTTATTGATCCGATCAAAAGCATCGTACGAAAAATACAAGAAAATGTAGCTTTTGAAATTATAGAAAAAGAAATTTAGCTTGTCCATTTGTCATTTAGACGTAAAATATTCCCGCGTGTTATTTTTATTACCAACCCAACCTGGTATTTTTTAATTATTAGCCAAAAAAAACCCTAAGTTGAATTACAAATTTTATAGGAAAAATTACAATTATATCCCCACTAAAAATGTAAAAGCACCCCTATTCACCTAAACATTGCCAATAATTCTCCTATAAATTGGCAATAACCACTCCCCTCCCTCCTTACTTAAAAAATTGGCAATAATCATCTATTGATTAATGAAGGAATTTTAGATAAAGTTTTTTGCTAACAAAAGAAGAACATATGAGATTGTTTGTAAATAAAAATATAAAAGGATCTTTTATTTTTTCTAATTCCGCGTACATGAGATATTTATGTCTTTAGCTCTATATCACATAAATAAAAAATTATTGTCGATAATCTCAAACGATTAATTGTACAATGTAACCATTTGTCTAATTAATTAATGTCATACTTATTAATATGCAAACCATTTAGATGAACACCACTAATGATCATCCTTATCATTAACTTTTTTCAGAGTGGTTCCTCTTGTATTCTTTTTTTCATGTTAGTCCTCACTATGAATTATTTGTTTCACTTTGGCCATTTTCAAGTGGTCCAAAGTGAATTAAAGTGCCAAAACAATTTCATGAGGGATTACATTGATAAAGAAACACTTTTATAAGGGACTAAATTGATGAATAAATAGCTTATGAAGGACTAAATTGATATATAAACAGTCTGTGATGGACGAAATTGATACAAAATAATTTTATGATGGACTATAATATAACATTAAAAGTAAAAGACCCCTTGTAAATGATTAAAATGAAACAAATAATTCATAATGAGACTAATATGGGGAAAAAAACACAAGAGAGACCACACTGTAAAAAGTTAATGATAAAGAGGACCATTAGTGGTATTTAGTCATTCACCCATACCATTTTAACCCCATTATACTAAGAGGTTTTGGGTTCAACTCCCAATTATGTGAGTATTTATCTAGTTTGTTACTAGTCTTTGGTAGCTATTGAAATGATTTCTAATGTAATTGATTATGAATATATTTTTTTTGAAAAAAAAAAAAAACCCACCATTCTCATAATTATAATATATTTTAACATTAACTAAAGGAAAAAAATAGAAACACCACCCCTAGGTCGGCCGCATCAACCTCATGAGTTATTGGTTTATATCATACCATACCGTGTTGGCCTGAAATCTAGAGACCTAGGCCGTCATGGCCATGGATATTCACGGTTGGGGTAGGGTTAATACTTTGTATCATTAATATATATTGTTTTTTTTTTCTTTTTCCGTAATGATTTTTCAGTTTAGTCAACCTAAAAACAAAGAACTATATTTGAGGGAATTTTCATCTAACTAATAAACTTAGGGTTAATAAATTTATATTTTAAATTAAGTCGTAAAAGGAGTTGGTTTTAATTTAGATATTATAAATTGTATTATAATTTAGACTAAGTGTACAAATTAATCGAATCATATATTATTTTTAATCAAATAAATGAGCTTTAATACGATTCAACCTCGAGTTTAACGTGATATATATATATATATATATATATATATATATATATATATATATATATATATTAAGTTTTGTTTTTAAATTGTTAATTGTAACTCTGATTTATATGTCATTTATGTATTTTTATTAATATTATTATTATGAGAGTGACGGTGAAAATTAAAAACATAAACCTGCCCCTACCTATTGAAGACGATTAGGAAGGGAAAGAGGAAGAGGGAGGGGGGGAGGGAGTATTTTTGCCCCAACGGCTGAAGATAGCCTTAGGTCTCAAAATGACTATTTGTTTGCTTATAATTTAGCGTACATACAATTTGGGAAGGTACAAGAGCAATGAATCCATATAACCGTTGCAATCATGAGAATGGCAACAAAAATACTTTGAAAAATGTCAAATCTTAAAATGGTTCGGCAAAACCTAATTTGCAACGGATGAAATACTCCATATATCGCGATGAACATCGCAGAGATAGTACGACTCCCACAAACCCACCTCCATATGTATAAAATGTTTGAATTATTTTTAATGTCCATTAGCAATTAAGTATGGTATCAAACGGGGGCAAAACGAGCAAATTTTCATTGGGGGTAAGCATTTGAGGGGGAGGGCTACGTTTATCGAACAAAACATATTATATATGGGATATACAAATGAGTTGCCGGTAAATTTTTGACAAGATTAAATTTTTAAATCTTTAAAGTGCCGATAAATTACTAGTTCGTACTAAAATATCAATTCTTACATTGACGTACAATAATCGAAGGTAGGCAGAACAACAACAACAAAAATCCATCAAAGAAATAGGAAGAACAACAATCCACAAGCCAAATGTTTGATTTCAATCATCAGATAGATTGACATGCATGGCATTAAAGTCCGACTATTTATCTTTGTCGGCTTCATATTGGTTCATCATATCATGGAACTTCTTAATCGCCAAGATTGACAACTGGTTTTTAGTACCACATTGTTCAAATTTAGAGATTTTCTTATGATTTCCGGACTTCTGCATATTTTGAAGACCACGCTCATAAAATTTCAAATTTGGATACATTTGCACCTTGAAAACCTTGGAACTCGAACCTGAAAAATGCCCTGGCACATGATTTGGATAATGTGTATTATTGTTCACAAATTTCTCGAGTTCTTTGAGATTGTTTATTTCGAGTGTATGCTTTTTGAGGTCCACTGCATTCATACACAAAATCGAAATTAATTACAAACTATAGAATAATACGTAATAAGGAGGTAAATTTTCACATTTAATGTTGTAATACATGTTGATGGTCCCATATTTTAACAAATTGCACAAAATTAAGTCAGTCCTATAGAACCGACATTTGTAAACACAAAATTAATTTCTGGGAATCAAAATTTATAGAACTTGAATGCAATTTGCAGAGGAAATAACAATTAATTTGTAATAAATACCGAAATAACAAACAAGGGACACATGGAATGGTTACTTTTGTGGAGCATTTCTTTGTTGAAAACTTTATCCACTTCTTGTTGGAGGGAATCTTTTTCAACCAATAGGAACTTTGGCTTCTCCTTCTGACTTTGCACTAGTGAAATCAGAGCTGATATCATGTCCAACGTACACAGTAATTCAAATTCAGTTACCAAATACTAAATCTTATCAATATATCATATGACTGAAATACTAAAATACACCTACCTTTTATTTTGTCTAATTAGCAAATATTCCCGCGTGTTATTTTTATTACCAACCCAACATGCTAATTTTTAATTATTAGCCAAAAAAACCCTAAGTTGAATAACAAATTTTATAGGAAAAATTACAATTATATCCCCACTAAAAAATGTAAAAGCACCCTTATTCATCTAAACATTGACAATAATACTAAAGACATTTAAACAAATACAAATACTTACTAAATATCGTGTTGGCCTGGAATCTAGAGACCTAGGCCGTCATGGCCATGGATATTCACTGTACTTGAGCCGATGGAGGTTGAGGTGGAAGTCAAGGGGTAGGATTAGTACATTGTATCATTAATATATATTGCATTAGAGGTGTTTGATTGGTTGAAGATGGAGAATAAGGTTGATAAAGAGACTATGGAATTAATGGAGTCGATTATGTGTACGTGGGTGAAGAAGTTGATTGAGGGGAAGAGTAAGGTTGAAGATGTGGTTGATCTTTTAGCGGATACGGATTGTGTTGGTTTGAAGACGAGTTTTAGCGTGATCGAGAAAGTGATTTCGTAGTATTGGGAGTTAGGGGAAAAAGAAGAAACGGTGGCATTCGTTAAAGAGGTGTTGAGGAGAGGTACCTTATGTTTGGATGCAGGAGATAATGATGGAAATAAGGGTGGTCCAGCTGGATACCTTGCTTGGAAGATGATGGTAATTGCTTGTAACTCGAATTTCTAAGTTTATTTAGGTTGTGTTTGATTTAAAATTAAAATAACAATATATGAGACTCAATGTTCTATTAGGAGAAACATTTTTTGGTTTACTCATTCACATTCAAGAACCAGACATTACTTATGTAGATAAGCACTTGAGAATTTATTTGTGGTGTGGCACATGTTAGTAATTAATCCATTTGTGAATGCAAAAATGACTTGTGACATGTTCAATTGATTGTTAATTTCCATTCCGTGTTACTACAATTAATGTTTGTAGTAATTAATCCATTTGTGATTGCAAAATACTAATACTAGTTCTGACCGTTCAACAATCAAAGAAATAGGAAGAATAACAGTAATCCACTAGACAAATTTATAATTTCCATCATCATATAGATTGGCCACTAAGGCTTCTATATCCATATCTTCTTCATCTTGGTTCATTTGTGTGAACACGTTATCACACTCTTTAATCCCAGAGCTTGAGAGCTGATCTCCATTACCAAACTTCGGTTGATCTCCACGACCATGTTGATCAAATTTAGGATGTTTATTTTGATTTACAATCTTTCGCGGATTTTGGATACGAAACTTAAAAAATTTTAAATTTGGATACGTTTGCACGTTTGCTTTGGAACTCGAATCTTGAGCAGGCATACCGTTGTTAAGATTTTCGATCTCCCCTGCAACACATACAAAACCGGATACATATTATATGGTAATAAAAAAATATAGTTGAAAATGTATTTTCTAATCACAAAGTATTGGATCCTCAATAATTTTTATTGATCCGATCAAAAGCATCGTACGGAAAATACAAGAAATTGTAGCTTTTGAAATTATAGAAAAAGAAATTCAGCTTGTCCATTTGTCATTCAGACAAAAAAAAAAAAAAATTGATTGATTCTTTAAAATCAAGCAGGCCCTATTGCTTTTTCTAAAAAAAAAAGGATCAAGCAGACCAACTCACCTCGGATAAGACAATAATAATGGTTTTAAAACCACAATTTTTTTATTCTAGTATTCAAAATATTTTGCATTTTTAGTTTTATCGTCCCCTTTTCACCTAATTTGTTACCATAAATTCAAACTAAGTCAATTATAGGGGAAATAATAATAATAAAACTACTCTATGAAATCAAAAATGCAAAAATGGAAGGAAAAGAGGACAAAATGACCAAGGGTATAATTTCCCATGTAATTTTGCCGAAAAAAAAAAGACTAATTAAGTAAGAAAGATATAGAATGGTTACTATGGTACTGCATTGCTCTCTCGAAAAGTCTCTCTCCTTCTTTTTGGAGGGTTTCAATCTCTAGCGTTGTTGATTTGAGCTTCTCTTGCTCACATTTTAATCGGGAAGTGAGAACTGATATCGTATCCTACATACATGGTAAGTAGAATCCAAATTCACAACTTAAATTGTGCATAACGAACATAATTAATATATTTAAATTTTAATTTCAAACATATGTACCAACCAATCAAACTAAAACTTTTGAAATTAATCGAAATGCAATCCAAATTAAACAAACACTGATATGTTAGCACTTAACATACATAGAACAGTGATACAATTATTGGATCTAACTAAAACATAAATAAGTTACTCGAAACGTCTCGAAGACGGGATTAAAATATTTAAATTTTTTCGAAAGTTTTGATCAAATAAATATTAAAAACTCCCGCGAGTTTTTTTTGTAACTCTTTTAAACATTTAAAAATTTAATATATATACGACAAAAATTTGCTGAAGTTGAAACTAGTATTCTTGTTTAGATTGATTTAAAAAAAAAAAAAAAACATCTGAAAATTTATATATATACGACAAAAACTTGTTGAAGTTGAAACTAGTTTATATTCTCGTTTAGATTGATTTAAAATAGAAACATTTCCTTGTCTTCAGTGAAAACATACATAATTTTTAATCTCATAATTTACCTTCAAAATTCTCGCCTGGTTTTCCATGTAAAGACTATATTGATTTTTTTCCTCTATGGATATCTGAGTAGAGAGCTTGTTTGAATACCTACAACCAAAATTGAAAAGAATTACTTAATTTGCATTCATAAATAGACACACACACACACATATAATATATATTAATGAAGATTTAATTCACCTTGTAAGCTTTTTTCTACCATCCATGTTAGCATCCAATTTGCGTTTACCAAGGTTTGTTTCATTTGATTCCTTAAAACCACCAATGGCACTTTGATATAGAGAGGATGACATGTACTGAGATGGCTGGTCTGAAATATGAATCCCTGTGCTTCGATTTTGACAAGCAAAAGAATCTAAAACCAGCTTGTCCTTGTTAGAGCTTGGATTTAGAGAGCTTGACATGGACTGAGGTGGCTGGTCCGAAATCTGAATACCCTTGCCTTTGTCAAGTCTTGCACCAAGATTTGAGTAGTTGTTGATGCTTTCCATTTCTATAAAATGATAATCTTCTGCAAAAAAAGAAAAATGGAGTTATATTAGTAAAAGTTAAGGAAACAAAAGGGAAATTTTACAAATGTGTATGAATGAAGAAAATACCCTTAAAATGTGTACTGAAGCAGTGTAAGAATGCACCGGATGTACCTCACTATAAATACAGTGAAAAATGATGCCCTATAACAAACTGATATTAATGTTTAGTTGTTGCCAGTAAATTTTTTGTTTGTATACATATGATTCAATTCCTACGATTTTAGTAAGTCAAATTTTGGACTTTTGGTAAGTTAGTTCCTAAGTCAAATGCCTAATGTGCAGCTTGCCCTGTGATATGAGAATATATATTTTTTGCCCCCTATGATATATAATAAGGAGTATTTTGACAATATTTTACTCTATGATATACATAAATGAGGACTTTACTAGGAGCGGAGTCATTTGAAGTCCTATTTTAAAAAAAAAATAGGTTTCTATGTATGTATATATGTGTTGGTATATATATTATATTTGTAAGCAACTTGAAGCTAAAATTTGGTTAATTTAACTATATATTTTTTTATTCGATTGATTAATTTCGTGTTTGTTTGTTATTATTGTCGTATCGCATTCAAATGCAATTCAGTAGTTGATTTCTTGGGGCATAAATGATTTTGACTTTTAAAGATTAAATATGTTATAAGAATAAAAATAACACAAATAAATGTTAATTTGAAATGTCTAGACATTGAATTATGTATAAAATGTTTTGAATTATTTTTAATGTCCATTAGCAATAATCACAAAGGAGTTACCGGTATGTCATATCATAGTTTCGCACTCTTAAATTTTTGACAAGATTAAATATCTAAATCCTTAAAGTGCCGATAAAGTACTAGTTCGTACTAAAATATAAATTCTTACATTGACGTACAACAATCGAAGAATTAGGCAGAACAACCACAACAACAGTCCATCAAAGAAATAGGTAGAACAACAATCCACAAGCCAAATGTTTGATATCAATCATCAGAGAGATTGACATGCATGGCATTGAAGTCCAAATATTTATCTTTGTCAGCTTCATCTTGGTTCATCACATCATGGAACTTCTTAATCGCCATGATTGACAACTGGTTTTCAGCACCACATTGTTCAAATTTAGAAATTTTCTTATGATTTTCGAACTTCTGCAGATTTTGAAGACGACGCTGATAAAAATTCAAATTTGGATACATTTGCACCTTCAAAATCTTGGAACTCGAACCTGTAAAATGCCCTGGCACATGATTTGGATAATGTGTATCATTGTTCACAAATTTCTTGAGTTCTTTGAGCCTGTTTATTTCGAGTGTATGCTTTTTGAGGTCCACTGCATTCATACACAAAAGCGGAATTAATTACAAACTATAGAATAATACGTAATAAGGAGGTAATATTTCACATTTAATGCTGCAATACATATTGATGGTCCCATCTTTTAACAAATTGCACAAAATTAATTCGGTCCTATAGAACTGCATTTGTAAACACAAAATTAATTTCTGGGAATTCAAAATTTATAGAACTTGAATGCAATTTGCCGAGGATATAACAATTAATTTGTAATGAATACCGAAATAACAAACAAGGGACACATGGAATGGTTACTTTTCTGGAGCATTTCTTTGTTGAAAACTTTATCCACTTCTTGTTGGAGGGAATCTTTTTCAACCAATAGGAACTTTCGCTTCTCCTTCTGACTTCGCACTAGTGGAGTCAGAACTGATATCATGTCCTACGTACACAGTAATCAATTCAGTTACCAAATACTAAATCTTATCAATATATCATATGACTAAAATACAAAAATACACCTACCTTTTGTATTGTCTAATTAGCAAATATTCCCGCGTGTTATTTTTATTACCAACCAAACTTCCTATTTTTTAATTATTAGCAAAAAAAAATCCCTAAGTTGAATTACAAATTTTAGAGGAAAAATTACAATTAAATCCCCACTAAAAAATGTAAAAACACCCCTATTCACCTAAACATTGACAATAATTTCCCTATAAATTTGCAATAACCCCCTCCCTCACTTAAAAATTTGGCAATAATCATCCATTGATTATAAAGGAATTTCATATGAAGTTTTTTGCTAAAAAAAGAAGAACATATGAGATGATTTGTCAATAAAAATATAAAAGGATCTTTCTTTTTTGGTCAGTTCTGTGTACATGAGATATTTATGTCTTTAGCTCTATATCACAAAAATAAATAAAACATATTGTCGATTATCTCAAACGATCTATTGTACAATGTAATTATTTGTCTAATTAATGCCATAATTATAAATAGGCAAACCATTTGGGTAAACACCACTAATGATCTTCCTTATCATTAACTTTTTACAAAGTGGTCCCTCTTGTATTTTTTTTGTATGTTAGACTCTACTATGAATTATTTGTTTCACTTTGTCCATTTTCAGGTGGTCCACAGTGAATTAAAGTGCCAAAATAATATTATGAGAGACTAAATTAATGAAGAAACAAATTTATGAGGGACAAAATTGATAAATAAACAGTTTATGAGGGACTAAATTGATACGAAATAAATTTATGAGGGACTAAAGTATAAAATTAAAAGTAAAAGACCCCTTGTAAATGACCAAAGTTAAACAAATAATTCATAGTGCATGGAGACTAACATGGAAAAAAAACACAAGAGGGACCACACGGTAAAAAATTAATGATAAGGAGGACCATTAATGGTATTTACCCATACCATTTTAACCCCATTATATTAAGAGGCATTGGGTTCAACTCCCAATAATGTGAATATTTCTCTGGTTTGTTATAGTCTTTGATAGTTATTGAAATGATTTTTAATGTAATGAGCGATTATAAATGTATTTTTATTTTAAAAAAAAACCCACCATTCGTATAATTATAATATATTTTAACATTAACTAAAGGACAAAAATAGAAAAACCACCCCTAGGCCGACCGCATCAACCTCATGAGTTTTTAGCTTATACCATATCATACCGTGTTGGCCTGAAATCTAGAGACCTAGGCCGTCATGGCCATGGATATTCACGGTACTTGAGCCGATTGAGGTTGAGATGGGAGTCAAGGGGTAGGATTAGTACATTGTATCATTAATATATATTGCATTTTTTTTTCTTAGAAACAAAGAACTATATTTGAGGGTATTTTCATCTAACCTATTTCTAATTAAACACCTAAATGGAAAAAGAAGACAAATGTGCTTCTTTGTAGTTTGTTGCTCCAAAAAGGAATAAGAATAAAAGATTTTTTTTCCCCTTTTTATTAGAAGGATGTTAAGTTAAAAGTACTACTCACTCCGTACAAATAAAGATAAATTAGAATTTCAAACATTCCTGCCCGAACCAAACTTTTGAAATCAATTCAAATCTAGTCCAAACAGACCCTTACACGTTACCATACACCGAGGAGAATACAATTATTGAAATTAACTCAAATATCGGTGACTTACTGTGAAACACCTCAACGACCGATGTGTGTTTTAAAATATAAATTGAGATTTGGTTTAATTTCTTGCTATATTTTTTGTCAATAAATTTTAAAAATGTTTCGAGATACTCTTTTCTAAAAAAGTTCGGAAACATCTAAAAAATTTATTATATAAAAAACATGTTTTTTTGGTTAAAAAAAAAAACATGCTTAAGTCAAAAGACTTTATATTTGATTTCAAGTAATTCAAAATAAAAATATTTTCATGATTTTACTAGAAATATATTGAAATTTAAATCCATTTTTATTTCTACGTACCTAAGCTCAAATGATCGATCGATACAGATGAATTGTACCAAAAAAAAAAAAAAAGAACTTACCCGTAAAAGTTCTGCCTTCTTTTCCATATCAAGAATATACTGAGCTTTCTTTCCTCTAGATCTCTGAGCAGAAAGCCTGTTTGATAAAGTCCTACAACCAAAAATGAAATTGACAGAGTTAGTTTGCATGCATATACATATATGTATGCATAATATAAATTAATGAAGATTTAATTGACCTTCTAAGCTTCTTCATGTCCATATTAGGATCCGGTTGGCGTTTATCATATTTTAGTTCCTTTTCAGTTGTTTCCTTCAAACTAACAATGGCACTTGGATATAAAGAGCCTGACTTGAACCGAGGCGACCTGTCTGAAATCTGAATACACTTGTTTAGATTCAACTCTGATCTAGGATTTTTTTCGTTCAAAACAAACTTCGTAAAAGAATCTAAAACTTTTTCCTTGTGAAAACATGTCTCGAGATTCGAATGGTAAAGCTCCAAACTCAATTTTTCAGTTGAATTCTTAATGCTTTCCATTTCTTCAGTAGTAGTATTATAATTTTCTGCAAAAAGAAAAAAAAAAGGGTAAAATATAAGCACAAGTTAAGAAGAGAAAAGGAAAATCATTTTTGGAAATGAAAATGATGGATGAAGAAAGTACGTACCCTTGAAAGGTATGTCAAAATAGTGTAGGAATGCAAGGGTTGTAGGATGCTTATATATACACAGAAAAATGGCCAAAAATGAAATGTTTTTTAATGTTTGAGTATTGACAGCAAATTTTTGTTAAAATATATGCATATTTTTGGTATGTAAAATTTTATTACATGGCCTAACTTTTTAGTACCTACTAAATCAAATGATAAATTGTATTCTTGAAATTCCTAGTGTTTTCATTTTTTATTATCAAATGCACCTAAATGAATTAAATAGTTTATTTTTCACGAAATGGGGGCAATTCTTCCAATATATATTAGTTTAAAATTGAAATAACCAAATAAGTAGAAAATATAATATTAATTTTCTTAAGAAATAGAGATATATTGCCAATTGATTAACAAAATAGGAGATGTATTGATTGAGAATATTTTTATTGACGTGGTATTTAATGTATAATAATTGTGAGGTGTACAATCGTTCACTTACCATTTGACCGTGAACTTGCTTTGTAACGATCCAAGCCCCCGGGTTGGGTCGTATGTGGTCCCACCCCTAACTTCGGTTCGGGCATACACTAATATTCTGACTAGTATTTTTTAAACACAATAATTCAAATACACTGTCATAAAACTCAAAACAATGTTATATGCCGAAGTGGGGGCAATCTTCAAAATAAGTGCAAGCCGCGCAATAACAAGTACCCAAAAGAAACTTAGTTTTAAGTACTAAACAAGCAACCATACAAAGCATAACAACATAGTGAAATCAAAGATAACATTTGGACGACCCTCGACGACCGACATACATGATCTCGGAGACAGACATCACCAACTCTAAACATCAATACCTAGAATACATGTATCTGAAAAATAAGGAAACGCGAATGGCGTAAATTAATCGTCCAACTTAGTGAGGTCGTATTGATGCGTGAATGTAGCATAATCTACGTAAACGACCATAAATATACAATTCGGTAAATAATACACATACAAAATAAATTTAACACATAAACTAAGTAGCCAAGAGTTGTTGATGTTGTCCTCCTATTACCCTACAGTCCATAATTTGATGCCCCTCTCCCACACCCCCGCCGAAAACTCCAAGTAAGGAGCTACCTTACGTAATTGTGCGCATTAACGTCGAATGTCAGTAATTTGACATTCACTTCCTAAGTGTAACCTTCATACTTGATTTGTTAAGTCGGGTCTATAGTGGATCGAGGTAACCCTTCAGCCCTAACTTTCCAGGTTAACAACGAGTCCACACACCAAGAATATGGCCCACACAATAATTGCGCACAATACAATATAATAACAATCCATTAATCGAAATCAATAAATAACTCAATAACAGTTCAATACACAATATCAAGGACACATAAATACATAGACATTAACATATCAATTCAACACGGTACTTCGTCCTATCGGTCTAGTTCTTCATTATCTAGAGTGACTAAAACAACGCTTAATCGAACACACTATTGGGTCGTTGTCGATGTCAAAGCCACGTTCATAGCTTGGACTTTTATGTCCAGATTAAAGGTTCCTTGGCTCGGGCAGGATTCGTGGTAATCGTAGCCACGAGTAAAAGTGACTTGAACTTGACCGTTCAAGATGCCCCTAACTATTGAAGACGATTAGGAAGGGGAAGGAGAAGGGGAATAGGGAAGAGAGAAGAGAGAGAGAGAAATGGAGTATTTTTGCCCCAACGGCTGAAGATAGCCTTAGGTCTCAAAATGACTATTTGCTTGCTTATAATTTAGCATACATACAATTTGGGAAGGTACCAGAGCAATGAATCCATATAACGGCTGCAGTCATGAGAATGGCAACAAAAATACTTTGAAAAATGTCAACTCTTAAAATGGTTCGGCAAAATCTAATTTACAACGAATGAAATACTCCATATATCGTGATGAACATCGCATAGATAGTACGACTCCCACAAACCCACCTCCATATTTCTCTAGTGAATATATTTTTTTTTTTCTTGAAATGACATTGGCATCGTTGCTCTATTGTTGGGATACCACACAATTTAGTCTAATTGTTGTTCGTATTCCTTGTATTGATTCAAGTTTATAGGGCACACCAAAAAAAAAAAAGAGTTCGTAGCGCACTAAAAAGTTATACTTGCTCACGAAATACCACATTACTACGAGTTTTTGGCATTTTGCACCCTCGAATTATAGGGTTTTGGCACTTTGCACCCTAACTTAAATATTTGGCACTTTGCACCTTGGAAATATAATTTATTTGGCACTTTGCACCCTAGTGTGTGTTTTAATGAGAAAATGCATTGATTGAAGGGTATAATAGTTATTTTCAATCTTTTTTTTTTCACTTTGCACCTTTGCAATATAGATTTTTCACCCTTAAAATATAATGTTGGCATTTTGAACCCTTAAATTATAAAATATTAGCATTTTTCACCCCGATTTAGATTTTTTGGTACTCTGCACCCTAAAAATATAATTTGGATGACATTTTGCACCCTAATTTATTTTTCTCAAAAACAAAAAGCAGACTCATGAATGTCGGTGATGTAGAGATAAAATGGTCATTTCTATGCACAAAAATCATAAACTTGTTATTCTAAATTTATTTTACTTTACAATAACTTATTTTAACATTTTCTCTCTGTAAAATTTAGATTAAAAAAAAGACATTGTCTTCATTTTATTTTCAAGATCCTCAAGATTATTTACTTTATATCTAAAATACACGTTTACATATCTAACATATTATTATATTTCATGTTATTTATATAATTTAGATTATCATATTAAGTCGGGGTTGAAAATGCCAGAAATTATATATTTTGGGTGCAAAATGCCAATATTCTATAGTTTAGAGTGCAAAATGTCAAAATCTATACGTTTAGGGTTTAAAGTGCCAAAAATATTAAAAAATAAATATTATGCTCTTCAATCAATTAATTTTTTATTCAAAACACACACTAGGGTGCAAAGTGTCAACTAAATTGTATTTTCAAGGTGCAAAGTGCCAAAACTTTTAACTTAGGGTTCAAAGTACCAAAACCCTATAATTTCAGGGTGCAAAGTGCCAAAAGTCCCATCACTACTAATATTTAAAATATAGAAACCCAAGTGGGGGATAAAAATCCTTTTTTCCACCTTAATCTAAAAAACAACTTGATAAACAAAAATAAAGTTGACATCAACCTTTTCTTTTCCTTTTTCTTTTTTTTTTTCTTTTTTGATAATTGACATCAACTTTTTAAATTGTTGGGAGGCTTAAATCAAACAAATGCTGCGTCTTTCAGCGGTCAGAACTTAATTCTTAAATTCTTGTTCAGCACTCTCTCTCTCTCTCTGTGTTAAATATCTAAACTCATGTGAGAATTTAGGGATTTGGTTCAAGAAACCAGTTTTTCTTTTTTCCTTTCCCCTAACGTTTTTTTTTTTTTTTTTTTTTTTCAAAAAAAATGGCCTCCATTAGTCGGATTCCCGGTGTAAGCAACTTGGTGTTGGCTTACAGTCCGGCTTCAAATCACTGCAGCATATTTTTCTCAACTAATCATCAACCTAACAAGGTCAAAATTCAATCTCGCACAAAAATTTCAACAGGGATAGTCAAAGGTACGAACAAAACCCTTAAATCAGTTCAATTAGATGTTTTCATGACCAGTGACGATGAAGATGAAATGAGTGAAGGGTTTTTCGAAGCAATCGAGGAACTCGAACGAATGGGTCGAGAACCTTCCGATGTTCTCGAAGAAATGAACGACAAATTATCATCCCGCGAATTTCAGCTGGTTTTAGTCTATTTCGCACAAGAAGGGAGGGATTCTTGGTGCGCATTAGAGGTGTTTGAGTGGTTGAAGAAGGAGAATAAGGTTGATAAAGAGACTATGGAATTAATGGTGTCGATTATGTGTACGTGGGTGAAGAAGTTGATTGAGGGGAAGAGTAAGGTTGAAGATGTGGTTGATCTTTTAGCGGATATGGATTGTGTTGGTTTGAAGACGAGTTTTAGCATGATTGAGAAAGTGATTTCGTTGTATTGGGAGTTAGGGGAAAAGGAAGAAACGGTGGCATTCGTTAAAGAGGTGTTGAGGAGAGGTATCTCATGTTTGGATGCAGGAGATAATGATGGGAATAAGGGTGGTCCAGCTGGATACCTTGCTTGGAAGATGATGGTAATTGCTTGTAACTCGAATTTCTAAGTTTATTTAGGCTGTGTTTGGTTTCAAATTAAAGTAACAATATATGAGACTCAATGTTCTATTAGGAGAAACATTTTCTGGTTTACTCATTCACATTCAAGAACCAGACATTACTTATGTAGATAAGCACTTGAGAATTGATTTGTGGTGTGGCACGTGTTAGTAATTAATCCATTTGTGAACGCAAAAATGACTCGTGAGTTGTACGATTGATTGTTAATTTCCATTCCATGGTAGTACAATTAATGTTTGTAGTGTTGCTTGAGAAAGACGCACATTGGTTACATTCTTGTTTTGTGTATTATAGTTTACTTGGTAGGTAACTATAGGAGTGATTTGGGTTTCGATTCGGTGTTTGCTTCCATGACGTTTGTCTTCGATATATTGCACAACATTTAGGGTGGGATCATATATTTAGTTGTCGAATCTATAAGAAGTCAAAGAATATTTTCCGGAACATATAGACTAGGTTATATGTGGGTGAAAAGGTTAAAATGTCCAAGTAAGGGTGGAACCAACATCTTTTTGTTGGGAAGTGAGCTTTTTTTTAGAGCCACTCCCATTGGGAGATGAAAGGGGTAGAAAGCTAAATAAACCATCAAAAGCCTAAGCAAAATTATCTCAATCAGCTTGATTGAAATCAAGAGAAGACATAACTAGACACTTCTATTTATGTCTTCTATTTATGTCTTAGGACTTCTAGGTGACAAAGAATGATAAGTCAAATACTAAACTTGATTACTTAGGACTCCGAATGTGTGACATGGTGTTGGCCCAAGAATGTCATCTTCATTGTCAAGGTGGTCAACCTATTTTTATTAGTTACCCTTTCAAGAATTTTGAAGAGGTCCGGAAACATGGCAATGTTTAAGGCATCAATTCACTTGCAACTGTATGTTTAGTTTTTTTTTTTTTATTGGATGATTATCTTTCATCTGAAAAAAATAAAGAATCTATTGGACATATGATAGTATCTTTCCCATTACAAGTTAGAAGAGAAGACTACTGAATGTTGTTGTTTTCCATAGTTTATCCTGAACTATGGTTTCTTACTCAAACAAAGAAATATGAACTTCTACACTATGCCTCAAAATCATTTTTCTTTGAATAACAAATTATTTGTTTTCTTTTATCTTATTTTCATATCTTTGTTCTTTCAGGAGGAAGGAAGCTACATTGATGCAGCCAAGTTAGTCATTCACCTCAAAGAATGCAACTTAAACCCAGAAATCTATAGCTACTTAATCGCCATGACAGCCGTCGTGAAAGAACTAAATGAATTCGCAAAGTCTTTACGCAAATTAAAAGGTTTCACAAAATGCGGTCTAATCACCGAACTAGACATGGAAAATAATGGGCTCATCGAGAAATATCAAGAAGATCTTTTGGCCCATGGGCTTCGTTTATCTAAATGGGTTATCGAAGAGGGAGGCCCATCACTTCACGGAGTGGTCCATGAAAGGCTTCTAGCTATGTACGTTTGTGCTGGGCGCGGACTCGAGGCCGAACGAGAGTTATGGGAAATGAAACTCGTGGGCAAAGAAGCCGATGGAGATTTATACGATATCGTGTTAGCCATTTGTGCTTCACAAAACGAAACCGGTTCTATTAACCGATTGCTTACTCGGATGGAAATTACAAGTTCTTTAAGGAGAACGAAAACATTTTCATGGTTATTGAGAGGTTATATTAAAGGTGGCCATTTTAAGGATGCAGCAGAGACAGTTATTAAAATGCTCGATGTGGGATTGTGTCCGGAATTTCTAGATCGAGTTGCTGTGCTGCAAGGATTGAGTCGAAAAATTCAACTATCGGGTAATGTTGATGTTTACCTTAATCTATGCAAACGTTTGTCTGATGCGAATTTGATTGGGCCTTGTCTTGTTTACTTGCATTTAAGGAAACATAAGCTTTGGGTTATTAAAATGCTGTGAGAAGATTTTACATGTATTGTCCAAGGATTGATGATTGTGAATACTTAATGTGTATATCTATATGTATAGATGTCTAGTATATAGAATGTGTAAATAATAAGGAGGCATGGGGATCCTGTAAGTTTGAGGAACTGGTTCCGTGCCAAGGCATGCTATTAGGGGCTTCTCCATTTTTATGCTGTTGTATGAATCTTTTTCTTCTTGATAGAAACATGGTATATCATCATTGTATCTTTGGACTTCTGTCACTTGTGATCGATTTTACCAATTTTGTTTGTAATGACTGAACATTCTTGTAGAAGGTTTTGTAGGATGCTTTAAATTTGAGTCATTTGTAGGATCCCAAGTTCCCCTAGTTCTGATGACCAGATTCATATGAATCGTTTGGAAGAGATACACATCAGTCATATCCGAAATTCAGAAGCAGAGCTATGGATTGGTTTGGTTTTGGCTTAAAAAATATGGTTTGAATGTTTTTAGTGAAACCTTTGGGATTGAAATTTCGTTTGAATTTAGTTTAGATGTTCGGTTTTGTGATTTTAAAAAGTTAAGATATGAATGGGTTGATTTTGAATATTGGGGTTTTAGTAGGAAGATTATATGGTAGTGACAAATCAATGTTTTAAGAGTAATTTACTTTCAAAACCCCTCATTTTAGGATATATTACAAAATCACCTATTATTTCTAATATTACAAAAATACCCTTTTTATTTAACTATCATTAGTTAAAATTGACGGAAGTTGGCTAATGTCTACAATACCCTCCTTTATTCTGTATATTTACAAAAATAAATGGAAAAAACAAGAAAAATTGTAGTTCAATGAATTGAAAGAAAAAGAAAGGTACAATCACTTTCTAAACATACCTTTCCCTTCAACCAAACGCGACCTGGACCCTGCCCTCCTAGCTTACTTGTGCGATGTCGGCTCCACTCCTTTGAGACAAGTTGGTGCGGAGGATGGTGTCCATAACCAGGGCGGCGGCGGCAGCGGAAGTGTCTCTCCATGATCGATTTGCAAACTCTTGAACGTGGCCCACTTGCCACAATTGCTGCCTCCAAGTACGTATAAACTTGCCTACCCCTTAGCGTTGGAGCTCCGCCTTGGATCGCACGAGGACACTGGCCGGGTGGGGTGGGGTGGGCATGCAAAAGGCCGGGTGGGTTGGGTCCGGGGTGGTGGTGGTAGTTTTTTTCAAATTAATTTTTTTATTTTATTTTATAAAAATGTAAAATAAGAAATTATATGTAAAAATAAGTTTTACTACTATAGATATTGAAATATTATTTTATTGAATATTTTACATGAATGGTTTATAATTCTGTTAAAATACTCTTGATTAATGTTATTGAGATTTTATATATTGAAAATTTTAAATAGAAATATTTACTTAAATAAAAATAATTCATTTCTTTGTTTCATTGAAAATTTTAAATAGGCGTTTTTATTTTTGCAAAAAAAATAAATTAATAGTGTTATCGAAATTTTGAATTGATACAACTATAAAAGTCAAAAAATGTTAATGATTTTTTAATCAATATTTTTTTTGCTTCTATTTTATTTTATAAAATTATTTTTGAAAAATCTTAATTGTTATATTTAAAAATTAAAATGTGTATAACAAAAATACCACATAAATTATAAAAGAAAACATTACAATTAACGTCTTGTTGACCATGAATTGAGGCCAAAACGAGACTAAATTCAGTCAAATTACTTTCATATTAACCCTAAAGAATTTCTCATTCCGATAGAACAACAAATGCACAAATATTATGAAGAAAAGTTTATTATCGTTAATAACTAAAAATATATACATGTACATTTTCAAACCCCAAAATAAAGTATTATTTTAATAATAACTTAAAACACTCAATGTCCCATAAAAAATTCATTTGCCCATTCAAACCGATATTTTCATTAATTTTTAGGAGTATCCTTTTACATAACATTATTCATCATTTTCTTTTGTAGAAAACATTATTTTATCATAATCGATCACAAAAAATATAATACACATTCTAATATTCAAACCACAAAAAGAAAAGACTTATTATCATAGACGTACTTGGTCAACTATTCTTTTTAAAAGGTAAAGATGTTTAACTTTTTAAGCTAACATATATTTTGGCAACAGTTGGTATGTCATGCATGTATAGAAACTGCAAATATAGAATATCATCTAAAAAAATAGAACAATACCCTTGTAACAAGAAATGTCAAAAAAGAGAACTAAGTCGGCCAAGTCCATGGGTACTTTTTGTCTTAAAAAAAAGTTCTCTAATTATAATAACAAAATCACAACCACTTAAAATTTAAATCCTCTAAATTATCTAATTTTGTAAAAAAAATAAATCCACTAATCTAAACCATCTAATGTTTCACAAAATTTAAATCCTCTAGTTTTAACCATCTAAAGTTTTACAAAATTCAGATCCTTTAATTAACCATCTAATTTTGTACAAAATTTAAATCCTCTATTCTTAATAAATAATGTTGTACAAGAGTATTAACATAACATATAATTGATTAAATAAAAAAGATTAATATTTCTAAAGTAATAAATTGCGTCTTAAAACTGCGATAAGCAAGTAAAAAAAGGGATAAACTATTACTCGAAAGTGATTAAATAGAAACTTAAAAAAAATGTCTCTAAAGGATCAACTATTACAAAATTTGAGTGTATGATATAAAATGTCTCTCAAGGGTTCTCCATACAAATAGTATTCAATTTTAACTTTGAAAAGACTATTACGTCCTTGAATAAATGAAACCAAAAATTTAACATATTTACAGTTTAGCCCTTCCGTTTACAAATCCCTCTCATTTATTTTTTCTCATCTCACACGTCGCACGCCGGCAGCGGCAACGATTCTGATATCTTGACCCGTTGCACAATGTCGACGACGATGCTCTCCTCTCACTCCGTCGCCCAAGGCAAGCGTTATACGGTGATCGAGACGGAACTGAGAAGCAAAGACCTGGTGCCCAAACTAAGACCACGAAGGTCTCTCACTCACCGCGCCACGCCAATGCTTCGCTCCGGTGATTTTCTTTAAGACCTAGGGTTTTAATTTTTGTCTCATTTTTTAATTGCTTATGAATATTAATTTATTTCCATTTACAGTAAATTAAACTTGTATTTGAAGATTTCTATTCAAGTATTCTGGTGCAACTGGGAAGGAGATTGCTGCACTGGAAGAGGTAGTGCACCAGTATTGATTTTGTTTTTGAAAATTGCTGATTCTCCCCTTATTGCAGATTCTCAATGGATTCCAGAGTTGAAAGGGATGTTGAAAGTCGGAGCTTTGCACATTGAATCAGGTTTGTCTTCTGGTGATACAACTTTGGATTTTGCAGAAACCATGGAGGAATTGGAAAGGTTTTCTGATAAGCAAGTATTAAAAAGGGTATTTAAGTATTTTCTTGTTAAGCATTGTAAATATGGGGTGTTGTTATGCTCATGTGTTTGTGTCATTGGATAATACGGTTCCTCGAAGAAGAATAATAGACAGTCCTAGGTGTATCATATATTTATAAACTACAATAAATTATAAATTACTAATGTTTGAATAAAGTAAACAACCCTACTTCATTTATTTGTATAGGAGAAGAAAATATTATGTAAAAGTACTTGATATTTATTATCTGATGCGCTTCATTTTCACCTTTTTTCAGATAGGAAAAAGTACATTTATTCGATAAACTGCCATTAGCATTACTTTCATCCTGTGTTTTGAGTTATATTGCCATTAATAAATGGAATATTACTCTATCTAGAATGCTGCAAAAGGGCAGCAGAGATATGATATGAAACCACAAAAAGTAACAATTCCTTTTAAAGTAAATTATATATAACTTAAATAGAATTCATATCCTGATGAAAGACATAAGTTGATCAGCAGTCCTACTCAACATGTATGACTCAGGATCTCTATTTATTTACGTTAGTGATGAACAAGTACCATATCCTAAACACTGAAAATTATTGAACTCTATATATGCTTTGTTTTGAAATTAAGTTGATCACACTCTTGAAAACAAAACTGCTAGCTCTTCTCTAAAATGCTCCCAACAGAATTCACTAAAATGCTTCTTCTTCTTGAATTATTAATCTGTCTTTTGGCATACTCGATACTGATTGCAACAGCAGCCAACACTGAAGATTTGGATTGTCAGACAAATGTTAGTTAGTTGATCTTGATGATGTTCAATTAGTAGTATTTTACTAGCTAATCTATATAGTTATGTGCTTCAAAACATATCAATTTAATTACTTTTCTTTATATTGCTAATTAATAAGATGAGTTAGCTTGTATTCTAATGTGATTTTAACATATGTGAATCTGCAGGCATACATTGTATACATGGGAGAGAAACAACCCAACCATTTGGAACTAATCACTTCATCCCACCATGAAATGCTTGCTTCAAACTCAATCCTTGGAAGGTGTGTGTGTGTGTGTGTGTGTGTATATATATATATATATATATTTAGCTAGGACATTTTTTTTCCTGTAACATGAATTATTTTTCGTTGTTGCTGACACTGAAATTATATATATGCAGTGAAGAAGCAGCATTGGAATCTATGATATATAGCTACACATGGATTTTCGGGTTTTGCAGCCAAAATGACCACGTCTCAGGCCAAAGATGCTGAAGGTAAATAGGTTGGGTTATTTTTTGAATTACAAAATGTCATCCTTATTCTTGTGGTTTATAGATTGCAATTGTTTTTGCTCCCAAATGACAATTATGCCCTTTTATACATTTTATTTGAAAATCAATCCCCTGTTTCCTTCCGAAATTGCAATTTTATTCACCATGGGTCTGTTGCGATTGGTGCGTCCTAAAAAATGATTTTCAAATCAAATATGGTGCTCAAAATCGGTGTTTTTATCAAACGGAAGTGTAGAATTTCCAAACATTTCCACAATTGGATGATCCCCAGTTGATGAATGTAAGAGTTTTAATTTACAGAGGGTGATGTTCAAATGCAATCCTCAAATTCATACGGGGAGGCTGGGGGTTGGGTTGGGTTGGGGTGGGGTGGGCGAGGTGCTGGGATAGGTGAGGTGCATGGTTATTAAGTTATTCTTTTAGTTTTTGTAATTAATTATTTTTCTTGTTTATTTAGTTTAGTGTATTATTTTGAATTTTTTATACTGTATGCACTATAATACAAAATTTCTGCATTAAATTTTCACAAGGCATTTCTTTTTGCCTATTTATGCATCACAAGGTTAAATTAGCCATTCTGATAGTATATCATAAGGGGTTATTTATGATTGTTCATTTGGTAATTGATTTATCAAGAGGGAATGTGCTGTTAACATCTTGTGTTTTTTCTTCTCGTTTACTTGTAAATAAAAAAAAAAGTCTATCTGGCTCTATAAATTGGTAGATCTGGTTGAAGCTTTATATTTTGAGTGTTATTAATGTTAAAACGGACAGTGTACACACTGTCTTGTTACATGTACAAGTTGAAAAAGACAGTTTAGTTTATCGTTTGTAATTACTTAGAATTTTGGAGAATATATGTATGTTGATGTGAAGGTAAATTCCTTAACTACATCTTATGGAGTCATTTTTCCAAATTCCTCATCCAAAATTTTTGAAGTTGTAGAAAAAGACACGAAAGTTTATTGAACTTTGGGCTGCTCAGTCCATTTCCACAAATTAAGGGTTCTCATTTTATTGGTTCTGGTTCATAATCTAATGATCATCCATCATTGTAAACTATAAGTGTTCTCACGATAATGAATCTTGTCTTTAATTAGAAGTAGCAATAGTTGTTTTATTCAATTAAAGTTACTGGATTCATATTTTCTAACATAACGTTTTATAAATTGTTCTTGTAGAGCTACCTGGTGTGGTTAAAGTCTTCCCGAAAGCTTCTACAAGTCACAAACAACTAGGAGTTTCGATTACCTTGGCCTTTCCCCGGATTCCGCAACAAATCTTTTGCATGATGCCAACCAAGGAGATGGTGTTATTATTGGAGTCATCCGGCTGCGGTGCTGGCATAGTGCGTACCATGCCCTGATGAATATCTAGGTGATATGAACTCCCTGTTTCGGGTTCCACTGTATGGCTTTTCACCGCCAGCTATGAAGCCTACCGAGCCCCGATCAGTTTTCTGTTGCAGTGTTTTTTGTGATTAAACTGATCTCCAGATTGACAATAGCCCTTCCATTTAGCAGGGATTGGCCCTAAGCCTTTGTCTGAGAATGATCCGACTTTGGGTAAGCCCAGAATATCTTCAAAACCTTAGGGATTTAGTGGGGCCTGCGAACACGAATATTAATCTGATTCGGCTTTTTTAGGCTTAATGTTTGTGTCTCTTTACTATTGCAGCTTCTAGACTTATTTTTCTTTTGTTTAGGCTTAATGTTGATGCACTGAAGATTTGGTTCTAAATTGAATTACAATGGTTAAAGCTTAGCTTTAACAAAGTTCTGGTTCGCAGATATATTGAATAGTGATTATAATCATGCTTTTCTTTTTTATTATAATGGATACAATAAGGACTAGATGTTGTAGGAGCGTGTATAGGGGATATAGAATGTATATGATGCATAAATTTAGACTTTGATTTGATACTGATCTGTTCTTAAAAAAAGAAAGGATTTGATAGTGATCTGTATGATCCTAGTAGCTTTTGAAAAAGGAATCAAAATTTTCCAATATATATTAATTTTCCAATATTGCCTTTCATAGTACTTGCTACAATAAAATTAAAATGAAGTAAAATGTTTGTTTTTAGAATGATTAATTAGTACTTGTTTTTCAGTTGCAAGTTCCACCAATTGATACTTGTTGAATATATAGGCAGTTTTTGTGGCATCAGAACATTGTTTTATGTTGCCAGATTTCAAATGATTTCGAGCTTCCTCAACCAAGCTTCTCGAACGATGGACGAGAGCAGTCTTCAAATTCATACCAACACTCTCTAGCTAGAGCATCATCAACAATTAATAGACATTGACATATCAAGGGAAATTTCTACAAGTTATCATGAAAGAAAGAGCTCTGGACGGACGACGAAGCATTGTAGACATGTCAATATACTATCTTATAGTTTTCTGTATGTTATAGAGTAACATTATAATTTTTTTCAACAAGAAGTGCAAAAGATATACTAGCAATTTTTTTTTCTTTTTTGAAAATTCAATACGAATGTTCAAAATGCAATCTAATTGAACATTGACTAAACAAATGGGCCGTTGATATATTTGTTATATAAATGTAAAATTATATTTTCTTACTTCTTTAATTATAGTATAGTTATGATCCCATAATTCAAAACAAAATTACATCTATTAGAGGTTCATAGGCTTACAAAATGGAAATTTGTAAAACGAATAACAGACAAAAAAAAAAAATATTAAAAGAGGTGCATGAACATAAATGTGAATTCGAGAAAAAGATACATATGTCGTCAACACATCAATTTATATTAACTGAATTTTCATAAGAAAAAATATAAAAGAATATTATATAATTTAGCCAAAATGAAAAATAAAAAATGTCATGTAATCATATTAGGAGTTAGGACAAAATTAAAGGAATAAAACACGAGACATTGGTGCAGTAGAGCTTCGAATTGAAGACTGCCTACCTACCTACTACGTCCGCCATTGTCTAAGTGGGTTACTTGTGGATATACCTACTACTCAAAGGCCCTTTGAGCAGTTCGGGTCTTATCCAGATCTATATTAATTATTATTTTTTAATTATGTTAATTAGTTTAGTTTTGTCATGTATTTAGCAGCAATTAAGTGGTAGATAGCCGAAATAATTGTTTATTAAGTTAAACTATTGATTTCTCCTTGATCTTCATATATATGTCAAATTAAGATTTGATCGAGAATAGATCTCTAATTAAGTTTAATACTGCAAGAAAAGATAAGCCATAATTTGACTATTACGAAGATAGAATACACTCCCGATCGAGTTTCTAATTGCTCAGCCAATTGGAGCTAATGACTTGTTTGGTCTGGCCATCCGAAAGATTTGCATTACATGCTGCTGACTCAGATAGTGGGAAAAAAATGAATGAAAATAACCCAATTTTCTCAAAGTCAAACATTTTAAAATGATAACACCAAACGTAGTGACATGTACATTTGTCACGAAACACATTGGATAATTATATTTAAAATAAACTGGATGAAATAATTCAGATGACGTGTGAGGTACATAATTTTGACTATAATAAATAATTTCTTAGACACAACGTGAAATTTAAGAAATTATTTTTTCAAGTGTCTGAATTGGGATTCACAAGCAATAAATATATGATCATATTTTCTTAGATTAATTGAGGTAGATAGTCTTTTCAACATTAATTATCTTATCCACAACGTGAAATAATTTAATGCATAGACGATGATAGACTATACTATATTAGTATATTGCTGCACCGCGGTAATCAAAACTTATTCCATGACCACGTGCATATTGTATTTTACACACACGTGTAATTGTAAATTCATTGCAACTTTTGGCACAACTTGATTTTTAACCGTGCTAAGCAATGTTTTTAAAACCGGATCGGACAGTGAACCGGTGAGCCAACTGGTTAGTGGTTTTACTGGTCGAACCGGTCGGACCACTGGTCGAACCGGATGACGTAATAATAATGTAATAAATATATTTAATTTTAAAGTATATGTAATATGCATAAAATTTAAACATTATCATACAATTGACTAAAAATATAAAAAAATTGTAATATGATAAAATTAAAGCATATAATATTTATCTAACTTATATCATAACGGTAATATGGTACTAATTTGTATGCTCATATAAATATAATATGATTATATTTCTTTTTAAAAATTTAAAAGTGTAAGTTAAAAATACAATAAACTAAGATATTCATAAATTTTTAACTATATAATCATATTGTATTTTTAACTTACACTTTTAAAAGTGTAATTAACTTAAATTATAATAAAAGTGTAAGTTAAACCACAAGAATTTATATGGTTATGTATAATAAAAGTGTAAGTTAAAAATTAAAATTTATAAATTATAAAAACTTGTAGCCAAATTTATTTATAAATTAGATAATTAACTTAAATAAATATTTCACACATTATGAATGAAAATTAATACTCAAATAATAGTTTTTTATTAAAATTTATTCTATAAAATATTCTTTTCAATATTATTTTTAGGATAAAGAGTCAAATCGATATAAACTAATATGATTATATGGTTATGTATAAAAGTCTAATATTCAAAGTCAAACTTGTATATTATATCGATTTGACTCTTTATCCTAAAAATAATATTGAAAAGAATATTTTATAGAATAAATTTTAATAAAAAACTATTATTTGAGTATTAATTTTCATTCATAATGTGTGAAATATTTATTTAAGTTAATTATCTAATTTATAAATAAATTTGGCTACAAGTTTTTATAATTTATAAATTTTAATTTGTACTAAATTTTCAAAAAAATGGTGTAGCTTAAATGGTAAGGAAGTCTTGTTTCATCCTAGAGGTTAGGTGTTCAAATCCCACCTTGTACAAGAATTTCTAGTTTATTTTTAATATTAAAAAAATCAAAAAAAAAAAAAAAAAAGAAAAGAAAAATCAGAACCGGGTTGAACCGGTCCATACCGGTTCACCGGTTTTGGACCGGTTCAACCCGGTCCAAACTGGTTTTTGGAGATACTGGTTTTAATGGGTAAACCGGACCGGACCGACCTCCGGTTCGCGGTCGAACCGGTCGGACCGGCCGGTCCGGTCCGGTTTTAATAACATTGGTGCTAAGCTTCTCATACTTCTTTCCAAAAAAAAAAAAAAATTTCCAAGTTCAGCATGGCAAGAAATTGCACCAGAATAAATGTTCTTTCAATAATAGTTTAAGTTAACTCTATCAAATGGATACTTGTAGAACTAGTACTTACACCTAAATCATTTCCAAGTTCTAATGTTTCAATACTTGTAGAAGTATTTATCAAGCTTTTGTTTCAAAGATATATAAAGCTAATGCGTCAAGAATTTGTAAAGGTGTAATTTTATATTAATTAGTATTGTTAGTTGATTATTATCTTTGTATTTAATCGATATATTAATTTTATAGAGTTACGATTCTTATGTAATGTATGTCAAACAAGGTCATTCTCAAGATAAATATATGGGTAAATTACGAATACTCCTTTCAAGTAAGACTTTATTACAAAAATTACCCCACGTATTGGGTATTATAAAAATCCTCCTCAGGTTTTTCACCTTCTTACAATTTACTCATAGCCCCTAAAATGTTTCAATTTCACTCTTGGGTGTTATTTGTGTTGTTTGTAATGTCTTATAAGTGTTAAAACTTGGGTGCTAATTATTATATCTTATAAATTATATATGAGATGATTATATATGTACTATCAAAATAATTGATTAAATATATAATTGCCCATATTGCAAAAAAAAAAAAAAAAAAACTATTTAAATATTTATTAGCAATTTAAATTGTAAAATATTAATTTTAATAAAATTTTAATATATATTTTATAAATATGAACAAATTGTTTACATATTAGTTAAATGTATTTATATTATAAATAAATAAATTTAATAAAATTATATTGTATTATAAATAAGATATTTTAATTTATTAAAGTTTATATTGTATTATAAATTGAATATTTATTGAAATTTATGTACAATTATAAAGTATATCGATTATTTTGGTGGTAAATATATGATTAATATTTTTGAACTTTACAATTAACACCTATACTTTAAAATGTATAACATATTATAAACATTACAAATAACATCCAAGGATAAAATTGGAACATTTTAGGGACAAGGTTAATTGTAAGAAGGTGACAAACATTAGGAGGGTTTTGTAATGCCTAATAAGTGAGGAGAAATTTTGTAATTAGGTCTTACCTTAGGGATATTCGTAATTTGCCCTAAATATATTGTACATGTTCATTTTTTTTAAGACTATTTTCTGTTGAAGAGATGAGTCATATTTTCTTGATTTACCAAATATATTTAATAGACCAATCACGAAGTGATGAATCACATTAAACTATACTCAACATATAATAAACGCGAAACTTGAAAACGCATGTTGGGTGATAGTAACGTTGAAAATTCGATTAAATAAAGAGGAAAGCGTATGATCTTGAATGACTCGGATCGGATGACCAAAAACGTCGACGTGTGTATTGTCGGTTTTTTTTTTTTTTTTGGATAAGAAGTGTCGGTTTAACTTAATGGCTCTCGAAGTATAAATATGTGGAGAAAGGCAAGAAAGCGGTGCATACAATCCAAAATCAAATCAAATCAAAGGGAATTGAAGAAAGGATTTATTCAACAACCATTACCAACTGTTCAACGTGTTGTTCTCTCCCACAACAGTGCACCACCTTTTTCTATCCTCCTCTAAATTTAACAACAAACTATATATATATATACATACTTTTATTAATTAATACTAGTATTATTATATATTATCATTAATTATTAATTCGCCGTTTCTAGAGTTACTGTCAGTAAAATCAAAAGAAGAAATTAAAATTAAATAAAAATGTGTGGAATATTAGCTGTTTTGGGATGTTCTGATGATTGTCAGGCCAAGAGGGTCCGGGTCCTCGAGCTTTCTCGCAGGTTATTTTCTTCAGCTTTTCATTTCATTTTTTTGTTTTTTTTTCCCGAATTTTGGTGCTCTTTTTAATTTTTTTTTTTTTTTATATTTTTAGCTGCTGTTTATTGGTGATTAGCTACTTATTAATGGCTTAATTAGTACAAGTGGAAGGTCAGGGATAGGATACTATCAACAAATTCTATTTTATCAATAAGCAAACATATATATAGGCTAATTTGTCTAGAACTAGAATATTAATTGTCATGAAGTGAGTACATAAGATCAAGAGTTTATTTTTGATTAAATCCAATTTGAATGATTTGGCGCTTGTTTCCTACCAGTAAATTGACAATGGATTCTGAGTAGTTGACAGTGGGATCTGATTGGCATTATTTCACAGTATGTTATGCAAAACTACACATGTTCTATTTAATAAAATCGAAGCCAAAGTTCAAATCATCATAAAAATCGCTGCTTATTCTCGACTGATGGTCGTGCGTCCCTCTTTTTGATTGTTTTGTTTCCTAAAATATTTGTAGTAAGTATTTACTGAAATATATATATATGTAGACTGAAGCATAGGGGTCCTGATTGGAGTGGGCTATATCAGCACGGTGATTGTTATCTGTCTCATCAAAGGCTAGCAATTATTGATCCCGCCTCTGGCGATCAACCCCTCTTTAATGAAGATAAGAAGATCGTAGTCACGGTAGGTCCTGCAACCGGTTGTAGTAAACTATTTTGTACTTGTTTCGTTTTGAAATTCGTCCTAGTCAGCTTAATGTTCACATTTTCTTACAATCTCCTTAATTATTAAACTATTACTTAGTAATTTGGAAGTAATGATGTTTTATCATCTGACTTGGTTGATGGGATTTAGGTTAATGGAGAAATCTATAATCATGATACACTTCGTTCTCTATTGCCTAATCACAATTTCCGAACCGGAAGCGATTGTGACGTCATTGCTCATCTTGTAAGTAATTTATTGTATCACACAAAAAAGACTAAGTCAAAAAGTTTCTAATATTTTGTTATAATTCTTCTTTAGTATGAAGAGTACGGGGAAAATTTTGTGGATATGTTGGATGGGATGTTCTCGTTTGTGTTGCTGGATACTCGGGACAATAGCTTTCTTGCGGCCCGCGATGCTATTGGAATCACTTCCCTTTACATCGGCTGGGGACTTGATGGTAATTCTGCTTAAGTATCAATATTCGATTATGTTTATTAAAATGGAAAAAAAAAACAATCTACCGTCTCATTTTTTCCGTGTCTTAGGCTCTGTTTGGATATCATCTGAACTAAAAGGGTTGAACGATGAATGCGAACATTTTGAAGCCTTTCCACCCGGGCATTTGTATTCGAGCAAGACAGGAGCTCTTAGAAGATGGTACAATCCCTCTTGGTTCTCTGAGGCCATTCCTTCAGCTCCTTATGACCCCTTAGTTCTGAGGCAAGCTTTTGAAAATGTGAGACATTGCAGATTAATGCTAGGAACATATAACTCTATAATCGTCTAATATTTCCAATAAATTAATTATAGTCTAAGCTGGTATAATAGGTTAAGCATGTATGATTTTGAATATAGTTTTTTTTCAAAAAAAAAAAATCAATTAGGCCGTGATTAAAAGGCTGATGACGGATGTACCATTCGGAGTTCTTCTATCGGGAGGTCTTGATTCATCGCTAGTTGCCTCTATTACTGCTCGTCACTTAGCAGGCACAAAGGCTGCCAAGCAATGGGGAGCACAACTTCATTCTTTTTGTGTTGGTCTTGAGGTTCGTTCTAAATTTTGCCGATTATTTATGAGTTTAAAATTTAAAGTTATGCAAAGTCTAAGCTAAGAAAATATGCACTTTTTGTTCAGGGTTCACCTGATTTAAAAGCTGCAAAGGAAGTTGCCGATTATTTGGGTACTTTACACCATGAATTTCATTTCACTGTTCAGGTGAATCTTTCGTTTCCATTTTATTGCTCGTTATTTAATATCTTAGGAAGTGGAAAATTTATCATATTTACTATGTTACAGGATGGTATTGATGCAATTGAGGATGTTATTTACCATATTGAGACATATGATGTAACTACAATTAGAGCAAGCACTCCCATGTTTCTCATGTCACGTAAGATTAAATCGCTTGGAGTAAAAATGGTCTTATCTGGTGAAGGAGCTGATGAGATTTTTGGTGGCTATTTGTACTTCCATAAGGCACCAAACAAGGAAGAGTTCCACCGCGAAACTTGCCATAAGGTAGAACATATCATATCTTGCTAAAAATCTGAAACAATTTAAACAAGGTGAGTTTATCCTGATTTTTGATATCTTTTGTAGATAAAGGCCCTTCATCAATATGATTGTTTGCGAGCAAATAAGGCAACGTCTGCTTGGGGTTTAGAGGCTCGAATTCCATTTTTAGATAAGGAATTTCTTAATGTAGCAATGAACATTGATCCCGAATGGAAAATGGTAAGGACATTATATGCTTAAATTGTAATAAATTTCTCTTGAGCTTTCTTGAACATCTCATGACGACATTAATTTTTTTTTTTCCAATTTCATTGTCAGGTAAAGCCAGATGAAGGTCGTATTGAGAAGTGGATTCTTCGAAAGGCCTTTGATGACGAGAAACGTCCATATCTTCCAAAGGTATTAATTTAAACATGGATTCTTATTTGGCAATAGATTCTAATTTTACTTCTCTAACTTGCTTTGTCTGGTGAACTGCAGCATATTCTATATCGGCAAAAAGAACAATTTAGTGATGGTGTCGGCTATAGTTGGATTGATGGCCTAAAAGCTCATGCTGAACTTCATGTACGTGTTATTCCCATATTCTTGCAAACTATTGTTGTTCATCTTAACTCTATCCAATTTCTAGTTACTTTTGAGTTGATTTTGTTTCTGATCAATAGGTTACAGACAAGATGATGCTTAATGCCGCACATATCTTCCTTCATAATACACCAAAGACAAAGGAGGCCTATTATTACAGGATGATATTTGAAAGATTCTTTCCCCAGGTATTATTTTCCTGTTTAATTCTCTTTTTTACGCAAATGCAATAAAAGCGAAACAAAATGGAGAGTTACTTGTCTATTTTAGAGGCCCTAAAGATAGTGACATTAAAGTGTGTTGTTTCCTTCTAGGATTAGGTTATTGCTTCTTGGATTTTAGTGAGTTTTAGTAGTTTTTCTGCATCAAAAGGATAGAATTTGAGGGTGTAATTTTTCTCTATATATTTTCATTTTTCTTATCATTTACCTCACTAAAATTCAGTAATAAAATCTAAAGTAGCTTTAAGTTATTTGGTTGATATAGAAGAGAGCAATTCTTTCATGACCATAACTTGGCAATGACAGAATTCGGCTACGTTAACGGTTCCCGGGGGAGCAAGTGTTGCGTGCAGCACGGCTACAGCCGTGGAGTGGGACGCCTCTTGGTCGAAAAACCTCGACCCTTCCGGAAGAGCTGCCGTTGGAGTGCACAATTCCGGTTATGAAACGAAGCATTTACCTAATTCAGTGGTGGCAGCTAATGGGAATTTGAAAACTGACATTAGGGTGATGGGAGTGAGTGCTCAAGAGCTCACCATCAGGGGCTAGATGTGACATTAGAATGAATCAGACTTATGGCAATAAGTGATTACCTATGTGTAGTTATTGCTATTATTAGGCAATGTATGATAATCAAGTTGGAATAAAATAACTGTGCCTGTGTTGTAGTTTTTTTTTTTTTTTTTATATAATACCTGGTTGTAGTTGGGTACTTAGGTACTTGGATTTGTTTCAATAATACATATATAAATATTGCATTAGTGATTTGTGTTTTTATGAAAAACAGGACTCTGCATAATAAATTTCGAGTGTGTGTATATCTCTATCTCTATCTATCTATCTATCTATCTATCTACTATTATAAAAGCATGAATATTTTTTAATTTTTTTGTTAAGACTAAAATACCCGTATTTAAATTATAAAGTGATGTTTAATTAAATAGTAAATATACAAAAGATAAAACTATTGAAGGATATATTTAGACATGAAGTCTTATTATATTTATCTTTTACATAAACTCCTAAAATTTATAAATCTATTTTACATGAATTTTTGTAATTTTATTCTTAAGAAAACACTATTATTTTAAATAGCCCCTAAAATATATATAAAAATTATTATATTTTAGCATCAATATTTATTTAAGTAAGAAAATGTTAATTTAAAGATTTAGTACAACATAATTCATAAAAACTCTAAATATAATTATCTAAAATGAAATTCTCTTACATATCATTATATTACAAAATAAATTAAAATTGAATCGCCGTCTTATTATAAAAGGATAACTTAGCTAATTATGTAATTTTACTTTGACTAGAATATTCAATAATATCAAGACATACAACCTCTATATATGTAATTATTTTGGTGAAAAAAATGGCTGAAATTCGTGGAAAATGGTGAAATAGATAAAATATAATCATTGAAACACGTGAAATCAATGAAAATTCGGGGTGAAATTTGTGAACACTGACGAAGTTGATGAAAATTTGATTGAAAATGATTAAAAAATACTCCTGAAATCGATGAAAATTCATGAAAAAAAGTTGAAACCGATGAAACAACAACAATAGTGAAAATCTGGTGAAATTGGTGAAAAAAGGAATTAAGTTGGCGAAAACGTTTCAAATCAATGAAAATTTAGGTGATATTGGTGAAAAAACATGTGAAATCATTAAAAAAAAAAGTGTGAAAATGGTGAAAACGGGTAATATGATAAAAACGTATAAATCAATAAAAAAAAGTTTAACAGACAAAATAAGGTGAAACTGGTAGAAAATTAGTTTAAAACGGATAAAACAAGAGGAAAAAATTTAAAAACAATGAAAATAAGTTATAATTGATAAAAACGGTAAAAATGAATAAAATTGTTTAAAAAATAGGTTAAATCGGTAAAAAATGAATTTAACTAATGCATTAAATAGGTGAAAACGAGTTAATTTACTTTATTTTATGACATAATAAAATTGATTTTATTCTAACTTACAAAAAATATCAATGAAATTAACTAGACACGTTCAACGTACGTTTACTTTCCTAGTATATATATATATATATATATATATGTTTATTTTTTGTGTAAAAACTTTATTTTGGAATTATACTAAGAAACTATTATAAAATATTTTGTACAGCTATTGTTGTTGATTCTGTAGAGTACTTCTGAAAGATTTAATTTGATAGTTGAACCCATACAATTAACACAAGAACATATATCAATGCGCAGCCGCCCCCCACCAGGCTCCTAAGAAAAGGAAAGCAACACAACACCTCTATTTATTATGTACTTGTACTGATATATATTTAGAGCCCATAAAGTACATCTTTACAGTCCAAAACAGAGCCCATAAAGTACATCTTTCAGCCCAAACAGTTAAAACTTATTCCCGTGCATTTGGCCTTTACTCTTTTAAGCAGTATTTAATTTATATATCACTTAAATATATGAATTTTAAGTCTTGGCTAGAGAAAATGTATATTTTTTTTCTACATATCATATGAATTTTACATGGCTAGAGATATATAAAATAAATTTTTATTGTTGTTTTAGATTTTGTGAAGAACATATGAGGCAATAGAGTTTGTTTAGAAAATGGGTAATTTACGCTTGGATCCCTTTAAGTGTACCTTAATAACATAATTTAACTTATTTAAAAAAACACCACTATGGTGTCAACTTGTAAGAGTGCTCTTTTAAAAATCTGTAAGGGTATTTTGGTAGTTCTAACTAGAAGGTGGGTTATTGTAATTTTCTAACAAAATAGAGGTAACGAGTCTTATTATAGTTTATCAAAGGGGTAGTGACCGCCAATTATCCAATTAGTAAACTGTGTTGAAAATCTTTTAAATATTGAATATTTGTGGAATTTGTGGAGCCATATTTCCTCAATAGAAAGTTACAATTTTAATTTAAGAGCTCAAAGATCGAATCAAAATGTATCCAACTAGGACGTAGAGCTAGTTTGATCATGCTGTAGCAGAATCGATTATAGAATAATTGATTATAGTATAATTACTTTTAAAAAAATTGATTATACTATAATTGATTAAGCGTTTGGTTTCACTTTTTAAAATTAATTGAAAAAAATAAGAATTTTATTAAAATTTACCAAACTAACCTTTATGAATAATATTGTCAAACAAATTCCATGAACAAAATATCAATATATATTCAAACTGAAATGGATAAAATTATTATTATACCTATTATTTTATATTGCATATTTTCATAAATATATATTGCAATTTAAGTATCTAACTAACTATGAAAAATATACATGATACGTCCCTTGCTGTTGTCTATTACTTTGAATATTCCACATCCAAAAATATTTTTCTAACTGTAAAAAATATATATTGAAGTCATTAAAAAAAAAGTCATACATAACATATATTTCTTTTAGGGTAATGACAGATGTCATTTTAATCAACATAAAATGTTAAAAGGAAAATCAGTAACATGTGCCCCATGTTCAATCATTTTTATAGTTTGTAAATGATCATTTGTTGTTGGTGAAATTAAAAATCCAAATTATTAGAATGAAAAAAAAAAGAATTTCAAAATCCAGATTCCAGAGCAATAACAGTAAGGAATAAGGATATAAGTGGAAAATTAACATCATAAAAGGTGTGGTGATAAAAAAAAAAGCAGCCCTATAATAGCTTTTGTCACAACGCTGAATTCACACGTTTCTATCGTAAACGCATAAGTTATTTAAGATGGCCAAACGGTAAGCAAATTGCGTTAAAAGTCCAATCGTTATTATTCACCATTGAAATGCGCGGCCAAACTGACCCGTAATGTCTATTTATAAATTGACAAACTTAAAGGAAGATTGTGGAAATTTGTCTTGTACTCTTGCATGTTTCAATACTTTTTGCCTTTTGAATCTTAAGATTGAGGTACATGCAATGCAACCCTCTTTCATGCATTTCACTTATATGTTTTGCATGTATCTTACATGACATTGATCCATTTTCTCCTTGACCAAAATAAAGTTCCTCACAAAATGCAACATGCATGAGGAGAAACCATTTTCATGTAAGAGAATCATGTTTTAACTTAAAAATATGCACCTCAATTATCAACCAAAAAAAAAAAAAAAACACAAATACAAACAAACAGATCGGTATATCATTGACTTGATCACTTGATCAATAATTAAAAAAAAAAAAAATTTATTCAAGTTCAACTCTTTTTTTATTCGATTAAATGTTTGATCGAATCCAATCCAATTAAAGCTCGTCCGAATTCAACTTACTAGAAAATCAAACCATATTAATCTCAAGCATAGTTGAATAGCATATTGTCCAACTCAACTCGATTCATGTTGAGTGAAAGTTAATTCATAAATAATGCATACATTTGTATTGGGATTTTGTTAATTGGATTCAAAATTTAGTTGAATAAAATAGATTCCGAAAATAAAATTTCAGTTTAGGAAACTAGCTAGCTAGGTATCGAATTTAAATAGAAAAAGATACTAAAAAAAATAGAAAAAGATACTGTGACTTAAAGGTTCAATCTCGACTACTAATATCGCAAATAATATATTAATTTGTAGTAACATTACTGTCAATATAATTCAGCTGTTGTAATATCTCATGATCTTAAGATTAATGATATTTAAACCAATAAAATTATTTATTATCGTTCGTAATCTCATTTAATTTTATAAATCCGTGATATGTTCAAACAATAGTTTTTATAAATCATGTCCAGAATAATTCTCCTTGTGTCTTTATATCTTAAAGACGTGGGGATTTTGGTAATTTCTGAATCATCACTTAACAAATCTCTTGAGATTCTGAGACAAGATATATCTTTCCTTTCTTTTTTTTTTTTTTTTTGCACGACTTAAAATTGCATTCCTATTTTCCCAAGGAAACATTATCATTCCTAATTCATACAAAAATCATTCTTTTACCGTGTACTGTTTTATAAATATTTAGTTTAATAAAGTATATTTTAGTGTAATAAGACATGGGAATTCTATTCAACTTGAGACTTATATATAAATAATTTTTCAAATTAAAAAGTTTGACTATGCTGGAATCAAATTAAAAAAATAAAAAAATTTGAGGATGCTAAAGAGGAGATAATAATTAAGCAAAAACACACTTTATACTTTATAGAAGAAAAAGCTAAAATTAACAGTATATTGATAATAGTACAATGTAACAATTCTGAGGAGAGAGAAAGAGTGAAAAAAGTACATCCAAACAGACCCTTTCCCCGCATTCCTATAATTATAAATTTATAATTAAATTATAGTATTGTTTATTTTTTTTACTAAACGTGAGAAATTGATGATCGGAAACAAACACACCTACACAGTACACACACATAAAAACACTTAAGTGTGTGCAATTTTATCGGTATTGGTTAGCATAAAAATCTCGCAAAACCCCTATGCACATTAAAACTCTCCTCACAATACAGGGTATCACCAATGGCGGCCCAAGAACTCGATTCCAAAATAGAGCGGAAAATAGTGGAAAATAATCGGAGAAAACTTATTGTTAATGAAAAAGTTGAGGTAATGTTTCAGTTTGATTATTGTTTATACAAATATGTGGGTATCCAAAAAAGCAATTTTTATTCCAGTTTTCTGGGTTATTCTTAATCGATTATTTTTTGGTCTCTTTTAATTCTTATTTCCTGTTAATGATTGTTTAATCTTCTGTAGCGATTATCATTAAGTTTTTTTCCTTGATTTTAACCTGCATTGTGTTCTATGGCTCTGTCTTCTTGTGTGTACTGTTATTTGTTCTATAATAATATGTGGTGCTTTTCTGTATGATTGCATGTGGGTTTGGTATGATTTTACATGCAAAGGTCAAAAACATTTAAATGAGTGAGATCCTTTTCTTGATTTGGTCTGGTCAACATGCAATGCTAATTTTGGGAAAAAAAACAGAATTTTGGTCCTGCCTTTTCTAATTGTATCTCCCTTTATTGTGATTCTTCCGCCTCCACAAGTTAATTAAGCTTTATAGGTGTTATGATACTAATTTTTTTTTTGTGGTCTCCAGCTACATTTGTTCAATCATATAACTTTATTGTGTTCTGGGATTTTGAAATATTTTGCCTTCACTTGAAATCTGTATCAGGTAAGGAGTTTGGAGGATGGATTTCTTGGATCATGGCACACGGCGACTGTTATTTGCTGTGAACATTTATCGCGTCTAGTTCAATATGATCACCTACTTAATGACTATGGGTCTGGTAATCTAATCGAGAATGTGCAGGTGAGTCCTGTAGTTGATGGAGCTTGTAAATTTGAAATATCACGTGATAATCGGGGTGTGATAAGGCCATTGCCCCCTACATCAGTTCTTGAGCAATGGTCCCTTTGCTATGGCCAATGTGTTGACTGTTTTTACGAGGATGCTTGGTGGGAAGGTGTGGTGTTCGATCATGAAGATGGTTCTGTAAAGCGGAGGATCTTTTTCCCTGATATGGGTGATGAAATGGAAGCCCATATGGATAATTTGCGGATTAGTCTCGATTGGGATGAGGTTACTGAAAGTTTCAAACCTAGAGGAAACTGGCTGTTTCTTGAACTGATAGAGGAAGTCGAGCAAGATTGGCCTTTGCCTGTCTCTGTCAAGCAAATTTGGTATGAATTGAGGGTGAAGAGTGGATTTGAAAATCTTAAGGAATGGACTTCTTCTGTAAAGGATGTTTGGAAAGATTTGGTTTTGGAGGTTTTGTCTGACAATTTTAAGATAACCCTGAAGCATCTTTTTAAAGAATTGAACTCTTCCTGGCACTTAGCGGAGCTAGGACAATCACTGTTTGAATTCTCCGAACCGGTTCTTGAGTCTGCTCTCGAAAGTGAAGGACTTCGTCGTCATTCTTCTCTTGCAGTTGTACCCCTTGAAACTACTAAAGAAGTTCTGCCGACTGACGCAAATACTACAAGAAGTAATGAGGTCAATTTGTCAATTAGTGAACAAGATCTATCTGTTGCTACCCATGATTTGCCAATTGTACCTCATAATCTAGTTGAAGTTTCTGGAATTGCTTTGAATAATCACAATACAGAGATCAGAAAGTCAAAAATGAAGAAACCAAGACTTGTTTGGAAATCAATTGTACCCAAATTGGTTTCTGGAGCCGAGTTTTGCCCCAATGCCATTTCCGAGTTTAACGAGGTGATTAAGTTAAAAGGACGGGCTCCATCTGAGGTGTCGTGTAATGCTAAGAAACATCTATTGTACTTGGGCTGGATAATTGAGTTTGTACGAGATAACGGTAGGCCTAGACTACGTTATTTTTCCCCCGATGGAAAACCGTTTTCTTCACTTATCAAGGTTTGTCTTGAATATGAACATCTAGGCCAGGAGTTAGGATCCCCCGCTCCACAAATGCTCCCTGTGAGCACAAACTACAACAAAAATAGTCTCACTAGTTCAACAGAAGATATGATTTTGTCTCCTCCAGTTGAAAAGTCCCGATCTTCCAGTGGGTCCAAGTTGCTAACTCCTCCTGATAATGTTGTCTTTGAACCGGAAAACTGCCCCGAAGCAGTGAAGGAGTATTATTCAATAACCTTAGCAGAGAAAAACTACAGCCGTGGCACAAAATCGGCTGGGAAATCAAAAGCTTTGAAAGCAAAGAAACACTTATCTGCTATGGGTTGGTCTTTCTATTACTACAAGATTGGAGGCACGAGGCAAATGCGGTACAAATCACCAAGTGGGAAAATGTTTTACTCTCTTTATAAAGCCTGCAAATGGTTTTTAGAAGATGGGAAGCTCTTTCCAAGTGATTCCACACCTATAGGAGAAACAGGAAATGTAAATCACATTGAGGTAAGTGGATCAGATCTTCCATTGCTTGCTTTGGAGTCCTCTGATGTGTCTAATTCAAAGGGGGTGGAACTAGAAGTTCATAAAATGACAAATCTAGGGAGGAAGAGAAAGCATAATAACCGACATGGTAAAATAAGGGAAGATAGGGATGTTGATTTTTCGACCCCTGTTCGAAGATCAAGTAGAAATAAAGTGGTTGCTTCTGCCTCTTCCTCTACTTCTCACCAAACTCCAAAAACTGTATTGTCTTGGTTGATTGATAATAATGTTGTTTTGCCAAGAGCTAAAGTTCAGTATCGATGTAGAAAAGATTCACGTCCAATGGCAGAAGGCCGAATTACTCGTGATGGGATCAAATGTAGTTGTTGCCGTGAAATATTTACTCTTACTAACTTTGAATCACATGCTGGCAGCACTAATCATAGACCTTCAGCCAATACCTTTTTAGATGATGGGAGGTCTTTGCTTGAGTGCCAGATTCAACTTAACCGATGTTTGAGTAAAGCACGTTCTAAGTCGGAATCACGTGAAAGGACAGGAAACCGGCGCTTTAGAAATAATGACTACATATGTTCGGTTTGTCACTTTGGAGGTGACTTAATATTGTGTGATCATTGTCCATCCTCGTTTCATACTCACTGCCTTGGTTTAGAGGTATTTCCTTTAATAATGCCAATTATTCTAGACATCATCTTGAGCCTTGATTATTTTCTGATGTGTTGGTGCTTCATAGGAGCTTCCGGAAGGTGATTGGTTCTGCCCCTCTTGTTGTTGTGGAATTTGTGGGAAGAGTGGATTTGACAAAAAGAGTGAAAAATTCATGGACTCCTCTGCTCTCATCTGTGGCCAGTGTGAACACCGATGTAAGTAGCTATATAGTTGGTTGAGAAATTCTTGTACTTTTCAATATAGGCTTTACAACCCTATACCATGCTTTGATGCTTTTCTAAACTTCATGTAGATCATTTTGGGTGTCTCAGAAGTAAAGGAAAAGTGATTCTTGATAGTTATTCAGAAGGATATTGGTTTTGCCAAGATACATGCAAACAGGTACTTTAACTCCGTTTTTAGAGCATGGTGGGTCATTTTTGAGTATTTTTTAAGTGTATAACTACATAGATATTATCATAAGCAAAATTGCATTTTTAGTCCTACAGGATTGGACCCTTAACACTTTGGTCCCGCGCTGTTCAAAATTGCACTCTGGTCCCAATATTTTACAATTGTCTTCATATGCACTTTTGGTCTTATTACCCCCTTTATCAAAATATTAGCACTTTTGAGCCCATAGATAATCTTTGTTTTGCACTTTGGGGCCCTGATACCATAGAACTGTCTCAGTTTTGCAGTTTTGGTCCAAATTTTGATACAGAGGGTGCTATTGGATAAAAATGTAGTCTCGTAAAATACGGGCATAAAGTGTTGATGGTCATTGTGGGACTAAAAATGCAATTTTTCTCTGATCAATAAACAGCTGGTCTTGAATTCCTCATCTTGATTTTATATTGTGATATACTCAGTTGGTGGTTATTATATGATCTGTTGTTTTTGTAGATATTTGATGGACTAAGCAAGATTTTGGGGAAACAAGTTCCATTGGAAACTGAAAATTTGACTTGGACTCTAGTAAAATACACCAAAACCGATTCTTATGATCACAATTCATTTGATACTGAGTATCTGATGGAGAATTATAGCAAACTCAATATTGCCCTCAGTGTGATGCATGAATGTTTCGAACCCGTCAAAGAGCCTGGTAGTAAGAGGGATTTAGTTGAAGATGTCATTTTTTGTAGATGGTGACTCTCTTTCTTTCTCTCTCTATCTCTCAAACAGCATTTGAAGCTTTTCCACTAATTTATCAATTATTATTGTTCTTAGATAAATAGATCCTTCTTTTAGATTTCCATACCTTGTATCTGAATTTGCAGGTCAGAGCTGAACCGATTAAACTTTCAAGGATTTTATACAGTACTGTTAGAAAAAAATGACGAATTAATTTCAGCAGCTACAGTGAGGTATCTTAAGCTGAAAATTCTTGAAACTGCTCGGTTCTTATCCTTTGATAATTCAGTAACTTAATATTTTGGTGACTTCAGGATCTATGGCAAAAAAGTGGCAGAAGTCCCTCTTGTTGCAACAAGGTTTCAATATCGTCGACTTGGGATGTGCCGCATTTTAATGAATGAACTTGAGAAGGTAAAATATCCCGTTACCATTTCAAGTTGACTTTTGTAGCATATATGATGTTTTAGATATTCTAAGTTTCATTGTTAGTTATCTAAATAAATTAACTAAAAAAAATCAGTGTCAATGGACAAAATAGTGAGACGGATTTTGTAGTATCAAATATAGTCGTGAAGCTAATGATGTATTAGCTCTTCATGTTAGAATGGAATTGTCGGTTTTTACGGTAACATGTTATTAAATAGATTAAATAATAAATTCGCCAACTTGGTTTACAGAAACTTGCGGAATTGGGTGTGGAGAGGATCGTTTTGCCTGCTATTCCTAGCGTGCTGAACACTTGGACCACTTCATTTGGGTTCTCCACAGTGAAAGAATCAGAGAGATTGAACTTTCTTGATAACACCTTCTTAGGCTTCCAGGGCACAGTTTTTTGTCAGAAAGTCTTATCGACTGTTTCTTCCTCAACATCAAGCCTATTGTTAACTGGTACAAATGGCACAAACTTCAAATAAATTTTCTTAACAAAGAAAGTACTATCTATGTTAGACTAATTGAAATATATCTTTTCCCAGGAACTGATGATAAAATTTGTGACAAAGTTAACGAAAATGTTATAATTGAGTTGGATGGAAACAGTGCGGAATCTGAAGTTTTGCAAGCAAATCGAGTAGAGGAGGCTGTAATTCTACAGCAAGGATCTACAAGGTAATCCAATTCACTTTACCTACGATATTAGACAAAACAATTTATGGTGGGCCATATAGACAAACTTGCACTTTTAGTCCTACAGGACTGGACTCTTGGCACTTCTAAGTCCCACACTTTACAATACTTCCAATCCTAACTTCTTAGTGCAATTTTTGTCCTTTCACCCCCTTTCCATCCGATAGAGACTAGAAATGCAAAACAGAGCCTATCATATGGTTCTTATGGGACCACAATCAAAAAAAATTTATGGGAATGGGGGAAAGGATGAAATTTGCAAATGAAGTGCTGTTTTGGAAGACCAAAAGTGTGAAATTCCAGTCTTGTGGGACTAGTAATGCAATTTTGCCTCGAGATTTCAAAATCAGATAAATTATGAGCGAACCTCAAGAAAATACAGTACAATTATGGAATCATGTGTACTAATAAGTTACTTAAAGTAATGTCATTTGGGGCAAGGGGTGCAAAGGGTATTCATCACTGCATAAAGAGAACACGCTATATATAATATAATCCGAAAGGAAAACAACTGTGTTGGGTGCCTTTGTTCCATTTTCTAATCAGTTTGTGTCCGTTTGGCGTTGTTTGGTGTAGCTTATTTTTTTCCTCCATACATCTGATTGTATATATTATTCCAAATTTTTGTATGCGATACGTGGGATTTGACCCTTTTCATTATGGTTTTTTTCCCTCAGCATTGAAATGGATACCTATGAAAACAATGAAAGTGGCTCATCTCAGTTTGCTATTGTGGTAATCTCTTGAACCATTTTATCATTGTCACTTTTGAATAGTCGTTGGAACTTTCTTATTTATAGTCTGATAATATAATGTTGCTTACCTGCCAGATTCATAACTCACTAGACTGCCCTGTTGGAGTTACCGATAATAAGAAAGTTGGAGAAAACGAGGGTCTTTTCAAATGTTACAAGCGAAGAAGAGTATCAGCATGTTGATAGAAGCCGTCTCACAAAAGAATGCAGTAAATAGGTACCTTATTTAGGCAGAAAGACTCTAATGACACTCATGTTTTCCTCTAGAACTCCAATCTGTTCCTTATTAACGATGTAATTTTGGGAAGCAGCTGAGGAATACTCGACTGTACTTACGTACATGTTTCTTTTTGTTTCTTGATAGCTAGATACACTCAATTCCTGCTCATTTTCCATGTCTTGCAGGAAATTTCCAAATCATCTATAAGAAATTGGTGTTGTTCTATATGCTCAGTAGTTCACATTATTCCAAACAGTACCTTTACGTTAATTAATTCTGCAAATAAAGGCTGAGTTTAAGTTCTAGTGTTTGATGACAGTTTTTGCAATTAATTTTTCATAGATTCTTTAATCATTTTCCTTCTTCTATCTCCAGGTCCTCTGCATAACTTACAAACATCAGGTAAAAGAAGGGGTGAGTGTTTTAAGTTGGAAATTTGGATACCCGACTTGAATTGGCCTGCACTTTCCCTTCTGAGAGGGGAAAAACGATTAGAATGAGGATTCGGTGTTTCCCTAATACCCGAACTATGTCCGGTGTTCGGGTTTGATCATCGGGTCCCTTATCGTTTTTCCGGTATATGTGTATATATGTTCTTTAAACAAAAGTTAGTAGTTTTACGACCCCCTCTTGCATTCCCTTCCCTCAGTTGTACTATCGTTCTCAATGCCCTAAGTTCATGGTGAGCCACTAAGCCCTCAATTTTTTGTTTAAGTTCAAGGCAAAATTGCACAGGATTGAACAACTAGCACTTAGGTTTCATTTTTTTAAGAAATATAAAATTGCACTATTGATCCTATAGCCTTTTTCATTCCATATCTGAGTAAAGTGGCAAAGTTACAATTTCAGAGTTCAAAGTGTTGAAATGTTATACTTTTGGGGTGATAAGTGTCGATCACTCTTCAGTAATTGTACTTTCGGTTCATAGAATAATAATCTATATTGTCATAGAATAGCATAAGTTTTGCACTTTTGGATTGTCTCAATTTTGCAAATCGGAGGTAAATAGGAGCCATAAGATTTAAAGCACAAAATATTTAAAAAATAGGAATGAAAAATGTAGTTTGTAAGGTTGGTCTAGTGGAACTAAAAGTGCAAGTTTATTATAATGTCATTGTTATTTGATTGTAGTAACTTTCATTAGTAAAAAAATCAAGTTATTCTCTTTTTTGTTTCGATTTTCCCCATTTTTTTTAGCTTCGAATACAATTTTTTATTCCACCTTCATTGGTAACCCTAATTTTTCACTAAAATAGGGATTCCTGATTTGGGCATCTTTTTATGCAACTGGACTTTGCAATGTTTAACATGGAGTGTCAATATTTGGTTGACATGGCTAGTAATGGACACTTTCGATCGTCTTCACGTGGTACCGACTCTCTTGATGACGTGATGCAACAGTTATACTAAATAATTTCTCAGTCGTGAAAATTGTTTTATGCAACCGCATCACAGATGATGTGGTATAGCAAATGTTTATGATTGTATTTGAGTCCTATATTTAAGGAGGAGTTATCTTTAAGATCTCATCCCACCGTTTATTGGTATGCAAAACAACTTTAAAGAAATTCTAACTATATGTTGCACAATGTCATTCATGCAACGGTTTCCAAATACTAGAATCCTTGTCATCAATGTACCACATACAAAGGGCAATTCAGCCGAGATGAACATGACAAAGATTTGGGATTTCGAGAAGATCCACTAGAATTTGGTGGTATGTTACATGTTAATGCTTTCATCAATTAGTTGAACTAACTGAAGTGTATATTTGAGCATAAGTAGGTCTATGATCAGATAAGGGTTAAGTTAGTAACTGTCAAATTTAAGGTTAGGGCTTCTGCTTAGTGGGCGAAGTTAATTTGCATGAACGATAGGGCAAATCTAAAATCACTGGTTGGAAGAAGATGAAGAATGCAATGAAAGGGCACTTTCACCCTTTCAGAGACGAGAAAACCTTATTTCGGTGGCTCCACGTGTTGAGACGAGGCCAACGACTGTTCATAATTATATTGGTGAGCCAGATACGGAGGGTGTTCCTAATCTGTATGAAGGGCCTCCAAATTTTGATGAATCCAACCAAGAATATGGTCCTTTAATTTAGAAGGGCCTCCATTATTTGATGAAGCTGATGATGAAGAAGATTTTTCGTCTTCAATGAAGAATTATCTATTTGTTATAAATTAAAAGAAGAAAACAAGTATTTTTTTAAAGTTATGAGCGAGTCGTATTGATTAAAATAAGAAAATTTCAATCATTGAGGATTATGTTTTTTAAGATGACATCGATTTCATCATTGGTATATTCTCGGAATGTTACCATTGTGATTGGGTTGAGTACATTAAATATATATCATACCAAAATCTAGATTTCAGCAATTCAAGATTAAACATGATTTCTCCATTGATGAAAAAACTTTTGAAATTCGAGGTAAAATCTTCTCCTACTTTGTTCGTTCTCTATCCAAACTCGAGGGCAAGTTTTTTTTTTTCAAATTGGGAAAAATATGATGCCGAAGGATTTTGGAATAATATCGAAGATCAAATATTGTAGAATTTTTTTTGTAATATTTAGTTATTTTGTTTACTTAGAAAATTTAGTTGTTATCTTTGTTTTGTCGTTACTTTCACTTAGTTATTTTAAGTTTGCTATAAAAGTATTTGTGGACTTCATTCAATTGATTATTGATATTATAAAATATAATAGAATTTTCTCTCTATTGCTTTCGGATAATAACCATCACAAGTACGGCCGACCTATATTTGAATGAAAATGCCGTGTCGTCCAGCGGAGCCTATAAGAAGGTGACTCGCACAACGGAGGTGCTTTCAGAAGTATGAGTTCCAGGAAAAATGAATTAAAGACAAGACTGCCGATTCCCCTTTAAGAATTCCCCCCTTTCAATTGATTATTGATATTATAAAATATAAGAGAATTTTCTCTCTATTGCTTTCGGATAATACAACAAATTAAGAGATTAATAATTTTAGAATATGATATAGGAGTATTAATTTTAGAGTCTAATACTCAAAAATCAAATTTGCATAATATATAGCCGTGGCTTCCGAATTTTTGCCCTCTTTATCCTAAAGTTGGGAAAAAGAAAAAATTATAATTATAATAATTTGATACTCAAGATATATATAAGAAAAAAATTAAATCATAAAACCAAAAATTATTATTTTTATTGATAATGTGTTAGATATTGTTTAAGACGTTAGTTTAAAGTAAATTATCATATCCCAAGGTGATTGCGCTAAGTGATAGCGACTTGCGACTTCTAAAGACGAAACTCATGTTCGAATTTTATTGAAGGCATTACATTGGGGAAAACTTATACCCAATGAACTCTCCGATCCAAACTGTAAGTAGTAATCTATAGCTTATAAATTTGTGTTCTAAAAAATTAGCAAAAAAACCCCAAATAGTTATGATTTGTAACCAAACCGTAGGTAGTAATCTATAGCTTATAAATTTGTATTCTAAAAAAAGTGTAGCCCAAATAGTTATGATGTGTAACTCCATTACTAAAGTATCTTTAACATTTAAGAATAAGTAAACCGAAATTGCGGGTCAACCCCGTTCCCAAGTTTTTGACCGATTCTTACCAATTCACCAACGATCAGATATCAACTGGTTTTTCGGGCTTCCATTTGGCCACCGGTTCGCCCGGTCGGTCAGGTCCCATTTTCGAAAGATTGCCTAAAACCAAATCACACGCTCCAAATTTTAACATTCTCATGGGAACATTTGTCCTTGGACCTCCCAAGACAAATCAGGGTATATGTTTCTCTCCTCCAGCCACGGTTACAATAATATTTTGACCATTAGAACCATAAGTTTAATTCAATAAAATACACTAGATTGATTTTATAATTTTTATTTATCAAAAGTATCTATGTAAAATCTACAAATTTCTTCCTCAGCACCTGATTCAATAATGGACAATTTCTTTTCTTATGAATCGTTTTTACTCCTTTCCTGTCCAAATTGGATCTAAAAGTTGAGGTTTGGAACATTAGGGTGAACTTATCCACACTCTTTCTAAAGAGAAGCAAAAGGCCATCCACTAAATCAATACACATGATAAAGTAATCCCCTTTTCTGTGTTCTGAATTAAACATACAAAAATCAATTATGATTTGTATCTAACAAGGACCCAAATTGAAAGCAACATCAACAAGCTAAATTAACCCTGAACCCATCGGATCCAAACCAACCCATTTCACTTTCACTCGGATCTATTTGCATACCTCTCAACCTTATCGTCATTCAAATTAATCCCCACCATAGCTTCCCCAAGCCCACAGCTAATCTCGGCAAGCACCTCCGGATCACTATAATGCGTAACCGCCTGCACTATCGCACGCGCCCTACGGGCCGGGTCGCCACTCTTAAACACCCCGGATCCAACAAAAACACCATCGCACCCAAGCTGCATCATTAGTGCAGCGTCAGCAGGGGTCGCCACCCCCCCTGCAGCGAAATGAACCACCGGAAGCCTACCAAGCTGCTTTGTCTGCATCACAAGATCATACGGTGCCTGAATCTTCTTCGCAAATGTGAATACCTCATCATCGTCCATGTTACGGAGGATTCGGATATCCCCCATCACGGACCTCACGTGTCGCACTGCCTCTATGATATTACCTGCATGGATCAAAATTTTATTTTCATTGTATATTTCGAATCAATTAAATATTCCAACTCATCTAAAAAGTATGTTTCGATCAATTAAATAGTATTTTAACTCAATCTAAGAGAATTGGTGAACTTTCATGAAATTAAGGTTCAAGATAGTGATTTTCCAAAAGCAAATCATATTTCTGAATATCATTCATCCATTTTTAGAAATTGGATTAATAAATGATAGTGAGCCATTTTAGAACTTTTCAGAACCTTTTCAAAGTTTTGAAAAAAATTCAAAAACTTTCTCGAAAATATTTTGTAGAGTTGTAAATTAAAGGAAGACGTCAAAACATATACTACTTCAAATTTTCATTTTGATTTTATTATAAACACAGAAAAAAATCGCTAATTTTGATAGAAACTTATCATAATTTCCATGGACTTCTTTGACAAATTGACTTATAAACGACACCGAGCCATATTAGAACTTTGTAGAAACTTCAAAAAACAATTATAAAGTATTTCGTAGAGTTGCAAATTAAAGGATCATGTCAGGCATATACTATTTTATATTTTCATTTAAAATTAATTAAAAAAATGTATTTCGTATAAAATATCGAAATTTTGATTCATGGGACTTACCTGTACCAGCCTCACCCTTGGTACGAATCATGGCGGCGCCTTCCCTCACGCGCCGGAGAGCCTCACCGAGGTTACGGCAGCCACAAACAAAGGGGATCTGAAAATTATGCTTGTTTATATGATTCTCGTCGTCGGCTAGGGTTAGGACTTCTGATTCGTCAACATAATCGATTCCGATGGCCTCGAGGATCTGAGCCTCGACGAAGTGACCAATTCTGGCTTTGGCCATTACGGGTATGGTTACGGCTTGTTTGATTTCTTTGATTAATTGCGGGTCGGACATTCGGGCTACGCCGCCTTGTGCACGGATGTCGGCGGGGACGCGCTCGAGAGCCATGACAGCGCACGCGCCGGCTTCTTCGGCGATGCGGGCTTGCTCGGCGTTTACAACATCCATTATAACGCCGCCGCGGAGCATCTGGGCGAGGCCGACTTTGACGGAGAATGGGGATTTTTTTGAGGTGGTGGTTTCGGTTAGGGCGCCGTTGCCGTACACGGTTACAACTCCACTAGCATCCATTTTTCTGATAAATTTTGTGTGTGTGAGAGAGAGAGAGTGGTCAAGTAGGGGGATAAATTTTTCTGTTTTTGAGAATGGATGGGGGATAAATATTAATAGTACTTGTATTTTAGTAATATTTTAATTAATTATTATTTAACATATTACTATTAATTTAAGAAACTAATTTCATGAAATCTAGTTTGCCAAAAAAAGTGCATATGAATCGATTTATATAGAGTTCAAGTTTGATTTTTGTATTGAGCTTATTTTATTGTTAATAAATTGAGTTCGAGCGAGTCCGATTCGAGTATGAAGTAGTTTGATTATTTTATACGTATTGTCAATTTTAATTTATCGGGTTAAGTTAACAATTATATCTAATAAAAAATAAGCAAAGTCGAATCAAAATAAACTCACATAGACCCAATAGTATCCTATTTAGAAAAATAAAAACTTTATTATGGTAAATTTTACATTGAGTATAATATTTTTAAATTGATAATGGGTTTGATGGTCATAAAAAGATAATAAAAAATCAAAATAGTATTTCTTTTATGTCAATTCTTTTAAGTTTAAGTCTAACGTGCATAAGACCTTTTTTTTAAGGTGTATATAGATCAATTTAGGTCTTATTTTAATGAGTTTTGATTTTAGAATATTGGTTTGGGTGGTTTCAATATAATCTTTGGAAGGTTTGAATGATATTTTGAAGGTTTTCAAAAACTTGAGATATGATTTGAATGTTGAGGTTTGGTGGAGAATAATATGTGGTATGTATCATATCAATAATTTTTATAAAGTTTGAGATGAAAAAAAATATATGTTAATGGAGGCTAAAACTATAATTTAAATCTAAAACTAAAAAAAACCATCCAATGTATGTATTATGGAATCAAATTATTATAAGACTCAAATTTAGTTTCATATTTGAGACAATTTTTTAATCTAGATAAAGTGCATAGGTGAGAAAAGAAAAATATTTCCTCTGTTAATAAAATTTTCACAATTTTTATGAGTAATAGAGTTGCCACGCGGCGCAAAGGTCTAACCAACGAGATATTTTATTTGCACCATTCCTAGGACATTTCATTTATTTGCAAACAAAAAATATTCCACACTAATGCCTAGTTTGAATATACTTAGTTTAAGGATTTTCAAAAAAAAAAATTTTGAAGTACTAAAAACATATTGGAAAAATGGGTGGGGTCGTTTGAAATTCTGTTACCTCATTACGTGCACCGTCGTAGAAAAGAAGTAGAAGGCAAAAAGACAAGTACTATTTAGTGCTAGTATGTGATTAAAATTTAAACTAACTTAAACAAATATATCGCCAATCCAAAATGGGTTGAATAAGTTCTAGGAGTAGAGTTTGAAAACTGAGTGGAGTAATATCGAACAATATAATATTCTGGTTTTGTTTGAATTTTATATTGAATTTGAAGTTGTGTTTTAGTTTAATTTAATTGTTAAATAAATCGAATTCAAATGAGTTTTTATTGAACGGGTTTGAGTTTAGTATTGAGTAACTTAATTTCTTTCACAAGTGTATAGTCGATTTTTCAACTTATCGAGTTGAACCCGAATCGAGCTTTAAAAATTCTCAAATGGGAGATATTGTTCAAGTTTATTAGTTTTGTATGAAGAACCGAACTTGAGAAATAAACTTTTATCAAATAAGTCCAAGCCGACATAAAAGAAATTCATTTAATTTTCAGGCCAATATTTGGGTCAAGCACCGTACTATTGTTATATCCGTTTTAGCAACCAGTCCGATTCATGCATCTTAGCCATTTTTCCTACGATTTGGGCCCTTTGAAGCCCATTGGAGCATTACATAAAATTTACTCTTTACGCATCAACCGACCCCTCTTAAAAATGATTAAATGATATCTAAAAGAAAAGTCCATTAAATAAATTCTATTCTCTTCTGAAAAATGGATTGGCCAAATAGGTATTAAGGTAAGTACAATAAAATATATCTATTTATGTGGTGCAATGATGTATTGTTCAACTTTTATCTAGTTTTGTTGCAAATGGAGTGACTGTTGAATAAGTAATAAGATATGTATGGATTGCTTCTAAGTGTTTTGTTTAAGGTTTCTGAAAATAATACCAAAATGTTCCATAATTTGTTTAGATATTTGAGAACCATCTTGAAAAATTTAATAATATTGTTTTTAAATACTATTATCTTACCAATTGACACCTAACGCTAACAACTTGATTGCTATAAAGACCTTTAAAAAAATCGAGATTTTTGGATTTTTTTTAATCCACACAATTAATCCTATATTTATCATATCTAGTACTGCTTATAAACTTTAGGATCCATATATATAGATCAATGTTGATTCAATTTCGCTTATTTTTTATTTGTCAAAATTAAATTTGGGTGATTTCGGTAAAACTTTGTCTGAGTTTAATTTGAAAGTTGAATTTTATGGTTTCAAATTTGAGATATGATTTTCATTGAGTTTAAATTTCGAGATTTAATTGCATGAGGAAAAGAGATGATAGATTAAAAAAATATGTGATAATTATCAAATCAATTTTTTTATAGGTTCAAAATATAATAGGCTTGAACGTATAGTTTAAAATTTTAGTTTTGCGAATCGGCAAAACCCAAACTTAAATATTATTTAAATTGTTTTAACCAGGTTCACGAAACCGCAAAATTGAACCAACACTAATTCATATTGAACCTTTTCAATCTTCACCTCAATGTTTATTTATGTGTTTTTTTTTTTTTTTTTTTTGGTTATGTTTATTTATGTATGTGTTTATGTAAAAATAAATACTGGGAGTATTAGAAGTGTTGATAATATATTGAGAAGAAGAAAAAATGAACACTTGATGTGACCCAAAGAAAAGTTAAACTTTACGGGTTTACCCCTTTAAAAAAATTGAAAGTGACCCAACTGACTTTCTTCAATTTTGGCCCACTAGTTTGTCTACTCACTAGTGGGATGCCGCATATCTTTCTCTGCAGTGCCTTTAACTGATCCCAATCGACAAACATGATGCAAACCTAATTCAAATAGTTTCTCCCACTTTTTATTTTTTTTATTTATTAATTTGTAGAAACGAATCATTTAAGTATCACATCTTAAATGTCATTTATATGTCTCACTATTGTACTGATTTTCAAGTTTATCTGTATGCTCATAGTAGAATTTTAGTCAAAATACTTTCAATTAACAAATACATGTGCACGGCAATGTAGGAAATTGAATTGTTTTCTCATTATATAGGCACCTTTATCTTTTATGCATGTTAGAATAACATATTATGTTAAATTGTTAATGAAAAATAAAATAATCCAGTTTTCAAAAAATTAATTCAATTGTATCTTCACGTATTTATATAGATCATAGAGTTTTAATATGTAAAAAATACTGAGAATAAAAGATAATTTTATGCCTTAGTCCAATTAAGTTTTACGTCACCTATTAATTTTACGTTCATAGTAAATATTTCAACACATGAAATATATATATTAGTAGTATCATGTCATTTCCACTGCAAAATCAATCCAATATATTATTCTAATATAAAAGTGTATTTTACTTGTTCTCATAAAATAATGTACTTTACTTTTCTTTTATCACCAAAAGAAATTGCATAAACATGAATAATTGAACCTATACTATTCGTGTATTTTACTCGGTGAAAACTTATTAAAAAAAAAGTTGTTACTTGATAGTTGATATTCAATAACTTGTTAAAAAAACAAAAAAAGTAAAAAAAAAAGCTTGAACACTAGGTGGAAACTCTTTGACCATATCTTTATCTTTTTTTTCTTGATTCATCTCTTTGACCATATTTCTTTTTCTTCCCTAAAAAACAAAAAAAAAAAAAAAATGAGACCATATTTCTTTTTCATTTTTTGTCACTCCTTGACCATATTTCTTTTTCGTTTTTTGTTTTCTATTGTGGGTTGTAAAGTATAAAGGACACGTGTTCAACTTTTCTTAGAGAAACCACAACAATATTTAATTATCTTCGATTAGATTAATAATGAAAAAAGAAATCGTTTAACTGTAGCAAGAGGTAACCCTTTATTGAGTCATTCGATTGAGATATACTTTTTTTGACTAAATCACATTTGTGCTTCTACGTAAAAAATATTTTACACTTATATTTTTCTTATCAATGAATTTATACTATGCTTCCTCTAGAAAAAAAGTTTTACATTACATTTCTCTTACCAAATAACTTATATTTAAATTTATTTTCTATAAAATGTGGTACACCGATTATATTTTATATATTTTTCTCCGATCAAATTACGATGATAAAATATGTATATTTATTAAGTCAAAATATTAAAACACATAAAATTCGAAATACATTTACTAAAATTTACATGATAATTAGTGTATATAACACATTTATATAAGAGGAACTTAAATGTATATTCATTACTAAAAAGAATAGAAGTGTAAAATATTTTAATTATATAAGAGAGACTTTATTGTAAATTCTCTTATAAGAAGGATATAATACTTAAGTACTACTTAAGGAATTATAAATGTAATTTAGCCAATTCTTTTCTACAAAATGTGTACTAATTGATTGTCCTTTGCAGTATTTCCTGTGAAAATTCCCATCTAAATTTATAAACCACGACATGTAAGTACACGCATCTTTTGGGAAATTGGTCGTGTTTATTTCTAATTGGTAGTCAGTGTTTTTAATCGATCCAGACCGGTCAGTTCATCCGGTTTAACCGTTAATCTGTCTTCAGTCCAATCTGATTTACCCCTAAAAATCAGTCCCCTAATTAACCAGTTCGAACTGGTAAAACCAGTGAACCTGTGGTGCACTTAAATTTTCTTCTTCTTAAATTTAAAGATTTTTTGTTATTATTTGAACTATTGTTTAATATTTAATAGGATTACATTTATATACTTTAATTGGAATAACAATTATTAGTTTAAGTGTTTAACAATCAACTGTAATACTCCATTTTTTTTTTTGATAAAGAAGTACATAACAATTTTCTCATCATTGTGAACAATATTCTTTCATTTATGAAATTATGCAAATCAATTACCATATACACTTTAAGTTATAACAATATAACCTAAATGAAGAAGCCAAAACATTGAAAATGAGATGAACTTTTAATTTTGTTGTCTTGTTTTGAATGTATGAATCTTTGAGGAATACTTGAGATTTATATTTTTTATATTGATCTTGATTTTTAAGACATTTTGATTATTTGCATGAAACAATAAAAATCTATATTGACAAAGAATGATAATTTTTTTTAACTATAATATTATTTTAGATAATATATATATATATATATATATATATATATATATATATTACATAATAATAAAGTAACATATTATACCGATCGAACCAGTGGTCGACCTAATCTAATCAATCGAACCGTAAGGCCATCTCCAGCCGTTCTCCGCGGGGTCGGGCTCGGGGCCGGGGTGGGGAACGGGGCGGAACGGGCTGGGCGCAGGGCTCGGCGGAGCCCTGCGCCCAGCCCGGGGCGCGATTGAAGAAGGAGGGGCGCGTGTAAACACGCGCCCCTCTTTAAAACAGGTGCCGCCAAGTGGCGGCACCTGATTGGTCTTTCATTTTTTTTTTCTTTTAATGAATTAATTGGTGTATGGTTTATTTAATGTGTGTATGGTTAATTTTGTATAATTAATGTGTTGTATGTAATTTTAATTAATGTGTTGTATTTTAATTAATGTGTTATTGTAATTAATGTGATTTTAATTAATGTGTTGTATTTTAATTAATGTGTTATTGTAATTAATGTGATTTTATTTAATGTGTTATTTTAATTAATGTGTTATTTTAATTAGTGTTTTATTTTAATAAATGTGTTATAGTAATTAATGTATTATTTTAATTAATGTGTTGTTTTAAATATATAGTATATAATATGATTAATTATTTAATCATATTTTAAATAAAATTATGATATACTAATAAATATAGAAATAGTCCATTTAATTTAACACTCATACAAATAATTTTTTTTAAAATACCAAATAATTTGTTTGTTGTATTTCCTTTCTTGTATTTTCTTTCTTGTTATAAAAATGTTTGTTTGCGTATTAATTTTATGTATTAATTTTAAGTTACTTTTATTAAATATTCTATTTAATATTAATATTTTAATATAATTAATAATTAAATTACGAGTACTAATATAATTACTATTATTAATATTAATATTAAAAAATTATAAATCTATAATAATAATAGGTGAGAGTGGGCAAAGAAAAAAAATGGAATTAATTCCCCTCCGGAGCCCCAACCATTGGAGACGACCAGCAGGGCCCCGGGCTGGCCCTGGGCTGCCCCGGGCTCTGGAGCTCGGGGCTAGCCCTCAACCATTGGAGATGGCCTAACTAGTAGAGCTTCAAGTTCAATGACCGATCTAATTTTAAAAACACAACTGGTAGTTGAAGACATATGATCTCATATGGATTTTGGAATAATTCAATGTTAAAATCAGGTTGGAAATATTTTTAAATTTTGAAAGTTTGCGATGACCACGTGTATTTTTTAATCCAAATAAGTTCTTAACATGATCTATAATTTTTTTTTTATAATGTAAATCAACTCTAAACATGTTTTTGACAATTTGAATCTGTTTTCAGTTAAAATACATCCTGTCCTAATACCAAAATAAAAATAAAAGTACATCCTGTCCTATAAACTCTCACATTAACTCGTTCGGACTTTCGATGTCATAAGCTGCTACATATTATATCATGGTTACATTTTATTTTATTAGTTGAAGTGCTCCTAGAGTTTTGATAAATGCTGTGTCTTGATTTCTATTAATTGCATTAATTCTTCCGCATTATTATAAAGATTTTTTTTAACCATATCTAGAGTTAGAAAATACAAAAAGAATACTATTGTAGATTTGAAGCTTGTGGTTTGAATCACATGTACAGTTGGAAAAAGTCATTAAAGATTTGGCTCAATATTATATTATTAAAATCTCATTTTGACTTGGTACATTGAACTTATAACAAATCAAATTTGAATATATATTTTACATTGCACAACATTTAAGACTCCAAATTAAATGACACTTGACCACACAAGCTACAATGAAATTACTATATATGAAATACTCCAGTTTAAATAGTATTCTCTTGATCAGCTCGTTTCATTTAAAGTGAAAGCAAGATGTTTAACAATATCAAATTTAATTAGAAAATACAAATCACACATAAAACTTTGAAAAAAATGGTATCCAACCAAACTCATGTTATTCGGGTCCATGATTATATGTGATGCTACACATTTGTTAGTTATAAGTAACATTTATCATAATCGTGAATTAAACTACGGATACAAATTAATTTCACCATACATTCCCAAATATCTAAAATGAAAACTTCTAACATCCAATATATAATATTTGATTGAAAACTAAAGTTCATATTTTTTGCACCATAGACCACACGGAATTAATGTTTCAATACAAAATTTTTGCATCGGCCCTTATTGGTATTGAGATTACCATTTAAGTTTTGGGATAAGAATATCATAAAAACAAATGTTAGGATACCAAAAGAAAGTTTGATTTGTTTGAGGTACAAGCTTATAGGTTTTAGGGCGTGATCACTTAATTAGCGTTAATAGTTTCAACAAAGTACAATTGTTAATACAAGACAATAGCAATTATAATTACATCTACTAATGAATTGTTCATTTCAATGTTAGAATAACACGATATTCGTAACAATTAATTTTATCTATATTCGATAATTTATATTAACATAATAATGATATTTGTTTTTAGAAGTATACAGTAAACATAACTGTTAATTACTCTCAAAGAGAATTACTATTTGTCTATTTTTACAGTGAAAGGACGAAGTTCGAGTATTTCACATAAAAAATATCTGAACGAGTTCTTTATTCCCCCTTATAATAGAAAGGTAGACGTAAAATATATAACAAAAAATCACTTATAAATAATAGTAGAACATACAATTATTTATCCAGAAAGAGTAGCATGATTGACCAAATAAATAAAAAGATTTGAGAATCTATGCTCAGAATTTGTTCATTGCTCCATTCATCACAAGTGGCCCCCACTTCCACCAACAAAAATTCTCTCTCTGCCCTCACCCTCTAATCAACCTGCCCTGCCCTGCCCTGCCCAGCTGCATCTTCAATAAATTATCTCAAAAGCTTCTGAAAACTTCATTTCTACAAAAAAATAATCCAAAAAAATCTCATTCATCCAAAAGGAGCAATTAAATAAGACAGTCTCTTCCATTTCCTTTTACTCAATATATATTATATACACGTTTTTGTATGTACGTGTGTATAAAAATTATCTTTATTATACTATATATGTGCGCAGATATTATAAAATAAATAATTAAATAATATTAATAAAGTATTAGCACACGCGTAATTACGCGATGCCAACGCCGGTGAGCGTAGCTCGCCAATGCTTAGCAGAGGTGGCCGCGATTGCTTTGGACGAGGCCGTGAACGTAGCCAAGAAGCGGTGCCATGCGCAGACGACGTCGTTACACGCGGTGTCGGCTCTTCTGTCTTTACCTTCTTCTACCCTACGCGAGGCTTGCACACGCGCCAGGAGCAGCGCGTACTCTCCACGACTCCAGTTCCGAGCTCTGGAACTATTTGTTGGTGCTGCCCTCGATCGGGTTTCGGTCTCCAAATCCGGCGCGGCGGAGGAACCGCCGGTGTCGAATTCTTTGATGGCTGCTATTAAGAGAGCCCAAGCGAATCAGAGAAGGCATCCGGAAACTTTTCACTTGTACCAGCAGCAGCTGAATTCGAATTTAAATTCGACCTTTCAGAATTCGATTTCTGTTGTTAAAGTTGAGTTGAAGCATTTTGTAATGTCGATTTTGGATGATCCGATCGTAGGGCGGGTTTTCGGTGATGCAGGTTTTCGAACGAACGACATTAAGTTGGCGATTCTAAACCCTATCCCCATGTCTTCGGCTACTTCTCGTTACCCTCCTCTGTTTTTTGGTCGTTTAAATGATCTCGAAGCGAACAAACTCGGCCCTAATTTCCCGTTCCATGTGGTGGCTGCTGCTGCTACGGAAAAAGTCGATGAGAATTCGAGAAGAATTGGGGAAATTCTCGTGAATAAGAATAATAGAAATCCGTTACTGATTGGTGCTTGTGCTAATGATGTGCTGAGGAGTTTCACAGACTGTTTAAAGAGAAATGATAAGTCTGAGTTTCTCCCCGAAGAAATTGAGGGATTGAGTGTTGTTTCTATGGAGCCTGAGATTTCTGAGTTTGTAAATGAAGAAAGGATAAGATTGAAGTTGAAACAAGTGAGTGAAAAGGTAGAAAATTGCCGAGGGTCTGGGATTCTTGTAAACTGTGGTGATTTGAGGGCGTTTGTGGATATTGAATCGGTGGATGTTGTAAATAGTGTGGTTTCAGAGCTGAAAAGATTATTGATCAACTCTGGTGGGAAATTGTGGGTGATTGGTTTCTTGGAAAATGATGATGATTATAAGAAACTCTTGGAGCGAATTCCTTCGATTGAGATTGATTGGGATTTGCATTTGTTGCCCATTACTACTTCTTCTTCTATTGGGGGAAAGTGTTTCAAATCCAGGTCAGAAGCATATATAATAATGTATTAGTGCTGGATACTTCATTTTATTATTTGAGTTGGAAATTGCTAGCATTTATTTTATGGATCAATCATATGAGTGTGTGTGTGAGAATTACTTTATCGATGCAAACTATAACCTTTTGTTAGTTTATTGGTCTGTATTTTCTAGGTGCAAACTCGGGAAGTCTTTGAGATCAGATATAGTTTGTCCCGGCCAACCCTTTGAAGCAATCTGACCATATTAACTAGAACGAAAAGGAAACCATATGCAATAGAGATAAAAGAAAGTCGGATTCATGTTTATAATTATTAATGAAGATTTTATTTTGATTTAACAATTTGAAGCAAGTTTAGAATACATACCCTTTGAATTTGATAAGGTTTTGATTTAACAATTTGAAGCAAGTTTAGAATACATACCCTTTGAATTTGATAAGGGGATTCTATACTAATTCTTTGGACAAGAAGCACTCCATTTTTAAGCTGATATTTATGCAGGAAGCATCCAAGTTTGTAGTAAATTGATTTGTTTCAAAGTTGCATCCAAATGTTTATAGAACTAGTTATATATTCTATCAAGTGTATTCTGGATGATCTTTGCCATTTTTTGTGATTCTTTCTTCCAAACCACGAGCCAACATTAGGACTTGGTATTGAATGGTATTCACTACTAAGAAGGCTTTTTCTTGCTAACAAGCCATTTTCCTTTTACTCAATATAACTTATTATGTCCTTTATATTCATTATTTTTCTAGCAATCTATGACATGTTATTTGACTCGATGAATCTACTGTACATTTTGTCGTTTGACTTGTTCTGTCAATTTTCTCACAGTCAAATGTTAATGATATACTTGCAGCTTGATGGGTTCATTTGTTCCATTTGGTGGATTCTTTTCTTTGCCATCTGAGCTTGATACTCTACGCACTAGTGGCACTCAATCTTCGAGCCTTTGCAACTTTTGCAATGAAAAGTATGAGAAAGAACTTTCTGTTATTCAGAAGGGGGAATCCACTGGTTCAATTGCTGATAAGCACTCAGTAAATCCAACTTCTTGGCTGCAAATTGCCACAAGCAAGAGACCGAACACAGCCGAGGTTAGTCAGCTCCTTCAAATTCAAATTGCTTGGTGGGGGTTAACCAGTTCACTAAGATGATTTGTTAAACATGTTCTCATTAAATTCAGGTCCAAGATGACAAAACTGTAGTTGATGCCAAAGTTATGGCACTGAAGACGAAATGGAGTGACATCTGCCGCAGACTTCATTTTTCTGGAACATCTCAAGAGGATATTTTCAAAGCCAAGTCACCAAGTTTAACTGTCTCATCTGCCAGTTTGGATACATTATTAAATGGAAGCAGAACCAATTTAAGTCCTTGCTTGCCCTCAGACTTGCAAAAGAACTTTCAATCAAATCCAAATATTCCTATACCTCAAGCTGAATTACCAGTTCATGAAATAGATAAAAGTAACCGTTGCAACTCTTCCATTTCTAAAGGAACGATGAACCTGCCTATTGCTTGTACATCTCCACCCTCAGTTGTGTCTGTTACTACCGATTTGGGGCTTGGAACCATTTATGCTTCTGCTGAGGAATGTAGAAGGAAAACCAACCTGCAAGAGCAGAACATTAGCATTAGGGACTCCTTGGAATCTTCTGGACACCATGAAAATGCCTCTAGCAGAATTTCCCAATCTTCATCAGGCTCTCATCGATTTAACAAAGAGATGGAGATGAAAGACCTTGAATACCCTTGGAAAGTTTTGGCAGAAAAGTTTAGCTGGCAAACTGAAGCCATTCAAACTATTGGTCGAACTATATTACGTTGCAAAAATGGAAACGGAAGTTGTCATTTCTCAAACAAGGGAAATATTTGGCTCAGCTTTCTGGGACCTGATAAAGCGACAAAGAGGAAAGTAGCTGCCAATATTGCAGAGATAGTCTTTGGTAAACAGGAAAACTTGCTATGTTTTGATCTGAGTTTACAGGATTCTATATGCCCCGTTAACTCTACCATTGGTTCTAGTGGATTAAAATTTCTAGACCTAAAGTCTGGGAGGAAAATGATTGTCGATTACATTGCTGAAGAGTTGAGCAAGCATCCTAATTCTGTTGTACTCCTCGAAAACATAGAAAAGGCCGATTTCTTTGTTCAGAGCAGCTTATCCCAAGCAGTAAAAACCGGTAAATTTCAAGATTCCCATGGTAGGGACATCAATGTTAAGAACATCATATTTGTCCTTGCATCAAGTGTCCTAAACTTGGGAAAAAGTCTTCCTTTTGGCAGAGTAGCATCTGAATTCAATGAAGAAAAAATATTGGAAGCCAAAAACTTGCAAATGCAAATTTTGATAAGATATGTCCATGGAAATTACAGTCCGGAAAGTACTGCAAATGTTTCAATTATTCCAAGTAAAACTTTCTCTAATCAAGTGAGCAAAAGGAAATTGATGGATACCGAGTCTACCAGGGCTGATATATCGAAGCGCTCGAGTCAATTACCCAGATCCATTATTGACTTAAATTTACCGGTGGAGGATACTGAAGAGGACAGTAATATGGATACATGTGATGATGATCCAGAAATGTGGTTGAAAGAATTGCTTGAGCGTGTTGATGAAAATGTTGAATTTAGGCCATTTGATTTTGAGTCTCTTGCTAAGAAAATTTTGAAGAAAGTCGATGTGGGATTGAGGAAAGTAGTTAACACCAAGATTTTGCTTGAAATTGATAGAGGAGTAATGGCTCAAATACTTGCAGCTGCTTGGTTAACAGATAGTAAAAATGCATTGGAGGATTGGATCGAAATGGTTCTTTGTTTGAGCGTAGAAGAAGCTCGACTAAAGTGCAACGTTACTTCTTCGGATTGTGTAATGCAGTTAGTACCATGTGATGGCCTTGTTGTGGAAGAGCAGGCTTCTGGAGTGTGCCTCCCTGCAAGGATAAAAGTGAAATGATATCATTTCAAGTAGTTGTACAATTTTTTTTGTATATTTTGTTTATATATTGTATCGTTCTCGAGGAAATTGATATCATTACATAAAAAAATGGGGGTACCTTTTTGACATATAGAACTTGTTAGGCTGCTTTATATATATTGGTATAATATATAATTGCAAATTCTTGACAATTTCCTCTAAATTCGTAGTTGAGATCTCCTTATCGTCTATTATGCACACACTGCTGTTCTGTTTCTCATTCTCAAGCTTTTGTATCATATCATATGTAACAAAATGGAAGAGAATGGATTGATTACGAAAATTGAGTCTTGATTATACTGACACCATTAAACTTTTATCTTGCTCCAGATTCCATGTTCTTTCCTCTTTCTGTTTCTGGTGAGTAAGTTGGTGGAGTTCACTTATTACTTTGATTGAACAAATCATGTCAATTAAAAGTACCGTCCACTTACAGCTTTAGGCCCATTCCATTTTTTTTCCATTTTTGTTGCCAATGATCTTGCTTGCAAGTAAGTATTCAAAAGGTTACTCCCAAACCAAAAAAAAAAAAAAAAAAGTTTCACATTTAAAATTTATTCCAAAGTCATCAGATTAATTCAAGTAATTCTACTTCAATTAGTTATTAAATATCAATGTACAAACTAACTAAAAAAAAAGGAAAATTGTATGTGTTGTAGATTATACATGGGGAGAAAAAGGTGTAGAAACTTCAAATCATATTAATCAGAAGCTCATCTAACAGTTGTTGAAGAATTTCTGAGGCAATGTCTCTACCAATCTCTTTGAAATGAATATGATTTTTCGAAATTTGGGCTTCTAACCAACTGGATTTGATCATCTCCCTTGCAGCCAAATTGCCAATTTTATCCCAAATTTCTGCATAATTCTGATTTCTATTCATTAATCTAGTGTGCTTTTTTTCTTCACCGTCTTTGATAGACTTTCTGAAATTGTCGAGTTCCTCGGATAATGTCCTCCTCAATTTCGAATTTGCCAACCTTGATATATTCTCTGTCACATAAGTTTTCATTGTGATCAAAATATGAACCGTATAAAGTAAAGGGCGGAATTGAAGAAAGCATCAAACCTGAGGTAGCAGTTTCTGATCCCAGGAAATCAAGAACCGAATTTGGGCTTGAATTTTCTGAATCACATTCGTTTTCAATTTTGACTACCCCCAACTTGTCTTGCTTAGCCTTCATCTTCATAAATCTTTCTGATTTCTGACACGAATTCTTCAGAGGACCAAGACCAATACTCCTCGAACTCGAATTCTTCTTGTTATGATTAGGAGGATCCAAATTCTCTTCTAAACCCTCCTTAAATCCTTCATTTTCTCTATCCCATTCCTGATGAAAACTCTTTCTCCTCCTCCTCCTCCTACTCTTCTTCTTCTTCTTCTTGCACTTCGATGGAATGAATTCGATATTTTCTTCTTCTTGATCAAAGCTAAGTATGAAGAAGTTCTCATCTTCAAACTCTTGGTAAGTAGTTGGAATGATCTTTCGGCTCGATTTCCTCAATGAGTCTGTTGACGGGTTTCTCGTCGTAATTGGGGTCGTAGAGGACTCCAATCCCATCAGCCTAGCCACTAGTCCCGGAGCTCCGGGGACCAAAGGGTGATTTTCCTCTTCTTTGAAATGATCAAAAGAGGGAGCATTACTAATACAAAGAATACGTCGTATAACCCTGGCGATACAACATCCGGGAGTTGGCCCATTTTTAGAATTTGAAGAAGAGAGATTCTTCATGTGTGAATGAATGAATGAGGAATAAGCTAAGCTAAGTGAATGAGGATAGTTTTTCAATTAAAATTATGGGGGCAAAAAGAATAGTAAATCATGGAAAAAGCTAGCTAGGTAGATTTTGAATGTATGGTGGCGGGCGGGCTGGCTTGCTTTTGAGTTTGAAAAATGAGAAAAAGTTGATAGAGAAAGCAAAAGAGTTATGTTCCCACGCCTCTCCCAATGGTCTATTTCTGCAATTTGTCCTCTTGCAAAAAACATGCATCTTCATGCTACTCAATAGGAATAAGGGCAGAGCTAGTATTAATTACGCTTTGGGTCCATTATTAATTTATTATTGCTTAAAAGATCTTTTATTAAACTTGAGAATGTAGCACCAATAATTTTCTTGTAGCTAGGTTTAATCAATTATTGTATGGCCAGTTGTGGTGTAGGGATATGATCTATTGTCCACTGTTGTGTAATGCAATTCAAATCTATATAATAATGTTTGTGGACGTTTAATAATAATATATGTTATGTTATATTAGGAACTGATTGACTGAATTAAATGAGAATCAAAATTTCGGTAAGGCATCGGTAGGAATAGAACTCTATTTAAGCTACTTGATTTCAATAAAAGTATATTTCAACTTAGTTCGATACTATTCGGCTCTCATATTACCGATATTTCATTTCGACTCATCAAACTAGATGAAATTATAGTATATATATTATTGTTGGTGTAATGGATTTGAACCCAATTGGTTTTTAGCCCAATTGATCTATAGCCCAAGTTAATATGAAAATATGAAATAAGTGAAGAGGAAAAATCAAAGTCTTCAAGGAAAAGACTTGAGCTACTAGCATCCCCTACGGTCACATTTATTGCTTTTGGAGAGCAATATACTGATTTTACATAACTAAAGGAAAAAAAATTGCGATCCAACAATGTTATGTAAATTTGCGTAGGCCATGTAAAAGTCATCTTATAAATATTATTTTCAAAGTTTTGTTTTTTCAAGTTTGACTGTTGACCCCAGTCATGTACTTTTTCACCTAAACTAGGGGTGAGAATGGGTTGGGTATCTGACGCGGCCACCCGAAATCCATCCCGTTTAGGTGAGTATCCGAAAATCAAATTTTACATTTTTTTTAAATATATATATATATATGTATATTGTACAAGGAAACTATTATTTTAACATTTATGTATGTATAATTGTAAATGAAATGAATTTAAATGTTATATACTACGTAATAACTTCAAAACAAAACACAATAAACAAGTCTCAAGTTTCAAGTCTTCAAAAATATTACAATCAAAGACTCTTAAATAAAAAACAACAGTCGAGTCTCCAACAATATTACAATCAAATACTCCTAATAGTTAAGAAAAATTTGGGCCAAGACTTGTAAATTGTAATTGGACGACTTTAAATTGTAAATGGGCAATATTTTTTTTTTTGTTATTCAATACCCAAACGGGTGTAAAATTAATACCCAAAATCCAACATACCCGATCGATGGGGACATGTCCTATATTACCCGATTCAAATGTCCACTCCTACCTAAAACTCCAACATTCAAACTCAATTTGCACATGTTTCAAATTTTAAAAAACAAAAAACAACACTCAAACTCAATTCTAGTGGTATTTCAAAGATTTTACTGAAACCATTCAAATTAATTTTTTTAAATTAAACTCATCAACAGAACTGAGCTAATATCAATCCATATGAACTCAACAATTTCAAATTACAGTAGTTGGAATATTCAAATTTGTTTGACTTTTAGTAACTTCTAATAAATTAGACTATTCATAACAGTAAAATGCTACAACCATGAAGTCACAATATAATGTTTTGATATAATTTCACAACACTAACAAGTAATTATCAAATCATCATGAGAATGCACGCATAACTATGAAAACATGAACTGAAATAAAATAATTAAAATAATTAGAAAGGTCGTGTTATAACAATAAACTGCACGTAATTATTAACATATAAGTTCGAATGCATATATACTAACATAAACAATTTACTACAGTATGTAATACAATGAAAAAGCAGAACGACACATAAATATGAGAGGAGTTGGAAATCATGAATTAATTAAGGAAATCATCAAACAACAAATTAAATGGGAGAAAATAAATAAATAAATAACATTTATTACTTTCATGATTTACTTTTGAACAATTTGTTTGTACGAGCTAGTTTACTTTTGAAAAATTGCCAAATGATCACTTTCCTGTTAAAAATACAATTGGTGACCGGGCGACATGATGAGTTCAAGCTCAATGTCAACAGTCAACAGTCAACGTACTCTTTTACGGTAAAAATTGTGTTTTCCCCCCTTTAATTTAGCCTATTTTATACTTTTAGGCCATCTCCAACCGAAGCCATTGCCCAATTGCCTAATTGCCCAATTGCCTGCCCAATTGCCCTCATGCTTTGCCCTCTTGCCATGCCCTCATGCCTTTTCAACCAACTTAAAAAACTCATCTCCAACCGAAGGGCAATTAACATCTATTAATTCAATTTCACAAATTTCCTCACTCTCACTCTCCCCACTCAAACTTATTTTAATAATAATAATAATAATAATAATTTTTTTAATTGATAATAATAATAAAATTAATAAAATCCAGACCATTTGCTAATTATTGAAGATATTGAAGAAAATAGATGCCAGCACCAGCAATAAACTATAGCAGCTCAATTTACTCTAAGAAGTGCTATTTACATAAATATAAAACGCTAACTGCTAACTTAACAAATACAAGGGAATAAAAAATAAGAATTAAATAATTAAATCCCTAAAAACCCAAATCATCTTCGTCTTCTTCAAGTAGCCAGCACCAGCAATAAACTACAACAGCTCAATTAACTCATAGCTAGCATCTATTTTCTTCAATATCTTCAATACTAATTTTCTTGATTAACTAAGAAAAAAAGGATCCAAGTGGCAGCCACCCAGCCCACCACCGCGTCCCAGCGCGTTTGCCAGCAGGCAAGCTGGCGGTCGACCATCCCTCGCCTGCTTGCCCTGCTGCCTGCCCCAGCCCCCTGCCCGCCCTGCCCAATTTGCCCGCCTTCTTGCCCTTTGCCATCTCCAACCGATGGCGGCTCCCCCTCCCCCACATGCCCTCATGCCGGCATCGGTTGGAGATGGTCTTACCCCAAATCATTTTGTATTTGTCCCTCAATTTTACGGTTTTGTTACAGTTCACGTACTTTTGGTCATAGAGCTACCATTCTCCTATAGGAGTATTAAGAAGAAAAACACTTTATGGTGGGTAGATGATCTCTCTATAATTTTTACCGAATAATTTTAACACTTTATCCCTTAATATTCTTTTGATCATATTACAATTCACTCCCAGCTAAACTTCGACTCTAATCCACATCGACAACTGCTAAACGATTAAACAAAAAAAAACAATGAACCACAGAATAATAAATGTCAAGGACAATGCAAATTCGAAACAATTAAAGATAAGGTGCAAAATGGCCCAAGGGGTGTGGCTTGATTCATTTATAGATATAAGAGTATATACTAAACCAAGCTTAACAATATTTTTCTGTCAGATAAACTGAACATAAATTAGACAAAATATCTAATCGCTCCAACTCTACTCATATTTCGGTCAAACTCGACAATCATACCAACATTACATACAATCTCAAGCTCAACCCGAAAATGAAACCAAGTTTGTAAACTCTGTTATAAGACACTGACTCGATTTATTTACACCCTTAAGTCCAAGAAAGACCAAATGATACTTAACCAGTAATTGAACAAAGAAAGAACATGTTAGCAAGAATGCAAGAGATCAATGGTTGATTTTAAGTACACGCACCCTCCCAAATGAGGGTATATATGAACGTTGAGGTGTCAATACTGGTAAAATTACGTTAATGACCTCAGGCTAGCCAATACGTTGGTGTCACATATTTCTGTGACTCTTTTTGCATCTTAATCTACTGCAAGATTTTGAGTTTCGCGGGTTATCACATGAGCTTGTAGCGTTTTTCCTGGACGCCGGTAACTCCCATTTGTATCTCTATTATTGTGTGAAGGGGCATCTGCAAATTACAGAACAGAAAAAAAATGATGCATTCAGTTTTATGTTAAAGTTATGTACTTCATACTCTGAGAATAAAATGAAGAATCGACCCTCAAGCGAATTTTGTAATGATTCAACTAGCTGCATATTTTTCATAAAGTGAGATTTCATTGAAAAACATAAGCTCGAAAGACCATCAAACTATCGCAATTGACCACCAAGAAACAAGTTTAATCCTTCCATAAACCTATATGTGTAAGGAAAATATTCAGTTTACTGTTACATTAAATGTTTTAGTCGATGATATTGCACCTTGACTATTTTTTAATGCAATATTGAATAATTTACTAGATTGTTTAGAATATAATAATACTAAGAAACGAAATAACAAATACTATCGTTTGATAGTTTTATGCATATCAAAATTTCTCAACAGATTTATACAGTAAATTTGTCAAACGTGCGAAAGTTTCAAATATTCAATAGTTTGGCTTAATTTGCAGCTAACTACACATTCAAAAATGTAGTAATAATATAAATACGAGGAGAGTCTTGTAGTTAAGAATAATGTATTATCCCAAAACAAGTCAATCTATCTCAAGTAAAAAAGTTTACATGCATATATTACCTCTATGTGGGGAATCTCTTTCAATGGCCTATCAGCAAAATAAGCATACAAAGCCCTCAAAACTGCCTACAAAATTACGATTATGTCATTTAGCATATGAATCACAATGCATTATTAGGAGAAGAATAAATTTACGCTTAATTATATAACCTGGTGAGCTACCACCACAACAGGAGCTCTTTGTCGTTCCAGCTCAATAATCACAGGCTCTAACCTGAAAAAGTAAAAGAAAAAAAAGACGAAAAAAAATTAAACTAAATCATTATAGATTTTAAGCTCCTTCCAATGAGAAATAACTTATTAAAACTGCACAAAACAAACCTTTGAATAACATCAAGATAAGATTCTCCACGAGGATATCTATACCGTAATTTGTCATTTTTACGTGACCTGATATAAAGATCATAATGAAGCTTCAAATAGTGAGATAATGACATACTGAAAAGAATAGAAACCTAAAAATACTTCCATGAAGAACTGTAACATTAATTATCATACTTCATAAGCATTAGTTGAAAATGTACTGAATTTTACAGTACATAATAATTATATATAAGAGCAATCTGATTTTGAAGCTGTAATAGTCCGCATTGGATAGTTATTAGTAAGGTAATAGATTAAGAGACTATCTGATTTGGAAAAAGTTGGTTGACTGTTCACCAGTTACCATACAAAGTAAATGGCAATATATAGAATGTAGACATAATGATTTTCTTTCACTGTCACTAAACGATGATCAAAGCGATAACTAGGCAAGACATTATTTAAGGATATGATGTAAATAAACTAATAAGAATTGAAGTATACTCATATTCGTCGGGCATATTTTTCTTTATTTCTTCATATGTCATCCCATCACACACACCAGCATTAATTTCATCAAGTGCACGCCATTGTATCTACATAAGGAACATAATGAAAAGAGAAATTGAGATCAATAGCTATTGATTAGACTTTGGGAAGTGAACAATGGTTCTAAACTTCTAATTACACGTACCTTTGGGAATCCAACTATTGGGCTTGCTGTCAAAATTGTTCTCTGCAATGTGCTAGTCCATATCTAAGCCACAAGAGAAACAGAATTTTACAATTATTGAAGTATATCTGAATATTTCATGAATGTAGACTCTGATTTTTATCCATACAAATTTCATGTTATCATAAATGGTGATTAAGTTATGAGCCAATTTTACTTTGGTATTTGGGGGTGGTTTACTGAATGAATTTGACTAAAATAAAAGGCATATCAATTAGAAAAAGAATATTCACAGCCATCACATATTCTCAGCAATAATACTGATGTAGACTATATATATTCAATTGCTTTCCAGAACCAAAAAAAAGGTGAAAAGAAAATAAAGGGTAATGTTGCACCGGACATGAAAACTATTAGCAAAAACGTAAAATGTTGGCTGAAATTATGCTGTGCGTGAAGTTAAAATATTGAAGTTTTTGACAAAGAAAAAGGGAAAAGCAGAAAACTGGTTTCAGCGGGAGGCTAAAATTTTGAAAATTTGAAAAAGAAAAAGGAACAAAGAGAATGATTTCAGCAGGAGTATACTTGACTCATTCCCTTCTATCAGAACAAGGCTAAAAAACATAACCTGACTGAAAGACACCCAATGTACCTCATCTATTTCAATCACTGTTGTATGTATCAATAGCCAAAAAGAAAAGAGTAGTTGTCAATCTCAAAGACAAATTCATATCAAGAGCACAAGCAAACTTCAGAAGCATTATTAATAAAACATATATATATATATATATATATATATATATATATATATATATATATATATATATATCTTAAACCATATTCTTTAAAGTAGGAAAAACTTACACAAGCAGCCCTTTCATTCTTCAGACGTTTTTCAACAAAATTGGCAAGTTTCTTTGCGTAAAGCTCTCCAGCATCACTGTTAAAAATAATTAGAATCTTGAGCTATAGAATACAAGAACTGTTGTTCTGAAAATAAACTTTTTGAGCTCCATGCTCGTGAAGATCCATAGTTTTCTCAACTGAAATACGAAGCAATCTTGAAGAAATATGTCACTTCCTAAAATTTCTTATGGACTTTATCTTTAGAGCACTCTTTTGCTTGAAAACCAAGCATATATGGTTAGTCTCTTGTCCATCTGTTTATCTTAGTTACTAGCCGATTTGGTAACAGCTCTCAGATTCTATATTCAACTAATAGAGACGGCACTTTCCCCAAACGGATATCTATTCTATCAAAAAGTGAATGAAATTTTATGATGAGTTTTGCAAAGCAGGCAAATTAAGTTGAACAAAGCTTACATGTTCAGTTTAACAAATCAAATTTAGCTATATAATAGCAACTGAGGAGGCAGACAAAGTAAGTTAAAGAATGTCTTTATATTCATATTTATGAGAAGACCTTATGACACTGTCACCACCAATTCGGCCTCTAACATTGTCTCGGCTCTCTCCATGCCTGGTAAGTAAAATTGGACGTGGCGTTAGATGTGTATTCACCTGCAAATAGCAGGAAACACCATGAACTCGCAACTTATATCATCAAATATGTGAACCCCTTCCCCTTTCAAACGGAATAAAATAAAACTAGAGAAAGAATAAAACAAAGAATAAAACCGGAAAAATAATAAAGAACAAGAGACATTAGAGGAAAATTGAGTTTTCTAAGGTCATATATTTAACTTGTATCCTTAAAATAGTATATAAAAGTAGTTTCTTAAACATATAATTATGCTAATCCTTTCTTACACATATTCCCAAAGGAACTATTTCAAAATTCAGTGACATTCAGAATCTCATTTTTCTTTCTTTACAGCTTGGAGAATGAACAGTAGAATAACTAACAACCCAGTATGAGCAGATTATAACAACTTGAGGAAGAGAACCACAAAGTTTGGAATGCTGATCATAACAGTGTTGCTGAGCATAAGGTAAAGAAATTATATGATTGCACTGTTCAACCTCATACGTTAACTGCTAATTTATTTATATATATGCATAGTGTATTCAACTCATTACCTTTTAGTTATTATATCAAAAATTTCAATCCTCAAAATCTATCATAGAACATTATGAAACAAGTAAAGAGCATCACAGTTTGAAGTCAGAAGTAGATACCAATAAGCTATGAGCCAACAAAAGATGAATTACAACATACCAAGAAGAAAACTATCCTCCCAGGAAGGTAGCCACTGATGTTGTTCATCTGTATCACAAAATGCCATGATATTTATAAGATAATTACACAGCATCCAACACTGAAATATAGCTTAGGGTAGAAAATGGAAGAAGGAACAGAAGTAAGCCGAGAACTTCAAGAAAGAAAAAGGTACTACGAAAGGAATCAAAGAAACTGTCATCTTGAATGATTGCACAAACATAGCTGCTGCAAAGTTTGAATAAAAGCAAAACTGTGTGAACTGAAGACAGTATTAGCACCTTTAAATTCAAGGAAATATACACAATGTAATGAATACAACGATGGAGCTCCGATGCAAATGAACACATAAGATAATGAAATGACAGTGGATTTGGGATACTTACTTGTATTTGTCCACCGTGGCCACTGACCATATCAATCAATTTGATATAAGAGCCTTCTTCTACTGGCTCATAAACCTGAATAGAAGGAAAACTACTTCAAACCCCTTTTATCCACAAAACTCATCACAAAAAAACTATAGCAATTGATAACCGTAAAAATCAGTAAGTGTGTTTCAGAATCTACCTTTTCGTAATTTTCTAGTCGACCTTTGAAGTCATGATACCCTGCTTCAAAATCTGGCCTGAAATGTATCACAAATCACGATGCTATAATATGTTGCACAAAAACAACAGAAACGTTTTAAAGTCATACTCTTCTGCATAGTCTGGGCTCTGTTGAACTTTAAGACGTATATTTCTTTCAATTATTTGCCGGTCATTGCATATTGTCTCCAAAAAGATGATCTGTAAAATAGAACAACCAGCATATACAAGATATCCAATGAAATGAATCAACAATAATCATACTGCACGAATGATGAATGGTTAAGCCACAGATGCACATGTCAATCTAGGTAATTACAGTACAAGTATACCATGGAATAATCTCATACTTATAATTATATAAACCACTAAATGGTCATATATACAAAAGTCTTTCATATTAGTCTAACGAACTATGCCTACCTACAACCACTTCTTCATAAGTAGGTTTTCAAGATGGTTTTTGAAGATCTGAATTTTCTAACAAACAATAATAAAAGAGAATCAAAGTGCTTCAATACAAGCATCTTTGGTGTCAATGCCCATTTAGTTAAAAGAGTTGTGAAAGTGACAGCAAAAAAAACGTTCATACTTTATTACTTAATATAAATGAAGCAGCCAGAATTCATAACTATACCTTGCATTTGCCCTCGGCCATTCTCATAAGCATATTCCTTCTTTTCCTGGTACTGTTTGTGGCGTCGAGTATCCCGACCTAAACATAATCAGGAAATGCATTATAAAGCATCAGAAACATGTGCACGCTAACAAAAAGAAATAACTTACCTGACCACCCTCTTGCATCCAAGAGATCATATCTTCCAGTGCAAGTGCTGCTACCTGGTAGCAGATGGCGAATTAAAACTATGTGCAAGGAAAAAGGTCAATAAAGGTTTTAAATTAGAATATCAAAAGAACGAATGAAAAACAGATTCACAGTTTCAACTTCGTAGTGATATGAATTTTTCAAATGAATAAAAAGAAAATCATTGGATATAACAGGGGTCTAAATGTAAATATATATATATATATATATATATATATATATATACTGCGTACAATATTATATTATTATTAAAATATAAATATTTTCTTACTCTCTTTTAGTATAGTTTTATGCTTTTACCACAAACAAAATCCATAGGAAGGAATTTGTTGCCAAGAATTAGGGTGCTTAAGATAGTTCTGTTGTATCAAAGGAAGGCCTGCGACTTCTGACAAAATTTTCTAAAAGGAATATTCCATACAACTTATAATTAGAGCGAGGCACAGGAAATAACAATTCGGTTTTAGTGAATATTAGACTTTGATTTCCATAAATGTATCCATTATATTATGTGATTGGGGAGGGGGTGGAGAACTAATGGGTAATTATTTGTTTAATTTTTATTTTTATTTTTATTGAAGAGTAGAAAGGAAAAAAATCAATAAAAATAAAGTTCCATGTTTTGGAAATAAAAATAAAAAATCAGGATTATTGCCAATTGCGGAAGGGCGGCAAGAAATGGGAAGAGAAAGATTAAATTCCAAGCACGTATTGATATACCATTAGAGTATCGAGCAGGAAAAGCAAATTCAGGTGATAATCATATAGTTCAATGTTCATGCATGCTAAGGTGATGACACTACTTAAAATTAGCAAAATCTTACACATGCACTCAATAAAACATTAACATCTCTAAATGATTTTCCCATGAAAAATTTACCTCATTGCGTGCTTCCAGGGCTTCTGGGTTGTCATCTCGAAAAAAATCAGCTGCCTGCATCAAATAAAATTTATAATATATTATTAGATCTAGATCTAGATCGACGATCATGACAACTTCCATTTCATAAAGAAAAAAGTTGAACAACTATAAACGAACAGCATAAGACATGAAGTTCCACATGTTATCGATTTTGGAATATTCATCACTAACTCCTAATCTCGAACATATGCACTGCTTTTTGTACATCACTACAATCTACATCCCTATCAAAATGTTATGTTCCCATAATGTCGAACGAAGTTATTATCCTATGTGTGCAATAGTTTTCTCAAGATTCAACCCACTCAATAGATCAAACATTCTGGACTGTGTCGGTCATAAGTACACTTAACTTAGCTGTAGAAGGTTGCTGCAAAAACTTTATATTTGCAAGAACCTTCACTGGGATCAAATAGGTCATAGGTGATAATTCTTCTTTACAAATATGAAGGGTATAATATATTTAGTGGCTCATAGAAAAAGAGTAAGGTATAATATCATCTTTCTTCATATTCTATTTTTCTTTTCATCCTAACTTAATATCTCCAATGTTCAATGTACATGTTCAGTTTTCGGATATTAAGCATTTCAATGGGCTGGAACAAACACAACTGGCAGCAGTGCAGTTATTATTGAAAGACTAGTCATGGTTCTAGGTAAATAAGCGTCTAAAATTGCTCAGCAGGTTTCTATTATTTCATGGATAAACAAAAACGAACACAGAATTATGTACTACATGGGAACAAAGACAATACAGTGTGGGTGGTAAAATAGCTTTACAGGTCATATCTATAACATGTAAAGTATGTCTTAATTCCCAATATATTCTGTAAGGAGCATCAAAAAATGGAAAAAGGGCCAAAAGGGAAGAACAGATTCATTCTTTGTTTACTAACAAAATAAGAAGCATGAAGAGAATCAATTTTTAAGTTATGATGGCTAAAAGTGTTGTATACTATATATCTCCTAACATCTTATTTAAGAGAGAATGATGTAACTGCTTCTCTAGAATATTAAATAAATACTAAGACCCATTCTGCTTCAAGAATCACTTCGCGAGAAAAAGAGGAAGAAGAGAGATCAACAACTGACAGTACCAGGTTTGCTCCAAGCTTTAGCCGCCGATACTGCAACCAATATACACAATTATGAATCTATCCTTACTAGCACTCTGCATAATTCTAGAAAAGAGGCAAAAACAATAACAAAGGCTTACCTTTCCGACATTGAAGTGTTTGGTGTCATGACCCAACCAACGAAGATATCGAGTAAGTTTAGCTGCGGTGAAGGTTTTGCCACGTGCAGGCAATCCAACCTATACTATTCATAAATGCATCTAAGTTATAAAACCTATAAACTTTTGGCATCCAGTATAAAATTTGAACCCTGTACATAAGTAGATTTTCATGGTACTTTGAATAGTTAAGAAAGAAAATTAAACTTCATGTTCAACACACCAAGCCGCGACAAGCACTGGAAAGATAGAAGAGTTTTACAGTATAAAGAAGATATATTAGGAAAGTACCAAGACAATAGCCAGATGTCGATCCTCCTTTGGTCCAAGCATCTGATCTGCTATAGCTGCAGCAGCAACGGCTCCAGCAGCGGCTGGCATAGAGTTCTAAAAATTAATGTGTCATGCATTAGAGGTACGGTATGCATCTCTGTTAATCAGAATACAAAAGATAAATGTTTACGGAGTTCTTTGGGGTGACAGAGTTGGTTCCTACAAACCTTGGCTTCTGAATCATGTTTGTTATCAACAAACAAAGTTGTTGCATTTTCCGGTTTTACTAGTCTCGGAGATCCCACCCCCCTATCCACAAAGAGTCCTCTGTGACCTTCTTGTTTCTGCGGATGAGAAAAAGTTCCAACCGACTTTGACTCACCCAAGCCAAATTGTGAAGACAAATTTGATGGATCTGGAACAATGACTTCCATCGCCTAACAGAATATTATGACCTCTCAGTTCACAAAGATATGAAGGACAATACAAGGCTAGGAAAATGTCCTGATGGAATAATTAAATAGATATACTATTCAAATATCATAACATAGTCTGTGTACAACTGACCAAATAACTAATAACAACGGTCCATGTGTTAATTCTTCTTTAATGGGTTAATGAAAGGGAACCTCCACATTTTTAGAACTGATGACTACTCTGTTGTGTTCAAAAAGGAATATCTATCCAATTTATTGTACAGATTCAGGTGCATGGAAGAAAATTGGAATTTAATAAAAGAGCAATTGCAAGTGGATGATTAAAGTTGACCATATGCGACCTTCATCACTTTCCCCTTTCTGGACAAAGAAATAATCCAAAATGAACATGCAGACCCTATCATTATATCAAGAAGAAAAATCAAAACCTATATGAATTTAACCTGCAGTAACACCATGTCCATAAATTTGATATTAAGTGCAGGGAGTACAAAGAACATCATAACATGCAGACCCTATCATTATATCAAGAAGAAAAATCAAAATCTATATGAATTTAACCTGCAGTAACACCATGTCCATGTATTTGATATTAAGTGCAGGGAGTACAAAGAACATCATACGAAAAATTAATGGTGTGGAATAAAATCTGAAACACATAATAGATAAAGATAAAAACAACACCATGGAACTCACAGGTCGATCAAAAGAAACGACAGTATCCCTTTGGCCATGTAATGCATCACTAGAGCCATCAGATTTGGAGAACACCCCTCCACTCAGTGACCTAGGAGTTTCTGTCATGTTAGCTGCATAAACCAGACCTGAATTGGCAGATTTTGTAGGAGTTGGGACAACATAGTCCTCAAGATCGAGATCCAAATTTGCTGAAGATCCATGCTGTAGGAGAGTATATTATTTAATTATGACATACAGATTATAAGAGAACCTCATGTATTAAAAATTATGACAGCCGCGACATAAGGAACATTTAATAGCATCAAAGCACGAAGAAGATTTCATGCAAAATTCAGATTAGCTAAAAGGGTGCTTCATTCTCAGTGTTCTTAGATTAATAAATTCAAAGACTGGATCTTCAGTTACTATATTCAAAGTTCAGACAATTTAACTCCTTAGGTCACAGCAACTATCTGTTGTCTTTATTCACCGTTGCTTTCATGGTTTAATAAAATGGCCGATAAAGGGAAGAAATGAATCTAAAGATAGATGCTAGAACTGAAGCATTAGCTGCAACATATTTCCCAAGTTTGAAAAACAAAATGACCTTGAAATGTATAGCAATAAATTCAAGTTAGATGAATAATGAGTAGGTTGCAATCTCGATGAAATTGTTGGACTCCAAGGAATCAATTTCCCAAAATAGTCATTTACCATTCACATTTCGGGGATCTTTTGACAAAAGTCGAAAAGCAGCCGATTTGTCGGGACTCAGGAGCCACCAAGAAAAACCAAGTCGCTAAACCACGAGGACTATTCCGAAACCTAACCACTCATAAAATACATCCATATGCATCAAAGATGCCAACCACGTCTTTTTATAAACTTAGCTAATTAATACATAACTCAAAGAAGACAAAGTTCGTCAAGCTTCCACGCGTTTGCAATTCCCTTTTTTACAAACAGAACATTTAAGAAACAAAATTCCACACAATATCCCATAGAGTAATATTCTCTTTCATTGAAAATATATAAATATTTACAGCACAATTCCATAATCTCACAAGCCATATATGTAGAGAAACATATAAAAAGAAGCCATTATAATATTGTTGATCTACCTTATTACTGGATTCAGCAGCTGAATTAATACTAACGTCCGGTATCCCACGGACAGTAGAAGGCTGGAAATTCTCCTGATAAGCTCTCCAACTCGCCGCAAGATCAAAGGGGGAAACCCTATCCGCTTTAATATATACTCTATACTCGAGAATCTCATCCGCACCCAAATTAAACATAGCAGACCTCTTATCCCCTTGTAATGTACCCCCTATCAATTGCCTATTTGGACCCTCCTCCACTACATACGGTAAATTACTATTCTTGGGCTTCAACAGAAACTTAAAATCCAGCGTCTCTATTAAGTATTAATCCAAAAAAGAAAAAAGTAATCAGAATCTTAATCTTACTAAAGTTTTGGTAGCACACAAAAACACAATTGAACAATAATTACCGTGGTTAGGTGGCACAACGAAACTCAATTCCCACATAGACATTGATTCACGTTCCAAGGCGAGCTGATGAATGATTTTAATATAAAACAACAATCAATAACGTAAAAGTTAACTACAATTGCAATGTTAAAGTAAAGCAAAACGTACGGCTTTGGAGGAGTCCCAAGAGCCGACGAGTGGTACGGAGCCGTAGACGTGGGGTATGAGTTCGCCTTTGAGATTGTAATTTTCCATTTTGAGAGAGACGTAGAGTTGGCCACCGCCGCCTTGGTCTTCTCGCTCTTCGCCGCCATGGGAGCTGCTGCTGTCGTAATCCTTCGATGAGGCAGTGCCCATTTTCGTGAAAGAAGTACGCACTGTTCAGTCGCTCATTTCATTCATTTGTGTGGAACTCAATATAATATTAAAGGGTGGGGAAGAAGAATATTGTGATAAGAATGAAACGGAATAGTGGATATGGTGATATATTCAAGGCTCTAGCTATATTTGATTTAGGACCCTAACTATATTTGATTAATTTGAATATTTTATTTAGCTTAAAATTATAGTATTTAAATAAGTTAATCGAGTCGAATTTGAGTAGTTTAATGTCTATTTTATGGAGTACTATTTTTCAGTTTAATAAGTCGTCCTTGAATTGAATTTCAAATTAATCAAAATCAATTGATATATATATTATTTAATGATTAAACGAACTTAACACAATTGGATTACATGTTCAAAGACACATAAAACTTGAATAATTATGTTGAAGTTGCTGCAATGCAGCGTTAGCTGATGTCCAAGTACAATATAATTTTAAAATAAAATCAATAAAACTTTGGATAGTTCTGTTTACGACACATTGCAAAGTTAGCTGTTTAAGTGTTTATGATTATTGGAAAGGAAGGATGGAGCCGTTATGTGGTGCACATTGTTTTCGACACTATATTATTAAACCATATAAAGTTTCCGTTATTTTCCCAAAATAACAAGTCCTATATAATATACTTTGAAGAAGTTTCATACTAAAAAAGATAACCATATTACTAATACGCTATTTATTCATTGATTTTTCAAACTTATAATTTTGGTAAGTACCGTTATTAGTTGTTTGATACAGTCCCGTTCCACCCTAAAATTGATGAGCAAGCTCAATATCATGCCCATATCAAGTTGTTCCTCTGTGAAAAAAACCTAAAATTTGAACACCTAAAAAATCATTGGTATTCAAGTAGTCTACTATTTTGCCTTTCATGCGGGTCTATTACTTTGCTGCTGAATTTATACATATTACAACTTAGTCATTGAACTATTCATTTTATAACTCAGTTTCCAAGGTCTTATTATGCTGATTTCAATAAAATTATTTATTAAAAACAAAATGATTACCAATTCTTTTCAGAACCATATAATACAATAAACATCAGAAATGGAATAGTATCAGAAAGAAGGATTTCAATATTAGTATGACACAATATCTTATCATGTACACATCTAACCACAATTGCTACTAGTGAAAACAAGTTGATGCACGATCAAGACCAATAGTTCAAGGTACATAGGTCCTGGACCAAGAATGCCAGGAAGAAGTAGCAAGTAAGACACAAAGTGCAAACTCGTAAAAAAAAAGTTCCTGATCATATACACCTCCAGATACAATGAAATATTTTTGCAGCACAGATCAATAAACATACATGTTAGCTATCAAGCAATAGGGCAACATCAATTTTACAAAGAAGAAGCTATTCAACGATGGAATAGCACCAATCTTGACAAGAAACTCGAAATTATAATATATATGCTTCTAAGAAAGGAGAAACTTGAGAAGTTACCTATAGACTCAATGAAATTGTAAACGTAAGAACAAAACACTTCCAGAATAATAATACAATAATTACACAGTAATACGGTCCCGTCAAAGTTAAAAATACTTACAAGTCCGATAATGAATCCTCTTCTCACAGGGATTCTGCATCCCATGAAAACTAATTACATATAAAGCTTCAGCTAATTGTAATTAAAAACATATACAAAGGCCACTGGAGAAAACTGCTGCCCTGCATATTGATACTAGCCTTTTGGAAAAATATTAAATAGTTATTGGTAAACTACTCCTTAAATACATAGTATATAAAATTCATCCGAAAAGAAGCTCACTTGCTTCCATATTGAACTTTACCAATGACATTAAATGCCAAACAAAGTAGTAACACAAGGATCTTAACAAGCTATGAACTATCAAGTGGCGTAGAGCAAATAAAGGTATTACATGGTTAAAAAGCATACAAATTAGGCATAAACCAGCACAGGTTGCATGGCATCCGGCATTATTTACTAGACGATGCAAGTTTTATCATCAGAATCTACTTCATTGGTTCAATGCAATATATTAAAAGAACAAACAGGATTACCAACATCTTAGCTCCAACCATGCACCAAATTGTCCAAGAACAACGATAACAAAGCAACATTAACTAAAAAGATAAATATTCCATATGAAGGTACTTACGTCTTCCAATGTGTTCTCTGCCTGCTCAAACTAAAGCAAAAACCTTACTTACACCAGGTCTACATCTACATGTTGCAGAGTTTTCTACACACACGCAGACTATGTATGCATGCAAGCAAATGGAAATGCACTTCCTGAAAATCTGTTCAGGAAGGTAAACAAAAGCTGTACTTTCTCACTTGTAAATTAGAAAAGGAAAAAAAAAAAAGTCTCCAAGAATCCAGGCCAAACTGGAGGCCTGCTTTAGTATCAAACAAACAAACAAACATAAAGTTAGCCTTGTGAACTCAAGAGCAGATTGAACAAAGGTATCATCTCCAATAGCACAAAAAATCTGAAATAGATATTTTACAGTTTTACCAGTGTATGACAGTCCATTGAATCTAAGGGTAAGCAACCACAAGTGAAAGGTAAAATGAATATAATTGAAAATTATAGTCCAACAAATATTTTTTTTGGCAAAAAGCGAGTACGAGTTTAAATTTAGTAATATGAAAAAATTAATAAATTCCACGATCATTTCACAAGAATCCTTTCGCATATTCCTTCAAAACAAGTGATAGATATTATGTTCTCGTGGTCAAGTTCCAAACATAGCCTCAAAGAATGTCACCCCACCATGTACTCTACCTAAAGAAAGATAATGAAGTAAATGAAGCAAAAAGGTACCTCAATTCTCATCTGTGCATTCAATAAATGTAGCTAATAAGTAGTCTTTTAGTTCATCAATAAAATCATCAACTCTATAAAGCAGCAAACTAGAAAAATAACAAAAAGAAAAATAATCATCATCATCATCATCATCACACAACTATTATAACACGACCGCCGCAAACTCAAACAATGAATTCAAGTTTAATTTCAAGCCAACACTCAGTGCGATAACAAACTCACTGACACATCAACCAATTATCAACAAGGCTAAAACTCAAATTTTATTCAAACACCATGATAGAAAACTAAACTTCAAAGAAAGAGTGATGATATCTACAGAATTAATTCTTCGAACCGTCGATTTGTCTCTTCCCTGCTTTGTATTGAACGATGCTGGAGAAATCGGTGGAGAGATTAGCGTAAAGTCGGATCACAGTAGAAATATTGGCGTTGATCTCGCGGATCAATTCAACATTTTTGGCCAAATTACGCGGAATCATGGATTGATGATTGTCGTTCACCTGTTGGATTAAACGACGATTGTGATCTAGTAAGGATTGGACCTCTTTAAAGCTCTTTCTCAGAATTTCCCATGCTTCGACGTCACAGCAGTCTTCTAGTTCTTCATCTTCATCGTCTTCTTCTAAAAAGCCGCCGTTCATGTTGTTGTTGAAGCGGTAATTGGCGGTGGATAGGGTTCCGGAGGTGTCGCGCATGGCGGAGGATGAATGAATCAATTTTTAAGCATTTGTTAATTGTGATGTGAAGGTTTCACATTTGTATTGGGGAAGGAAGAATTAAGGAATTAAGTAGTATAAGAAAAAAGTGAAAAGGATCCGTTGAAATAGGCGGTGAACTATGGAACCCGATGGCGGTTTGTTGAGGTCCGAACAAATGAAAAATTATTTTATGCAATTTGTACACTAGCGTATATGATTGATTATAATTTACCAAAAAAAAAAAAAAGGATATGAAATATGATAATTATTATTTAATCTATATATTTCCGCCCCGTAAGTGTTTACCTATAATTAAAATTGATCAGTCAACTTATAAAAACTATTTCATTTATTATAAATTAAAGTTAATCATATTAAATATAAAAATTAAGATTTAGAAAGTTAGAACAACATAAATGAAAAAAATCAAGTTAGTATGATTGTTAAAAGATTAATAGCTTAATTCCAGTATCATGACAAATTGAGTAAAGATTTTGGGATAAGAGAGTAAGAAACTATTTCTATTTTTGTTGTATATTATGGAAATCTAAACTTTTTGCATATTAAATCTGATTCAGCCAAAAAAAAATCTGATAAATCACATCAAAGGCACGTGCTATATAAAGGCTTCTAAAAACATAACTAATTGTCATTTGGCTATGTGCAGTTAGGGCTGAAAATCAAACCAAGTTACTCGATACTCGACTCGAGTTCGTTCGATAAAAGCTCGTTTGAGCTCAGTTCGTCACACTAATCAAACAAGCTTGAACATCTTTTTTCGTTCGATAACTTTTGAAGCTCGGCTCGAGCTCGACTCGATAAGCTAAAAATTAAAAAAAATACATGTAAAGTATCAAGCTACTCGATACTCGGCTCGAGCTCGTTCGATAAAAGCTCGTTTGAGCTCGGCTCGATTGAAAATCAAACCAAGCTCAAACACAAAATTTCAAGCTCGATAAAAATCAAACCAAGCTTGAACAGTGTATCGTTCGATACTACTCGGCTCGATTACAGCCCTATGTGCAGTTTCATTACAACTGTGCCTGCCTTAATTAAACTTAAAAGAGAGAAAAAAAAATTAAAAAATTAAAAAAAAAAAAAGAGAGAGAGATATAGAGGAAGGGGGGGGGAAGGAGAGAGAGAGAGAGAGAGAGAGAGATTTTTGTAGAATCATGTACAAAGTTTTGGTTGGGAATGAAGGAAAATTAGTGAGTACGATATTCTTGCATATATTAAAATATAAAAATACTATGAATATGCATATTTTTTGTCAATTGGAATTAAATAAAATTAGATAAATAACAAATGTAAAATCATGCGTAGTCCTAATAGAAGCGTAATTACACTTTCAAAATTGGACTTAATTGGAGCATTGTATCACCGGTGGCTCAATCAGGGTGGATTGCAAAAAGTTTGAGCCTAAACATAACTTTTATTAATTGAGAAAAAGAAAAAAAAAAGGAGTTCGTACATGGCCTCGTACAATTAGAGTGGTCTAACCATGTCTAAGACAAACTGAATTTATTGTTTGCTTTACTTATTGATAAATTTCCTTTTTTTTAATAATTCAGATGTTCAAGCTTACATTAGACTAATCTTTGATTTTCATAATCATTGCCCTAAAATCCTGAATGATATAATGCGCAGGATGTGCCTCCACCAAACTTCGGGATCTCACCATACCGTTGTACACTTTGCGCACAAAGGGGTCTTGACCACAAATGATCATTAGACATACTCGTGAAAATGCTTCCTTTCAAGTTCCAAATGAAATTTGCTTTTTTGATATCAAGGGATATGTCACCTTGCAATTTTGGTATTATTGGAAACGAAAATGTAAATTTAATACCACAACTTAAGTTTTCGTTGCAACTTTTATACCAAGCATACTTTTTCTCCGGAGTTAATGGCAATTTACTCCTATAAAATGCATAATGTTTAATTTACCCCATGTGATTTGAAAAAGAGCAATTTATTCCCCTACAAAAAAATTAAAGAAGCAATTTACTCTTTGAACCTGGAGAGTGTAACTCATTTGTCGAAATTGAGAGTGACATGAAAAGCTTTTTCTAAAATATGGGGATATATTGCCATATTTATCATAACACAGGGGGTAGATTGCCACTTTATCATAACACAAGGGGTAAAATATCATGGAGGCGATGTAAAACTTTTATAAAATTGCAGGGGGTAAAGTGCTTTTTTTTAAATCACGAGAAGGTAAATTGAACATTATGAATATCATAGGGGGTAAACTACCATCAACTCCGAAGAAAAATTAGACTTGGTATGAAAGTTACACTAAAAACTTAAATTATATTTTCGTGTCTAATGATACCAAAGTTGCAATGTGACATATAATGTGAAAAAAAAATTCCCTTCACCTATTTGATCAAAAAATTCACTCCGCCAATATTAATCAAATTGGTTTGAAGTTAGTCCTCTAAGTTGTTCCATTATGATTTATGACGCTTCTAATTATTTCAGTAGTAGAAAATTGAGAAAAGAGTTTATTTTATCCATTGGAAATTATATGAAATAAAAAAGTGAAAAATGTGGAAAGTTACATATGAGTGAGATACACGTCATAAGCCACTGGTGTTTGGTGGTGGTGAAAAATAAAAATAATTAAGGATCTATAAGAAAGTCGGGAAATGAGTCATTTCGAACCCGATCAAGACGGGTGTAGATCCTCTGTACCACTTTTGGTGTACCACTTAAGTGTATCACCACTAAGTGATTGACACATGCACATTTGACAATTATAATAATTCTAAAATATGCATGTGTCAATCACTTAGTGGTGGTACACCAAAAGTGGTACAGAGGATCTTGAGCCGATCCAGACATAACCTAACTCAATTCTAAATTTTTATGTTTATCAAAGTCAATGATTTTTTTATTTTTTTAGAATCAAAAGAAATTCCATTAACCTTAATAATGAGAATTTACAATCTAGGAGATATTACTGGAAAGCACATGAATAAAATTTAAAGATAGTGCCAGATTAGCTAGAGAACATCATTTCAACACTTTTCCAGTTCTTACCAGCTCACAAGTTTTTATAGAATTTCATAAATCCATCCTCTTTTGACCCGTCCAAACTCCGACCGACCGACGCGACCAGAAAGAAGTCTGGCGAATCGTCAATTTCAGGACCATATGTGTCCACATTCTGCAGATCTGACTAGAAATTTACACTACTTACAAGCTACAAGCAAATTTCAACTTATAAAGTGTTTCCATGTAAATGATACTTAAAACAATGATAAACAATAACATTTTACACAATATACATTCTAAGTCTTATACTGTACTTCCAGCTCTAATCTGTCTACCTAAAACAAAGATGCACAGAGAGGACCTTGAACTGGGATCACCCCTACATTCTAATTCTTAAAAGACAATTCAATTAAATCTCAACTAATGAAAATGCTCTATGAAATTCTCAGAACGAGACTGAGAAAGTTAATTTAGTAATAAGCGCTAATACCTTCAGTGTCTTAAATATGGGACGAGAAATCCCATGGTCACTCACTGTCACTACCAGAATCTAAGAAGCTAAAATCTGTCTGCCCATTAAGCCTTATGAGCAGTGTTCCCCGGTTCTCTTCAGACCACTCAATACCTTCGTTCTTCAGAAGATTAATGACCTGAGTGCAGAAATCAAATATGGTACTAAAGGAATTACCCACAAGCACTATCGAGATAAACAACCAAATAAATCTTTCAAAGGAGAATATTATATTATGATACATTGGCAACAAAGCCGAATATTTGATTGAGCATTTCCATGACACAACCTCATGGGGGAGCTAAGTTGTCATAAAAAGCCTTCTACATGGCACTCAGATATTCCAGATTTTTATTTAGTTTAACACATTCTGACTGGGGAAAATCTCTAGAGCTAGACAAGAAAATTGACTTGAACAACAAGGTACATCGAGCTTACCGAATCTTTCAGCTTTGACTTGCCAACACCACTGTTCCCACAGCCAGTGATAACCCTGAATAATCGCACAGCTGGAGACGCAACGTGGAACCAATGAGAATGAAAAAAAAAAAATCAATCCGAGTTCCAACGTAATCTGTATGAAATTCTAAGTAATTAATGTAAAAAATAGTTGAGATTATTACATCGCACATATGCTCCAAACAGAAGATGTAGCTTTAAAAGTCTCATTGCTTGTTTAATATGTTGTCCATGAAGATCAACAGTTATCATGTTTTCAATACTCCTGTTTCTGCAGTTCAAAAGGATGGTTAGATACATTGTGTGTTTGACCAGATCAGATTTGCTTTATTCTCAATATGCATCAGCCCACCTATCTGTAAATATATCCTGACTAGCTTTTTCATCTGCCACTCGAGCCAACTTATTTTGTAACCTCCCCTGGAGCAATTCAGAGATATATTTTGTTATACTGCTATTCCACGCAAGAGTTAATCAAATAAAATCAATCATTCTTTGGCAAATAATTTACTCAAATGGCATGCAATAGAAGCAACAGACTTAAAATAAAAAAATAAACAGCAAAGAGGACCAAAAAGGAAACAATAGAAAGGAGCAGTCTAGAGAAATGTAGCAACCTATCTATTATACTATTATATGTAAGTCGCCAAGAGCAGAGTTGGCAGAGGGTTGATCATTAGATCCAAAAACTTTTACATATAACCAACATGAGTTTCTGAACAGTTCCACTAAGGAAACAACAGAAGGAAGAGGAGAAACTACATAGGGCTGTCGGCTGTCCAAGAAAAGGTTACAAGTTACTGAAAAAAATAATTCACCAGTCATAACTTTAAAGGATCCTTCTTCCCAGCTAGAAAATAATTTCAATAGCTTGCTTATATTTTCTCTCTTAGTAACAATTTTGTAATCTTTTACATCTGACATTTATTCTTACTTGATTCAGTGATCTGGAGAAGCTCCAACAAATTTTGAAGGGTATGAGAATTCATGACTGTACCAAACTACTCTGTGATATGAAAAGCTTAGAGTAGACAGCATAGCAGTGAAATATTCGTGAATGGTAAATTCAGGAAGGTAGTGAGTTGAACTAACTAGGTTAACCACTGTTTCTTTGCTGGTGAAGAACTTTGAGCCCATTTTTGATGGATCTCCAGTTGGCTTAGGCGATGAGTTTTGTTAGATGTTTGGAGGATGTATGAAAATGTGCTAGTAAAATTTAATATGTTAAAAATGTGTTGACATTGAGTTCGGATGCTGGGGTTGTAGCGTGTTGTGTGGGTCCAATTCTGTCATCATGTTTGTTGTTAATATCATAATTATAATTAATTTGTAGTGATGGGATTAAAAAATTGGATGGCAATACATTAATGCTGTAAGTTTGTGATAGTGAGATGATGTGTAATGTATTTTATAATATTCAAAACAGAGATTGGGCTCTTGTGCTACAGATGCATACTAAAAGGGGTTTTGAAACCAGGAGAGCATCAAGCCCAACACAGATTTAAGACAATCTAGGACAAATTCCCATAGTATAAGTGCAATAGATCCAAGTCACCTACTAGGGTTACCAAGTAGATTTCAGTTAAGCGGTTTTCCTACTGTAATCCTTGAAAGGACGTTCACAGAGCAAGTATAACCGAAAACAGGCAGGATGAATCAATCTAAAATATGTTGTGTAACATGGTAATAAAGAAAAAATGAAGAGAAGTATCAACATCTTTTTCAAATACAGTGAAGGCACCAATCTGATGCTGCGCCAATCTTCATAAAATGTAGGGTTTAACCAACATTTGGGCAAATAGATAGAGCAATTTGTAAGTTTGAATAAGAAGAATGGAAAGAAGAACAAGAAATACGAAAGAAGTAAATGAACAATAAGGGGAAGAAGAGAAACACTTTACTCTCACAAGAGCATTCTAAACAAACACAATCTTTATAAAGTAGAAAATAAGGAGACTCCAATTATCTCTTGCAACAAAGGATCATAGTGGTAATGCATTTATAGACATTAAAGACTTGTATTCCTCAAGAAAAGGATTAGAGTAGTATATGTACTTTATAAAGACTTATCATATAACAAAAGGATAAGCTTTAACATGTAAAACAACAACTCAATTTGCACACACCTTCCTTGTCCCATGGTTAGAACAGAATCTAATTTAATAAGCGATGATGCAAAAACGAAAAAACTGAATAAGTGTATAGCTCAAACTTGTGAAAATTGAAGAACTCCAGCAGGGTAACATACCTTCTCAGAGAGATAAGTTGCATATGACTTTTCCCCGTTTGTAAATGCTATTGCAGCCTGCAGTGAAAACTTCCTTCTCAGACATACAAGCTCATAAATGGAAATCCATAATTATGCCTTAGTATAAGTTTTACAACTAGACAGAGGATGCAGTAGACACTACCTTCTGATAGTAAGATTTCATTGACTCCCAATGCTGCTTTGCAGCTGCCCTGTGCACCAGATATTCATCTCCTTTAGCTACAAATTCGCAGAAGTCAATGTAGTATGAACAGCCAGATATAATAAAGCATATTAGTCAAGCCCAGGAATTGAGAGGAAAGAAAAGTAAAAAACAAGCAGCACTACAACAAGAAAAAATTGTTACGAGTACAGGCAATAGTTAAGCATATTTCACCATTATAAATAATGACAATGCAAAAGGCAAAAGCTTCACTATTGATTTTCATACAGGAAAACATAAAATTTTCATTCTCAAAGGTGGCACTTGCTTAAGATAGAAAATTCATATCTACTTTCATCAGAAGAAAACACAGAATTCCAGGTATTTTCATGCCTAAGTCATTGACTTACAGAAGATGAAACTGATGTGAAAGATTCAACCAAAATAATGTGTCGGCATAAGACGAATCAACACAACCCAAATCTTTTTGTGAGAAAAAGCATACACAACATATAAAGTACCATGGAGTGGCGGCCCTTCTTTGTTGACAACAGGTTCAAACCTTTGACCAAGGGACGTAAATTGCTTAACAACGTTTCTCCAGTTCAAGGTGTTAAGTTCGTGTTCAGCGGTCCTGGGAGTGGGCATGCTAAACAAGGACTCCAACACCTTCTGTGGAAGTTCTGACTCAAAGTTTCCTGTGTCCTCCACAACCTGAGATCCACTGGATCCAGAAACTTTTGATAGACTCCTGAAACAATAAAAATGGTAATACAGTTTAAGTTCTTAACTTCGCTTGCATGCCCCTTTAAAGCAACGATGTGTAGTCCAACAAGACTATACAAATCCCTAATAGAGATCAGTCTAGTCATCAATATAGGAATACAAGTTTTCAATCTTCCAAACATACATTTTATCCGGAATGAAGAAGGTATTTTCAAGTATAAAGTCCATTTTCTTTCTTCTATTGTTTCTTCCACCTCAATCTAGTATTTATTTTCTGTACTACCATCATTCATCTGCATAGAGCAGGAAGGGAATAGTACCACCCAACCAATTTTTCCAGAATATACTGTACACCAAATTACAAGTTCTCAAAATTCTGTGTATTCCTTATCTTGAAAGATATCAGATGGCCTGATATTCAGTACTCTTCTCCATTCTTTATAGCAGCAGTAAGAACAAAACACTAAGACTACGCTAATATTAGGAAGGGGAAGAGAATGCATAAGGTTCCAATCCTTGCCATAGGAGAGATGTACAGGCAACCCTCCATGTTGTTTGTCGTAATGAAAAGATAAAGAAACACCTTTCATTTATTTGGTATCATAAAAAACAAAGGGAGAGCGGAACCCTTGTGCTTAAGTTCAATTCTTCCTCCCACTATATATTATGGTACATGAGGTTGATCCCCTCCTCTTCCCCTAACTTCTTGCAAGAGGCTTAATCTTCCATTTCCCTCTCTCCCTCCTCTTTCCTTTCTATCAAATAACTAGATAGGTATATACTCCTGACAAACCCTTCTTATCAAAGATACCCTAAGTGCAGAGAAGATAAAAGCTTTCATTCTAGAATAGAACAGGTAAACAGCTAAATCACCAAACCATGAACAATTACCTGAAAGGATTTCCTGTAAACCACACATTGTCTTGAAGTTCAATTTCAGATGAACGAGAAGTAGAGTCTGATGTTCTATCAGCTAGCTGTAGGAAAGAATAATCTAGATAAGATGGGTATGACTTGTGGAAACAAGTTTGAAACACCAAATGCTACATAAGACACAGGCTACTTGAAGCCAAAAACAAGATTAATTAAGTGGCACATATTAGTATATTATATGTTCAACAATTTGTACCATAGGTACTTTGATGAACCAATCACACAAATCAATTCGGAAACAGGAAAAGTATAAAGTACCAGAAAATATATAAGTGGTCCTCAAGGCAAAAGCTTAATAGAGATAATTGGTTCGTAAACAAGCCATAATACACAATGCTTCAGCACTATTTTCATTATGTTGGTCATAAAAGTCACATAAGGGAATCCTGCATAAGTGATATGCAAAATTTATCTGTACCAACAAAAAACTGGCAAAAGAATCTAATCCATGATAACAAGGAATACTTAAAAGTATGAAAGAACGTTTGTTGTGCAGAGAGGTTTGATCGCCCCTGCAAAAGTTTCCGACTCTTTCTCTTAAGACCACCCAATTAAGTCATTATGAATCAAACATTCCACACCACTGTGTCACTTCACCAATTCCAACTTCTAAATAAATCCAGCCTTAATAGCTCATGTATGACGATACAGGTCAAGTATTCCATTGTCATGCTGGCATTGGAGAGTCTATAGTAGAAGTGTTAAGTGATATATATTAAATGATTCATCTCTCTAACAGCTTAAGCTTTTAGATATGAGTTGGTCATTCAATATGGTATCAGAGCTTAGGCCCAAAGAGGTCCTGTGTTCGAATCCATCCGCCACCCATTTCTAAATTCCACATGTTAGGCTAGATTAAATGAATACTGCCTACACGTGAGGGACATGTTAAGTGATGTATTAAATGATTCATCTCTCTAACAACTTAAGCTTTTAGATGAGTTGGTCATTCGATAAGAAGAACATAAAAGACCATGGTTTGCAATGACAGTGAAGACAATTCAAGTAATACATAAGTGTAAATCATTTAAAGGTTGAACTTATGACTCCAAAACTTGAACAAGTACTTGCCGCCTGTTTGGAACACTTCTGGTTTATGGTTTTTTTGAGTTTTGCAGAACTAAAAGAACTTTGAAAATGTGTGGGAATAATTTATTGAGAAATAAGAAATGTGAATTACTTAGAAGGTCCATTATAGGTTTTGGATGTTTGAAAATTCGAAAATGAATTTAGGTCTGTTCATAATTTTGAATCCTAAAAAAGACAGCCTTTGGATGTTTTCGGCAGTGTGCATACGTGAAATTCTCTTCGTATTTGTTTTAAAAGTTGGATTTTAAGAAACATGTTAAGTGGTGGCAATTCATGTGTATCTAAAAATTAGAGATCTCGAGTTTATGATCTTCAAAACCCAAAGCTCCAAAACATGAAAGGGAAGCTATAAGAAGAATAAATATACAAGTTTAAATTTTTAAGGCATTGTTCACGTCTTCTAAACAATATTGCCAAGATCGAGTCCATGAGAAACTCTGACGAAATAAAACGGCAAGATGACATCAAATTCAAACAAGAAGCCAAATGATATTTAAAAGTCAAAAAATTGGAGCTTCTTAAAACCTAAACCACCATGGATAAAAAAAATTCCTAGTTTAACATAAAACAAAAAGCATGTAGACCAGGAGGTGCTTCATATTGCAATAAAATCATTCCTGATTTGTGGAAGCTGCTCTATAGATAATTTCATCATATCTTTTATTTTCATTACCAAATAGACCATAAATCGCATTGTAAAGACTATGTATTAGCATCTCTTCCTAGTTATTCTCCTATTCATGAGACATAGAAGATAGCACGCAGGAATAGTAGCATACAATGCTGTCAATGGAGTGGATATTAAACCGTATCCATTCCAAATCGAATCCAAATGATTAAGATCTATAGCCGATAAAATATCCGATGCGTCTGATCCAATCAAAAAGATCGGTGACTTGAATTCGAAATGGATGTGGAAATGGCGATAGGTCAATCCAATCTGAATCCGATCCACTGACAGCCCTACAAGAAACTATGGAGCAAGATAGCAGGACCGTTAAAATGATTTAACCAAATTCCATGTTAAACAAGATAGATGTAACACTGATTAAATATAGCATACACTGTCATTTGATTCGAGAATATATTGGCCATCTCTGATAGTAGTTGTAGACCTAGAACTATTCACTTGCTCTTTTGAGGAAGCAGATAATTCAAGCAATATGTCTAAAGCCTGGAAAAGGAAAAAAATGTCAAAACCAATATGAAAATATATCTAAAACTGGAAAAGAAAACAATGTCAAAAATTAAGGATATACAAGCGGAAGTTTTCAGTCTCTCTCTCTCTATCTTAATATCTATGGAAGAAAAATTATGAAGTTGCTCTGTGATGCAGAACTATGTTATGTAAAAGAAACATGAAGGAACAAAGGAGGATTCAAAACTTATAAAATATTTCAAAAGAGAAAGCGCAGAAAAAACATACTCTTTCAGCACATAAAATGGCAAATATTTAAACAGAGCAGGTATAAATTGGGGATTCTTTACAGCAAAACAACCAGAACATGCCACATGGTTTTAGATATGCTGTTACTGCTACACCAAAATCCAAAAGCTATTGCAACACAAAAGCAACATTTTACCATAGAAGCAACCAACGAAAATTCCAGATACTAATCAAAATAAACCACCACAACCAAAACCGTTTTCTGTTGGTCAAAGCCAACCACCAGGCCATGGACAACGAAAAGTAAAATGTATCAATCTATGCAATTTTTAATGGTTACTGTAGTGGCTGCTTTTGGGGATGTTTTAGACTTCTATTTACTATATTTGTGAATGGGCCATATTAAATCTTGGTCCAGGACCGACGCTTGTTTTCTACTAAGGTTTTATACATGCGTCATGAATTTTCACATAATTATTACACGCTTACAGATTTCTCCCTTATTTGGGTTAATTATTCAGCAGATAACTTCATATTGGTGCTTCTTACATAATTTTTTATTTTGCTATCTTCATCATACATCTCGCTAATTGATGGCGAACAAGAGACTAAATTATAGGAGAATAGCAACATAAAAGCATGTACTCCCTCCGATTTTTTTATTTGTCGTGCTGGAGGATTGCACACGGATTAAGAAATGCAATAAATAGTCACTTTTCTTAAGCAAAAACCCCAAAACACCCTTTTAATCAAATAATAACATCATTAATCAGCATTTATTACAAACATTAACAGGAAGGGTAATATTGGTAGAACACAACTAATTTTACATTGAAATCCTAAAACGACAAATAAAAGTAAACCAATTTTTATGGTCAAGGCGACGAATAAAAAAAAACGAAGGGAGTAATCAATTTGGATGAGAGGCTTTCTGAAAAATTTGAGAGAAAGAAAAATGTGTTAATCGTATTTGTAGGTGAACTGACATGAACATTCATTTGCAAAAGTGGGAGCAGCAAAAAAATAAAATTGTTAAACCTTAAACATAATCTCGCAAACTTAAGTGGTGCGACCAAACATTCAAATTTTTCAAAAAAAAAAAACAGATAAATTAGTGCCCTTACCTTCTCTAGGTTAAATCCGCATTGACCTGTCAAAAGTAAAGATGATTTTAAGTCACAATCAATCTCAAACTATCCACTACACGATATTCAATATAAATTAACATCTGTAAGCCGCAAAATGCACATCTTGATTAGGACAAACTGCATGCCTTTACCCTTCCATTTTTAATTAAAGTTTTGCCAGCACCATCTTTAGCAAGGCCCATAAATATAACAAAAGTAACCAACTTGGCTGTCCCAAAGATCACACTCTATACATGACATGCCTAACTATATTCAGCTCAAATACTAAAAAAGAAAACTTAGCCAGTTATTATTATATGAATATTGACAACCTTACAATCATAAAAAATACATAAAGGTAACCACACCAACCCTCAATCCCACAACCACGCACAAAAAAATAAAAACACAAAGCGAAGATAACAAGAAACTCACATAATACATCGCTAACTACAGCTAAGCTCAATTCACACTCCTCTCCAAGCATCGAACACAAGAACTGTTCAGCTTCCTCAATGCTCCAACTCTCCTTATGAAACTCCTTCAATTTCGATGAACTCTTAGTAGGAGTAGACCTCACGTAGTCTTTCCCCAAAACCGCCGACACGGTACCTGCAACAGCAATAACTTTTTTCGACTTAGGTTTACTCTTCTTCTTAAACCCACTCCCCAGGAAATCATTTGCATCACCAAACACATCCGAAGCATTTGAACTCGAGCTTGAACCCACAATGCAATTCCCAATGGAGCTTGAGGAAGTCGTGCACGTGCTCTGGTCCTCTTGATCCGTACTATCAACGACTTTAGAGAGGATTTCAGCAGCCTTATCGGGATCACCATCAGCTTCTTTGTAAGCTGAAGCAGCTTCTTCCAGAGACGCAGAAGCAAACGCCTCCATTAATATTTTCAGAACCTTTCGCTCTTCCCCATCAGCAGATTTACATGATGGAACTGGATTGCAGGAGTCCCCCTTTTTAGAAACCCTCGATCGCTTCTTCTTCTTAGCTTGCTTCATCTTCAGATACAATACGTACAAATTAATCGATATATCGATAGCCGAGTGGTGGCTGTACACAACAGTTATGTACAATTCGAAGATGGCGGTACAGCAACAAAATCGCCCACCGCCCTAATAATTAATAAATTAGGAAGCGGTGCTGAATTCGTAGGTGGAGGAATCAGATGCTAAAAACTATTAAGATATCTTTGGAAATAGGCGAAAAAGATTGAGCTGATGACCCCATGATTAGGGTTTCAATTTGAAAATAGTTAACGATGAGAAACCTAATTCGAAATTAAACGTTTGTTTTGTGGTTGGAGTCGTTGACTAAATATGACCATGTGTTTATCCTTTTTCATAAAAGGTTGTGGTCTGTAGCAAATTTGACGTGAATAAGAATTTCAACTTAAATTTGGTTTTGTTTCTCAAAAAAGATAAAAAGGAGGTTTGGTCCACACTATTTTATTTGGAGTACTTGGTATGAATTACTGGATTATCATCGTAACATTATTATAATTTTGGTATCAACAAGTGATTGGTATAGTGAAAGGGACTAGCCATTATAAAATAGCGGACTTAGATTCGAATCCTGCCACATTAATATGTCCAATCCGCCTCGAAAGAAATTAAACCATTGAAAAACTAAAAAAAAAAAATTAGGATTTTGATATTAATTTGACAATAATGTCTTAAGTACTCTTAATCAAATTTATGACGTACATCACCTTTTTAATGCTTAAAATTGGCAAATTACTTATATTTATTTTAATGATTAAAATTAGCAAATTATCACTTTTTTCACAAATTGTTCGATGTTTTACAAATATTATCAAACAAGAATTAATGTTGGTAAAAATTCCATTCTGCTTTGTTATTTGTTGTACACTTAGGGCTTATTTGGAAGGGTTTTGGCTCGATTTCGCGGGTTTTGGTTTTAAAAAAATAGTTTGGATGATTTCGGCGAAAACTTTGAAACCCCATTTTGTTAGGTTTTGGATGTTGTATTTTGTGAATTTAAAAAAAATTGAAACTCCACTTGGATTAAGTTTGGATATTGAGGTTTGATGAAAAAAATAGGTAGTTGGTGTCAAATAAATGTTTTTTTATACAGTTTGAGGAAAAAGTAGACGATAGGCGTCAAATCAAAGTTTTATAATTTTCAAAAATTTGAATTTGAGTTTCTGAATAAGTTTATGATAACATGAGTTTAATGTAAACTTTTTTTGAGATGGTGAATACATTGTTACATCAAACACTATATCGAATCGAAACTATTCTAATGATAACAAAGTGAACTAATTAATAGTATTAAACTAGAGAAAAACTAGAATGAAACTAGAGAAAATACCCACATTCGTGGGAGTTGAACCCATGACCTCCTAATCATGGTCATGGAGCATCATCCTTAACCACTTGGCTTAGACCTCATCGGCGAGTTTAATGTAAACTCGAGTTATGGCTTAGAATAAATTAATCATAATACTAAAGCCCTTTCGTTTGTAAACTACTACTAGTGGGTGTTGGTAATGGAAATTTCGGAAATTTATTAATCTACTTTGGGGCTGTTTGGTATGGTGTATGAGATTAAGGTGGATTAGATTGGAGCCGGATTGAAGGTCATATTAAAAATATGTTTGGTAGATTTGATTGAGTCATATTATATTAAAACAATCTATCGTAATATGTTTTGTAGAGTTATGAGTTTAGATATATCTTTATATATTTTCAAAGATTTGAGAAGAATTTATGATATTTAATGATATGTAAAAAAGGAAATATGTAAATTTGAGGTTATTAGTGACATTTTATCTAATCCATATTCACCCGGATTAACTAATCCACCTATGTTTGGGTGGATTATAATCTAGTCTTAATACCGGGTCGTAAGGATTCAATCTTTTAGGTGATCTATTAATGAAATGAAGTCGTGATTTTACTTGAAGCTTCGCATAACTGGTGATCTACTTAAAAAATGAAGTCGTGAGACTTGAAGCTTCGCATAATTGTTCTTTTTCTTTCTGCAAAAGTTTTGAGTGTAAGCAAATTTTTTTCTTTCTTCAAAAGTTGAATGTTACTGCTGTTAGCAAACACATAAAAGAATCGATCTTAATCCATGTTCCTTTCAATGAAGATGTAAAAGTAGTCTATATAACTTCAACTTACACAAAATAAGAATTTCTTTTTTCTGCTTCCTTCAAATATAAATTCCAACATCCTTTTCGGAACCAAAAGATAAATCGTAAGTCACAAAATGCATGCGCAGATGATGCTATTAAGCTATGACATGTCCCTCCAGCCCAAAATTTGGTTAAATACCTTCTCATTGTATATTCTTCAATCCTTGTTCCATTTAATGAAGATCCAAGTAGATGAGCACCCGGTGATGAAAAAGCCAAGAAGTCACTGCAATTCGATGTGGGATTCAAAATTTACCAGCAGAGGAGCCTAATGACTTACATGCAGAAAACAAAGATGTCTTCTCTTTTTCTGATTTTTTTTTTCTGTCCTTTTTTTGGTAGACGTATCAAAGTGCGTAATCACTTGACTTAATTGGTTCTTCACAGACAGAAATTGGAAATGAATTTGGCTGACCACTGCAGGTTTGGTGGTTATGCAGTTCTACCACCATGGGCGAACTTGGCGACTCTGTTTGGCGTTCTTGAGTTAGGCCCATGGCTGCTTTAGGTTTGGCTGCGGTTAGCGCTGTAAGGAACTCTTCATGATCTGAAGGCTTCATAAATATCAATTTGCCGTTTTGCCTTTCATGGCTGCCAACGAACTGCAACCTCTTCTTTTGCACCTCATCTTTGACTGCCTAGAACGGAAATTGAAGAGTAACACATCAGGTAATAGCAAATGAAACTCAAGGAAGAACACAAAAGAGAATGTGAATATCACGAATTTGTAAAATCCAAATTGTTGTTGTATACAATCAGGATGTTGAATTGGGAGAACTTAGTACAAATCATGCTACACAGTCAAAAAAAATATACGAACAAGCATTATATTATGCATATATCAAGGCCAAGACCAGTGGATTTTGGGGATATATTATAGCCCTCTTCTTCAGGGAGCCAACAGTGATCATTCAGAATATAATGCAAAAGCAACAAATTCTCGGTATTAAACTCGTGATATGTGGTTCAAACATGCAGAAAAAGTTCCTAGCCTTCGACTTGACAAAATAATCCAACTTAGAGAAAAATTATACACAGTATACACATATCAAAATAAAAAGTGTAGAGTATACATAAATAAAAAAAAAAAAAAAAAAAAAAAAAAAAGTGTAGAGTATACTAATCACAGATGATGACATTCAAATATGAATTCACCATTAATAAAGTAAACAACATCTTTACGAAAAAACAAGCTCAGCTCTAGAGAATCCAAAAATTACAAACAATTATCAAACACCATTCGGGCGTCTTCTCCCTATGCCAAACGACACCTAAAACAAATCTATCAACTCTTAAGCATGCAAGTCACTGTTTCAGTTCACTTATTCCTACGGCAACCTAAAAACTATATGTCATCAAAACTCTTATCTTACTCATGCAACAGCTTCTTGAACAAAAATAACACTTGATAACAATGAATCAAAGAACAAAAGAAGCAATCTTTTTAAATACCAACCTGCAATAATCTCGAATCAAATTGTGGAAGCCCCATTTCCCCAACAGTAAGTGACCCAAAAAAATTTCCCAACAAAGCAGCATCTGGCACCGCTAGCCCATTCGCAAGCCCACCCACGAACCCGCCCAAGAAACTATCCCCTGCCCCGGTAGGATCCACTTGAACAGTCGGAAAAGGAGAAATCCCCTGCTGCCCATCCGTACCATATACCGTGCACCCTTCCTTCCCATTGGTTACCAACACGCAACATTTCTTCCTTGCATCCTCCACATCTACATACGGCGCCTCATCCGCGGAAGCTTTCAGAAACCCTATCCTCGGCAACAGGTGATAGAATCCCGAGTCTTTTAACGGCACAAGTCCCACTGTACCGTCGATTGGGTCGAAGACGCGGATTAGCGACTGAACGTCGACGAATACTACGTCGCATTTGTCCACCAATTTTTCTAGGGTTTCGGGTGTGATTTCTCCGGCGACTCCGACTGCTAAACCGAAGTGGAATCGGGAAATCGGGAGATCGGAGGGGGTGATTGGATCGCAGGCGTGGATCCGTTTGAGGAGGCGATCATGGCGACGGATTTGGGAGGAGAAATGGGCGTGGAAGAGAGTTGTTTGGGCGGAGGGAATTAGGAGAGGGGGGTGGGTGACGGAGTAGGAGAAGTCGGTGCCGACTTTAGAGATGACGGTGGAGGGGACGGAGAGGCCGTCGAGGACGGCGGAGATGAAGGAGGCGGCACCACCGAGGGATTCGGCTAATACGACGTCGTCCTTTTTCAGGACGTCGTGGCAGTAATTGCCTACAATTAAGCACGAAATTGGGACTTGATCTTGTTTCATTTTTTTTGCTTTGTATTTTTTGGTTAGTTGTGAATGTGATGCGTGGCCATTGAATAATGAGAATTGAGGTTGGAATGCCGACAAAAGAGTTCTGCAATGGCGTTTGTAAGTATTATTGTATGTATTGGGAAAAGTGAGAGAGAGGGGAATTTGTTCTTTTCAAATGGAGGGTGTGATAGACATAGAACTGAGAAACTCAAGAACGTGATTGATCTATGATTCTATTCGTTCCAGTCTCATTTTCTTTATTTTCTTTAGTTTTGAGCGTTTCATACCGCATTAACTCCCCCGCCGCCTCCGCCGCCGTGTGTTCTTTCTGCTAAGGTCGTCTACCGCCGCATTGCCACCTCGAATCTTACTATTTGATTGGGGAAATTACAATATGTCCCCTTGGTAATTGTAATACTCAATTTCCCTCCTCTCAATTGCTAATAAGTAGATTACCCTATGTTTAGGAAATTTATTACACCGTCTTAATTTGGTAATTAGGTCTAGAAAAATATGAAATCATCGAACGTATATCATCAACACCTAATATATATAAAAAAAATTAAGCCTTATTGAACGTTAAACACGTGTTCCCCGTTTTATAACATACATAGTGATTATCGCTTATTTTATTAGACCGTCGAAAAATGAGAGGAATTAATCCCTCGTATGTTTACATTCAAAATTAAACATATTTTCCCCTGATTTAGAACATATAACGCGATTTTCTAAAATATTATTGAATTCCCTATAGTTTACACCCCCCATTTGTTAATTGTTATTTCTACGTGATATTTTATGTGCAATAATTTACCTACGTGTATTATGTATTATGAATGGTAAAACAATTCATCATCAAGAAATAGTCTCAAGGCACAATCACCGATATTAAAAGTATTAATCGTGAAAGATACTTTGGTGTTTCATCTACAATGGAGAAGTAAAAAGAAAAATAATATGTTTGTCAATATCATATAGATAAATTTTGCAATTATCAACAAGGGTGGTACTGGTACGTAAGATTTAGAGCAGTAAAATCTTGATAAAAGTCGTCCTCCATTAGATAAATATAACAATTTTAATTAATTCTGATAAATATATGTAGTTTTAGTTGGAACATTAACAATCATTTATTTTTCCTGACTTTAAATTTGTATGTTTCGAGGGAAAAAGCTCCCAATTTTTTTTTCAACAAACTAGACTGGCTTCAAATTGAATTTGAATCATTTATATTTTAATTTTTAAATGGTTGTGGAAAAAGTGACTGAAAATTTTGTCCACCTGATTTAGCTTATTATGCTAATTTCGAATTTGTATTATATTTAAGATTCTCTTATTCTTTTTCTATATATATAAAATAATAAGAGTAGGGTAGGAAGATAATTTTCCAAATCTTTTTGGCTACCAATTTAATTTTTCAATTTAAAAAGAACTTAACAATGTGAAAGAAAATTGCATTATTTCCTTCTCCTTTTTTTTTCTTTTTCTTTTCTTAATATCCAAACAAAATATTAATGAATAAGAAAAACTGAAAGAGTCACACTCAGCAGTGAAACAAAATGTACCTGGGCCATCTAATGTGCTTTCACTGACTTGCAATTTGAATATTAAGACGGCCCACATAATTGGGAGGTCAGGTTTAAAAACTGGGCCGAATATTCAGACTTCTAATAATGAACTGGGCTGTTCTTCCAATGCATTATGCAGCATCCATTTCAATTTTCAAGGTTGGATTTGAACCCATTAAAACAAGAAAGAGTTATTGGAAAAAGTGTTATCTGACTGATCTTCAAGAAGAAAAATAAAATTTATATCTCATACAATCTTCAGCTTATTTATTAGTAATCACATAATCTTTTACTTGTAGGATGAGATTCTTTTATGCTAAAAATATTCTATGAAGATCTTATAAGAACACAAAACACGATTGATTCGATCTTGGAACACAAGACATATTTTTATCTTAATTAGAATACAAACCTTATTGACTGGTTAGCAAGATCTAATTTGATTGCCAAAATCCCTTTACACATGAGAAAATTTGAATATCCAATCATAGAATATTTTGTTTTGAATTTTAATTTTAAAAAATAAAGTTGATGGATGTTTGCAGTCTTTAATTAAATGTTCCATTCATTTAATAAAGTGGCAATAAGTTCAAATTTTCCATAGTAAATTGTTTTGACCAAATAACATTCTATTGGTTCATCAGTTCTTAATTTTAGCCTCCATCTTAAACTCTTGTCATCCTTTTTTCAATAAATATTTAGTATGGAATATATAAACATAAATTTAGAAAAATATAAAAAGCATGAGTAAAACTAAATAACTAAATCATTAAGTTAATGATATTATTCATGTGTAATCAGCTAACATAATTCCCTAAAAAAAAAGAAAAAAGAAAAGAAAACAGCTATCACAATTGGCAGGCTGTCTTTAAACCTTATCATGTGCCTATTTAAACACATACTTAAGGCATATATATATAATAATAATTATATTACTATTTTATACATTTCATTCCAACTGAATTGCCAACAAGATGACGGCTGGTGCTCAAATCCTGCCTGCCTCTGAGCCATTCCTCGAGCCTTTGACGCCGCAAGTAGTTGCCCCCCATTAGCCAACTTGTTTCAAGTAACTACTTACACTTTCCAAGTCAAATCATAATATAATATATTTTCCCCGTCCCACTTGTTTTATCCATTGGTTCAGTTGACCACTCAAATTAAGTAAATTTATAAAAATTATAATAAATAATATATTTCATTAATAAGTTAATAATATCATACGACACCATAAATATTTATATTTAAAATATTTAATACTTTACAAATGTGAATAATTTGATATGATAAGTAATTTAAAAGATTGAAAAGTTTGACCGAGTATTATAACAAAGTGAGCGAAATAATTGGCACGGAGGAAGTATATAATATATTATTAACCTTCTAGAGTTCTAGTTATTAGAGGCTTGTAAGTGCATCGAGTCGGGTCAACTGCATTACTTAAACTTGATTTGATTTTCAAATAATTTGAGGTTTTAGTGTTTTTAGTGTCATTGTTACTTAGTAATTAAGGTTTGAATGAGTTTTTGAAAGGAAACATAGTATTTTAAATCCCACGAGATTGGAGCCTCAACACTTTTGGTCTTGTAATTTACAATAATCCATCTTTTGTTATACATTTTGAAATATTTTGCACTTTTGGTCCCAATGCATTCTTTAAATCAAAAGCGCAAAACTCGAACAAACGTATAAGACCAAAAGTACTAAATAGAGATTACTCTATGGGATGAAAATGTAAATTTTTTATAAAATTAGGACTAAAGTAGTACAATTTACCACTAGTGGAAATTTATTTTAGAAAAAGGGACCATAAGTGATGAATTCTACTTAATGAAAGTGCAAAATATTTTCAAGAATAAGGGCTATATGTGGATGATTCTTGGCCAAGTCTCGTGGGTTTCACGAGACCGAGCAAAAACCCTTCCAAATGAGTTTTCGGCAGATTAAGGACATTCATTACAAACCTATTCACAAATCTACACCAAAACTCTTAAACTTATAAAATATTGATTTGACACATACCATCTATTTTTTTTCCCAAACTCTCTAGAAAAGACATAAAATCACCTACTTTTTCCCCCAAACTTCAATATTAGGTTTAATATTGAGTAGTCCGTATTAGGTTTAATTTTCAACCATATTAGTCATTTAATTGAATGCATAAAGAAAAAGCCAGAATTTTTTTCCTATAAATAAGGAAAAATTGACAGTTGCTGAATATTTAATCAACTAGAAGCTGTTTATGTACCGTGCATTTAGTGCTTCCCATAAAGGCATAATCAATAATATTCCACGAATTATAAATATAAAGTTAGATGCATTGAGCCAAATTAAGAATCAAAATATGGCTGTCAATGACACAAAATATAGATGTGTAGCAGCCATCTTTGGGGTGACCGGCCTTGTGGGAAAGGAGCTCGCTCGGAAGCTTCTCTCGGCCAGCGAATGGAAGGTCTACGGGATAGCTCGTAGGCAGAATGCAAGCACAAAGGCCATACAAATGGAAGGTGATCAAAATTTCCATTTCATTCCATGTGATCTTCTCAATATCTCGGATACACAAGAAAAGCTCTCTCCTCTACGAGACATAACTCACGTGTTTTGGGTCACTTGGGCTAGTCAGTTCCCTCTAGATAGCCTCGAGTGCGTGGAGCAAAACAAGACCATGATGTCCAATGCTCTTAGTGCCATTCTCCCTACGGCTAAGGCGCTAAAGCATGTCTCTCTACAAACGGGCATGAAGCATTATGTCTCATTGGAAGGCAAATTGAAGGATATGGGCATTGACTTCTTTGATGAGCACTCGCCTAGGGCGAATGGAGGACATAACTTTTATTATGTTCTTGAAGATTTGTTGAGAGAGAGACTACCTAGTTATAGAGTGCCTTGGTCAATTCATAGGCCAGGTTTGATAATGGGTAGCTCTCAAAGAACTTTGTACAATTTCATTGGTAGTTTATGTGTTTATGGAACTATTTGCAAGTACTTGAATCTCCCTTTTGTGTATGGAGGAACGAAGCAGTGTTGGGAAGAAATGTTTGTTGATGCCTCGGACGCTCGTCTTGTGGCCGAACAACATATTTGGGCCGCCACGAATGTTGAAAGTAATAGAAAAACTGACATGGGACAGGCATTTAATGCAATAAACGGTGAAAGTTATGCGTGGAAGGAAATATGGCGTCCTATTGGTCTTAAGCTTGGGGCGAACGTGTGTGAAGAAAAAATGTTTTTGGAGGATTTTGTGTTTTCATCGGCCATGTCCGACAAGGGTGGCGTTTGGAAGGAAATAACAGTGAAAGAGGGGCTGATTCACACAAAGATGGAGGATTTGGCTAATTGGGATTTCCTCGATACTTTGTTCAGGTGTCCTGTAAAAATGCTGGGAACTCGAGATAAGATCGATAACATGGGATTCAGAACAAGGTATCATGCTTTGGATTCAATACTCTATTGGATAGATGTTATGAGATTCGAGAAATTAATCCCGTAACGATGATCGAGCAAGTCTAGTGAGATTCAGTATTAATTCTTTATGATTATTGTACGTAAAAATGTGAGATAAAAAATCTTTTGACCAAGGAACCGGTGCACCACTCACTAATGAGATGATTTGATTTTGGTCACCCTACATTTCTAGATCAATGTGTATAAATTTGATTTATGTGATTATTGAATGCTTTCTTGTTCTCATATTTCTGGACAGGGAACAAACTACCTTATAATCTCATATGTACTTTTTAGCCTAAATGTTCCGTCCTACGAAAAAATACTATTAAGTGCCCTGTTTTACTCATCTTGTAACCTGTAACTTTTCGTAATCTAAACAATATATATTTGCAAACAAAGGACTATTATTTTGTGCTAACACCAATAACAACATATACATATATTGGAGCATTACTTTCTTCTTTTCTTTCCGAAATGTTAATCTTTGAGTTTTAGTAATCTTTCAAAACTTTTCTCGGCAATTATTTATATTGATCAACAACTTGCTACGTGGTTAAATGCCAACCATTTCTCACAATCTCACCTACCAGCAAAGCCTGACCTCCTACTTGAATATTCCCATCTGGTGTTGAAGTTGAAGACTTAAACATTTTGATACTGTTTAGAAATAGCTAAGATAACAAGATTGAATATTTTGATATTGTTTTTATTTTTCTATAATCGTTGAAAAGGCTTTCTTTTTTCTTTTTTTATTTCATGCTCGATCACAAAATATTGGCTGTATAAATAGAGTGTATATTGGACAACGATTGATCCATCTCATTTATGAATGCACGATTTACGCATGATCCTCCATTAGCTGACAAACATTTATAACCTCGTGCACATTGCTTACAGTTACGGAAGAATGAATTTTCTAAATAAAAATGTATTTATGCACTTGTGAATTTCATATGTACCCTTGCCTCATTGTATTTGCAAAAGTATGGCGATTGGAGAAGATAATGCATCTCGTCTTCTTCGATCGATCGTTCATTTATGTAGATGCTCAATATCTTCACGTAGAAAGATAATGGGGATGCAATGCAATCTTTGAAACCTGTATTTTAGACGATGAGAAATACATTTACAGAACACATTTATTTGATGGACAAAGTTACCAATTTGTGCCAACTCGAGATGCTTCAAAAACAACTAAAATAAACTGATTCCTAAACATCACTACCAAAACTATAACATACTAATAAACTATGGTGTATATTTACAAAAGAAATACTAGAGTGTAGCAAATGAAACAAAGCCATGACCCAAATTAGTATAGTTCCGATTGAGTTCTTCTTAAGTTAAGGCACAATGACATAAATAACATTTACTGGTTCGAAAATACGAAACCACCTCAATTTTGTGACTCAGACCAATATTAATTCTTTAGAACAGTATGTATATATATATACACATTAATTCCAATATCCAAAGTTCATTTACAATCACAAGGACTCGTGTCTGCCCCCGTTTTCTACTTGTGCAGTTCGAGTGGTGAGGGAAGGTCTCATGGTAACGAGAGCCGACTCATTAGCTCCGGCTCTCAAAGCAGTCCTTCCAGCTTCTAAGAATCTTTTAACCGCATCCTCTGCATACTTATTCGCTACACCCACACTCATACTCCTTCCAATGTCGGGATAAGTGTTCAGTACATGATCACCGTTAAGCTGTGATGCAAGTTGAATCAGTTCAATTTGGAATTCCGTGAGTTTATCATCTTCTCTTGGTCCCCTTGGCCTTAACGAGGTCTTAACTTCCGGAAGCTTCTCTGAAGAAAAATCCAAATTTAGTTAACCTGTTTACTACATGTATCATACTAATTCCATATGTGGTAAAGACATATCTAATGCATATATATATAAAAAAGTACGAATAGAAACACATAGTAACCTGGACAGTCATCGCGTGGTGTATCACGTAAGTAGAAGTACTTCTCAAAGGTACCAGCCCATGCATCCCTTTTAGTCAAGAAGTTTGACGATTTAATATTAAAAAGCTTCTTCACGGTTGCAGGAATTGAAGAATGCTCATATTGTGAATATGGGGTAGGGCCACTTGGTTCATGAATCACTGCATCGAAATATTGTGAATCAGGGTCAGGGGAAGTCTATATGGAGCGAGAGGTTATGAATTTCTTTGAAAACAATGTTTAGATAAATTTATTCTACCATAAGAAAATGCAAATTCAGAAGAAGTCATTACTTGCTTAATTATGCAATGCAATCCTATCTAAGTATGTATTTAGGATTCTCTGACTTATGCTACTACAACTGGGCAACATGATTTCTATTTCAACTAGAATAAAGCTTGATTTTCAGATAAAAAATATGTAACTTTAGGGTGTTGTGGCCAATATTTCTGAACTTCAATCAGACATCATCATGATGAGCAACTTACATACACAATCAATGCTAAGAGTTCAGACTTTGGTCTATTGCATTATTCACCTCAAGAAATACATTGAAATTCAGGGAAATCAAATACTAGATTCAATAAATTCCCCACAGCTACACGAACTGAGCCACAATATAACCATCATCCTTACCTAAATTCATACTAAATTTTGATAAAAAAAACTTCATTTTTCATACTTCAACGCAAATTTTACAAGCAAAAAATTATGCTTTAAAATTTGTATACGCTCTGGTATAAATGTGTTCTTATTTTCCGTCTTCTGCATGTTTCATACACTTCACTCTGTTTTAAAAATTGCACCATAGAACTGTATTAAATAAGCAATAAAATCAATTTCACAATCAGAATTCAGATATTTGGAAATAAATCAACACTCCCAAGAAAAACCAATAAACCATACCAGTCCCTTTATCAATCCAAGGCGAAATCAACAATGTAGGCACTCGAACCCCAAGCCTATCAAATTGAAAATACCAAGGATCAGGCCCAATGATCCCATCTGGATTAGGCACCCCTGAAACAGGAGTGGGGACATGATCATAAAACCCACCATGCTCATCATAAGTAATCAAAATCGCCATCTCTTTCCACTGCGGACTCCCCCTAAGAGTCTCGTAAACCTCCTTCACAAACCTCTGCCCCAAAGCCACATCGTGCGATGGATGATCATCGTTTGCCGGTAACATCTCCACATCAAAGTACCGTTGCTCAATCACGACATAGTTAGCGAGCTTCCCCATTTTTGCGTGGAGTTTGAATTTAAGGGCGTAGTTGTGAAACTTCATTACGTTTTTTAGCTTCCTAAGGCTCTTGAAAAACAGAGTGGCGGGGATGTTTTGGTAATAAATTCCGAAATCGAGGTCATTTTCGTCCAAAGTGTCGAAAATGGTTTTTTGAGGGAATCCGTTGATGAGATCTTTTCTAACGTTGCTGGAGGCGCCGTGGGAAGTGGCGGAGTGGACGTAGAACCGGTTTGGCTGAGTAGAAGCCGGAACCGAAGCGAACCATCGGTCGAGAACCGCGAACTGGTTCGCTAACTCGGCGTAAACCGGAACCAAATCCGGTTTGAACCCGCTCATTACGGTTTTCGACAAACCCTCGACACCCATGCTTTCTGCCTGCTGAGCGAACCCGTTCATTGGAGCCGGATCCGCTGACGTGTCATTCGACCCGAATATTTGTTCTCGGATAGCTTGAATAGAGTGACCCGGGTCCGAATCTACGAAGAAAGCGTCGTCGGAGACGGGTACGGTGCGGGAGGTGAAGTCGGAGGCGTTGACAAGGTTGAATTCGGAGCCGGTGAGGCCGTCGATGTCGGGTCGTGTCTTTCTGAGCCAGCCGAGCATGTGATCGAAGGACCGGTTTTCCATAACTAAAACTACGAGGGTTTTGATGGGGCCATCGATTTTGTGAGTGTGTTTTTTGGGAAAGGGGAAAGCTTGGGAAACTAGTATGAGATTGAGGAAGATTAATGCTGAACTAATACGCCGGGAACCCATTTTCCGGCGGCGAGGGTGGGCTGAGGACGGTGGAGTACGTTAAATGAAAACTGAAGAAAAGAATTGTACTGTGGGAATGAGGTTGACTATTTTCTTGGGAATGGTGATTTGGAGCGACTTGTCGGTTGACTGAATCAATGTTTCGTTTGTTGTTATCTACTCAGACTATGAAAGTTACTAAGTTAGAGTAGATTAGATCAGACTTTAAAAATGTCATAAATATACTCCTAGTAGTTTAAAATATCAGACTATTGAGTTTCATTAAACCAATTTATAAGGAATTTTCCCAAGATATAAAGAAATTAATTATGCAACTACAAAATGGTTCAATATATTTTTGCAAAAGTTTTCTTGGATCGTTTCGTTGAAAACATTTTCAATCAATAGAATCGAAATAAGTTGTAATTCAAAAATAATTTGTTTGCCTCGAGAATCCTTTTATTTAAAGTAATTTATTTACATTTTTTTAGAGTCTCCGAAATATCTTATAAAATAATACTCTCTCCGTCCCATTTATTTTGCTCCCTTTGGTACAATACCGGTCAAAATTTTTCATATTTTAAGTGGCTTATCATATTAAATTATTCATATTTGTGGTGTATTAAACCTTTTAAATATTTATATATATGGTGTCATATAATATTATCAATTTATTAATTAAATTATTTATTATAAATTGACTGATCAACTTTATCAAGAAATAAAAATAATTGTGACGGAGAAAACATTCAATATTTTGCTGACCCAGACACAAAATGAAACATAAGTATTTCATTGTTTTATAGATGTGACAATATATAATTAATATATGACGAAAAGATAAAACGTGTTAGAAATGATTGGAGAAGTTAAATAATTTAATCCTCTTTGGTATTTTCCCTTTTGTCTAGTTTTAACCTTTAAGTTTCATAATATTTTTTAATGCTTTAAAGTCAAGCTACCTACTTGTTCGGTCCAGCACTCCAGTGGTTAGGAGAGCCGTAAACCGTTGTATAAATATAACATATATTTGTAATATACTGTAATATTATTACGTTGAATTTTAATATTTTGTTCCATTGACTATAAAACAAAATAGGGTATCTATGCCAAATGTGTCACCTTCAATGGGAAATTTATTAGAAAGTTATCTCAATCTCTGAAGATTTCAATTTATTGAAAATTATTTATTCAATGTTAACCTGATCCCCAACTTCAATTTCTAGATACGTTTGATTGCCACTTCAAAAATAGTTTACTAGTATAGATAAAGAAATATAAAATATGTTAAATATTTCCTTAAAATTATACTCCTAGGAATGCGGTTCACGTGGCATATTTGAAGATTTTTTGACTCGATTCTCCGAATTTGATCGAAAAAAATAATTCGGATGATTTCGATGAAACCTTTAAAATCTTATTTCGATTTTGATTGAATTTTGTTGTTTTGAAAAATCTAAAATCTAATTTAAATTATGTTTGGATGTTGAAGTTTAGAAAAAAAAAAGTAGATGGCAAATGTCAAATCAATGTCTTTTTATGAAGTTTGAGGGGAAAAAATATATATGTATCAATGTATCAAAGTAATGTTTTATAAGTTTCAAGAGTTCAGATATGAGTTTATGAATAGGTTTGTAATGAGTTTCATGAATTTTCTTAAACTCCATTTAAAAATATTATAACTCAGTTCCGAAAGACCGACGAGACCGGACCAGAACTCAACCAAATAGGCCCACATATTTAGGTAAAAATTGCATTACACGATTTAAGTTTCTCCCAAGTCCTAACCACTGGACCGAGTAAGTAGGTTTCAATAATTCGATTTTTTATGTATGTTTCATGCTCAAAGTAATAGCAAAGGGATCTCTGTATTTGGTCTAGTTCATTACAGTATTATTTTCAGCAGTAATTTACGGTGTTAATACTTGAGACGTATTAGTTTCTCTCTTATTAACAATTTCCAAAAGAAACTTAAGATTTGTGGATTACAAGAAAATGCAATAATCACTTAAGATCAGTTACATATTATATACTCTTTTCCTTTCCTTTGAAGATATTCTTACTTGCTTGCTTCTCCATTAATGAGCCTTTCAAATATAATTAAAAGGGACTTAATTAAATCTTCAGCTTTTTTGTAATTTCAGCAGTGTACTTACCCTGATGAAAGGCTTGTTCAAGTTCAAGCTCTATTGGCTGCCGTGACCCGTCTGCTGCATACGTTCCTGCACCGTAAGAAGACCCACCCTTCACTTGATTCATCTCAAACATTCCACTACCAAATGTATATCCCAAAGGTACAAATACCATGCCGTGATGTGCTAGCTGTGTCACGGCTGTCAATCTGTAGGGAAGAACTAATCGTCATTTATCCAATTTAGGAAATACTCCATTTAAATGATTTGATTTCACTCATTCAGAAGGGGTTTAAATCATACAAGTCAAGTAAAATTCGTATATGCTTTTCAGGGAACTAATCAAATGCAAAAAGTTACATCCAAACGATATAGTGGTGCCCACATCTTGGGCATCTCTGTCACGAGAGCAATTGTTGTCATACCCAGGCCAACACTAGTATTCTGGAAGTAGGTTGAAAAACCATAATTTTACTAGATATTCAGCTTGAGTTTCATCGTTAAAAGCTCATTTGTGCCGAGTTCGTCATACATGTTGACCCAAACTAGAAAAACATTATTCCGTGTCTTATTTCGAGCTCAACTCAACAAATGAAAAAATAACAAAATATACATAAAAATTCCACTCTTTTTATACATGTAGAGGGGAACAAAGTTTGTTAAGAAGATAAGCTATAAAAAATTGCAGAAGTCAAACATCAAGAGAAGAAACACATACGCGCTAAGTTCTTGACCACCTCCATGGAAACCTGTGCTCCAGAAAATACCTGCAGGCTTCCCGGCAAGCGCTTGTTTAGCCCATATGTCTTGAGTGGCATCGAAAAAGGCTTTGAATTGTGCTGCCATTACACCAAAACGAGAAGGGAAACCGAAGATAAAGCCATCGGCCTCCACTAGCTGTTCAGGGCTTATCTCTGGCACATCATCAGCCTTTGCAGGAGCCTTCATCTTCTCTAGAACTAAGTTAGGAAGTGTCTCGGGTACCTACACTCGAACGAAACCAATAACAACCTTTAAGTCCATTAGACATTCTTTTCAAGAAACTATATATAGTATTGAGCAAGAAAGCAAAATAATTAATACCAAATGATATTGAAGTTAACTAGAGAGTAAAATTAACATGAAATAACTTAATAAAGAGTACTTGACGCTTTAGCAGCTAAAACTATTCCGTATACAATTAGATTAGATCAACTTACAACCAATAACTAACAAATTGTATCAAACTATTAAAATTTTCATATTTCATATTACACAAGGGGAAATTACGGAAAATATTAGTATTTCATAGCAAATTGAACAAATTGAACAAGAAAAGTGAAAAACTATTAGTATTAATATTATATACCTGCCAAAGAGTTGCTTCAACATCAGGAACTGAATTGGCACCTCTTTGTATTTCTCTTGCCATGGTTTCCACATGTCCATACAAGGAGTAATAACTTCGGAATATAATTTAATACAGAAAACTCAATTAAATTAAATTAAATTCTCAATATTCACAAAGATCAGACATCAAACAAAGAAACAAACAGAATATCTATTCAGTTTATATATAATTGACTAGCTTACACTATGTAGACTTTGGTTATGGGCATTATCTATCTTCTGGAGACGGATACAGATACAGGCTATCTGAATCTACAAAATCAGACTGGAAATTAAATGGCTTTTTTCAAGGGAAAGAAAAAAGAAAAAGAAAAAAAAGTGGGAATTAAACTTAGAAATTAGAATTACTTTGTGGACGTTTGGTGTGGACTCTGTTCTTTTCCTTTCCTAACTAATGTAATCAAATACTGACATCTATTTCATTGGATGATCCAATGATAAGGCAGAGTATGCTTCGATTATCTCGTGACAGGTGTATTTTATGTCTTCACGTGTATTTTGATACAATTTACGTGTATTATATTTTTATATGAAAGAATAAATATGCAAAAGGGAAAATTGCTTTTTTGGTACCATAGGATAGGCTGACTTGCACTTTTGGTACCATTGGATATGAAAATACAAATTTGGTACCATAGGATATGTTTTCATTGCGATTTTGGTACCAAACCCAATATTTCTACAAAGTTAATGGCAATTTACCCCCATGAAATTCATAATGTTTAATTTAACCCTCTATAATTTAATAAAAATCAATTTACCCCATGTAAAATTTTAATGAAGCAATCTACCCCTTTAGCCGGAGATTGTAACTCACTTGCCGAAATTGAGAGTATGCATGCAAGCTATTTTATTTAACATAGGGGGATAAATTGCCACATTTATCATAACACAATGGGTAAAAAATCACATTATCATAATAAAAGTGGATTAAGTGCCGCATAAAAATATCAGGGAGGCGATGTGAAATTTTTACAAACTTTCAAGGGGTAAAATGCTTTTTTAAAAATCACGAGGGGTTGAATTGAACATTATGCATTTAGTAGGGGGTAAATTGTCATTAACTTTGTAGAAAAACTGGGTTTGGTACCAAAATTGCAATGAAAACCTATCATATGGTACCAAATTTGCATTTTCATATCCAATGGTACCAAAAGTGCAAGTCAGCCTATCCTATGGTACCAAAAAAACAATTTTCCCATATGCAAAATAATAGTATTTGGTACTAGTTAGTTCTGTGCCAGCTATACCTTTACCTGTCAACCTTTTTTAAATTATAAATTTATATTAGATAACGAGTAATTTATACTCCTAATTTAAATAGTTGACATTAATCAATGGGTAATGGTGACAAATTTACTTTGTAATATAGTATATAATGACATTGTAGTCGTAACACAAAAAAATAAAACTCTTTTCTAATGTCAAGGAGATGTTTTATCCATTTTCTTCAAGGGATAAATTGCTTATTGCAGACGGGCTGGAAAATTGCTGTTATTAACCCAAATAAACTATGCTAAATCTCACCAGCAGCTTTTTATAAAACCAAGTATGCCAAAACCTGAAATCACGAACCCAATTTAGTTCTCCTCCTCAATACAAAAGAACAGATACAAAAAATCAACTTTTCTTCTATCTAGCTAAATTTCACATTGGATTGTGATGAACAAAGTTCAAAAGCAGACTTCAAACATACTGTATTACTTTTCAACAAATGACGACTCTGCAAGATCAATGGCACGAGCAAGAGCAGCAGCCTTGTTTTGGCACTCTCTTTGCTCATCTAAAGGATCACTATCCGCCACTACACCAGCCCCAGCTTGGAGATAGGCAATCCAATCTCTGCGTTTGTCACCATCCTTGTAAGAGTACATTGTGTCATATCGCATGCCGGTTGGGAATACAATAGTTCTCAAAGCTAAAGCAATGTCCATATCTCCTGAAAATGAAATGCCACCAAATCCACCACTGTATGGCCCTCGTCTTGTGACTTCTAGTTCATCAATCAATTCCATGGCTTTCACCTATAAATTAGAAATTAAGAAATATGTATATGATAACATGCATAACTGCTTATGGACATTCGTGCTGGATTATGAAACGTGAAGGAGTAAAAGTTGTCTTTCCTCTCTAACACCTTCTCTACAACAATTTAAGCTTTTAAATATGGATTCAAAGTCAGGCGTAGAAGAGGTCCTTTTTTGAATCTCTAGTATCTACGCCACCCGTATATGAAGATAGTTACACGTGTTAGGCTTGAATAAAAGGAATATATTGAGTTATCGCCTACATGTAAGGGGGCGTGTTACAAGTAATAGATATTAAGTGCCTCTCATTTAAGAACTTAAGCTTTTTAGATCAAGTGGCCATTCAAGAGATTCCATAATTATGTATTAAGAAAATAGGGTAAGCTGAACAACCTTTGGGGCTCCACTAACTGTTCCAACAGGCAATGCAGCGCGCAGAGCATCCCAGCTCGTCAAGTCACTTGATAACTCACCAGTAACCTACAAAATCAATATAAACAAAAACAAATAGGAGAGTAATAAAAATAACTAACAGTTATGAAGCAAGTTAAAGGTGAAACAAAAATCAACATTAGCAATTCTGGGATGACTACGGTCTGAGTATCCCCCTTATGACCTTATTCAATATACTTTTGCTCAGTAACTGATAAGGACCTTTCTATGGGCATAACTCGCTGGACGCTTTGCGCAATATTTTATCCATGTTCAAGTTAACTGTGCTGTTTTTTTTTTTTTGGTTTTTCTCTTTCAGTTTTACTCGAACCAAGAATGCCGAGGTACTCGTTAGTTATACGTCTAGGCAAAAGCTATTGATTGATCAGATAACCATGGCAAAATACATACAGTAGAACTGATGTGCATGACATGGGAATAACGTTCAACGTTCATGAGTGTCTCAACTTTCACGGAACCAGATTTTGACACCTGCATTGGCAAAGATAATCCATATGAGTAACACAGAGATATAAATAAGCTTTAAGTTATGAAATTTTGCATATGACTGAAATTAATGAGGGCTTCCTTTGAATACAATAACAAAATACATTCTACACTAAAAGTGAATGTCTTCATTTCCTCAGGTATAACCTTAATTGGGTTAAAAGTCCGTGAAACCATGGAAGTAGGCTGGATTTGTGAAGAACCCCATCCCCTTGAGAGACAAAAAACCAAGTACACTTCTAAACAACCCAGCAAAAATTATACAGTACCAAAAAAATTAATGAAGAAATAGACTAACAGATTTTTTCTTTTCACAACCGGGCATGTCTTTCCAACAACTAGTGTCTCATTTCATACAAGTCATAAATCAATTAACTATAGATTATAAATACAGCAGATATGGTATTTTTAAAGTACAGTGGATGTGGTATTTACCTTTCCAACATCATTTCTTCCCAAGTCAACAAGCATAATGTGTTCGGCACACTGTTTCTCGTCATGCAAAAGTTGGTTTTCCAACATATAATCTTCTTTTGGTGTCTTACCTCTTCGAACAGTTCCAGCTAGAGGTCGATTAGTTATCTTCCCCTGCAGCAAGGGAAAGAGAAAAATTTAAAACTACTTAAAAAAATGTTAGCAGAACCATAAAATCTTAGTCAATAAAAACTCAAGAAATCTTTGATAATCGACAATAAAAATTATTTCAGAAGTCATTCATAAATATAAATATATTCAGTGGAGGCAGATCAATTGGAATGGAAAACTATCAAAAAGTAACCATAATAAGACAATAATATGTAACAGTGTATTTTCACTAATGAAAGTTGGGAGTTTGACAATGGAGTAGTGTATTAATTGCAGAGCATCTTAGTCTCTTCATCCATTTTTTTAACAAGATACAGCTAAATTAACTTTATGGGCTCTATACCAATATAACATTTAATTTGGCGTACTCTCTTTACACATGCATACATATATGCATGTACATATATATACATACATAGATATAGGGAAAATAGATAACAATACGAGCAGAGAGGAAAAGACATGCAAATGGAATGTAAAACTCTAACAGCACATCCATGACAGCAGTGTTGGATTTTGAGAGCAGAAATAAAAAATAACTTACCTTCTTAACTCGAGTAAGAATTTCCGGACTTGAAGCAACCAGGATACAGCCTCTAGCCTAATCACCAGTGACACATTCCAAAAAGGTTAGAAAAAGAAAAAGTTGCCTCCGATGAATTAATACTACTCAAGAAGAGTAACAGACTTGTAAATATGTCATATATGGACTTGGATTGACAATTCTCAATGCTCTATAGACTTCAAATGGATCCGCAAAAGTTCTGCGTTCAAAACGCTGACTTAGAACAATCTGGAAAATATCCCCAGCTAGGATATGCTCCTTAGCTTGTATTACTGCTTTCTGATATTCTTCACTTGTCATGGTGGACTTACTCAAAGAAGGACCAAAAAGGCTAGTGTATAACTTAATAGAACCAGCAGCCAGCTTAGGACTGCAACCAATCAAAATAAGACAATTTGTAACAAGCAAAACTGAACACGAACACTAAATTGGATAAAATAAACCGAACAACTTACAGAACTATGTCATGCACCCTTGAAACTAAAGCTTCTAATCTGTTCATTCCATCATCATAGGCCTCCTCAACAGAAGAAAAATGATCCAACCTGACCCAGTGTATCACGTATGCTTTCTAAGAGAAAAAAATATGCAAAACAAATGAGGCAACGTCCAAGTAACAAGACAATGACCTTCAAACAGCAAGAACAACCTTAAATAAAATGAATTTCTCTAAATTTAATAAGAGGTGAATTAAAGTAAATACTGAAATAAAAACAATGACCTTAGATGGCATAGGGATTTGTAAAAATAATGAAAATGGAAGCCTACATATAGCATGGTAGAAGTATTTGAGAGATTGAATAGAAATTCAAATTTCATGTTTATCTTCTCACTTGTTGTAATTGTCATTTAGCTACCACATAGTTCAACTTTTTTTTTTTTAAAAAAAAAGTCTTGCACCATGATGCAACTTATATTATTTAAATGACTGGCCAAATCAGGGATACCTTAATATCCAGAATGTTTTCTGTATTTTGTGTGTGTATGTACATAAATAATCAAAGATAAATTCCAAGGAAGCACGAGAGAACCTTTTCCACATGGTCAAACACAATTACATCATCATAAAGGCCTAGATGAACATCAGGAAGGTTTCGGTCGTCTTCAGGAGCTTTTGAGAAAGGAAGCTTTTTCTTTTCTACATATCGCACTGTATCATATGAGAAATAACCAACCCAACCACCTGTTTGAAATTAATTATACCATCAGGGCCTTCTATTTTGTTTATCTAATAAAAATGCAATGCCTAATTGTTGTATATGTTACCACAAAATGCATCAGGGAGCTCATCAACACGTTGGGGTTTCCACTTCTCCATAATCCTGCGAGGAACAACCATGGGATCCTCGGCAAACTCCTCTGTCCTCTTTCCTTCATGATGGTCAACTACTGTCACCATGTTCTCTTTTGCCACAATTTCCATGGTTGGCTGAGCTCCAATAACACTATATCGCCCCTAGGAATTGATTCAACATTAGCTAAAGTAACATAAATGGTAAAAAGAGGAATCCATTCCACATTAATCGGAAAATTGACCTTCTAATTTTCTTCTTTGACATAAAATGAAGTATACTCTTCTCTAAGTAATAACTTTAACATAATAACATAGAAATTCAAATAAAGCAATTTAAACAAATAGGTGAATTGCCTTTATTAACCAAAGGTGTGCTTTTTAACGTATTGTTCGCTAATCATTACTTACTGAGAAATAAATATGTTAATTGTGAAATTAAATAAGAATTCTAGACATACATTTCTTTCGGATAGATAACTTTGTATTTGACAACAGACTTTGGCGGAAGTGCTGTAGTTGAGGTGTGATGCAATGTTTCACTGGAGCAGTTTCATGATTCATTAGCCGCCTATTGATCAATGGCAGTATCACCACGGAATCACAAAGTTAACTAACAAGGAACTCTTAGGTTTAACCATTTGTTCTTCCAAATAGTTATTATTTTCAGTATCTGGGATGGGGTATAGGAAACTTGGTCCCATTGAGAGGGGTAGGTGGGGAAGGAAATTCATCTCAGGGCACTGCGGTTGGTTCAAGGGCACTTGTCCTGGGAAGAAGGTATCAGAAAATAAAGTTCAACACTTCGGTTGCAACAAAGGTTGATTAACAGCTTACCATAGTGACCAAATGATTTACCTTTCAAATAAATAGTGAGCAAATAATTGGTTATTCTTTTAACTGCGCCAAAATTTACAGGATGATAAATAAAATTATCTGAATTAAACATCCACCAAGATTCTAAGAGTGAGTAAATCTGTTGTCAGTTATATAACCTGAGTATCTAAAATCCAAGAGTTAACATTAGGGGAAAATTAACTGAAACAAACCTTCTTTCTAGGATTGTTTACGATAATTAAATAATACGAATTACTGAAAGTGATAAGAGTAATTATATGCATTTTAATCTATGAGAATACTTGCATCTTAATATATCACTTTTCCATTTGGTTAAATCAAATATTTCTCCTAGACTTAAAAGTGATGAAGATCACATTCATGACTAAATCAGCCAAAGTAAACCCTAAGAGTCCGGACCTAAAGGTAGAATTCAACATTAATAACCTAACCAACTGGTAGAAGTTTGCAATTCACAAGATATTATCAAACTTATATCTATCTCATTAATGGAACAAGATAGTAATTTCAAGAATATTAATCTGCAAATAAGAAAGCTTACGACACTGGAAGCTTTTAGACCAGGCTCAACAGACTCGAACAGGAAGCTGGGGGCATCCCTCTCATCTTCCTTCACCAAACACCGGTATGCGAGCACCGGAGTCAAGTGATCCGAAAAAATTGGCCTATACAATGGGATCAAATTCCCATCCTTTGCAGCTTCCTTGAACTTGGCAGAGTGATCCACTGCATCCATCAAAACCATTATCATTCGGGCGTCAATGAATAGACAGCAAAAATTGTTCCATTTTGTAAATTACAATAAAATTAGGAAACACGTTAATCCCCAAGGGAAAGAAAAAATGATAATAATAATAATATTAGTTTAAATGCCTAAATTAAATTGATGAAGATCAAATCGAGCTCACCTAAGGATGGAGGAGAAATGGAGCATCTGACAATGCGAAGAGGGTTGAAGGCGGCTGTTAAATTGGTGGAGAGGCGAGAAGAGAAAAATGGAGGAGAACTGAAAGCAAGGGTTTCCATTTTCGTTGTGAGAAAAAGAGCATTCCAATATTTGAATTGTTTTTTCTCCAAAACCAGTTTACTTTACTACTGGGGTTTTAGACTCATTACAGGATCATATAGATATTATTATTATTTTCGTAAATTTTACCTCTCCTAGTGGAAAATATTATTGTGATGGAATTACAATATCTACTAATGAAATTCATAAAAAAAAAAAAAAAAAAAAAATTACATTTACATATGTTATTTTTGTAAATATTCTATTTGTCACTTGTGGTTTCCTATATAAACCCATATAATATTACAGTACTTTTTAGTTCATTAAAATAGGACTAGCCGACTAGAGATAAATAGCAGTCCAAGATTTGTTCTTACAATGATATTTAAAATAGGACTGAAAAGTAGGGATATATAGCAGTCCAAGATATGAAAAGAACAATTCTTGGGCTGGACGCCTGGACCCCAACTACCTAATCCTAAATTTACCTTCTGCCTCATAGAAATATAAATATAAGTCTTTTGTCCTCTCTCTCGGAAAATGTTTTTTTAGAGAGACAATTTTACCCTTATGTTCTTTTAACATATGAGATAATTTTCAAAACACATTATCAGAGAAAATCCGAATATTTAAAAATAAACACAAAATAGAAAGTAATTTTACATGATTTATTAATATATGTTCACTATTTTTCTTTTTTTGTAAAAAAAACCATCTCATCCCTCACAACCCACCCACCCAAATAATAGGCCGTCGATGGCTTGGGATCACTGAAAGCCTAGGATCGTCCATATATCTGACTAAAAATATATCAGAATGCTCAAATTAAAATGAATAGATTTCATGCTAAATATATTGTTAGAAATAAGTCCAATTTGTGTAGATTAATTAATATATATGTATATATCAAATTATCAATGCTAAACATAAATCTAGAAATAAGTCAAATTAGTATAATCGTATACAATATGTTTTATTTTTCAATAATATCGAAAGAACGTTATCCTATAATATTTAACTTTTACATCTCAAAAAATGAAAATCTAAATGAACAATATCTCAAAATTCATATTAAATCTTTAAATATTCATTTTTTCGAAAAAATCTCATAAAATACCATCTTAAAAAGGTAGACTAAGAGAACATGCTCTAAAAGTTTTTGGATAAGAAAAATAGAGGTATTTTGGGAATTTTAGAGAAATTAGGAATGTAATTAATTTAAACTAGCAAAGACGGTTATTTAAATTACCATATTTTAATCTTAGAAAAAATATGCACACCAATCATGATAAAGTAAGTTATCATAACTTTTATTAGATATACTATCAAATAAATTATAGGTTTTCTTATTTAAAGAGGCGAACGTCTCCGGCAGTAGAGATGGCCGAGATGAGTAGAGATTGAAATTATATTTAAGCAAAATTATTATAGTAGAATTAAAATAATTCTGCATACTCTCGGTTGGTTGCATTTGATGTACATGTTCTTGGGTTATATATATTTTATTTGATGCATTATACAAGAATATGCACACAAAAAATCATTATTGATATCCATCAATAACAATAGATAGTCGAATTTTATATGATATATTGCTAGATAGCTTATTTTCGTGTTAATCTTCTACAATTAATTTTTGTAAACTTAAAAAGCAATAGTACTATAAAAGATATTATAATTAAAAAATAATTCAAAATTAATCAAGATGAAATTTCTTGATATTCATATTTTGTTTGACATTCCATTATTCCATTAAATATTTAATTATTAATATGATTACAAATTAGATATTCGATAATATTAGAAAAATATTCCATAGTAATTAAATCATTGAATTATTGCACGCTATCATAAAATTTGTCATTTATTTGAATACTAGAAAGCGAGCCAGGAGATTTTCTCTTAATTTGGATCATTCAGAATCTGGCTTAATATGCTCAATGACACATGTATTTAGTATAGATTATCGTTGCATTTATAATTTCATATTCTAAATGCTAACTAATTACATGTGCCAAAAACAATCTGATATTTTTTTTAATTACATTTATCTATCTCTTATAGCAAAAAATCTACTAATTTGGATTGAGATTTTTGTACAATTTTGAAAAAAATTCCCATTTTAGCTTCATTCTTTATTTTCTATAAAAAAAAAAAAAAAAAAACTAGCTAGTAAACATTCGATGAGAAAAAAATCATAATCTTCTTGAGATCAATTCAGAAAATGAAGAAATTTTTTCTGTTGGTGAGTTTATTATTCTTCGTGTGTTCTTATGTCATTGAAGCCGAACAAATGAAGGTGGCGAAAGGCTCTTTCATCGGTTCAAGTCCTCCAGAATGTGATGGAAAGTGCGGTGGTTGCACCCCATGCGAGCTGGCTTCGAAGAAAATAGGAAAAGGTGATGACGCCCCAGTAATTTGGGTGTGTCAATGTCATCGTAACTAATTATACCAGCTTTAAACAAAAAACTTGTTCTATATAACTATTTAAGATTTTTTTATTTGGATTTCGAAAGATTATATACTAAAAGACTATGTTCATTTCAGAAATAATAAAAAAGGTTGATTATTGTTTAAATCGGGTTTATTATATATATTTGTTATATATGTTACTCAAACATTAACGATTTATCGATTATATTTCGTTTTTGACATCCTCGTAATGGGCTGCAACTAGTTTTTGGAAATGGTTCTTCCATATATATATATAAATTGATTGTTTATTTTATTGTAAACTTTGATCGGTAATTTTAAGTTTTGCAAAATAACTTAATGATCTTTTTATTGAAATTTCATGTGCAATTTATATTAGTATAATTATTTCATAAACTTAATGGACAATTACACCATTATATCTAATTCTGTAGGATAAATATGCAATTATTGGTTTTAATATCCATTCGAATTTCAAGGCTCCCACATGATTGTCTATTTTTGCAATTTCCCGACTTCTACAAATTGTGGGGTGAATTTCGGCCCGAAAGAATAATGAGGTAAATTTACCAACAAGCACACATTATAATTATAGTACTGTTTTTGCCTATTTCTCAAACATTCGTAGATGATTTGCATGTCACCAGAGTATTCTAAATTCCAATGACTATTATTTCGTATTAAAAGCGAAATGGAAGTTCCAAGGGATCTCGTATCAACTTCATTTATTCCAGAATCACAATTACCAGTTGACGCGTATAGCTCAATTATTTTATTTTTCAGTCAAAAGTAACGGAGAATATATATCACTCGCATTTTATGATATGAAATTCAATTTAAATTAGAAAATTACAAAAACAACCCTAAATTAAGAAGGAAAAAAATCTTCTTCCTTATAACCCACCCACAATCTCCCCCTACCCATTTGAATCCAGGCAGTTGGTGGCCTGGGATTGTCGGTCCCAGGCTGCCGCCAACCTCGATTCGCTGGTCTCACTGGACCGAATAACCCAGGCTACCATGGCATGGACATAGTGGTCTGGGATCAGCGAACCAAGTCAACCACTCTGTCCATTATTGTCTTAAAGAAAGGTCTTATGACTTTGTAGGATAAATAATGCAAGCAAAATAGGAATGAATGACTCTATTGACAAGTTACGAGATACGATTTATCCCCTTTTATATATAAAACAACCTACCAAAAGACAACTTTCAAACTCATAGAAACCCCAAAAGAAATAAAAATGTTTTCCATCATGAGCCAGTAGGCTAGTGATAATCATTGGCAAAATTGAGGTCCCAGAATCAAAATATGTTGGATTCAATTCCCGCAATTGTGCTAGTAATAATCATTGGCAAAGCTGAGGTCCTTAAACCAAGTGGTCTTGAGTTCAACTCTCATCAATTTGGGTATTTTTTAGGTCTTAGGTTCAGCTCTCACTAATTTGAGTTTTATTTAGTTTATTATCAATTTTTTATAGTTGCTTATTTTGTAAGGTAAAATTGCAGAAAACGTTACAAACTAATTAATGATTTTGAGTTTTCTTCTCGAACAATATCACCTCACCGAATTTCGTCCAACAATATAATATTTTTTTCGAAATATTGTCCCAAACTAATTACTAATTTTGGTTTTTCGTCCCAAGCTATATCAACTCGTCGAATTTCGTCCCGTAATTTACCATTTTGCATGAACTTAGTCTCAATATTAAATTTCTAATTTAATGAATGGCGGTTCAATCTTTTAATTAGTTTGGGACGAATTTTGCAATATTGTATAATTGTTCATACTAAAATTTGCCACATCATGACACATAAGCAGCCATGTGGTAATTTAACGGATACATGCGCAATTTTCATCACATAATTAACGATGTGACGATATTCCAAAAAAATATTAAATTATGGGATGAAGTTTACTGAAATGATATAGTTTAGGACGAAAACTCAAAATCACTAATTAGTTTGAGATATTTTCTGCAATTTTGCCTATTTGTAATTCTTTGTTATTGGGCAATTCTTGAAACGATTTGTGATATAATGTTTGACGATGAATGTAATCACATGATGGAAGCGGAAAAGGAAAAACAAGAAAACAGTCTTCATGTTAGTTTGTTCACCTTAATTTTAGGTAAGAATCCGGGGGTTTATCTGTATCATGAGCTAAGCGTTGGGAGATATGCCGCCAGTTTTTCGCAACTGAATTGCAGTGACAACTTTCATGATTGATAATTTGTTTTGAATGTTGAAGGCACACACATGAATTGATACTTTGGGTTCGGTCAAACCTGGTCTGTGTAAGAATTTCCCCATGAATTGATGACAGATGAATTTAGTCCAACAATATATTTATACAAAATAAAATTAAAAATTAAAAATGAATTTAGTCCATGAATATATATATTTTAATTTTAGCAACTGAAACTAAACAATAAACATTAGTCTTACCTAGGGACGAACTGTAGGGTGTATGTGGATGAATTATGGCCCGGTCTCATGAGATCGAGTAAAAAAAAATTCAAATGAGTTTTCATCAAATCCGTAAAATCATCAAAAATCTATTCAGAAACTCACACTCAAACTCTTCGAACATATAAAACATTGATTTGACACATAACACCTACTTTTTCCCCCCAAATCTCGCTAAAAAAAATCAATGATTTGACACCTACTTTTTTTTCCTAAACTCCAATATCCAAACTCAATCCAAGTGGAATTTCAACTCATTCAAATCACAAAATTCAACAGCCAAAATTCATCCAAATGTACCATTTATTTTAAACCGAGATCCGTGAAACTGAGCAAAAACCCATCCGAATAGACCCGTCGTGTTCCTAATTGGTTAATATTATACACGCTATATTGTTAAATTTGAAGGCATTTAATTCACAACACATTCAAGTTACCAACATTTCTGCAAAGACAAAGAGGTAACAACAAACAACCTTGAACACATGGACATCCCTATCACTAGCCGTTTGAGACCAAAAAATCTAAAAACAACAATATATACTCCCATACATCACATCTTATAGATACATTGTTCAGTTCATTTAACTCATTGTTTTCATCATATCACTTGAATGATAAATCCTAGATTCGAAAAATCATAATCATCCACTATATAACAATAGCAATACGAAAATCCTCAAAATCACCACACAAATTCATTAAAAAATTCCAAGATTTTGAGAAAGAAATGGAAGCATTAGGAGCACAACTAAATCAAAGAGTAGTTCTTGTTCCATACCCTTACCAGGGGCACATGACACCAATGCTTCAACTCGGCTCGATTCTTCACTCCCGAGGCTTCTCCATTGTTGTAGCCCACACGGAATTCAATTCCCCCAGGACTTCAGACAACCCTGAGTTCACTTTCTTACCATTATCAGACAACCTTTCTGATTTTGATACTTCTTTCTACAATATGTTGAATATAATATCAGCTATGAACTCAAATTGCAAAGCTTCGTTTCAAGACTACCTGGTCCAAATGATGAAAGAGGAAGAACTTTGCGGTGATGTAGCATGTATTATATATGATTCTATACTCCATTTTGTTGATGATGTGGCTACTCGGCTAAAGATTCCAACAATTGTGTTACGTACTAACGGTGCTGCCTATATGCACTCGCATAGTACCGTGTTGCAACTTGTAGCCGAAAAAGTATTTCCCTTAACAGGTATGTATATATATATATATATATATATATATATATACATATAACACAAGGAAAAGGGTAGAACTGAAAGAGCCTATGTTTCATCTTACACCCTGACTATTTCTGAGTGTATTTTGTTTTTACCACACAATTCAGATTTTGATATTAATGAAGAAAAACAACTTTTTTTCTTACAGAGTCCCGACTGCAGGACGAGGTTCCCGAGCTCCATCCTCTGAGATTTAAGGATCTACCTTTTCCTGCTACTTCAAATCTCCCCCAACCTGTAATAGATTTTGTACAAAGTTACACGGATATAAGATCATCCTCAGCTGTCATTTGGAACACCGTAAACAAACTTGACCATACAAAACTACAGCAACTCCAACAACATAGTCAAGTACCATTCTTCCCAATAGGACCTTTACACAAAATGGCTCCACCATTATCTACTAGCTTAATTAACGAGGACACGAGTTGCTTATCGTGGCTCGATAAACAAGCTCCTAGCTCAGTCATCTATGTAAGCTTAGGCAGCTTGGCAACAATAGATGAAAAAGAGCTAAGTGAAATGGCATGGGGACTTGCCAAAAGTGAACAACCATTCTTATGGGTAGTTCGCCCATCTTTACTGAACGATTCAGAAGCGATCGGACTTTTATCAAAAGATTTTCTGGAAATAACGAAAGATAGAGGGTGTATAGTGGAATGGGCACCACAGAAGAAAGTCTTGGCTCATTGGGCAGTTGGCGGATTCTTGAGCCATTGCGGTTGGAACTCTATGCTAGAGAGCATGTTTGAAGGAGTTCCAATGATATGTAGGCCTAGTTTTTCAGACCAAATGGTGAATGCAAGGTACGTGACTCATGTGTGGAGAGTTGGGCTCGAATTGGAGCAAGGCTCAGAGGGGAGTATTGAGAAAGCTGTTAGGAAACTCATGGTTGGTGAAGAAGGGAAAGAATTGACAAAGAGGGCATTTGAGATGAAACAAGAACTAGAGGAATCCATGAAGGAAGGAGGTTCTTCATATGAATCACTTCATAATTTGGTGGAGTTTATCATCTCATTATCAGGGAAAAAATGACAAAGGCACTATGTTTTACGATCATTCATGATACTTATATAGATTTAATAAACTCAACTTGTAAACAATAAAAGAATTATCAGCATCTTTACTCTACTAAATTTTACGGTACATTGATATATTATTTTCATTAACTCATTAAGGGAAGCAGCATTGTTTCAAGCATTTGTGATTAACGCGAGTTTGACGGTAAAAGTACATCTATTTGATAAAATTGCTGATCAAATGAGCTTTATAGCACAAAGAGAAATTGAAAGCTATTTGGAAGTTATGAGCCATAACTTCAAATAGCTTTGAAATCATCCTCTCAAACAAAACAAAACAAAACAAAACAAAAAAAAAATACCAGCATATACATGTTACAAATTTTCTGTAAACTTGTATCAAATATTTATTTTGTTAAGGAGATCTTTGGTAGAATACACTCTACTGTGCTCAGGGCCGGCCCAAGGTTTTTCGGGGCCCTAGGCGAAATAAAAAAATTGGGCCCTTATATAATTTATTTTTTTATGTAAAAATTATTTCTTTTGCTCTTTTAGATGCGAAAGTGTTTATTAAATGTTTATATTCTAATTCTTCTAACATATCTTCTTCTATAGACAAAATAGCTAAGTTACTTAATCTTTCTTGTGTCATTGTCGAACGTAAACATGTTTTTATTAATTTTAATTTGGAAAAACCTCTTTCAGCAGAAGCCACTGTTACAGGTATAGTGAATATAATTCTATAACAAATATGGAAAATTCTTGCCCAAGTCTGGCTTGACCAAACCCATCCAACCACCAAGCAAGTGTATTGCACTTGCTTTGTGATTGGTCACTTTCCTGGAAGTTACATCCAATCCCAAAGCAAGTGTATTACACTTGCCATGTAATGATAAGAACTAATCAAATTTATATGATTAAATATATGATTAAGTAAATCAATTGGTTTGTCTATTTGGGTAGGAATAACTTTGATAGTACTTTTTGTTCATAATACAAATCGGAATCATCTACGTATGATATTGAGTCATGTTTTAAAGCATTTTCAAGATATTACAACATTCTTTCAAAGTTTTTTCATCTAAAGACTTTAAAGCTTTAACATCTAATAAAAAATCGAAAGTATTTTTATATAATTCTTAAATTGTTCAAATCTACTTTTAATTGAAGAAATAGCAGAAGAACGTTGGTGAAGACAAGACGTTTCATCTTCCCCAAAAAAAAAATTTTCTTCTGTTTTGGACTGAGTTGGAAAAGAAATAGAGGAGAAATTAACATTAGATTAAAACGGTTAATAGGTATATTATAAATATATGTAAATGAAGGAGAATTAATGGAAGAAAACTGTAAAATTGTATATTGATTTCTTATACATATTACAATCTGAAAAACTAGAAGAATGAATAATTGTGTCTAGCTTAACAAGTAAGCTGAGCTATTTATAGCAGAATAACTAACACTATGGGTAATAATGTAAATACATAATTAGTAAATAACACTTAATTAAATATACATATACTACGCAAAAATAAGTTAAATCCAATTAGAGACAAAGAAATTGGGCTGCCGCTTTATTGTTTTTTTTTATATTATATTATATGGGCTAAAAGTTGGGCTCAATTTGTAAAAAAAAAAAAAAACTAACATTTTGGGTCCTTAATATAAATAAGCAAGGAAGGGCCCTAAGAATTTTGGAGCCCTAGGCAAACACCCAATTTGCTTATTGGCAGGGCCGGCACTGACTGTGATGCAAAATACACATTATTTTGCCACGTAAATTAAATTCAAGGGTGCAATATCAAAATTCCAATTTCAAGATGTTAAGTACAATAATATTATATTTTTGGGTGCAAAATGTCGAATACTTTTACATTTCTGAAAAATTGCAATTAAAAAATGCAAAGTTTCAATATTTCAATTTTAGATTTAACATTAATGGATGGTGATTTTTCTAACGATTTAGTATATTTTTTATTCTAAATGTGTTGGCAACTTACGGAAATGTGATAGGCAAATGTGTGACTACGTCGGAACTAAAAAGTTTATTTTTTTTTTCCGATGGTGCATCCAAGTTTAAAATAAGACTTATTATTTTTTGAAGTATGATCAAACATATTATTTTATATGAAAATCTATTCTAACGGAATTTCGAACATGAATTTATCAAATTATCATAACCAAGTCCTTACCCAACCCCGACTTCCATTGATTCTGCATGAACATATTTAATTTTTCTTCATAAGAAAGATGGTCAATCACGAAACATGGTAAAATATCGTCAAGGACAAACATCGAGTGATTAATTAATCATGATCAGGATCTATCTATTAAATTTGTGAAGTTTCCCCTCCACAATTTTCTTGACAAGAAAAACATCTAATTAAGACCGGTAAATTGTTTATTGAAGTAGCCTAAACATAATACTCCATTATAAGAGCTAAGTCCATATTGAAATTCTTAGCCATGTAACAAAGTATACAAAATCAATATGTTGTAACAAAAACATTATAATGGCCCTTTATATATATATATTGACAAGAGAGTCTAATTACAGTTTGGCCAAGTATTTGTATATGCACAACAACAACAAAAAATATCGCCTCTTACCCTCTTAAAGTAAGAACAAAAATTAAAAAGAAACCTTATTCTCCAATCTCCAGCTATTATGAATTTGTGGCAATATAAATGCAAGAAACCTTATTCTCCTCCTTGCGGTGGTTGATTTGAATGTCGTCGCGTTCCTTCTTTTTTTTCTTTTCTTTTTAAGATTTTTTGGTGTGATCAACATTGATAGTAGATTTTTACATGTTAATGTTGGAGTCGGGCTAGCTTAGAGGAAAACAAGTGTCTTCTCCGCCAGTGTTCCATAGGAAATTTGCATAGTTAGCTGCATAATAGGTATTGCTGGGTTCTGCAGCAATGGCTTCAAGGTACGTCTCCTCAGCAGCCAAAATGTCCTTCCTTGCCATCCACAAGAAATTCGCATATTTGTTCAATGCTTCCGCATCCTTTGGCTCCACCTCAGTTGCTCTCTTGAAGTAGTTTTCCGCTCTGTGTGACCCATAAACGACATAACAAGTCAATACACAACTTAAACTAAATCATAATCGAACTATTTTGTTATTATCTTGTCATGTTACGTCAAATACCAATTGGGCAATGCCTTTTTTCTTTAAATCCAATTATTTAGACAGTGATTGAAAATTATGTGTACTTAGCCAAGAAAAACAGAACAATATGCATGGACCACCTTGAGTGATTGATCAAACACGTAACAATATCCGAGGGCGGTGACCCTCCTAACCACCCCCTTGTGGCTCTGTCCAAGTTATTAGAATCTAGGCTCAATAATTGTAGATTTTTTCCAGATCAAAGTTAGGACAAAAAAGTAGAGCCATGAGAAAATTGCCAAAAGATTTAATGATATTTTCATAGGTGGAGCTTTAAGATATATGGTACCCCACACTGTTTTGGTTCACTGATATCATTTTCATTATAACTATAAAGGAGATATAAACCAAGTTGCACCACAAGTATTCCTATCCTAAAAAAGCCCCAACCCAAGTTCGGATTAAACGACAATTTTCCCAAAAAGAAAAAAATATTTGGCAATTTTACGCCATCAAGTTCGACCATACGCCAAGTATAGAATCCAAGACTATAATATAATCTCATAATTATCAAAATCTAATTAGCTAAACACAATGGAAATAAATATATACCTGTCAAAATCTTGGGCTACTAAGTAGATAAATTGGGCATAATTTGCTAGAATAAGTGGATTGTTAGGTTCTTGAGCCAAATTTGTTTGATATAGCAGCTCTGTTCTAAAGTATTCCCCATGATCATTTCCTGAAGTCTCTTCTACAATTGAATCCCATATAGAAACCGACTCAATCCCGCTTGAAGACACCTCATCAGGAACAATAATCTTCGTAAAAATTGATTCATCAAACTTCCCATCTCCATCGGTACCACTGGAAACCGGTCTATAATCCCCACCACCACCACCTTCATTTCCTCCTACTGCAGTCGATTTCCCATTCAAAGAAGACAATTTCAATGTCCTATCGAACTTCTGATTCATAAAACTCTCATCTTCGACCAAACAAACCTCTTCGACAGTGGCCGCTAACGAGACATTATTTGAAATAGAATAAACACTATAATTTGCAAGAAGGATCATAACATACACCATTAAAGTAGGCGTGTGGGAGAATACTTGTTGAAATAACCACACAAAAGAAGAGTTCATCTCATTCTGAACTCTAGCCAAAATCCCTTGTAAATCTTCGTAAAACAGAACTTCCCTCATTTGTAGAGTGTAACTTTGAAGCTCCCTAATTATAAACACCATTGACGAGAAAGCTTTCTTGACCGAGCAGTAGGCCGATTCTTTAGCTTCCTTAAGTCCTGTTTGCCATTGTTTTTTCCGCTTAATTATTCTAAGGGAAAGTGGGATTTCAATACTATTGGCCCTCATCTCAATGTTAGCAGGAATGATCTCATCTCTTTTGGGAAAATCCCGCGGGTCAAGAGAAGCATCGAAAGGCTTTCGATTTTCAAAAGGACCGTCTGCATTCTCGAATCTGAGGGTCAGTTCTTGAATTTGTTTGGAGAAATCTTCTTCTGAAAATGAATCTAGTCTAGCAGAATAAGCTCTTTGGATTGTACGGAACCGAAATCTTGGATTATAGCAAGTCTGAGATCGGAGTAGCAGTGAGTCATCGGAATAGCGGCAGAACAAAGCTCCAACGGTGGTGACAGAACTGCGTCGTTTTGAAGAGGGGGAAGAAAATGCAGAAGCTAAAGTTTGAGAAGAAGATGGTGAGTGAGGAACTGAAGGTGACCAATGTAAGGAGGTTGTGACTACTTTAAGCCCCATTTCTAAAAAGAGAAACAAAAAGGGTAAGAACAAAACAGAGTAAAAAGTGATTCTGAATCAAATCAGAAGCTTTTTCCACCCTTCAAAAGCAAAATTCTGTAAAAATTTTGGATAAAAAATGAGACCAACCTGTAAAGAATTAAACAAAAACCATCCAACTCAATTCAAACCCAACATTAATAAACTGAAATGAACAAACAAAATCCCCAAAATCATATAGCATAACAATTTAGTAGTATAATAATGCAAAATTAAATGAACCCACAAAAGAATAATAAAACTCACCGGAAAGAAATACTCCGATGGGAGTACCTTCACTTATCAAGAAAGAAGAACTGGGTTGAGGTCATTATATTCTGCAAGTGATAAAAAAAGAAAAAAATCTTGGGAACAGTCCAAAGAGGGGTAGAGTACGGCAAAATTATATCAAATCGTATAGTACAACTTCATTTCATTGTAGGACCATTATTTTTCATCCCCAGTTTTGCAGTAAATGTCAAAAAGAAAAAGAAAAAAAAAAAGTCTAAAAATACTTTTGATTGCAGTTAGTGATCTAATAAGTTCCGAGTCACATGGCAGCAGTTCGTGGAGAGAAAGTTGAGTCAACGCGGCTAAGTTCACGGGTCTCTTGGAACTGTTTAATTAAAGTAATTCCACGCTAAATGTCCGTCATTAATAAGTCCTCCTGTAATAATTTGGTTACCTAATGGTAGTTAGTGATGATAAGATTTTGGGTTGGGGACAAATGTCCTATTTGAAAATTTTCAATTTAGATGCAAGCTTTATGGGTTTTTACTTATTTTTTTTATTTTTGGAAAATGGAATAATATATATATTTCATAATAATCAACATATTCAATATGTAAAATAATCTCGACTTGCGTAATGTTGTTTATTTGAATTTTGAAAGAATGATTTGAGAAATAAATAGGTGTATGTTTTTTTTGAAATAATGAGGTTGTATGTGTAAGATATGTAAGAATTTATGTCAAATCATATTTGTAATATGAATAAATAATATAAGAGATATGTTACTTTATGTCAAATCAGAGTAGAGTTTGTATATATTTTATTTAAAAATTATTATTTATTTGATTTTTGAGAGAATAGTTTAAAAAAACTGACAAATAAAAAATTTATTTAAAAAAATAAAAAACATATTTATTTGATATTTTTCAAACGAATTTTGAAAAACACCAAACAAAACAGGCCCTCAATCTCTAACCAAGATAATGCATGGGAAAATATAGAAGATAAATATATAGACATTATAGGACTAATTAAATAATGTAGTGTTATTTCGAACTACAAGTTCTTAATCAAGAAACTGTAATCAACTGAATAAATTTTAGGAAAAAAATATAGGAAAGTTGATGGATTCTTCTGTTCTTCAGCTCTGATGGATGCTATGAACGCTAGAGCAACGCTTATATTTTCCTCCAACTCAGCCAATTTCGCCGAGAAGGACATTCCACCCTAAATCTCGATTAAAATTTCAATTCCCCATACGAAAGAGTCAATTTTCACCGTATTTTCTTTACCAATCTAGGTGTCCTCGTTTAAAAGGGCCAATGGTATAATCGGAGCCTTACGACATCGTGGAATCGTTGCCGTACTCTGTGATCGTTGGGTGATTGTGTGCTTCTCCAATTTCCTACTTTGCAATATGGACAGAGTAAATCTAAAGATCCTCATTCTAAATTGAAATGCCCTAATCTTGCTTTACATTGAGATTTGTTTTCCTAGTCATGATTAGCTTAAGTCATAAAAATATCAGTTAAATTGCATATTTCAAAATCTTTGTGACTGCATCTAATTCGTATTTTAATGTGCAATGAATCTAGCTGTTGTGTGCATGTGCAATATGGAAAACATTCTTTATGCGGCTGCTTTGAACTTACAATTCTGTCAAAAGCAATACGAAGTATATGTTCGGTTCTTGAATTTTAGCGAGTGACACGCAAAAGAAGATGTTTTCCTAAACATTCAGTTCCATTTCTTGTACATTTTGTTTTCTTGTCATTTTACTCACTGAAATCCAAGAACCAAACCTAGCCTAATGCGATGGACGGGAGGGTATTTTCTCACTACATGTAGAAATCTCAAAATTCTGTAGCACACACTCTACATATCAGTGTTTTCTATGGGTTGGAAGCTCATGATCACACTTGGGCTCGTAAGCACTCTACTCGTTCTATTAACTGTTTAGTTTCCATATATTATTCCTTTTTTACAGTTGGTAACTAGTAATATTGAGAACCAATTTCTTATATTGGTTGTTTAGTTTCAATTCATAAGACTCTCTGAAGTTTGTCTTAGAATTTGGTGGGCAGCGGATCTCCTCCTACACCATTTCGATTATTGCCATGTGTCGGTTCTCGAAGAGAAGAGGTTTTGGAAGGAAAACATGAGAACTTCCATACTATGGGTGCAAGTGGAACGTGTTGCAATAATCGGAATGGTGTAGGAGATGCTACACCATTTTGTTGTAGGAGATCCACTGGTCAAAAACAACCATTCTCACAACTATTACGGTAAAACTTGATTTGCGATTTTTACTCATGGTTCATGTCATTAGTATTGGTGTTATAATGTTATCGGTCACATATATTGATATTTTTCAATCATATTGAAAGTTGCTAATGGCCCTTCATTACAACTTAAAAAAGATAAAGCTGGCTCATTTAAAATTATTTGAATCAATATATTATTAAATGGAAAACCAAGTTTATGGATGTTGACATCACAGTTCTTTTCAGGATACAAGGCAGCGCCCTTCCGCAGCCGCTGACTAAAAGCCGTTCCCCCCAGTATTATAAAACTACGATGCAAATACATATCTTGAATTCTGCATGAACAATTGAACATATATGTATGTATACACAAACATGGTAAACAATCAAACAAAATCAAAATAAACATTGTTGTAGAAACATCAAAAAAGTTTAAATGACCAATTCCCCTTCTGATCGATCCTCAACTAGGTCGATCCCTCTTATGCAGACATGGATGCTTATGTTGGTGCAACCAGCTCACGTGGACTTAAGTAAACTCTAAGCCCATTTTTCATGAACAGAGTCAAAGACATCTTCTGCTCAACTCTGTGGCCGGGAACCAACGACAGCCTGTAGCGGAGGAGCACAGCTGAGGCCACGGATTTCATTTGCAGGTAAGCCAAATCTTTGCCTAAGCAGGTTCTTGGTCCACCGTTAAAAGCCATAAACTTGTAACCATCCTTGGGCGATTCAAATCGATCCCCACCATCCGAAAGCCATCTCTCCGGTTTAAACTCTAAACAGTCCTCACCCCAAATATTCTTCATCCTCCCCATTGAATATATCGAATATGTAACAGTTGAACCTGCTGGCAAGTAAGTCCCATCTGGCAAAACATCGTCTGAGACAACATATTTGAAGTCCTCTGGCACAGAGGGATACAAACGTAGAGTTTCAGCAAATGCCGCTTTGAGATAAATTAACTTATCCGCCTCGTCAAATGTTAATGGCTCTTCAATCCATTTCCGAGTGTCTTTGCCTCTTGTTTCTTGTAAAACAGTCGAGAGTTCACAAATGATGGTTTCTTCTACTCGAGGCGTGTTCATTACAAGCCAGAAGAACCAGCTTAGTGCCACGGAGGACGTGTCCCGGCCTGCAAGCACGAAGTTCAGGGCTATACGTTTGAGGACAGAGTTTTGAAACAAGTTACCATCACTATCTCTTTTCTTCATGAATCGCGACAGGAGATCGTCCGATGGAGCTTCTTTTCTTGCTTCCAAAGCTTCAGTCATGTAATTCTCCACAACTTGTAAGCTTTTTCTCAACCTATTTTCAGCTCCCACATCGAAAATTTTCTTCAACCTCCACAGAAAACCAGGGTAGAGTAATCTTTGTAAAGTAGCCTCAGTCGCAGAGTCAAACGCAATGGCAAACAGATTTTCGGGCAAATCAGGGGAGAGAGTTTCCGGGTCCTTCCCAAATGTAAGCCCACATATATTATCAAAAGTTAAACGTAGCAACAAATCTTGCAAATCAACTGCAGTTTGTTGTTTTGCAGCTTTCTCCAAGATAACCCAGAGTCGTGTTCTGATTGTCCTGTTCACCCACCGTGCCATGGCTTGGCGAAGGGTCCTCGTCGTAAATTCTAGAGCAGCCGTCTTTCTTTGTATTAGCCACGTTTCACCGTCACTATTGAATATGCCTTGTCCAAGAAGATCATGGAAGGCTACCTGCCAAGTAGGCCCTTTGGGATAGTTATCGAACCTCGTTCGAAGAATATGTTCAATGTTCTTCGGGTGACATGTGACGGTGTAGAAACCCGCTTTCCAAGCGAAAAACGGGATTGCAATGGTGCAGGTTTGGTAGGTGGCGGCAGAACCTGTACTGTGGAGGTTTTTGGCTATCCAATCATGGATTCGACTCCGGTTCATGAATAGATAAGGGAGGCTGCCCACGAGTGGCCAGGTTTTTGGCCCATTGAGATTTCGTGCTAGTAGCCAAAACCATAGGAGGTAAGCTGATATTGCAGCTGTTAAGGTGTAGAAAACTAGTACAGGTTCCATGTGGAGGCAGGAAAATTAGTGATAATTATTAAGAGTGTAAAAATCTACACCTTTTTGGTAAAGATTGGGAGTGAAAGATAAGTGAGAAGGTAAGGGTAGTGGGATTATATATAGTGTGTGACATTTATGGAAAAGAATTAGGAGGGAGTGGTTGAGAAAAAACAAATTGTAATGAAGAAAATCAGAGGTCCTGGTGTTTGGTTTGATGGTTCACTGTTGGGAGTTTCAGCATTCTTTACGAAAAAGCCATGCATTCTTTCATAGCTCATACTGTGAGGAAAGCATTATAGTAGAATTTGCAATATTTAACCCGATGAGGGCTCTACAGATCTTTTCGTTTCGAGTTTTCACTTGAAGTGTGAGTATTTATTTAGTTTTAGGGGTGTTTGCACGTGACCCCCCAGAAAAGTTTTATTTTCGCACTTTTTCCCTATAATTGAAAAAACATGACAGTGCCCCCTATAAGTTGATAAATGAGTGCACTTTGCCCCTAGTTATTTTTAAGTAATTTTCAAAGGGTAAAAACGCCACTCAAGGGGATTTCTGCAATAACAAGCAACTTTTAGGGGATTAAGTGCACAAAATTTTAAAATATACAAATGTGACTTGCAATTTTAAAAAATAAAAAATATTTAGTTATATTTTTATACGAAAATTCAAATTTAAAAAAAATGAAATTTTCATTAGTCCTAGTTATTTATTTATTTTTGTTACAAATAAATCATCTCTATTTTAATCAAATTAAAGAAGTTTGAAAGTAAAACAGTTAAAATAAAAAAAATATGTTATAAGACTAAAATTATATTACGATGTGATTATCAAGATAAAGAATTCTGTGAAAATCTGCTTTGAAATGTTAATATTTTAGTAACTTAAATTAATAATATTTTATGCACTTAGCCCCCAAAAGATTAGAATTATTGCACTAAACCTCAAATTTACATTTCTACCCTTTGAAATTCAACAAATTATTGACCAGGGGCAAAGTGCATTCACTTATCAACTTCTAGGGGGTACTTTCATGTTTTTTCAATCACGAGGGAAAGTGCGAAAGTTAAAATTTTTTGGAGGGTGATGTGCAAAAATCCCTTATATATTACTTGTTAGTTTAAAATGTTCAACTCGAGCATTTAACTTGATGACGAGATTCACAACTTACACAGGGTTCTTGATTTTCATATCAAGAAAGAATGCCTTGTAAACAATATTACTCCATAAGTTAAAGATACAAATTTAAAAATTATACATGAAGAAATTGGATAACCAAATGCAGTTTGTATATACTAATAGTTACAATAAGCACAACTTATTACTCAAAATAATAATAATTAAAAAAAAATTTCGCAATTGGTGTGGTGTTAAAAAACATTAATAACTTGTGTTTATATTTGAGAAATGAGGAATTAGTATCTTGTAAAAGAGTACAAAATCTGTAATGCACCTAAAAGGGCAGCACTTTGCAAGATTATTAGCTTGTGTAGGAGAGAAGGCTTGGGTTGTTGAGAAATGGGCTTTAATCGTTTCAAAACATGAAAAAAGACAATTATAATTAGTATTAAACAAACACAGTTCACGACAGCCTAAATCAGTCGTGAATGACAACTTTCACAAATTAAACTTCGCGCACAAGACTTGGACTCATTAAAATAGTTACTATGTTGAGTATTACTTACAAGCAAATATGTTGTTACTACTTACTAATAGAACTACAACATGAAAATTTTGTGCCTATTCGATGGATTCAATTCACGGAGTATTGGATGAGCGACAAATGTGAATGAGAGAATAATTTTTTTGTCCTTTTATGCACGTGTGTTTATCATCTAACCTCTATGAATATAATTCATTTGTGTGTGTAACTTTTTTATTATTGATATTGAATTCAATTTGAAAAATCCATTAAATTTTCAAATATATATATATATATATATATATATATAACCATCAAATAATTAAATTTCGTTCGAATTTGAGAAGGGAAAATTATTTATATTGAAGTAGTATAGTAATACATTGGAGTATAATTAATTATATTGAAGTGGTAATAAATGGTAGTAATTAGTAAATTAATAAATTGAAAAGATATATATATTTCCCGCCCCGAAGGGTTTTGAAGGCGGCAGTCCACATGTACATGTTATGTCGTGGACCAAGGACCCTTCTGGGGTAAAAACGTGGGAAGCAAAGGAAAACGCCACGTGTCGCCATCTCCACCGCACATTTGCACCTTCCAGAGTACGCCAATATTCTGTAGTCTGTACACGCTACAACTACAACTTCGTCAGCAGCTCAAACCCCCAAATCAAATATACATGCACCACCCCCCGGCCCCTTACTATAAATAATTATGGTATTACTCCTAAAATAAAAATAATACTAATACATAGTACCTATTGTTCATTCACTTTCTCTGACCTGCAGCAAACATACACACGCACGCACACGCATACAAATTCCCTATATCTATCTAATTAATGGAGACAACTACAACTACAAGCTATAGCAATATTATTATTAGTGAGTGTAATGAAGAAGTGGTGGAAAGTGGGTATTCCACCCCAAAACGAGGGATTCCGTTGAGGTCTGCGCCACCACCGCCGCCGAGAAAGAAGGGCCCACGTGCTAATTGTTCCGTGAAAAGGGACCCACCAAAGAATGGCTATTTTCACCCGCCTGAGCTTGACCTGATCTTTACAAATCATATCAGGGCTTAATTAATTAATTAATTCGGTTTACTATTACTATTAGCTAGCTAGCTAGCTGTTACAGTTTTAATTTAGCCTCAATTAATTAACCACAATTTCTTTTTTGTTGTTAGGGACTTACTACTAATTAAGTAGAAGTAGAAGTAGTAGTATGTATTTTGTGGTTAATACTTAATTCACTAGTATCGATCTTCAATCTTCTTTGTGTATGTAATGTAACTGTATGGATGAAATTTTGGAGTGTACGTACGGACGTTTTAAAGAATAAATAATGTATATGTACATCTTTTTTGTATATGATTTGAGAGGTTTTAAATGGAAACAACCATTTTTTTTTTTTATGATTTGAACAACAAAATGAAATCTAGTCTAGGTATATAAGGAAACACAGAAGCTCAATAGGTAGATGATAAGAATTTAAAAATATCTAAAATATGTGGGATTCTATAATGTGTAAGCTCTTGGGTTTTGAAAACTATCGAGCCCAAATGCATCCGTAGGGCTATCAATGCACAAATCGTTAATAAGAATATTTTGAAAAGTTCGTTTTTGGGCCTGTGAGGCTTGATAATTATATCCTAAGGCCTTATGGATCATGTATAGATAACAAAAGGCCCTGTCGGTCAATCTGATCCTTAAAAGCTACAAAATAAATCCCATTCAATTTTAATTAATTATAAAAATACTAATATTATATTGTTAGAAATTTTTATTTGCAATATATGTCGGGCATGTGAATAGAGAATATAAGCATTTGTAAACATGTGGGCTACACGCAGTCCAGTTTAGTACAGGTCAAACTTCAAACCGTGATTTGTGGTTCTGATTGAATTTGTTAAAAAAATATCAGGTTCAATTGATTTTGGTTGACCGTGGTCTAAATTACAATAGATTCTCTATCACATTATAATATAATTTATTATTTAAGTGTGTGTGAATTTCTACAAATTTCACATTTAAATACTTATCAGTATATTTTACCCAAAAAATGTGATAAATAAACCATTCCGAAACAAAGTTGATTTTATCATAATTTTCTCGTTTTCTTCATTGAAATGCTTATTGTATCATTACATCAACCAAAAAGAAAATAATGTTTCAACTAAAGTATAAAGATAGTAGAATTGGCAAATATAAAGAATTTCATCAATAATCTTAATTAAAGTAGAAAAATTTTATCGGAATTCGAGCAAAAGGCTTTTAAAGTCTTGGATCTCAGTTGTGTCATTTGGCTAAGTTTCCTCAATTATCACAATTTTCTTATTACTTTTAGTCATGGATCAAAGTTTAGTTTTCTATATATGATTCGGTTAGCTTAATATAAGAAACTTTTCGAAAAAATTTCGGAAATGTTTCGGAAAAATTAGGAAAAATTATGAAAAAGGTTATTAAATTAAGAAAAAAAAATTTCATGACAAATATTGAGTTTCGAAAATACATCTTATTTTCGTTTTGATTGATTCAAAAACAGAAATTTTTCGATGTTTTCGACGAAAAAGATGAAAATTTTGATCCATGCTTTTACTAGCGGAGTAATTAAGTTAGGGTCTCCACGAATAATGATTTTCCGGTTTCAATTTTCTTCCATATAGATTTCTCAAAGGTTATAATTATTTGATTCATCAATAACTGAACTGATATGAGTTTGCAAGTTTTCGGAGAATTGAATAAAATTATTTATCAAGATAACTAAGGGTTTGTTTGTATGAGTTTTGGCTTGGTTTTGTAGATTTCAATTATTTTTAAAAAAAAATAGTAGGGTGGTTTTGGTGAAACCTTTGAAATTTCATTTGGTTAAGTTTGGATGTTGAGTTTTGTGGTTCTGAAAAAGTTGAAACCTCACTTGAATTGGTTTTGGATGTTGGAATTTGAGAAAACAAAAGGTAGGTAAGAAGTGTCAAATTAATATTTTCTTTTCAGAAAATTTTAGAGTAAAAAATAGATGGTAGAGTCAAATCAATATTTTATAAGTTTTAAAAGTTTGGAAATAGATTTGTGAAAATATTTGTGATGAGTTTTCTGAATTTAATGAAAATTAATTTAAAAAAACCTTAATCCGATCATATGAAACCACGAAATTGAGTCAAAACTCAACCAAATACAACCTAAAATTCAAAGTAAGCCGTTCGTAGAGGTGAGCATGTAAAGTATCAAATTTAATTAGTTAAATGTTAATTTATTAATAAGTATTACATTGTACTACCTAACACTTAACCGCAATTAGGTTATATAAATAAAAATTCGGTAGTACATGCGCCAGTTATCCTTTTCATTTTAAAAGGAAATCTGAGTAATATTGGATTGGTCAATATGACAATATTGGAATTTTCAATCCACTGAATAGTCAAATGATTCCCAGAGAATCACTACTAGTTTATGGAGAGCTGAAACTTAGATAATGAGCAAATGCATAAATATACTCTTAGAAAGATAAGTGGGTATAGAAAATTGTGTTGTTGAGATCTCTTGAGCTATAATTTTTTTTTTTTTTGGTTTTCCTTCATTTGAAATTCGATTTGAATCAAAGTATAGAAGATTTGGGGAGTTATCAAATGATACATAGTGCGATACAGTCAAAACAAGGTATTTTCGTAAGAATAGATACCTCGGAGACAGGTAAACTTATCAACAGATTCTCTTTCCTCTCTTTTTTTCCATTTTAGTGAATTTGTCTATGTTATAGGATAAGAAGATGGTTAGAAATCTTTTATGTTAATTTATCCCAATGTGAAATGCATAATGTTTAATTCACTTTCATGTGATTTATGAAGGAGTACTTTACCCCCATATGAAAATTTTAAAAAAGCAATTTACCTCCTTCAATCTGAGAGTGTAACTCACTTGCCGATATTAAGAGTGCGCATGAAAAATAGTTTGGTAATAGGGGATAAAATGACATATTTATCATAACACGACGGGGTAAACTGTCACATATAAAAATGTCAGGAAGAAGGTATGCAACTTTTATAAGATTACGGGGCTAAGATATTAATTTTCAAATCATAAGAAAGTAAATTGAACATTTTGAATATCACATGGAATAAATTGCCTTATCTCAATTTTATGAGTATTATAAATTAATTAATAGCATCACAAAATGGTCGTGTGAACGAAATTACAAATAGGAAAAATGCTTGCGACTATCGAATGGTACATTTACTTGTTTTTCCACAAGTTAGTTAACATTGTGGATCAAAATTTTCATATTTTCTGTTGAAAACATCAATATATTTCCGTTTTTAATCAATCGAAACAAAAATAAAGTGTAGTTTTGAAACAACTCTTTTTTTTTTACCTTATTTTTCTTAATTTAGTTATTTTTTTTTTTTACAATTTTCCTAATGTTTTCGAAACGCTTCCGCATAATTCATGAAAAGTTGTCATTATTTAGCTTACCGAAATATACAATTGAAATAAAATTTCGATCTATTGTTAACATAAAATAAAAAATCTAAAAAAAGTTAAGATAAAATAATTACATATTCGAGTTACTCAAAAAAAAAAAAAATTACATATTCGAGATGTTGCTCCAATTCGATTGATAAAAAATTGTTTGAGTAGGATTAATTATACGTGACAAAATAAGTATTATCAACATGCTAGAGTTTAACTCGTGTTGGTCCGGTTATACTTTATATCTGATCATTCGAATTTAATTGAAATAACATCAAATCAATCTCAAATTTGGTATTTGAAAATCATATTTAATTAATACGTTATGCAGTTATACTATTTGAGTCATCTTATTTACACTCTTAACTTTACATTATTTGACCATCAGTTCTACTGTAAATTAATCACTTGTTTAATATTAATAAGTAGTTATTGCGACTGCGGTTAGCATTACATAGTGTTCTTCTTGGGAAATTCTTATCCAGACCGGGTTTGGTCGAACCCAAAGCAACTACATGACAAGTGTAATACACTTGCTTTGGGATTTGATGTAAACAATCACAAAGCAAGTGCAATACACTTGCTTGGTGGTTGGATGTGTTTGGCCAAGCCAGACTTATACAAGAATTTTCCGTTCTTCTTACACCAATAAAAGTCAAAATATTAATTATGCACGTGATCTTGTTTCAACTAAACACTAAAATTGCTTGTCCAATTAACCTAAACACCAAAATTAGTAATATTTATATCTTATTTTAGGTTTGAATGTGATTTATTCACCATTGACTTTCCTAAAAGAATGAGGCGCCGAAAGCAGGCATGTGAAGATTATTATTACATCTCTTCTCTTTTAATTATTTACTTACTATTTTTTTTTTTTTTTTTTGAGAAACTATTTACTTACTATTTTATCAAAATGAAAATGCATGGTCACACAAATTTTGCCTGTGAACTACTCATCAATAGTTTTAGTCTAGAAGAGCTTTGGGGGAATATATATAACCTCTAGTGTCCAAAATTGAATATAATATTCCGATTACCGAATGATCAAACTGGAACGAAACGAAAGATTCTTCACTAATAGAAAGAAAATAAGAGAAGCTATATAAAGTACATATTCTATAATACTAGTTAATTTTGAAAGAAAAAAAAAAAGAAAAATTGTACAGTATGTAGTACATATATAATAGTAGTAGTTTAAATATATATATAAATGTTTAATACGCACCGACCTGGTGCTGCCCAAATGAAACCGAATTTCAAAACAATTTGAGTACTAGTACTATTATTCAAATCATTGTCACATTTCCCATCTTCTGCTGCTCTGAAACAATTCCTCATTAAACAACATTATTAATTTATTAATATTTATTTATTGTGACAAGAAAAAGGTAACCGTTGCATGAGTTGAAATTGAAATATAGTGTGGAAAAACACACACACACAGACGTATTTTTTACTATAATATCTGAGATTTACGAGTATAAAAAAAAATCTATTATATAAATATAAAAGTGTTCACCTTAATAGGTAAGAAAAAAAAAAAAAAAAAAAAGGGAGTACGAGACCGTAAAACTTAGTTAAAATGGAAAACCTAAGGGGAGAAAATAAAATAAATAATAGATGTAAGTTCCAAGAGTTTTTATTAGCTCCAGAAAAAGGACATCAAGCAGCTGTTATAGATAAGGGTGGCAACAAGATTAGGTGGACGGGTCCATTACGGGTCAAGATGTATTTCGTATCATGAAAATGAAAATTGAAAACTGTGTGTTATTTAGTGGGTAAAATAGACCGGATCGAATATGGGCTGGACAAGAAGTACGTATTGGATAGAAATTAGACCAGACAATCCATTACATTTACAGTTCTCTATTTAAGGTTTGTCAAAAATCTTTTTCAACTAAACATTCTTTTTTAAGAGAACTAAACATTATATATACATAAATAAAATTCCTTTAATCAGTGAAATCCTTTAATTTTGCAAGGAATTTGGTTCTAAATCTTAAATTTAATAGTTATCTAATAAATGTCGGTCTGGATAATGTATATTTAAGTTACATCGATTCATAACTATTAAATGATCCAAAAATCTTTCTTTTTGATAGTATAATATTAACAAATCTAAGTCGATCCAAATTTAACCCAATCTAACATGAATCAGACGGGCCAACAGATGGGTCAAGACCCATATTGCCACCTTAGTAAGAGATACAATGGCCATAGATACCATACATACATATACATATGAGGCAGCAACAACATTGTTGGGACCTAGGAAAACCAGATCCAGCATAGAATTTGCCAAATATTATAAAGTTAGATGGAAAGGTCTGACAATTTTAAGCAATCATCCACATGTGATGCTGCAAAAACAACAGTCCTCAACACCACCCACCACTTGCAATTTGCAAACTCCTCCCCCACCTTCACTTGTTGTATTTTTATTCCCTAAGATTGAATCTCTTGCACTTTTTTAGTCCCACTTTTTCAATATATTTTGCATTTTAATCCCGCACTTTAAGCAATTGCACATTGGTCCCACAAAATAGTCTCTCTTTAGCATTTTTGGTCTCATAGAATTGTCTCAATTTTGTGCTTCTGGTCCCAAAGAGCGTAATGGGATCAGAAGCACTAAACTTTTCAAAAAAATGGGATCAAAGTACAATCTTGTAATGTGCATGACCAAAAATGTTGAAGGTCCAATCCCATGGAACTAAAGTACCAATTTTCCTATATATATATATATATATATTCACCACCATCAAAATCACACTCACACACTCACAACAGAGAAATAGAGAGAGAGAGAGGCCATGGAGTATTACATGGATGAGAAGTGGAAGCTCTCAAACTCAAAAGATGAAAAGAATAGCCATTCACATTCGACCGGAAAGTCATCATCATCTCTACCAAGAAGTGTTTCTACAAAGTCACCATCATTAATGAAGAGTTTTTCGCAGAAGAATTCATTCAACTTATCAAGGAGTTCTTCACAGAAGAGCACTTCAACTAAGTCATCTCTTTCAAGAAGTTCATCGCAGAGGTGTACCGAGTTCACGCGCAAGTGTAGTAATTTGGCTAAGGAACAGAAAGCCAAATTCTACATTGTCAAAAGATGCATTAGTATGCTCGTTCACTGGAAAAAAGAACGGTGATTCTTCAAGAAAATTAGTGGATCTTAATTTGTAAGCTAAACAAGTTTTGCTGCCAATCAGAAGATGAGAAAACTACTGCAAAAGGTTTTTCATATCTTCAAGTGTAATTAGATTCAAAAGGTTAAGCTTGCAAGTGTGCTATTTTACTTCAAGATGTAAGATAGTGCATAATTCAATCTATATACATCGTAAAAAGGTCCATCTATTTCTTGGAAAATAAATTTTGATGATCTTATATATCTCTCTCCTTATTAAAGATTTCACATTTTAGACTGCACATTCCTTTTTATTATCTGCACTTCATCTAGTATGCACACACACAGAGAATGAACTTATCTATATGTTTTATCTTTAGATCCAAGTAAGTTGTTCTTTATGGAGAAATAAGAGTAGTTATGCGGATTCTTTTGTGTATATCTTTTGTGGGTGTTTCCACAAATCTTATGGATTTTACCTATAGAGTAGTACGTATTATTCTTTTTGGCATCTCTTTCTTGACATCCATTAATGTCTCTTATGAGCAAAGTTTCCTCCTTATCTTCTCAAAACTATTTTTATACCCAAATTATACAAGCAGAAGTCTTCCAAGAGATTAAAAAAAGGTTACTAAATTTAGCCTTTCTGCCATGTTTCATTTGATCCTTTATGCATAAAGAAAGATACCATCAACTATTTTACAGTAGTTTGATAATGATCTGCACATCAAAGTATGAATGGATATTGTAGTTATTTGCTTTCAATATAACATAATTTGGTAACCACCTCTCCTTTCAACTCTTTTTTTTTTATTTTTATGACATGATATAAGTGATCAAGCTTCCAACCATGTCGTGAAGGGCTTCTTTGTGAAAATTTTGTGATTTTTTAAGAATGTAGTACGTATAGCAGCAGAAGCTAGACGCAACTCTGCTCTGGCACTTGGCTGCTTTTATGTTATTTTTGCTTCAAGATGAAGCTAAAAGCTTTTCTTCCAAGCATTAAAAACTAGTTTTTCATAATTCAAAAGCTAAAAGTAGTTTCGGAGCAAGTTATAAGTTTTAATCATTGTTTCTTCGACATAGTTTCTTAAAAGCGCATCTATGTAGTGTACTTTTACTAATGAATTGAACTTGCTTATGGATTTTGATACTGCGACTAACAAAGCATCAAATTCTACTTCTTCATGTTCTTTGCAGTAATTGGCAAAAAATAAGTTATTCACTCAGCATATAAATCCACTTTGATTTGCTATTATTGTTTTGGGTACAACTACCAAAAAGAGAAATTAAAAAGAACTGAAGAGACCTATCTAGTTACAGAATCTGTTCAATTTAAAGACATGTATAGGAAGTATAGTTTCTTTAAATACCTCAAGACAAACAAAGACCTCCGAACAGGATCTCATGCGTATTTTTGGCACGGGCTAATGGCAGGATCTGCATAGTTTTACAATGGGAGTATTTTGTTAATAAGCAATATGTTAATACCATAATGAGCATGGCAACAAAAGAACATATCAGATAAACTAACACAAGAACATACCATAAAGTTGAACTGCAATCTGTTGCTTCATATAGCTTAAAAATAATGTCTATCTAATTTTTGAGGGATAGGCAATCAACTATGAGAGGATGGTTATTTGTTTGAAAGAAGTAAAGCTGAATTATTTCCACATTTGATCAAACATGGTATGTAAAATTAAAAGGTAAAATGTTCAAACAAGAAAGAGAAACTGTCACATTCTAAGCTCAACTTTTTTGGAAAAAAGTACAATTTTCAGTGTTAGAATTTGTAGTAGAAAAAATTGCAAATGAAACAAAACCACACAATGTAAGCTTATCAGATGCAAAACAGGACTGACTTTGTGGCTATTCTGCAAGTGTTAACTCATGTAAGAGGATAATGTAATTAGTGGTGGAAATTTATTGTATCCGGCAAGGACAACCATGAAGGTCTGCAAGATCAACAATCAAAGCTATACCTAATTAAATACTTGAAATAAGTCTCAACCTTAAACAACAAAAATGACATATCGTTCAACATAAGTGGGGATTAGATGAACACCACAAGATAGCGCTGTATCAAAATTCAAAAGGCTTAAAAGCTTCTACTAATTATGCATAGAAGCTCTTCACTGTACTATATTTACAAACAAACAAAAAAGACTTGTTTGAAATTTTCCATATGGGAGTAGTATGTTTCTTATTTTGGACAGACAAAAAAATAAATATTATCTTATAAAGATATGAGATTTAGGTTGCTCAGAGAAAAGATTTGGGGTACAGGGATGGGATTTTAATGATTATAAATTCAGATTTGTAATCAGAAGATATAAGTAGATAACATATTTTGGTTCTATATATAGGAAGCACTTTTCTGGGGCTCATCCACTGGAATCTTTTACTTACCCAAAAAAAAAATCATATCTTTAGTAAAAACATATATTGTTTCAATTCAAGAACTTCAGGATTTGCATATAGAGTTTTTGTTCCTCCTTTAACAAGCTAATTTTGGAGCCATAACATTAAATCAAAATATATTCCGCTGATGTACCCTCTTAGGGTGACACAAAGTGAAGATACCTACATAACTAATGTATTTCCATTTACTTACCAAGAAAATGTCCAAGTCAAATAAGGTCTCGGAGATGCATCGTCTCCTCTCAAACTTTCCACCCAATTGTGAAAATTTCTACACAGTCACTGTTTTTGCTTTGTACATCATATCGTAAAGATTATTCGAAGGCTGTAAACCAGACTTTATCATACCAGAAAGAAGAACTTGAGCCTCTTCACATTTCCCATCACCCCAAAGGAGTTGAACTGTCATGCTATAGCTAGCTACATTAGGCATCATTTGGTTTTCAGCCATTTCTCTGAGCAACTTCAGTGCTTTATAGGAACTACCCTCTCTACAATATCCATGTATCATTGTATTGTATATTACATCATTGGGCTTGACATTGACTTCACTCATTAATTTAAATAACTTTGATGCTTCTTTCATGTTCCCTTGATTACACCAACCCTTTATCAAAACACCATAAGTCCAAACATCTTCTACCAAGTTAGCTCTCTTCATGTAAGATAGCACTTGAAGCGCCTTCTCCATGTCATTCAATCGAGCAAAAGAATCAATTAGAATAGTGTAAGTCACTTTAGATGCAGAAATGCCTCTCCCTTCCATCTCACGGACAAAGTCTAGAACTTGTGATGGATTTTCACTTTTGGAACACCCCGCAAGTAAAACATTATAGGTAATCACAGATGGAGATATACCAACGGATTTTAGTTGATCAAACAAATTTAAAGCTTTATCTAACATCCCAATACGACAGTACCCATCTATCAGCATGTTATACGTAATTAAATTTGGGCTCAAACCATGTTTTTTCATCTCATCCACTAAATTATTTGCCTCTTTCACTCTCCTCTCTCCACACAATCCCTCAATCAATATGTTATAAGTCACAACATTGCATGTGACCCCTGTTCGATGCATTTCATCGAGCAGCTTATACGCTTTGCCCATTTCACGATTGTTACCATATGCATTCAGCACACAGTTGTAAGTATGTAAGTCAGGCAAGGACCCTTCACTCTTCATTCTCTCATAAAGCTCAAACCCATCTTTCTTCAAACCTTTCTTGAAAAACCCATTTATCAAAACACTGTAAGTGTACTGATTAGCTACCAAACCAACCTCCCCCATCTTGAAAAACAAATCTTTAGCCTTTCCAATCTCACCGTTCTTACAACAACCATCGATCAAAGTAGTGTACACAACCACATTAGGACTGAAACCCATATCACACATTGCATCAAAAACTTCAAAACCTCTATTCAAATCCCCATTCTCACAACAGCCCTTGATCAAAATCCCAAACGTATACACATCCAATCCAACTTTCCCCTTATTTTTCTGAAAAACCCACCACGCTTTCTCAAAATCACAACTTTTTACAAGAAACTTTAGCACATTATTCAAAGTATTTGACGTGGGCACCAATCCTTTATCAAGCATTTCATCAAACAAAAAAAGGGCGTGTTCAATTGGCAACTCTGCTTTGACTTGAGCATTAATGATTGTTTCATAAACAAGAGCAGAATTAAAGAGCTTAGGACTATAATCATTATTATTATTATGAGTTAAAAGGGAATAGAGAGAAGAGACTGTGAACAATGGGGATTTAATTTTACCGGAGATTAACTTTAGAATGAGAGATTGAGCGTGGGAGAGCATGTTGAAGGAGAGAAGGTGGTGGAAAATTACTGATATGGATTGATGAGTGTGATGGGTTGAAGAAGAAGTGAAGAGTGAGAGAGCATTCAGTGGTGGGACTTTCAACATTCTGGAAAGGAGAATAAGAGCTTGATATTCTGTCACGGACATTTTCACAAACAGATTGGCGCCGCTTTACAAATTGAAAAGAAAGAGGAACCAAAATTATGGACAAATATTATTGTCCAAACCTGGCTCGGCCTAATCTATTAATCGCGGTTATAGAAAAAATTGCAAGTAAGAACTTAATAAAAAATTGAAATTACATTTTTACTATGACTTCTACGTTTAGGTCTTTTCTAATGTATTCAATTCATCAAGTATCGAAAATTAATGAACTTGGACTGTTGGATAAAGAAAAGACACTGGGAAAAAAATATTGAAGCAATTGATTAAATTGAAAATAAATGCAGTTTCGGGAACACGAATTAGTTAAGATTTTGTAGGTTTTATAATTTGTTTGATTATCTTTTGGAACTTTTGGAAATGTGACAGTATATTTTGCTTTATTTTAGCAATATTGGTGTTTAGTGACCATAAACTTATTTAATTACAATCTACCAAACCTCATTTTTCAATAAAATTAGGACCATTAAGGCTGATTCAGATTAAAATTATAACTTCCCGACTTCGATCTGCAATCGAATTTTACAACTTGAGGGACAAATGATATATCACATAGTTCAAAAACTCAAAATTAAAACCCCTAAATTTTGATACAATCGAATTCTAGAACTTGAAAGATAATTGATATATCAAATATTGTACCACCAATATGGCAATCTAATAGTAGGATAAAACTTACGATGTCGATTTGACCAGACACGTACGATTCATTTGACTCTCCCGACCTACATTGCCGGCCTTTGCAATATTGCCTGTTTGATAAGTACATAACCATTATAAATGAACAAGAATATTTCATATTATCAAAATACTGCCAACAATCCAAGCTATTTACTAAACCGCTTGAATATTCACCACCTATAATTACCACTCATTTATTACAGACAAGGTACGAATTCACAAAATTACCACACTCTCACTAAATTTCGAATACATCGTCAGATTAATTTGAGTTTAGGGCTCAACCTCGATTAAGCCCAGGTCCGGTTTCTATAGCTCGATCTGATCGAGTGTACCCATATTGAAGAAGATAATTTCCACGTGGCAAATGCGCGTTTGACCAATTACACACACAAATCCATCCTTCATCAGGCCAAGCCTGCACTAAATACCTCCACCACTATATGAAGTTTTTGTTGTCATCTGATTTGCTGCAGGTATACTATTTGTAAATATATCGATCTAATTTCCATACCTATCCTATAGATCGATATTGTTCTCATTTTGTAGTACAATGTTCCAAAAGTCAAATCTGTACTGCAAAAAAATTCAGTACGCAAAAAACATCTCCATCACCTTCAACTATATAACCAATAATTTGTTTGTTACATATGTAACTAATTCAAACCAACATAATATGATCCCAAGATCAACTGAATAATAATAAAAAAAAAATAAGGAGTGATCATGTCTGCCTCTTTCAAGTCAATGAATTACATAATTCTGATAATTGCTGTACTTCTCCTCCAAATTTCCGAGATCAATAGTCACGGCGGTACACACGACGAAGGCGATGACAGTACCGCGTCTGCATCCACCTTGCACAAAAAAGGGCTTATTCTAGTAAAAATTTGGTGTCTAATAATACTATTCGTGAGCACATTTGTGGGTGGAGTTTCGCCATATTTTTACCGATGGAACGAGAGCTTTCTTTTATTGGGTACTCAGTTTGCGGGTGGGGTGTTTTTGGGCACGTCTCTTATGCATTTCTTGAGTGATTCCACTTCCACGTTTGTCGACCTTACGACCAAAGAGTATCCGTTTTCTTTCATGTTGGCGTGTGCGGGATATCTTTTGACTATGTTGGGTGATTGTGTCATTGTTTACGTTACGAGTGGTGGCGAAGTGATCAAGGAGGTGGAAGGTGGCGGGACGGTGCCTCCTGTGGAATCGCACGAACTTGTTTTCGCGAGGACTAGTTCGGTTGGTGATACTCTACTTCTTATATTGGCTTTGTGTTTCCACTCGGTTTTCGAGGGCATTGCTGTTGGTGTAGCCGGTAAGCTAGCTAGCTTTTTTTGTTGAAACGGTCAATTTTATTAATACATCATATATAATATCTATTATGCTTTTTGAGAGATGCAATTAATTTTATTATATATGTTCATCACCAGACACAAAAGCAGATGCATGGAGAAATCTATGGACAATTTCACTACACAAGATATTTGCTGCCATTGCAATGGGCATTGCACTTCTAAGGATGATACCAAAGAGGCCATTTTTAGCAACAATTGCATACTCTTTTGCCTTTGCTGTTTCAAGCCCTGTCGGAGTCGGAATAGGCATCGCCATCAATGCAACGACCCAAGGTCATGCAGCCGATTGGACTTATGCAATTTCCATGGGACTTGCTACTGGAGTTTTTGTTTATGTAGCTATTAATCACCTAATAGCAAAAGGGTTCAAACCACAGTCCAAGTGTTATTTTGATACTCCGTTTTTCAAGTTCTTTGCTGTGCTTCTTGGTGTTGGAGTAATAGCTGTGGTTATGATATGGGACTAGCTAGTAGGATATTGATTATCTACTCTTCTCTACTCTATGAAAATTTGAGAATGTAATTAACATCTTATTTATTCAGTTTTTACAGTTTGATTGTTGTTTCCAAGTGCATTCCTCGACAAACTGTGTAAAAGTAAGTTTTGTTTCGGAACAAAATGGCTTTGGTTTTAGCTTATAGTATTTTATAATGTTTTAATCTTCTTTGACCATTTTATAATGTTTTAATCTTCTTGCAATCTAATATGTCTAATCAATCGAAGCAACTTTGCATCGCCTTTTTGTTGTCTAGAGTTCGAGTGCCTTCTTTGTCGTCGACTGTCACCACTAATTTCCTTCCTTCTGTTCCTTATCTTTCTTTAGTTTTATCATGTTTGTTAGTAGTCTTTCTGTTACTGTTTGTTCTATTTGGAAAAGTGGGGTCGAGTCGGGGTAGCGATGTCAATATCGATAGTTTTGTTAGGAGTATAGATAAATGAGTAATTTGTTCACCATGCCGATCAAATTTGGTGATTGAATCAATCTAGAGGTTGGAGAAGAAATCGACCATGTACAACATGTCTGAGGTTGGAGAGAAAATCGAATATGTGCAATGGGTTGATGCCCTTGGGTCTTCCACAATTTACCTAAGAGTGGAGCATTGCTCTTAAATAATTTTTTGGGGGCATCGATAGTCATTGAGCTAAATGGTTGCCGCATACTTGATCAGCGAGGGTTGGACACTTAGGCTGCGTGTGGATGAGTTTTGGCCCGGTCTCGCGAGACCGAGCCAAAATTCTTTCAAATTAGTTTTCATCAAACCCATAAAACCATCAAAAACCTATTAAGAAATTCACACTTAAACTCTTCAAACCTATAAAACATTGATTTGACACCTACCACCTATTTTTTCCCCCAAATCTCACTAAAAAAGACATTGATTTGACACCTATCACCTACTTTTTCCCCTAAACCCCAACATTCAAACCCAATCCAAGTGGGGTTTCAACCTATTCAAACCATAAAACTCAAGAGCCAAAATCCATCCAAATGAAGTTTCAAAGGTGTCATCGAAACCACCCAAACCAAATCTTTTAAACCGAGACCCGCGAAACCGAGCCAAAACCCATCCAAATAGACCCTTAGATTTCCTACTCATGGCCAAGGCATGAATAATCCTCCCAATAGTTTCTTAGCCTTTCATATAGACACTCGACTTAGGTCTTAAATTTTCTCTCTCAACCGATCTTGATAATAATAATTTAGCCTTATGTACGACACAAATTGTTCTAGATGACATGGGTGCCATCATTTTCTTTTGTATAGTAATAAAAGCCTTGGAACATCTTGTTTCCTTTGTCAATTTTTGGGATATCTTCAATGTTTTGAGTTTAAGAAGTCGAACAAGGTTTTTCATATGTGAATGATCGTTCGAAGAAGAAGTATTTGACTTCATTCATTTCATCCCATGTAAAAAGGCTGAAAAAGTCGATTCATTTTCATATCGTCCTCGTAGACAGGAATGGCGCACCTGCAAGGTCGACGTTTTGGCTGAGCAAAACCTCTCTTGGAGGCATGATTTTATGAAATCGTTGAAGTTTAATTGCAATGTTGTTATTAGGACAATCAACGAGGACCACGTGTGGAGTATGGAGTCATTATTGACGATATTAAATTCATCGTAGAATCTTTTGACTCGTGAGAATTTGTCATATTCATAGAGAATGGTACATATCGACACATGTGATATCTAAAACTCATATTAAAGACTTTTACAATATTTTTGATTTGAGATCGTTGCTCCGAGGGGTGTAGATCTTCTGTACCACTTTTGGTGTACCATTTAAGTGTATCACCATTAATTAATTGACACTTGCACATATGACAATTATAATAATTCTCACATATGCATGTGTCAATCAATTAGTGGTGATACACTTAAGTGATACACCCAAAGTGGTACAGAGGATCTTGAGCCTGCTCCGAGACATTGTAGACATTGATTTGACTCATTAATAAATGCTTGTTTGTTTTTTAAGAAAAAAAATAAAAACATTACTCGAAGGCAGAAGTTATAAATGAAAATAAACCATTTCCTGATACTCTTAATTATTAGACACCAATTATCTGTTACCAGGGACAATTTCGAGATTTACACCGTGAATTCAAGCCGAGTACCCTGCCCACTTTTAAATAACAACAAAAAGGATAATTTGGAGTTTCACTTCCGAATCTAAAGAGTAAACGTGTCACCCACAGATTATGCTTTTGGAATGGGACTACAATTCTTTATATATCTATATCTCTGTATGTATCTATATTTAAGATTTTGATTCTTGTTTTTCTTCTTGTTGTTTCTTAATAAAACCAGTAAACAACAATCAGTTATCCATCACTGGGTCAATTAGACCCTCCTATTAATAAGGGATAAATGAAAATACTATTTATTTAGAAAAAATTAAACACCACCCAGAAAATAGAATCAAACAGAAGCAAAAGTAAAGAAAGCATTTTTAGAAAGCAATTATATATAGAATGTCAAAATAAATCCAGTCACTGTATTTAATCACCCCCACCCCCTATTAGTATAGTAGTAGCTGAAAAACAAAACCCTAAAGGGGATTCTTTGTGACAACAATTCGCCGCCATGATCTTTTCTCTTATATAACTTCACTCCATCTTTCTTCTTCAGATAAACCCTCACCTCTTCACTTAAAAGCTCAGCTTAATATGTATTTCTACTTTATTCTTGTTTGATCAGAACACTGAAATTTGCGTATTTTCTCGAAATTGAATGTGAAGGAACATGACCCTTTTGCCAAGACTTGATTTTTTTGGCTTATGGTCCCTCAATTTATGTTGAAACTTTGTCCTCATATGTTAGATCACTCATCTTTGAAAACTGAGCTATCTTGAAGCTTGATGGTCAAAGGCCAAATTTTTATGAGCTTAAACCTTTTATTTTAATTTGTGCTATGGGTTATGTTTGTTTTTAGTGTCTGATTAATAAAGTATCGTTTTTTTTAAGGGTTCTAGGGTTTCTTGGTGTTGTTGATTTAACCTTTAATGAGCAAGTGAATAGCTTCGTTCTTAATTTTGTGAAGAAAAATGTTGTCTGAACTGGGTAGGAGGCCAATGATAGGAAACAATGAAAACTCTTTTGGAGATGAGTTGGAGATAGGATCCTTGCTTCGTGAGCAACGAAGGCAAGAGAGTGATGATCGTGAGAAGGAGCTGAATTTGTATAGGAGTGGTTCTGCTCCACCTACTGTGGAGGGTTCACTTAATGCAGTTGGTGGGTTATTCAATAATGGCGGCGGTGGTGTAGGTGGTGTTAGCTCAGCTTTTGCTGAGTTTGCTAAGAATGGCAATGGATTCTCGTCTGAAGAGGAACTTAGGTCTGATCCCGCGTATTTATCTTACTATTACTCGAATGTGAATCTGAACCCGAGATTGCCACCTCCTCTGTTGTCTAGAGAGGATTGGCGATTTGCTCAGAGGTTACAAGGTGGGAGCTCTGCCATTGGGGATAGGAGGAAAGTGAATAATAAGAATGAGAGTGGGAATGGAAATGGTGGTAGATCTCTTTTTGCGATGCCACCTGGATTTAATTCGAAGAAGCAAGAGAGCGAGAATGACGATATTCCTGTGGAGTGGAGTGGTGATGGACTTATTGGTTTGCCTTGTTTAGGACTAGGCAGTAAACAGAAGAGTCTTGCTGAGATATTTCAGGTGATTAGCTAGACCTAATTTGTTTTTTAATTTGTCGAATTTGCAAATTAGTTTTTGAATATGAAACTTGACAGTGTTGATGTGAATCTGTTCTATGTTATGCTTGGAATTTGTATGGATAATGGCATATTTCTTTGCAATTTGGTGTGGCTTCTTTTGTATGTATAGAGTTGTTTGTTCACATAAATGTGTTCTTTGTATGAAAAGATTTGATATACATATCCCATTTTGATGCACATTCATTACTTTAAAGTAAAAATCTTCCTCCTTGTGGGAAGAGTGATTGCATGTAGTTATGCTTGTTTACAAATCAAATATTTTGCACGTGACTTTTAGGCTATGGTTAGTTCATGGATTCTTGTGAGTTAAATGTTAAGGAAAATGTTTTTCTTTCATCAAAAGAGCTTCAATTTTTTGTTATATTCTTTATCCTTGTCATTTTACTCACTGAAATTCAACAACCAAACAACGCCTTAGCGAAATTTACCACTGAATTAGTTAGTATAATTCTTGATCAGAACAAGAATGAATAATTCTGCACGAGTAATGATCACATGCTAAATTTGAGTTATGTCATATGAATTTCTCCGCTATTGTGCTATCTTTTGTTTCTGCAGTAACCTTATTTCAATACGAGTTTATTGTATGAATCTCCAATCTTTACCGATTTGGACGGCCTCCTATGTTGGCATAATTGAATTTCTAAAGACAGAGTCATGTATAGATTCATGTTTTTTTAATATCACTGTGCAATACAAGAGCTGTTTTCCTCTAGTTCCTTTACACATCATTGAAGTTCTTGTTCTGTGCAGGATGACATGAACAGGGCTACTCCAGTTCCCGGACACCCTTCACGCCCAGCTAGTAGGAATACGTTTGATGAGAATACAGCAGAGGCTGAGCTGGCGCATCTGCGTCGTGATTTGACATCTTCAGATCCTATACGCCCCACTCCAAATATTCAAAGCTCATCTACTGCTCAAAACACGGGACCACCTACATCATATTCTTATGCTGCTGTATTGGGTGCATCCTTGTCAAGAAGCTCAACTCCCGACCCTCAACGCATTACAAGAGCTCCGAGTCCAAGCTTAACTCCAATCGGTGGAGGCAGGGTAGGGAACTCCGAAAAAAGAAACATTAACAGTCCTAATAACTCCTTCAACGGTGTATCTTCTCACTCAAACGAGACTTCAGATATCACAGCTGCTTTATCAGGCATGAATCTCTCAAACGGAGTTATGGATGAGGAAAATCATTTGTCGTCTCAGATTGAACAAGGTACTGATGACCACAAAAATTATCTATTCAATCTTCAGGGTGGCGGCCAGAGTAACAAAAATCATCAAACTTATCTCAATAATAGACCCCTTCATACTGAGATGGAACGAAATGGTGTCCCTTCTAATAACACATACTTGAAAGGGGCTTCTAATAATGGTGGTGGGGCCCTACTTTCTCAGTATCAACAATATGGTAGTCCCAATTCATCGTTGTCGAATTATGGATTGAGTGGATATCCAATGAGTCCAATATCGGGTCAACTTGGCGGCTCTAACTTGCCTCCGTTGTTTGAAAATGCTGCTGCTGCATCTATGGGTGTACCTGGACTGGATTCAAGAATAATGGGGGGATCGAATCTCGGTCCTGCATCTCCAGACCAGAACCTCGGTCGAATGGGAAATCTACAGGCACCTTTTGTTGACCCTTTGTATCTGCAGTACTTAAGGACAGCTGAATATGCTGCTGCTGCACAAGTTGCGGCTTTTAACGATCCTTCTATTGATAGGAACTACATTGGTAATTCGTACATGGACCTGATTCAAAAAGCTTATATGGGCAATTTGTTATCTCCTCAGAAATCGCAGTACGGTAAGAGTGGTGGTTCTAGTCCTCATGGTTACTATAATCCTTCTTTTGGTATTGGATTGTCATATCCCGGGAGTCCTTTGACTAGCCCAATTCTTCCAAATTCACCCGGTGGTGGACCAGGTAGTCCTATGAGGCATGGTGAGTTCAACATGAGATTTGCTGGTGGGATGAGAAATGTTGCTGGAGGGGTCATGGGACCGTGGGATTTAACTAACATGGACGCGGGTTTTGCTTCCTCTTTGTTGGAGGAGTTCAAGAGCAATAAAACCAGATGTTTTGAACTTTCGGAAATTGCTGGCCATGTTGTTGACTTTAGGTATTTCCTTTCTTTTTCTTATTAGATTGTGTTCTAATTTTTTTTGGGGGGGAATGAGATTGAGTTTCTTGATTTTATCTTCTTTTACTAGTGCGGATCAATATGGGAGCCGGTTCATCCAGCAAAAGCTTGAAACTGCTACTACCGAAGAAAAGAAAATGGTTTTCCAGGAAATTTTTCCTCATGCTCTTACATTGATGACTGATGTGTTCGGTAATTATGTTATCCAAAAGGTACTCAAATCTGTGGCCAATCATCCAGTTGATAATTATGATTCTGGTTGTCGTATGTTTTTATTTTGTAATTTATCTCTAGTGCTAATACTATATCTTCCCAGTTTTTTGAACATGGAATGGCGTCCCAAAGAAGAGAATTGGCTGCAAATCTCTTTGGACATGTACTTACCTTAAGCCTCCAAATGTATGGTTGTCGGGTGATACAGAAGGTAATATTAGCTTTATATCTTAATTTTTTATTACCAGAAGGCTTGTCTCTGAAAATCTATCTATATTGTTTGGTATGGACTTCTCAAATTCCCCGTTAAGGCATAAATAGTAATTATGAGTAGTCTTTCATTTTCACTAGATCCCCTTTAGAATTTTAACTATAGTCCAAAAACGTGCGTCCTTTTTCTATTATAAAATGATTTTTTCCTTCAAAAGTATACTATCGCATAAAGTACTATTCTATTAATTCTCGACCATTACTCTCTAAGGCACACATGTTGTATATTTAAAAGTTTCAATCTTCTTACTCTTTGTCTAAAATTCGCACCTAATCAAAAAGTAGAGGGATGGAGGGAGTCTCTATATCTTGTGAAAATGCAATAGCTTCAAAGATGAATTGATGAACTGTTGTCTTACTATTAGGCAATAGAAGTTGTGGACGTGGATCAAAAGATCAAAATGGTGGAAGAGCTAGAAGGGCAAGTCATGCGTTGTGTTCGTGATCAAAATGGAAATCATGTGATTCAGAAATGCATTGAATGTGTACCTGAAGAGCATATCCAGTTTATCGTGACAACTTTTTTCGACCAAGTTGTAACTCTCTCAACTCATCCTTACGGTTGTCGCGTTATTCAGGTTAGGGTTCCTTTTATATGTTTAACAAATTAATTTCCAAGAAATAGCGTTTTGACATAATTTCAATCTTTTAGCGAGTCCTTGAGCATTGTGAGGATGAAAAAACTCAGAGCAAAGTGATGGAAGAGATTCTCGGGTCTGTAAGCATGCTGGCACAGGATCAGTATGGGAATTATGTTGTTCAGGTTTGTAGCTTTCTCGAAATTTTTTAGTTTGGTTCACATATAATGAAACTAATTTTAGGACTTTTGTTGTTTTTTGTATTTACAGCATGTACTCCAGCATGGAAAGCCACATGAGCGAACTACCATAATACGAGAATTAGCTGGGAATATAGTTCAAATGAGCCAGCAGAAGTTTGCGTCAAATGTTGTTGAGAAATGCTTAACTTTCGGTGATCCAAATGAACGTCAACTCTTGGTGAACGAAATGCTCGGGACAACTGACGAAAACGAGCCTCTTCAGGTTTCTTTTCTTTTAAAAAAAAAAGGGGAAATACTTAGTATGATTTATCGTTGATGAGTTTTTATTGGAATTTTACCTGGTTTTCTTAATATTTATGTTTTCTGGAAACCAACCAGGCTATGATGAAAGATCAATTTGCAAATTACGTTGTACAGAAAGTGCTTGAAACTTGTAGTGATCAGGAGCGTGAACACATCCTCGCACGAATTAAAGTTCATTTGAATGCACTGAAGAAGTACACGTATGGGAAGCATATAGTAGCACGTGTTGAGAAACTTGTTGCCGCTGGGGGTGAGTAAATTAATTACTTCATTGAAGCTTGGACTTGAAATTCATCTTATTACAAGCATGTTTTGGTATCAACTTACCTTAAATTTTAACTTTTAAATATCTCTTACCCGATTTGGATGAATCCATTTTCTCTGTATGGTTCTTAGATCTTGTCACATCTCAACCTGCAAAAATGTATGTTTAGTCTCACAAGACTGAATCCTTAGCACTTTAGATCCAATTTACAAATTGTAGTTTTGATCCCACAATTTTCAGAATGTTTTGCACTTTCAGTCCCATAAAGTAGACCATATTTTGCATTTTTGGTCCCAAATTGGATGGGAGAAAGCGACATGAGTGCAATTTGTTTAGGAAGGACAAAATGAGAAAATACTTCCGTAGACCTCGTCTAGAAAAAATTCCTAGACCTTGTGGCGAGGAATGACCACATCATTCATTTGGACCCACAATAGATGATGTGGTATGATTACTAGCCACAAGGTCTAGGTAAGAATTTTCCAACAAAAAGTGGCGAGGTCCGGTCATGTGGGACTAAAAAAAGGAAATTTATTAATCTCAAATGGTCTGAGTCATATAATAAGATCAAAACATGTGTTTTCTTCTCTCATTCTAAGGTTAACTTATATTACTCTCTATTCATTTTATTTTCTTGACAGAACGGAGAATTGCGGCTCAATCCTCACATCAGGTTTAGAATGCTGTAGGGAAGGAAAGAAGTTGTACAGCTAACTGAGGCTAGTTTGAGCTACCTCTCTTTGTTCCCTTTCTTCCTCATGTGTGGGTATGAACTACTGATTTGCAAATAATAAAGTTGTTGGTGTCGCCTGTACTAAAAACTGTACATTGTGTAGTCTTAAATTTATACATAGTAGAGAGAGAGAGAGAGAGAGAGAGAGTCGAGTCTAGTAAGCTGAGGCTCAGTGGCCGTATGTTCTTAAATGGGCCCGTGCAAGAGGAGTTAATACACATGCTGAGGTTGTAATATATAAAGGTGAGGTAGTTTTATTTGAAACGTGACTGTACAAATGTGATGCAATGAGTTTGTTTTCTAGATAAGGCTGCACGAGCGGGCAATTAAACAATTTTCTTACTTCTTGCCTAAGTTGTATGCTCTCTTCTCTAAAATTTCTTAATGCTTATGTATTTATGGTTTTATTATTTGTGTTTGTGTTTGTGTTTGTTGCACAATAGGTTCCTTCTTTAAGACCTAAAATGGTTTTCCATTTTCTTGGTTTGGAAAACTAGAATCTTAGATATGTTGGGAATCTCTTGTGATGGAAGTTAATGGAAAATGAGTAGTGGGTAAAGAAAGACCGACCCAAGGAGGAACCATTTTTTTGTTTGTCAAACAGAAAATGTCTCCTCTTCGCGTTAAAGGAACCATTTTTAAATACTTAGCCGAAGGTTGGTTGGTTTCAACGATTCAGTGTTTTGATAAAAAATATTTGCTGGTGTTGCTTTTGAGTTAGGAGATTGTTTGGATATGGTGTTTATATAACATACATCACACATATAATCTATTCTTTTGAAACGTGATAGTGTTAGAATCTTTGGAGATAGCGTTGACAAATCTTATGGCTGCAAATTTTATTTCGTTGTCTACAATGTGTGTGCATTAGGCAAAAATCCGTTGTTGAAATTCGAAGCTGATTTAATAGGAGGAAATAATAGAACTTAATCTTCACTTCTTTAAGAAGGTGTATCGAGTGTTTTGGAGTCGGGAACAAATGATCTTAATGAGTTTGTTTGTTGTCTTTTATGTGATAATTCTTCAGAACATGTTAAGTGTTTATTTTTATTTTTTTAGTTATTTTGATACTAGTTGATATTTATTTATTTATTTATTTATTTATGTAGATTACTTAAAAGACAATTCGATAAGAATTGATTTTTCTAAATGCAAATGATTTTAATAAAATTAAAATTATTGTTTCACTACACTGATCGAATCTGTAATTAAATCCATCAAATCTGACCAGTAAGGTTGTTTGTTGTGTTCAGTTAGTTTCAAAAACAAGACCCAAATAGAGTTGAAATGTAATATTATGAGTATTCGTTCATGTGGTGTGTTTATAAGTCTAAGTTAAATAAAATTAGTATTCATCCTGTGTTATGCACGATTTTTTTAGAAATAAGGGTGAGTTTGGCCTAACGATTCGAAAAGCAATTATAGGGGAATTAATTTTACTAAAATTGATTATGATAATAATTAATTATAGAATAATTGTTTTTGTATAATAGTTTTTGTAAAAGTAACACTTTAGTTGCTTCTAAAATAAGTTGATTTTTCGCTTCTCGAGATCCCAAAAGTGATTATGATCTTGGGGGTCAAACACCATGAAAATCACGATTAAACATAAGTAATTTTTATAATCAGGGACAAACACTTCAAAAATCACAATAGAGATGTAAAAGTGATTCTAAGAGCTCCAATCCCTAAGCCAAACTCACCCTAAGACTTGTTTAACGTGCTAAAATATCTATTGTACGATATAATTAAAGTATATAAAATGAAAATAATAATATTTATATACAACAAAAAATATTTTGTTAAATATTAATAAAAAAAAAGGATAAAGGAGTAGTTATATTTTTTACAAATATAACACTCTGATATCGGATATTCATGTCATCATATATTTCCTTTAGTTTTGAGATTCTAAATTATGTTGAACCACTACAATTTGCTCCAATAAAGATAGGGAGTCTGAATTATATTTCGTATCCACTTGGTTGTGTTTGGTTGTGTTCTTATTGTATCAACACGTTATGTGATGGGACAAGAGTCGAATTAAAACTCCATAAGTCGTCTACCAACATTTTATGTAGTTCTCTATTAATGATGGGAATGATATTTAGCTATAATTAAATTATTGGGCTATTTATTCTATAATTATTATGTACTTATAGTAAGATGGTTATTAGTACTCTATCAAATTTTACTTGGTATTATATTTTAAGAATGTATGTATACAAAGCCTAGTAGATAAAAAATAAAAATAAAATGTAGTATTTAAAATGTGATGAAGTAAATGGAGGAAGAGGATCAAAAAATATCTGCCAAAAGCTTCCACCGTGGCACCCTACGATTGCACTTTTTCATCATCTTCTTCACTTCTTTATAATTTTACTTCCACCGCCTACCCATCCCCTTTCTCTCTATTTACCTACCCTTACCCCCACCGCCGTCAGATTTCATTTGTTCAACAGTATTAACAGTAATAATTAAGAAAACTCTATGAGTGAAAAAACTGCCAAAATCGACGATGAACTCGCCGATTGGGAGGCGGGTCTTCCTTCCGCCGCCGATCTCATGCCGTTGTGTCAGTCTCTAATCCCGGAGGATCTCGCCTACGCCTTCAAAATCTTGCCGGAGACGCCGCGGACCCTGCTCGACGTCAACCGCGCCTCACAAACCACCCTCTCCTCTCTCAGTTTCCAACCTTTATCGGACGATTCGGATCCGACGGAGGAAGGTGGAGGATCCCGCCCGAAGAGTAGTCGGCGTACGGACGACGAAGCGATTGAGAATTGCGAAGGAAAGGCGGTGAAAAAGCCGCGGCTGGTGTGGACTCCACAGCTGCACAAGCGGTTCGTTGAAGTGGTGCAACATTTAGGGTTGAAGAACGCGGTGCCGAAGACGATTATGCAGTTGATGAACGTGGAGGGTTTGACTAGGGAAAATGTTGCTAGCCATTTGCAGAAGTATAGATTGTATGTGACGAGGATGCAGGGGTTGTCAGACGAGGGACCCTCGCCTTCGGATCAGTTGTTTTCGTCAGCGCCTCTGCCGCCGATGCAGAACTTTAGTGAGAATGGGAATTATAATGGAAGTCATGTTAATATGAATAGTGGTGGGAATGGAAATTATAATGGAAGTCATGGTAATATGAATTCAGCAGGGGGGTTTCAGGGGTACGAAACCGGGAATGAGAATTCTCTTCATCATCATCATCACCACTACCACCATTATCATCAGCAGCAGTATGGTAATATGATGCAGCAGCAAAAGGACTGGTCTGGAAATAAGTATAAAGCTAATACTTATTCACATCATCTGACTCAGAATAACAACTGAAAGTTTGAAGTAGAGGTGAGGTGTTTTTTCAAGTAACTATGCTGTCAACGTCTTCGATAATTGTGTTTGTGAGTTTGATTGGTAATACAGGCCAGGCCGCCAGGGTATGGTGCGTTCATTGCGTTTGGAAATTGGAAATGTGTCTGTATGTGAAGCACATCTAGGAGCCTAGCGAGTTTGGTGTTAACTAATTTACTTTTTATATATGGATGAATTAATACCTGCAGTATACTAATCCCCCATTTCATATTGATTGGCATATTTCTTGTTTTCACACGGAGTAAGAAACTTCATCATTACATATTTTTTTATGGTAAAATATCTCAAATACCCTTTATAATGATAGCTACTTTTTAATTTTTTATTAGTGTGGTGACCATTGAGTTTTCCAACTTAAATGTGAGAAAGGGGTAAAATTGAAAAAAAAATGCTTTGAAATCCCAAACATGCCAATTAATTTGAAACAAAGAAAAATTGGCAAATGTGCCAGTTAATATGAAACGGAGGGAGTAGTATGATTTCTTGAATCTTTTACTACTCTCTCGGTCTCTCCATCCCTTTTTTTCTATTCTTTTACTTTTGTCGCGGAGTTTTATGGAAAAGTTAAAAAGGTGGAATTTTTAGGTATTTTTACATAGATGCTCTTAAAAGTAGTGGCTGAGAATTAGTGGTGTCAAATTATTAGTTTACGTGTGAGAGAATATTTTTGAGAAAAATAATTTCATTTATAGAAAGGGAATGTTATTTTGGGACATAAAAATAGTACTGAAAATTTAGGGACAAGGGCGTATATGTTAGCTTATACATGTGTTGGTATCAAATTGTAATTCACTTTTAGTAATAAGAACTGTAAATCACCTTATTTAACTTTAACTTTGTAATAAAAGATTGGTCTTTTAACAGCAAAATTCTACAAGGTTTTTTTAGAAGAAGGTTAAAAACAAGCCTACAAATGACTATCTGGTAATAAATGGACCTTCATAGGCAGTCTTACTGAAACATTTACTGGTCATGCAATGAGGTGTTTTATTGTGTTTCCTATCTTGATATGGAGTATCGTTACTTTCAATTGACTGGTTAAAATACAGCATGATCTTGAAACTGTTTTGATGAGCATTCTACTCTTGAAGAGAGCTGACAAATTTCATCATTTGTTGCATTCTTAGTTATTTAGACTAATCTTGTTCAAATCACTTCTTTGGAAATTCTTGAATTTTTGAATCATACCTTTTAGCTGTTATTATGTCAGATATGTTGTCATCTTTGATCCACTTCATCTGCATCCAGTTGATTTCAAAGTCTTTTGCCACGTATCCATGTGAGTTATGTTATGTATATTTAGAGATGTTTTTTCGTCATCCAATCTGACTTCTTGTGCAAGTTCGCCCAACCTTTTTCACAATCCTTGGCCCTTTTACCTTTCCCTTCTCTGCTTTATTCCTGCAGGTTACTATGGCTCATTAGATTTCCATCAATATTTTATTCACAGACATTGGTACCGACATTTGTGTGAAGATGCCTTTTCTCATCTAAATTCAACCGGCTTCTTCTGCCGAACTGGCTGCAAAATTTTAGTAATAGACAAAAGAAGTCCTGCTTTGAAAATATCAGATATCTTTTATGGCTCTTATAGTTCCCAGTTTACAAATGTTATGTGAATGTTCCTCAGAGCAGTCTGTGACGTTCGTATTAGCTCCCAAACCTCTCTATGAAGTACTTTTTTTAAGCTTTAAACAAGTCAGTGTCCCAATCACTTAGAATCATCGCAAATTGCTTTATACCACTCTATTTCAAATTTCCAATTTTTAGTTCACGCATGAGATCCATGGTGGTCTTCTCCTGGAGGAAAATAATTTTTTTTTTCCGGCTTTTATTAACCTGATCTTTTTTAAGCTGCTTATCCTGTTATATGGTTTAAGAGTACAATGAATGTCCTGGTTATTAGGTGCAATGTTCTGGCATATATTTAGGTTTAGCTAGCTTAAATCATTATAATTCAAGTCCCTACAACTTTTATTTATGACTTGGATCTTTCAGATAACGATGAATTTGAAGGAAATCATGGCAGACACATCCATTGCATTGTGGAAGACGATAGTTGAATTGATGTAACAAAGAATCGGCACGAATGCGATGCACTGAAGTTGAAGTTCACTGCCAAATTATGCTCATTTCCTGCTGCAGGTTGTTAGTATATCCATGACCTGCTAGTTTTTTCAATGTGAAAAATGTCATATTTTTTGCATGAATGTCTGTACTAAGTTTGGTTTTTCAGTGAAAGATCAAGTGTTCTATAAAAATATCGTGAAAAACTTGGATCAGTTAACTCGCAATCAAGTAACTTTCTTTACCTTTGCTTTAGTCTGTCAATTCCATATTCTTTACCTTCTTAGCGTAATGTTAGATGATTATGCCCAAGTAAAGGTCTTAGATATACTTTCATGAACCTATTACATCTCATTGAAGTTACAGTATACATTACCGGTATCCCATATTTGTGAGAGCTTAAAGGCAATAAATCTTGTTTATTTTTGTTGTGTCTAATGATATGATTCAAATGCAGTTTTTTCAATTGACTACCAGTATCCCATATTTTGTTGTAATATGTTGTTTAAAAAGATCTTCACATTCTTACCAGCACAAAGATTTAAAGTTGTCTGGACGTATTGGCTCTCATCAAGAAGCTTAACAATGTGAGACAAATCTCTTTTAGTATTTCTCATCTATTCGATTCCTTAAATATCCTATGTCCGTTCACATGCCACTACATCCTATCATTCTGCTGATTCGATTTTATTTCTTCGAAATTTTCTCCAATTGTATTTAATCTCACAGTACTTGTTAGGTGAAAATTCGTGTTCTAGTGAACTTGGTGCTCAGTAGCTAGCTTAAAGTACTTAATGTGCAATATAATTTGCATATATTTCTAGTTTCCATCCCTTTTCCTGATCACCGGATAGGAAAATGAAAAGTCATCTGAAATATGCATCCCTTGTTTAAACCATGCTCCAACATAGTGACATAAAGATTTCGGCTTTAGTATCCACAAACTAGAGTTGAACCTGTCATCAAGTTCAGAACTTTTACAAGATCCAACTAGAATGATGTGATTGTATACATGTAACTGAGTTGAGTAAAACAATACATTATTTAAACTTGATTTTCTTATCGAGCTTGATATTGTGTTCTAACTTGGTTTGCATTTTGAAAAAATTGAGCTCAAACGAGCTTTATTAGTCGAGGCAGAAAGAGATTCAAAAACTAGAATAATGGTGTTCAAGCTTTTTCATGAATGAGTTTGTAGTTTTCACAGTCAATGGAATACGTGTATTGATAATCCCATCTTTCCTACATGTCATATACTTGTTTTTTTTTTTTTTGTTGTCCGTAGCAATGAAGTTGATGTGTTTGTAACTTTGTATTGTTTTAGGTTGCTGGATTTGAATTCACAACCCCTAGTTCCTTCTTTATTTTGGTTCTATTTAGTTGCATTAATTTTGGTTTCTTCTCTGTTTTGGCTAGTGGATGGTGGACTGATTTAGCTATAGGCCTTTGTTATAAACTTTTATGCTTTCTAGTATGTTTTTCTTTTGTGAGTGGTGAAGAATGAAGATAGTGTTTCTAGATAAAATACAAATGACGTTTACTATTCTTCCTCCAACTATGACCAATTATTTATGAGGAATAATTATATCACTAGGTGAAATTACAGACATAGTTACCAGTAACTGGACTTTGCACCCCTAAAATAGACGAAATAATCACTCTTGCACCCTCCAATCCCACAAATAGCACTTTACATCCTCGAAATTCATGAGATCTGGCACTTGTACCCCTTCCACTTTCTGGTCTCCCAACTCAGTTAATCCAGGGGGTGCAAACTGACAAAGTAGCAAAAACTGCACAAGAATTGCAGCAAAAGAGGCAATTTATCTCAACCCTAATTTATTTCAAAATTAGAGCAAAGTTTTTCCATGTATGAAGAGATATAGGGCCAGTGCACCGGCAAGTAGGAGTGGACAAATTTCTCTAGGAAGCATAGCCATGGGACTACTGATCAGTTCTATTTGGTAACTCAAAATATTTATATGAATTGATTTCATTGTTGATGTGAAACAACATACTGCATTTTGAGAAATGAAATGTGGGAAAATTGGGGTGAGTTGAGCTAAAGGGATTTGATTTGGGAAATGGACTTATCAGGGTAAATATGAATTTACTAGGTCAATAGTATATCTTATGTAGTCTCTTCTTACAAATCTATGTTATTGAGTTACACAGAATGTTCTTGCTCTTTCACTGTGTACAAACTGGACTAGAAGTCTGGGAATGAATTTGTATATGTCAGTCAGATTGAATTCTTCTTACCTAATCAACTGGATGTTGAATTGAGGGCTATGGAACAAGGGAGTTGAATCAAGGATTTGTCCCATCAGATTTATTTGCCTTGAAGCAAATGTTTCTGCTACCAGAAGAGGGAATGCAATGGTCTCATGCACACTGCTCGCCAAAACTGTGCTCGCGGATAACCTCCATCAAAACTCTTGTGCAGTGTTGATGAAAATTGCACGTTGCAGTAAATAGTTTAGTTTACTAAATAATTTGATATTTTTAACAAATATTATGAATAGGTTTCTTCCCTTCGATTAATTCAAATATTTCGTCACACTTCTATTATTTATTTTAGTTCTTCCTTTTGTCTCGAATCCATTCAATATCTGACTTAATCTCTTCCGTTGTGTATATATGGGCATCACTTGATGCTGGGAATGTTGGGACGAATTTCTTCCATTCGAAACCATGTATAGTAAATACTATGTAGTGGTTGAATCCAATGTCTTTACATTTGAATATAAGTTCCACTAGCCAATGCATTTCAACTTTCTTTGAATTAATCGAGGGATTGTGTTCATTACACATTTCACTCGAAAACCCTCTTTTTTAACTAGCTAACTGTAATAATCCGGATGCTTTTCGTAATGGAATATGTAAGTTTTCAAAGAAACACTTGGCAAAACTAAAAATGAAGATGTCCACTGCGAAGAATTTTCATGTTTTAAGGAAACATCCTCAAACTGGTCATAGATTCTCAGTCATATATGCTGTTCTTGGTTTCCCATATGACTTTGTAAGTTATCTTCAATCTCAACGAATCATGAAGGATTCTTTTTCCAACTCATTTCACCATTCCCAATCCCAAGCCGTGAAACATTATTGACTAGATCATGTTTAAGAGATATTTTCATCATTAGGATTGAGAGAGCATCACATCAACCACAAGGTTTAAGAAATATTTTTAAACCTGATCTTATTAATAATTTTCCCACCCGACTGTCGATAAGAAGACTTTTCGAAGTTGCAACAAATGTATGTTCGGATTCCCCGGCGTGTACTCCTGTATTTTCTTTTTGTGTCTGTAACTGTGCATGCATGTGACTATTTGAGATGCCCTTTTCTTTTTCTTTTTTTTAACACAGAAAACAGGCCATGGAAGCAAGTGGAGCAACTTGATGATGACTCTTGGAGAGTTGACTTAATATAGAAATGCTAATGGTTGGTTCGAGGCAGACTACTTGAAATTAAGTAGTGAAATATGTAGGCGTGGATCGAGGGAAATGTAACAATAAAAAAGGGAATGATAAATTACACCTAGGTCCTTTTACACTAAAGCTAATTACGTATTCTTCTTCCGGGGCATAATGGTCTTTTTGCTTTACAAATACTTTTTTCATTTTGTTGAGCTTTTTTACCACACTCAAATCATTCAAGATAAATAAATTTAAGGGATGGATGACACTTTTAAGAAAGGGATTAATCTGAAAAAGACATGCCCAAATAAACTTATTTTGTCATCGATTTAGTCTATACTTTGCAATTCCAAACTACTATAAATAAGGGTGGCATGCATTAGCTCCTCTAACACACTCATTAACATTCACACACACACACACACAGAGAATATGGGGAGCTCCAGTAGTTTGATTCTCAGTTTATTTGTCATTCTCTTGGCTGCCACCAGTAACGGTAAGCGTATAAATACTTGGAACATCGACTGACATATGTGTGTGTGTGTGTGTGTGTGTGTATTTGATGATAGTTTCCCTTTCAGTTAAGGGTAAAGATCATGCATTTGAACTGCAGCTCACACAACTTATATAAGTAACACTATTCAAAGATTCCAAACATGTGAATGTATGAGCATATTTCTGTTTGGCAAACCAATGAATTCAACTTCCAGCATTAATCTTTTGACTTGCAGATATGGGCATGAAAGTGGTGATGGCAAACACATGCCAGTTCAAAAGCAATTATCAAGCTCTATGTCCAGATTTCTGCAGCGATGTATGCAGGTTCTATGAGGGTGCGATTGAAGGTACCTGCTACGGCTACGACTGCTACTGCACCAAATTCTGCTAATATGAATGAAGAGGATGTCATAGTGAACCATGCATGACATGTTGGAATTGTTTCTTTCTGCCTTAGTCATTGAATAATAATAACTGTAATGCTTCTGTGTTTGAATAATAACAACTATATATTAAATCTCCTATATTATCTTGGCATATTAGTATACGAACAATTTAAGTTTAGATTTATGACAAGAACAAGAACTACAGAACTAAACACAAAATAAGCAATATATTAAGAAAAAGAATAAAAAAAGATTTACCAAAGATGAACATGACCTCTTCTGCATATCATACAACTTCAATCCAACTACGACTCGGGAAACTTTTCAATTTCCTTTTCTTCATCATCTTCTTCATCTTTATAGCCTCTCCCCACTTACTAGAGTCGGCATATAAATTCAACAATAGCGCACTACTCCCTGCACTCTCCGGTTCAAGCTTATAAAGCTCTTTTGCAGCTATCTCAGCCAAATCTACACAACCATGTTGCTTACATGCCCCTAATAATGCTCCCCATACAAACAAATCAGGCTCTATGGGCATCCTCTGAACAAAACCATAAGCCTCGGAAACCTTTCCTGCTCTTCCCAATAAATCTACCATACATGCATAATGCTCTAATCTTGGTATAATGTCATATTTATCCTTCATCAAGTCGAACAAACTCTCACCAAGATTTACCATTCCAGCATGACTACAAGCAGTGAGAGCTGCAGTGAAAGTCAAATGATCCAATTTTCTTTCCTCTTCTCTCACCATTTGATCGAAAAGTTGAACTGCTTCTTTGCAATATCCATGATTAGCATAGCCAAATAACATGGAATTCCATGTAACGGTATTTCTTTCAGACATCTTCTTGAACAATGACATTGCTTCAGAAATCGACCCACATTTGGCATACATGTCTATAAGTGCACTCCTTACATATAAATCCTCTTCAAATCCCATAACCATCGAGTAACCGTGAATCTCCTTGCCCCGCCTCAAATCTGCAATATTTGCAGAAGCGGGCAATAAACCACTAATCGTGGCTGACGAAGGAGATATCCCGGCTTTCAACATTTCCCGGAAAGTTTTAAACGCCTCCATGTTATGAAAGTTTTTCACCAAACCGGAAATTATGGAAGTCCATGATACCACATCAGGCTTAATCCCATTATCATCCAAGATTTTGAAAACTTCACCAACCATCTCTCCATCATTTGCTTGTGAGAATCCTGAGATTAACGTGTTCCATGTCACTATATCGGGTTTTAATCCGTATAACTTCATATCCTCAACCAAGCCAAATGCTTCTTTAACAACACCATTTTGTACATATCCCGAAACCATAGCATTCAAAGCTACCAAATCCTTTTCCACCATGCCATCAAACACATTTTTCGCCTTGTCAACTGTCCCACATTTTGAGTACATATCTATCAATGCACAGCCCACAAATGCATCCCACTCAAACCCATTTCTTAAAACAATACCATGTAGTTTTGCTCCCGTCATCCCATCGGAAAGGTGTCCGCAGGCTTTAAGAACACTAGGAAGAACAATTCTGTCGTGTTGAAATCTTTCCCTTTGCATTTCTACAAACACGCCCATGGCTTCTTGATAGTAGCCATGGCGGGCGTAGGATCCTATAGCTGCAATCCAAACCCGTTTATTTGTGTGAGGAATTTTGTCGAACAGGCTTCGGGCATGGGGTATCTGTTTGCAGCGGGTGTAGAAAGCTATGAGCTTGATTGTAATTTGGGAAGAACGAGCTAACCCGTTGATGATCAAGTGAGCGTGCAGTGCTCTGCCTGATTTGAAGGCTCCATTTATTGCGCATGTATCAATGAGCTTTGTGTAAGTATTGGATGAAGATTGAAAAAAATGCATATGTTTTTCCAACAACTGAAATGTACGGTGTATTATTGGTTGAAGAATTCAAATGTCATAATGAAGGATAATGAAGGATATTGTTCCGTCGCTAAAAGTAGAAACTAGTATAACTTCATATCTCGGAATTTTAGATTACGTAATATTTTAGTTTGGCGAGCTTCAAATTATATTTAAACTTATTTTGATTTCTAAAAAAAATAATGATTAAACGAATTTTGGTCGAGTTAAGCTCGAATAATTTGATTATTTTACATTAATTTTATCACTTTTTGAATTATCGTATTGAACTCCAATCGACCTTAAAAAATATGTAATTTTATGCATTAAAAAAAAAAAAGGATTGACATTATAACGAAGAATTCAGATATTTTAGTTTGATTTTCAATACTAAATTTCTTCAAAAAAAGTACTAAATTTAGTACTACATTTTACCGGGGAAAAAAAAAGGAAAAAGTAAAATGTGCAAAGGCAACAATAAGATGAGCATATTTCATAAAAAAATAAGAAGGGCATTTTGGTGATTTTAGCAGGGGGGTGATGAATGAACTCCAACCGTTAACTTCCGCTCGCTCCCCCAAATTACATTTCAACATCCATGAATTAAAGAACATGCATGGTTTTGCTGAATCCCTAACAACATCCCCATTAATCTTTTCATTTTATTCAACAAGATCTCGACCGGAGTTGAGTTATTCGGCCCCCTTTTGCAGATTCAGGAATGAGCATAACATCAAACAGTTTATCTGCAAAGCCCAATCTTTTTTACACAGTTACAGCAGAGATTGTTACTGCAATTACCACGAGAAGAGGAAGAAGAAGAAGAAAGGAAATTACAGAAATACCCAGGTGAGAGCCAGTCGAAGAGAGTCGCCTTATGAAGTATTGGGGGTGTCACCATCTGCTTCTACCAAAGATATTAAAAGGGCCTATCGCAAACTTGCTCTTAAGTATCATCCTGATGTAAACAAAGAGGTTATGCTTTTTTTAATTATCTGAATTGTGAGCATTTTCACTGTTTAAGTTCTTGAATTATTTGCCCTGATTAGTGTAGGCTTTTTATTTATTTATTCTTCTATGTATATATTTACAAACACCGACAACAAGTAACTTAATCAAAACTTTAATTATACAGAGCTTCTTGAATTAATGGATAATTAACTTTCTTTGATGTCTAATACTTTATGCAATCTGATTCCTAACCTTACTAGTTTGCATTTTTGCTCAAATTACATGTAGTATGTCACAGTTCAAATATAAGCAAACCAAACTAAAGGGATTCATACAATACAGGCTGGTGCTCAGGAAAAATTTATGAGGATTAAGCATGCTTACAACTCAGTGCTAAACTCCAAATCCAGAGGGGGTTATAATACTGGAAATAAGCAAGAATCTGATTTTTCCTATTCTGCAACTGGAAGATACCAGACTAAAACTGAAGAAGCAGAAGAAGAGTTCTATGGATTTGGTAAAAATAATTGCTCCTAAACCCTCTCTACTTTTTTTTTTTTTTTTGGTTCTTTTTTAAACTGGTTCCCTACAAGGAAGTACTTTCTCCAATGCAAAAACTATTATTCCACATCTTATGATATTAGAGAAATTGTGTGGATCTATGCATCCTGGAGCGTTATGTTCAACCGTTATTAACCTTTATGTCTTGATTACACACAGGCAAAGATTAAGTGAGATTAGGTCTTTTATCAAACAAACCTATAAACATTGTTCTTAAAGTTTGTTTCTTTCTACAATGTTGCCACGTTTTCCTAATAAGAAAAGCATAAGTAAAGTTATAGGTTTTTGCCTGTGTGTAATCAAGAAGACATAATACAATGACAATTATTTCTAGAAGCTTAAGTTGCTAACTTCACTGGATATTTGATGTCGAAACTGCCCTTTGCTTAATTTTATTAAGTATTTCCTGGAAATTTTTCCTGATACGTGATATGACAGTAAAATCTTATTAGGGTTAAAGCTTCTATAAGCCTTTTATTTTATATATCTACTCAAGTAATGTTGTTGATGCAATTTGCCTTGATTGGTTCCGTTAATTGTTTAATCCAATTCAGCAGCCTAAAGGGACACCAATAATTGTTAGGAAACAGATTTTTTGCATTTATAATCAATGAGGGGTAAAATTTTCATTACGAAGAACTAAGAGAAGTTCTTGAGTGTGCCTCTTATAGTAGAGGGCTGTATAGATTTCATAGTATTTGGCTCCCAATCTTTTTCTCTTGGTTTTCATATGGAATATTTGTAAAATGTAAATTAATGATTTATGACCTTTTTCAGTGGTATATATACAACCTTCACTGGAATCGAATTTTTCTTTTGTATATTCTTATAGATAACCCCCTCAATGATGCAGGTAACTTTGTGAAGGATGTCCAAATAACGATAGGTAGAGATATATGTGTGCTCACACGGACCAATAATTTCCTTACCCCAAATGTTAAATTATCGAGTAAGACTATTTAATAAGATGCTGAATTGATCTTCTATTGGCGCAGGGGATTTCTTCAGAGATCTCCAAGAAGAGTTTCGTAACTGGGATGAAAGTGCAGCTGCGCAAGGAAAACCAAAGAGTTTGTGGGAAGAATTGGCGGTGAGTTTATTTATTATTTCTTAATACATTTATTGAGAGTTGTTCTCTTTTAAATTATGCATGTACTTGTTCTTTCATTCAATTGCTATATTTGTTTGCCATGAAACACACAGGAAATTGGAGAAGAATTTGTTGAGTTCTTAGAGAAAGAGTTGAACATCACAGAAGCAGAGGCACGAGAAGAAAACAATGACGAAAAGGGAAATGTAAGTTCTGATCAAAAGCAGGAAGATGAAGAGGTCAGCATTAATGACAATCTTGATGAGATTGAAGCAACCCTTGCTCAATTGAAAAAGGAACTGGGTCTCTGAGAGACCAAACGAGCTTCAAAATTTCGGACCCATACGTGAATTACGTACTCCGACAATTAGTTTGAAGGGAGTTCAAGTGTAAGTGTGAAGAGCTATGAACATCTTGTTCTGCTCTTTAATATTCTTTTTTAAGAATAGATGAAGAACAGTTTCAATTATCAATACAATAGCATAATTTCAGAAAAAGGTACCAATATATAATTTACTTTACTTTTCAAGTGAAATGTAAAGCAGCAGTGCCATGGAAGCAGGACCTCGTACTGAGAAATTTAGGTCTTGTTCAGTTTGTATGTTGAGTTTCGGTATTTCAAGTTTTCGGATATTTTGATTGAGATTTTTAAATTCAAGAGCCTTGAAAATCGTGATAGTATATTGAATTAGTTAGTTTGAATTTTTTTTTTCAAATTTTATGAAAATGGCATTATAGTGTAGTGTGAAAAATTGGTATTGACTTTTGACTAAAAATAAATGTGTTCGTAAAGAATAGTAGTTCATTTCATTTGATATGTACAACCACAATTTCCCACAATCCATGTGCCATTTTTTTCTATATCTTTCCAAAGTATACAATGGTACCAGCGTTTCGTTTTCATTATAAAGTTTGGTAACATAACTACATAGTAATACATAATAAAATTATGTGGGAAAAGAGATAAGACTGAATTCAGGCGAAACTTTAAGAAAAATAACTGAACACTTAAAAAAGAAGAAAAGAAAAAAAATTGAAAAATGAAAAAACCTAGTTCCTAACTCAAAACATGGAAGAAAAGCTTGATCAGCTTCAAAAATAAAAAATAAAAACTAAAAAGTGAGGGAGTCACCTTTTAGAATCTCTCTCCAAATCTAAAGAATATAGCACCAGTTCCAGTGTTATGATCAACTGCATACTCAGCTCGAACTAATCCTAACTTCATCCCAACCCCGTATGAGGATCCCTGACCCATTCTCCTGTACACCTCTGTGGGGTTTCCTTTTACATCCTTTGAACTCCCTAGATCATTACCATGCTCTGCAAACACATAAGCATGTGTATTTCTCACCGGTATCCGCAACTCAGCCGCAACCTACAAATAATATAACAAGTATTGAATATCAAGATTTGCATTTACTCTATAATTGCTTTTCTGGGAAATATAAGTACAGATATATATATTTGGCACACCTCGAGTATATTTCTTGCAGCTCCCAACTCTCCCATGTTATAGCCTCGGACAGAATATGGTCCACCCAGAGTAAATGCATCATAACTGGGAAGATCTCCAACACATCCACCATAATGTGCATGAAGGACTAAAACCGGAGGTGGTGGCTTGCCAGCACCTTCCTCTACTTGCTTCAATTGAACAAATCGCGTCACTGTTAATTGGTGTCGATTAAAGAATGGAAACTTGCTACCGATGCCAAGTCCTTGGTCGAGCTGCATCAGATTAGAAAATGAAAGAATAACTCAGAGGAGTATGGTTACCTCAATTGTGCATTTAAAATATTACCTCATAAATTACACTCTTGACGTATCTCCTAAATATAAAGTACATACAGTAGATATTTATTATAAATGATTGCCAAGGTAATTATAAATCTATATCATGGAAACGAGAAATGACACTGGATGTATTGTCACCTGGGACTCGAGTAAGCTAAAACTGCTACCAGTGCGCAAAGAAATGTTTGTACTCACCTGGAACACATTTCTCTCACCAACTATTGCCCCATTTAAGAATTTGGTATTGTCCCGAGTGATATTTGCCTGCAAAAATGCCATGCGGTCAACTCCAGTGCCACTTAGTGTTGTGGGAGGTCCATCTGCACTAACTCCTCCACTTGGCAACACTCTTTGACCGTTAGCAGATATATTATTGCTTTCATCACGCGTTGTTATCTCCTCCATAACCAGCCCATAAGTAAATTTGCTTTGACGTGTGAAGTTCTGAAATAAATACATCAGTAAGCTAATCTCTTTTATGAGGAAAACAACATTTAGTTCATAAAATGCACATTCATGTGCCCAATCTTCCACTATCTGTCAATACCGAGCTTGAAGATATATATCAAAGTCAGCAAGCAAGAACACAGCCAGTTAAATACCACGGAAGTCTACCTCTGTAATATTGGCTTTGACTCCAGTTCTGTCAACCCATATAGGGGGTACTTCTTCGATTCCAGGTCCACCAGTGAAGACTGGACTCAGCTTTCTACTATTAAAGCAGCTAATACGGAAGGTACGGTTGCGAGGATTGTACACGCCATCTACGTATGGATGGACATACTCTAGCTTGAAAGCAAGATCATCCTGCATATTAATTCAGATAAGGTTGAAATAACATGTTCCAGAGAAAATGGGAGTCACCATTCTGAAAAGATGATTCAAAATCAAACTTAAATCACCTGTGGATTGAGGAAGTTGCTGGTCGTCACTGAACCAAGAAGAGACCTATTTAAGCCTTTAATGTTACGATGCTCGAAAGAAACAGTTCCACCTGGTTGGATTGAAGCCTGCATAGCATTTTCCAAGCAAAAAAATAACATTCAGCAACCAAATGTGAGAAATTAAATATAATTCAGAATGGAATCTTTTACTTGACTCACCAGTGTAGGACGACCCCCACGACCTGGAACGATACTCCATTCAGTACTAACTTCGGCGGACTTTTGTTCTAGTTCCTTGAGCTTGACTTCAACTACAATGCCCCCCTCGTTTTTCTCATCTGGACGTGGATTTACCTCAATGTTGGAGAAAAGAGCTAAAGAATTTATATTTCTTAGTGCTTGCTTCCCAGCCTCAATGTTAAAAACTTGTCCTTGGCGAAGCTGTAAACCCATAACACAACAAGATCATCCTTTAAACAACAGTTAATAAACACACGCAGTCACGCACACTTATACCACGTGAAGCAAAGACAACTAATCATTTCCATGAAATAATGAACAGCTTCTCAGATCATCAAATTTAATGTGCACCAGATACACCATTTCATCACAATGACAGTAACTCAACAAAACAAATATATGTTGCAAAAAAATATCCAATATATGCTGCATAATCTACTACAAACTTATGTTCTATTCCCCTAACCTGGTTTGGCAACTCTCTCTTTATAACAGGGAACTGAGTATTCCCCTCGCAAACATTCCCAAGCTTATCCTGGAACTGAATGACTAGCTGTGTAATATCTCCCTCCACCACTTCACAAACCACCTCTTTCGTATTCAAATTCCCAAAATTCACCACCTGCGCACACGCGTAACCATTCTCGTGATACCACTGCTGCACTCTATCCCTAATCCTCTGCAGCAACCTCGCACTCACCTTACCCTGCTCCCTCAACATCTGCATTATCTCCCTCTGCACTGACGGTGGCAACAAACACGGCCTCGCCCTCTCTATCCTCCTCCTGTAATCCTTCTCCTGACTCCTGTAATAGTCTATCCTCTCCTTCTCAGTCATATCAGCATCCATTTCAATCGGCTTCGACTGAGGCATGAGTCCAACATTAATGCACCTGAACCTATCAGCCGACTGCCAGGTGGACTCGAGGAAAGGAATGGTGATATTTATGGTACCGTCGGGGTTAGTCTTCGTTTCCAGATCGACTTTCTCGAACATTCCACATGACGCGAGGGTTTCCAGCTCCTTCTGAAGCTGCGCCTTAGTGTAGACCCCGCCAGGGCGAAGGGACACCATCTCGAAGAAGGAGTCGTCGGTGCCGATAGTGGAGCCGTGGCGTCGATCGAAGAAGAGGATTTCGGAAACTTTGTACTTTTTGAATCCGCTAAGCTTGTTCAGCTGAACCACGATGTTGACAGGCAAACCATGGGAATCCCATTCTTTCTGGGGATCATCGTCCGTGGCGACTGCTATCGGTGAGAATATGCGAGTCCAGAAATCACCGCCTTCGCCTCCTCCTCCTCCTTCTCCTCCGCCTCCACTGCCTATTCCGCCGCCGCTGCCGCCGCCGGAGTTGAAGAGAGGTGTGGAAAGGTGGAATAGAATGCCGGATGCTGCGGATAGAGCGAGAGATTTGGGGGAAAATAGGGAGATGAGAAGAATGGGGCGAGATTTGGAGGGTTTAAGGTTTTGGGAGGAAGGAGAGGAGGCGAGAGATGATTGATTATTGATGGAGGAGGGAGAGGGAAGGCAGGAGATGGTAGTGGTGGAGGAGGAATAAGAAGAATTGCGGCGGCGGGAGGAGGTGAGGGGAAGGAGATGAGAGGGAGTGGGGAAGGAAGAAGACATTGATGACGGTGGACTGACTGTGACTTTCTAGTTTCTACGAAAATGAAATGAAATTAAATAGATGACAGTATTTGAACTTATGGCAAAAATGTCTTTTTAATCATTTACTTTTACTACAAGTACAACTACTACAGTGGAGGGAGTAGATCGTAATTTTGGGATGATTGATTTGATTGTGAAGAAAGTTTTGAAATAACAAAATGAACCGTAAGAGAAAACCATTCACTTACCTCCTTTCGCGCTCTCTGCACACTACTCCTTCCAACAACGCTTGTGTAGATTTAAACCAAATTGCTGCTGCACTGCAACACCCCGACTCTCTACAAAACCCATACACTCTTAACAATATCATTTCTTCATGCGCCAAAATTTGTTGTTTCTCAACCGGAGTTCAACTGAATGCCCACGTCATCAAAATGGGTCTTCAATCCAATGTACATATCAACACTTCCCTTGTTGACTTGTACGCTAAAACCGGTGAAATGAGTTTGGCTCACAAACTGTTCGATGAAATGCCTAACAGAAATGCAGTCACCTGGAATGCTCTGATTTCTGGTTATGTGACCAACCGTGATTCCATCACTGCTATTCAATTGTTCATGAAGATGCTAAGAGAGGGTGTTTTAGTAACGGCATTTGGTATTTCAGCTACGTTAATTGCGTGTGCGCAGTTAGAAGATTGCGATTTAGGGGCTCAAGTGCAGTGCATGAGTTGGAAATCGGGGCTGGATTTTAATATGGTGGTCGGGAGTACTTTGATTGATATGTATGCAAAATGTGGTATTATAGAGGATTCAAGAAAAGTTTTTGAAGGAATAGATGATAAGAATGTTGTTGTTTGGACTTCAATGATGGGTGGTTATGCTCACAATAAATGCCCCACGGAAGCGATGGTTTTGACTCGGGAAATGTCCCGTGCAGGTGTTGAGGCCAATTTCATTACTTACAATAGTTTATTGAGCTCACTTGGTTGTCCAGAGGATTTGGTTCATTGTAAGCAGATTCATAGTCGGGTGATTAGGCAGGGTCTAGCATCTAATGCTTACTTGGCGACAACATTAGTGGTTGTATATTCCGAGTGCAATTGTAGCTTAGCGGAATTATACCAAATTTCCTATAGTGTAACACTATGGGATCAAATTGCATGGAATGCCGTTATTGCTGGATTTTCTAATTTGGGGATTGGCGTGGAAGCTATCACGTTTTTTTCCCAAATGAGACACGGAGGCCTTGCCGTTGACTATTTTACGTTCTCAAGTTTATTAAAAGCATTGGGTCATAGCTCACTCCTTGAAGAGGGAAAACAAACTCATGCTCTAGTTTTTAAAACGGGCTACATTACAAATTTAAACTTGCAAAATGGGCTTGTTTCAATGTATGCAAGATGTGGCAAGATCGATGAAGCAATGAAAGTCTTTTCATCCATGAATGAACGTGATTTAATCTCGTGGAATTCACTAATTACATGTTGTGCACAACATGGTTACGGCATTGAAGCTATTCAAATATTTGAAGAATTGAGGAGCCGTGGTGTTAAACCAAATCTGACCACTTTCCTTGCAGCACTCACTGCTTGTAGTCATGTTGGTTTGCTTGAGAAAGGCCTCGAGTATTTTGAATGGATGAAAAGTGACGAGTCCTTTCCACCTGCCAGATTAGATCATTACGCTTGTGTTGTGGATCTCTATGGTCGGGCCGGGCTTCTTTATGAAGCAGAGGAGTTTATTAATAACATGCCAATTCAGGAAGGACCCTCTGTATATAAAGCTTTGTTAAGTGCTTGTCAACATCATGGCAATAAGGAAATTGCTTTACGGTCTGCTAGAAAGCTAGTGGAGTTGTGTCCCAATGATCCTGCGATATACGTGTTGTTAGCAAATGTGCTAGCGAATGAAGGTAGTTGGAATGATGCAGCAGAAGTGCGTAAGCTAATGTGTGATAAAGGGGTGCGGAAAAGGCCAGGTTTTAGTTGGTTATGACCTGAAATAGGACATGCATATAGTAAATAGTTTCAGGTAAATTCCTGAAAGGACATGCAAATAAGTATAGACTCTAAAGGTTCTATTCCTATTGATTTCACACATTTTTTTTGGTCCATCTAGTCCTTTCCTGAAAATAAGACTCTTACTGAGTTAACATTTCTCCCACAGTATCGTTTGCAAGGAACGAGGTTAATGCAAAAGTTACTACTACTCTCTATTCTTTAACTACATACATACCTACAGGAAATTCTGGAGCAGAGATCAGTACCCTTTTTTTTAATGTTCTTGAACTGATTAATGATCTGGATCTGATATATCAGTTCTTGAGGAAGAAAATCATCTGCAAATCAACTGAAGAGTCATATGCAGATCCTAATTTACACAATCCAAAAAAAGAAAAACAAGTACTATTATACAGTCACCTGCTCTACTGTATAACTTTGTTTGTTAGAAAGAGTCGGGGTAGTAGGTAGGTAGTGATTAGAAAGAGAATCATGGAAGGAAGGTAGTTTAGCTTCTATTATTTTTTTTTCTTTCTGTGTAAATGTGTAGTTTTATAAAGAAGATTCGGTATATTTTGATGTCGTCACTCAATGTTTCAATCGTTTTGATTTTTATAGTATTATACTTTTAGGTTGTGTTCGTTTGTCAAGATTAGGCCCAAATTAGGACAATCATGCCACTTAATCGGGTTGTATATTTAGTTCGGTTGGGCTGACAAAAACTCGGGCAGCCCGTAGGTGTGGACCAGCCCCTTAATTGGCTCGGTTCTTATTCCTTCTCCTACCCAACAATTAGGTAATCCGGTCAAATTTCGATAGAAACTTTCATACTTGCCCCTGGAGTTTGGAGGTAATTACACCCAAAATGTCGCTCATAATAAAAAGGCAGATAAAAACTATATTGCCCTCCATTTCTATTTTCACTTCCCCTTTCATAGTGTACATGTAGATTCCCCAACCTTAGCCCCACCATTTTCAACTCTTCAAGTTTCATAAAGAAGCAATAATGTTTGGTTTATCAACTTCTTATTCCTCATTCATTCATGGTTTAATTTTTTCAATAGTTTTTCAATTTTGGGTTATGTGGATTTGTGATTTCCATGTATTATGGTTTAGTTTTTCAATTTCAGTTTTTGTGATTATTAGTTTCTGATTAAATTTGCAAGTACTTGGTAAACTCCATGTGGTTTGTTTATGTGATTATTAGTTTCTGATTAAATTCATACTTGGTAGATCTTACGGATTTAAGAGCTCAAAACCAAAAAAATTGATTTACTAATTGTGGAAGTGAGGCAAAAAAAGAAAGAGAGAGAATGGAGCCTTAGAGAGAGAGAAGCGGCGCGTGAATGGCAATGAAACAAACCTTAGTTACACTCCAATCTCTGAAGTTGGTTCAACGATCGTAACACACCACAAAATAGACGGTCAAATATGTTATGGTTTTAAGGGTAAAAATGTCGTTTCGTGCTAATCGGTCAAACCGAACTAAAAGTTAAATAATTGGGCCGACCGTGATTTCACCTCGGATTAGGGACCGAACGTCCAATTCAATTGTTGGGCTGAGTATTAAATTAGCCTTTACTAGCAATTGGACATTTTTTAATTTTGGCAAAAGTTCAAATGAAGGGAAGAAAAATCATTCAACTTTATTTGATATCCTGCATAAACAAACCACTTGGTTTGAATTGAATGAGATCAAATGCTATAAAACCATTTGACGTTCGCCATAAAAATATATAAAATCAAGTGAAACCAACTCAACATATTTGACCAGCAGAATCATGTTCTCACACAAGCATATCCATCCCCACAATATAATAACAATCCACAATCTTTTAACCATAATTTAATACCTATACACGTAATTTTCACCTCCAAGCCTCAGGATCCAAAGTCCAAATACACTCTCGACTCAAACCATACTAGCTTTTTTCTTAATATTGTACTACCTTATAAAATTTTCAAAACAAAATATATTTTGAAAAATAATTCCAACGTTTAGAAAAACACAGGTGTAAATGTTTAGATTCTAAATCTTAACACCACCAACCATAAACGGAGTAATCTCAACATAGAATCGCCAATAACACCTGATCGAACCTTCAGAGACCAATCACTAGTGTACAAAATGGACCAACGAGTTTTACATATACCTACCATGTTTACAAGCTCGAATCTTGCACCAAGTAGAACTTAACTAAACTCAGAAACAGCTTAGCTTATTCAACATTGAACAACATTAAACTTTATCGAACAATATTAATATTTTATAATTATGGTTTTAATAGAATAGAAAGAAAAATTGGTATCAATAACAAAATGTTTAAAGTTTACATTAAATAGAGTTTTACATCAGTCAAGATTTCTTAAGCTTTAAACTCAATAAATTGGAGCCAAAACTCTTTATGTACATGAGGCCATCACAACTCGTTCTAACTTTCTCAATGTTTTCGTTCAATTTGAGAGACCAAAGACTGAAAAAGATTAAATAAATAAGAAAAAACATCTCCGGTTTCCCTCTAGAGTTCCCAGCCAAGCCAGTTTGCAAATTTGAGATTTCTCCAACAAAATCAGAAGTCGAATTCTCCTGTTGCCTGAAGAAAGAAACCCAGCACAACCGTTATACCAAATTACCAGAAATGTACAAGCACTGAAAATTTAAAGACAAACGCATCAGGCAAAATTTAAAGAAAGTCTTTCTCTAACAAAACTAACCTTGTTGAACAGAATGTCTTTATTATTTATGTGCATAATGCCGTCCTTCAAGGTGCACTTCCACCTGCTCTTCGTTCTTGTCACCTATATATCAAGTATCCATGAAGGAACATATAGTCATGGAGAGCACATGAAAGAATGAAGTCGACATTATCACATTATCAGAAGAAAACTGTGAAAAACGGGTCTTGAAATGTTATGGAAAGTCATTGGGTACCCTGTTTAAGTCTCTAAGTATTAGACCTACCCAGACCCAGCTCATATTACCGACCCTGACAACTTCAAATTGGCACAGCTAAACCCAGACCTGCTCAACAAACTCCACGTCACAGGGTCTCGGTAGGGCAAAACCCCACCCATTGCTAGACCTAATTACAAAATTGTACCTTGTCAAACTGAGCTAGAACCAAATGTGTAGTGTTCAGATCCTCTCCTTGGTCCACATCATCGAGCTCATCATCATCATCTTCATTCAAGGGTTCATCATCGTCATCATCTACAATGTCATTCTGAACAGGAGCAGGAGTTGCTGCTTGCAGCTCTAAGAAGAGTAGATGGTTTGGAATCAAAATTGGAGTTTCAAAACATGCCAAGTAGCTCAAAATACATGGATTATCAGTTTACCATTTGGCATCGGCGTGTTCACTATATTGTAGTCTTCGTTGACAACTCCTTGATAGTTGTATATCTTTCAAGGTCAGAGTAAAGCAACCAAGTTAATATAAACGACGTAACTTCAATTCGAATTGATCTTACAAAATACATTAGTATCTTGCAATGGTAGGAAATACAGAACAATTACAACGAAAATATATGGTGTTTTAGAAAGAAGATGTGCAAACAAAGCTCACTTGATTAGTACTGCTTTAAAATTGTAGTGTCCTTCGTATGGTCAATAAAAAAATTGTGCTTTTCAACAACTGAATAAGTTAAGCATAGGTCAAAATTCTCTCAATATTGCTTCCTCGTATCATATTTAACTAAATATAGACATATTCCTAGGCCCAAATCTAATGGATGGAGAAAAGATTGATCAGAATGAGTTGATTAAAGAATGAGCTGCAACAGGTGACACAAAGATTTTAGTTTTCCAGAAGCCCGTCCAAGAAAACAGGGCATATTCTGAAATATTAACAGGCACTTTTCTTAACTACCCACAACACTTTGATACATTAGCATGCCTCATTTGTGGAAGAAACAGTTCAAAAGGAGCCACAAGGATACAAGAAGCCCTTTCCTAGTATCAGTGTCATCTCCCCTCAATTTGCAGATATTAAATTCACTAAACGAAGGCCCTAGCTTCAATTACAAAACCTTCAGGATCCAAACTTCCCTCAACTTCACTGGTACTAATTCAACCTAAAGGTCATGTGCTGCTATTATACATTACTAATATAATAGACTGATGATCAAAGTTATAAATGTGCAGCAGCTGATGGCATATTATATAGCAAAATTAAACTAACACAGACCCTAAGAACATATGGTGTCAACAATGATCAGAATTATTAAGCCACTGTCACGTAGGTCATTGATCTTTCACAAGGACAATAGTATTGATATATGATGCATTGTCACCCGTATTATGTCTAATTTCACTGGCTGATATCCCAGTTGGATCTATTTTCATCCTCTCGAACTGGTGAATCAAAAGCCAGTCCAAACTGCAGAAACCACCCAAACCTACAGTGGACCGCTGACAAGAGTGTGAGAACCCCCCTTCATCCCTATTTTCACTTCTATATAAACTACCACCAACTCCGTCTTCACTGGATGCACGCACGCACATACATCCACACACACACTTTAACTGCCAGAGAGAAAAACCATGAAAGAGGGGCCGAGGCTGCGAGAAAGAGTAAATGGTAGAGGGAGGAGAGGACGGTGGTTGACTAGTGTGTGAGGATGCGGTAAGAGGCAAAAAGGAGCAAGCAACGTCAATTGCGGGTGTGGTGTCTGGGAGCGGCAAAGGGTGCAGGGAGTTCAGAGAAGGGCGGGGTGGAGAACAAAACTGGAGGCGAATTGTGGAGGTTGTGTGTGTGTGTGTGTGTGTGTGTGTGTGTGTGTTGGTGAGTGTGTGTGTGTGTGTGTTGGTGTGTGTGTGTGTGTGTGTGTGTGTTGGTGTGTGTGTGTGTGTGTGTGTGTGTTGGTGAGTGTGAATGAGTGTTGATGGGTACGATAAGTGTTGGTGTGTCCATGTGCTGGTGAATTTGTAGTATGATGAAATTGTATCCAACTTATTTTATATGATTGTTTTCTGTATTATATGATATTACAAAAAAAATTAATCATTGAGATTATGACTAATTAATATACATAACTATTATCAAGTATTTAAATAAAGTATTCGTTAATTATTGAATAAACATACAAAAATTAATACAAGTACACACACACATCTCTGCATATATGTGTGTGTGTGTGTGTGTGCGCGCATCTACATCATCCCCCTTTAATAAAAAATAAAATAAAAAAGTAAAAAAGTCGTGCATAAATATAAATTTCCCATATATAACTCATACATCATCTCCTATATTCAATTTATTTTCATTGATTTACATCATATCCCAATAAAAAGGAAAAGGGGAAAATAGACATGATGATATAGATCCATTAACATCAATTCATCCCCGTCAAATATGGCCTACTCTCTCCCCAACATATAAACTACACCAACTTTTTTTTTAAACATTATTATTACAACCCTAAAATTCCAACCAAGATACATCAAAATCTCATTTCAATTGTTAAGCACAAATTTCCAGAGGGAATCTTGACAACACTCAACCAAAAACACCGGGAAAAAAATTACAATCAAAAGGGGCCTACAGGTTTGGTCATAGAAGAGGCATTTTAAATTTTCAGCCAAACAAAAGTGCTATGTAGAAGAAATATGGGTAATGAATAAAATGTCTCGTGAGCCAAATCGAAGAAACAATGTGACCATATGGGTCGTCACAACCAAAAAGACTCTCACACGGTTTAAATAAGATATCACCACATCCACAAAATCTGCTTTTAGTGGATATAGGCGACAGGAGGGTGCAATGATGATGATGTTGATATTGATGACAGTAACTATGATCATTACAAATGCGAATACTTAAAGAGCTAATGATGAGTCTTGCTGTAAGTGTCAGTTTGTCCGTGCGGGTATTATCGGCAAATTGAAAGAAAACAGGGAGATAAAACTCACATTCGGTGTAGACAACGGATCATCATATGGATCAGGTATGGGACCATCCAACTGCGGAATCCTAGAAGACAATCTTCTCCCTTGAACAAAAGATTGTTGAACAACCTGTCAAATGATCATCAAAATTTTATGAAGCTGCAGAGAATCAATAAGATTCCAGATATCATTTAACAAACCACTAAGAGGCTAGCATGTGGACGCAAGTTAAACATCAGAGGTCTCAAGCCTCGATGAGTCACTGAAGAGGCAAGCAAGGTGGATGCAAGTTAAAGATCAAGGTAAAGATCACCATCTCCTATCCTCTATCGCAAACATATCTAGAATTAAATTATAAGCAGGCTTACATGTTCTTCCATAGAAAGTTGACCTTGGTTCACAGATATAAACTCGTTAAAGAAGGTACATAACACGGTGTCAAAAAACATTATTCCAAATTGTAGCACAAGCACCCAAGTTGGAGGTAAAGCAACTCTGCGATGTCAAGCCCCCGAAAGACTTATATTAAATGTAGACAGTTTCTTCCCTTTTTTTATTTGGTATATTATTTCCCCTTTCTTGTTCATGGGGCAATGACCTTAAGGACATTTGTCCTACACCATGGATCAAGCACTATACATTAAGAATCTAAGATCAAGTACAACTAGACAAGTGCTCCATGAAGATATTAAGCGCAAAATAAGCATTAAGAATTACATAACTATTTACACTTTCATTTTTGTGTGTCAATGCCCCCAACCCCACCCCACCCCACCCTAAGTCCCAACAAAAGAAACAGAACAAAAGTGATAAACCCAGAACCCAACAAAAAACTAACAAAAAATATTATCAACTTCTGACTTCTTCTTTTATGTGCATTTTATCTATCTTTTCAATTTCCAACTCATACAGTCTTTTGTAAGAGACAAAGATCTAGCAACATGAAAGTGTTGTGTAATTTAATTAATCAGTCCCAATATAGTATGATTCCTCTAAAATGTGAATAAGCAGTTTAGGAGAGCTAATTTACTACATTGCTCTCCCAAAGTCACAACCGATCTGAATGTAACAGGAAGTCACTTGAAAAATTAGCTTTAGCCAGGACAATGGAAGTTATTTTTGAAGTTTGCACCTTATCACACTAGACAAGAAACAGTGAAAAACATGACAATGATAAAATTGTTTGATGGAAACAAATCAAGCCACAGTTCAACAAAAGATCTTTTTCAATGAGTTAAGGAGATTAACTATCTTAGATAATTTGCTAAGTGCCAAGCAGAAACCTAGTGATGGATTGAGAGGGGCAATATGCCCTTGATACAAGTACCAAAGAAATGAGAAAAGTTTATAGAAGGCTTCACAACATAATGTCACTAAACTGATGCTGTTATCATGACTTATTCTGTCGATTATATTGACAGCACATTCTCTGTAGCCATATAAAATGAAGTACTCATGAATGAAACAACATACGGATGAAAAGAATATAGATCTAGGACGTTTCCTGGAAATAGCAAGGATGGAGGTCAAAAAGTTTCGTAAGTTTTTTAATGGTGCACTAGATGATCAAAAAAATAATATGAGTACATAAAAGATCTCCACATTCTTTACAAAAGCCTTGGCATAATCTTTCAAGCAATGTTATGAAAAAACCTACCTTTGACTCGTCTGATTGAATGTCTCCAGCTCCATCTTGCTGTGGGATATAGCCACCAGCATGATAAGGTGGAGGGAAGTCCTCCCTTTTTCTCTTTCCAGAGGGCAATGTGAAGAAATCCTGCACTTGTTTCAGCATTATGTCTGTTACTGAGTGAAATGTGTGTATAATTTTAAGAGATTGACATCTAACGAGGGTGATATTATTATATATCAGTCAAAACTAGATAATCAGTTTTCAATTTTAAATCATTATATTAGGAAAGAAAACTCCCTCCCAATTAACATTGTCAGTGATGCAATCTCATAACATCTATTAACTACGTCTTAATTCTGAATATTTCAAGTGCTGGTCTTTTGAGAATAAGCCATGTCAAACCAGTGCTAATAAGGTCTAAAATGATCAAGTTTTACCGTTAAGATATGATTAATAGGCTCTTGGTGCTATAAGGAAATCACATAACTTCGAACGCTAAGCATGAACTGCAGATCTCTTTGCGTCAAGTTAAAATAATTGATGTTGCTCGCAGTTAGTAAATCTAAACCACAAATGTCAATCACCTGAGTTGTTGGTTGATGAGGCGCTCCCCTCTCACCCTCTTCCCGACCTTCCTCATAAGCTACAAAAAGAAAGACAAAATATTTAATATACAAACCTGAGAAATAATTACACCGCCTACCACCAGTTTACATCTATATTTAGACACTACCATCATATTACATTTCGACTTAGCACTGTTGCATAATGCTTGTGTGTAAGGCTTCTACCATAATACTCACCAACATTCACATCAAGGGGAGGCCTTTGATTCAACCAAGATGAAGGTGGCTGCTGCAACAGTAATATGAATGTCAGTTTTAGAACCTATGCAAAAGGAAAGAGATACATGCAGAAATTGCTCATGAGCTTATCATAATCAAGATGGTTTTCGTGTCATGTAACATTGATATACAAAACCAATAAGTAATCCAAGTGGGATAAAATCCACCAACAAAACAGAAGATACAGGAAATGATGATACCATATATGGGCTAGGTCTTCCAGGTCCACCTTTCATCTCAGGAACACCGCCGTTACCATAAGAAGACGTGAACTCATTAGGGGTGATTGGGGTGCCACCAGTGGGAATGTTATACATTGAACTGGTATCACTTCCAGGAAGAGGTGTCTGTGCAGTTCCAGGCAACGGAGTCTGAGCCACTCCTGGCAATGGTGTGTGCGCCGTCCCAGGCAATGGTGTCTGCATAGGAGTTTGCAAAGGAGTCTGCATGCATTCAAAACAAGTAAATAAATATATTTGTTTATCCTTAACTCCAAATTTCAGGATAAACACTCATGATAACAAAGCCCTCACCGGGGGAAAGAGTAAATCGGCAGTGGGTGTTTCATACTCCTCAGTGCCTTCATAAGGTACATTCAGGTCATGCACAGGATTAGGTGTAATTGGACCTCCTGCCACCCCTTTTTGCGTTGCCGACCTGTCTATTGGACCCAAAATCGCCCCAGCCTGCATCATCTTCAGTTCCCATAACTGTAGAATTTCAACATAAAATTCGATCAACATACACAGATCCAACAGATTCAAAACCCTAAATAAATCCAAAATCATCATATATTCCGTTAAACAGTAGTTCATACACACTACGCTACAAATTAATATTGTAATAAACCCTAAATTCAACTGAAAATCATCTTATGTTGAATTAAACAAAAAAAATGGAGAAACGCTTACTCCTTGTAGCTCAGTGAGTACGCCATCGCCCGGTCCTCCATTGTTGATGAACTCATCGCGCACCTTGTTGACGACGTCCTCAATGACATGGACATAAACGTTGCTGGTGGTGGTGGAGCTCGCCATTTTTTCGAAATTCTGGAAATCAATTATCAACAGAGAACAGAAAATCGGAACCCCGAAATCGGTTAGATGTTCGATTTCAAATGAGGTGTAGGGTTTGAGAGTGACAAGTTCTCTAGAGAGAGAAATTGTGCAACATTGAACGGCGATGAGAGAGATGAGAGAGAAGGGGCGGAACAGAAAAGGCGAATAAAGCTTGGAATATAAATAGGTTTACATCCGGTTATTTGCTATAATCCACGTGGCGACATCTGATAGCGCTTATTCCTTTTCTTCTGTCTTTCTTTTTTAATAATTTTTTTATTATTATTTAATTTAATGTATTAATATATTTTACACTTCACTTTAGTTTAATTAGGAATCGACAATATATTGAGTCAAAGTGTTTGTTTAGGACAACAATCCAATTTCCTACAACTTCTTCCATGTCTTTGCCTCAAAATTTCAGTTTCTTTTATAAATGAACTGTATATTAATTGGATTGGGATTTCTTTTCAATTTTGAAGAAAAATCGGTTTTATAATGAAACTAGTGCTTTGGGGGGCGTTACTCGATTTAAATCTATATATTGCAAGACATTTATTACTATTTATCAATAATATTTTATTATAGAACGATCGATCTTTATTGCAAGTCATAAAGTGCGTGGCGTAAATGAATTATGCACTGTATTGACAGATCAATTAGTAGGGTAGCTCGATTATTTTTGGAAATAAATTTAGTCATTCTCGTGAGCTATGTGGTTCTTTATTTGGTATTTTTTTTTAACGTCTATCACGATAATCTCCGTTGAGATTACATATCAGGGTAACGGTCGCCTTCATAAACTAATTTCCGCTACCGGTTATTGCTTTTCCAAAATCCAATGTGCAGTTTTGATTTCAGCTCATTATTGTGAGGCCTTTGATTTACACTTATCATCCATATCATGCATTGGCCTCAATAGTCTTGAGCTTTCACGTCTAACCTAATGAAAAAATGGCAATTTACGTCCTTTAATTTTCACTGGTCCGCAGAATCAAGACATTTAATTTTTCAGCAAGCAATTTACGTCCCTTAACTTTCACTGGTTCGCGGAATCAGGAAAATTAAGTGTTCTGATTCTACAGACATGTGAAAGTTAAGGGATGTAAATTGCTTGTTGAAAAATTAAGTGTTCTGATTCTACGGACATGTGAAAGTTAAGGGACGTAAATTATTTGCTGGAAAATTAAGGAACGTAAATTTCTATTTACCCTAACCTAATTGCTCGCTCATTTCGGAGTAACAATATCAGAGTTAATTAAGTTTGGTTATCCCTTGTTCCACAAGACACCCGACGATGAAATATTTATTTTCATTATGTTTGGTGTCCTTTTTGCTAGCACTCATAAAATTTATGTTTTAACTCTACAAAATAAAGTTAATTCTTATATTTTATGCGTAATTTGGCATTAGCTTCATGAGTAATTGTGTCATTTTCCTTGAAATTTTATTAGTTTAGCTTAATTGATCTCTTTATTAAATATTGTTCTCACTTTGCTATTTTCTTGTACATATTTCAGAAGTGTAAACAACAGTCTTTCTGCTAGAGCGAAAATTCCTATGAAATCACAGTGCATACAAAAACTTGGACAACAATGTCTCATTTGCAGCGAAATAACGAGATGACTTCTCCACAAGGGGTAGAATATTCTTAAGTTAACGATAGTTTGACTTATTTACCCTGAAAAAAATAGTTTTACTTGAAAATTGATGTTTAAGTGGAGGAAAATAGAGAAAAAATGTTAAGTCGAGTAATAGTTTGACTTATTTTCGGTATGTGATCTGAATTTTTTGAAGTTAAGTGTATAAAATTTCGGAACATTCTCACATAGTAAATGGGGGTCCCTTTGAGTGTACCAAGCAAAGGGGACACCCGTACAACCAAATCAAACAAACTAGAATATTGTAGTAGTTTCGAAAATTTGAAAGATGCCAATTTGGAGTCGGCCGATCTATAATTCTCTCGATGAGAAATAATTTTGTTAAAAAGCCACCGTTTGAAAGAAAGAGATGCTAATCATCTTAAAGGATTCGAATAGCTCTTTTTATCAGCAAATTTTAATTACAATGAAATCCGTAAATCTCCATCTTTCCAAATCACCATGATGAAAAATATCCACATCTATGAGTCTATGATTGTACGGTTCTTCCCACTTCGAGTTTCATATACCAAAGTAATGCAAGTCCACCATATTTCCCACTAGAACCAGAACTAACTGTTACACCAAATAAACCAGATTCACTATTAATCAAATCAATTAGTCTCTCATCCAAATGTCTCAATAAGAAAAATAAGTTGAGGGTTTAAATATTAGATATGTTCACCGAGGGTACGAAAGTCTTAAAAAAATCCGGCCATCCGGGAGTTTTTATCATTTTTTTTGTTGATAAATAAATTTACGACTTTAGGAATCCTTTCCCGGTCACTGGTCAGCTCCTATATACCACGTTATTTGATAACCTATGGGCAATAATATTTCTTGAGCAGTTTCAGTGGCTTATTCACTCAGAGAGCTAATTTAACCCTAGAAAAATGTCCGGCGGATTTTTCCGGGTATAACATCGAACTCGAATCATTATCCTTATGATTACGTATTATACAATTTTTTCAAATTTTCAATCGATTCTATTCTTCTCAAATCTAGAAATATTCAGTGGTTCGCATGATTCTGATCTTCTCGTTGAGCAATTAATTATACTAAACTAATAATATTTTGTGACTGTGAATCAGGGCACGTCCGCCGATCAGGATACTCGATTCTCGAACAAGCAATCGAAGCTACTCAAATCTCAAAAATTCGCCCCCGAATTGGAAAAATTGGTTTGTTTCCGTATCACTATTTTTATTTCGCTTCATTTCTTAGAGTTCTTATTATTTCAAGTATGTGAAGTATCTGTTGTTATTGAGTATTATATCTTTGTTAATTTGATTTTAGTATGTTAATGTAAGAAGGTGGAATTTAATAAAATCTTATATACACACCACACACCCATTGTACAAATTTTCAGTGAAACTCGACCTTATCCCCAACATTTTTTTGGTTAGCTACAACTACAAGTGATTTTGGCTCACCACCTCATAGCTTGAGTATGCTTGTAATATTACAAGATGTCAAACATTTAACAGCTTGCCAAACTTATACATGTTGTATATTTAATTGTTTCTGTTTTGTGTGAATGTGTTTGTTTAGGTGGATATGACGAAAGTCAAGATGGATGTTATGAAGCCATGGATTGCAACGCGTGTAACTGATCTTATCGGATTTGAAGATGAAGTGCTTATCAATTTTATTTATGGTCTTCTGGAGGGGAAGGTAACTTGCATTAATAACTCTTTTTTTTTTCTCCAGTTGTTTGAAGAAAAACTTAATAGGCACTGACTTGTTTTTGTAGCTGATAATTTCAGTGTAATTATTGTGGTTAAAGTGCAAGATCAAAGTTACTGGTAGAAAAGGTTCAAATATTTTTCACTAGAGACTTACTTCTAATATCAACATTCTTTTGACATGACTTTTTTTATCTATAGGAAGGTCAGTCATTTTATGGTTTGGTCAGTTTTATTCTATATCTGATATTCAAAAGCAATGGTGCCAATTTGATTGGATGCAGGCAGTTAATGGGAAACAGCTTCAAATTTCCATTACTGGATTTATGGAGAGGAATACAGGGAAGTTCATGAAAGAGCTCTGGGCACTGCTTCTTAGTGCCCAGCAAAACTTAAGTGGTGTGCCCCAACAGTTTTTGGATGCTAAAGAGGAGGAAACCAAAAAGAAGGTTGATCTTGTTCTTTATCAATTTTGTATATCTCCGTTTTGTATTTGAGTTAAGTGTTTTATAATGATGCATTTTGGTGATTGCAGTCAGAGGCAGATCATCTTGCTAATGAAATTAGAAGGAACAAAGAGAAAGAGAAGCAAGAATTTGATCAAGAGAAAACTAAGATGGTAATTGTTATCTTTTCATGAAAAGTTAGAATGTGAAGAACCAGATCTCTTTTTCTTAACTTATGTTTCTGTTTCAATGCATTCAGCTTCTTCTAAAATTATTTGGATTCATTTCCTTACCTCACACTGCTGTAGGACGGTGATGGTGAAATGTTGAGAGACAAGCACGCCATGTTAGAGCTTAATGTGAAGCATGATCCTATTCAGCCAACTAATGAGAAAGATCAGCACACGAGAAATGGTCCGAGTGAACGTAGCAGGTACCAGCGAAATTTTTGCTAGTTTCTTATATGTTAGTGTTGCTCTTAAACCTTTTTCGAAATCGTTGCATTTCTCTATTCTGAATCTCTATTTTCGAAATATTGTTTAGATCTTCTGTGTCGAATGATTTGCATATTTTCCTGTCTAGTGTTAATCTAGATTGATGTTGCAAAAAACGGTGGACACTGAACTGTTTCTAATTGAAGAGTATCTCGGCGTATAAACTGTATTTAAAACAACATCTATTTGAACACTTAATACCTTTTTTGCTGAGATGAAGAGATTATGTGAATAATCTCAACCTTTACTGTTTTCTATTATCATCTAGGTTTATATAGCAGACAAGAAAGTAATACCAAAAGTTCTAGGCCATAGAAAAATATCTTGGAAAGATGAGGAATTACTAATTTGTCAGCATCATTTTGCCGCCCAAACAGCATTATTAAATTGTTAATAAATTTGTTTTATATTTTATTTTTAAGAAATTAAATGTTTTGATGGTAGTCCCATTATGGCAAGAGGTTTGGGTGTTCCCCCTCATTTGTATAAGCCTGGTTCTCTGAATAAATGATGAATTTCATGTAGAGAAAAATATACTTTACGTTATCTGTGAGACTGAGACGTCCCGTGTGACAACATTGAAGTAGGAAAAATCATTCTATTGTCTAAATATCTTAGCATCTTATGAGGGCTTTGGACACCATGAGACTTACTTTTCCTTAAAGTTGACCATGAAAATGCTTGTGCTTGTAGGACATTGAGGAATTAAGTCAAGTCACCTTGTTAATTACATATCACAGCATTTTAATATTGGTTATAGTTTTTTGTTCATGTAAACCAGTTTTCTGTTACACTGGTTAGATGTAATATGCAGCATATTGTACACAAGATAAAAGTTCATGGATTTTATAGGTACAATATCATTCTTTCTCACCAGTTATAGGAGTGATTGAGCATAAAGCAATTAATTGTTCTTGTGACAGTAATTGTGTCATATACTGATTGTCCAGGTTATGTGCCATATCAATCTTTCGTTTCGTACACAAAAGGCTTTAATTTTTTTGTTAGTTGAACACTATTGACACTATGAAATATGTTATAGCTTTCTAATGCTCTTACCCTAAGGTTACTGTTATTTCGAACAGCAGTTCGATTTCTATAAGGAATAGTTACTACTCGCTTATTTTTGCTGTAGCATTTTAGTTGGGAAGAAAAAACTAATCTGAAGTGTGGAAATTTATTGTGTGTTAGACTAATATATGTTCCATTTGCACAGGGGTTCATTATCTTCAGATTCTGCTCGCCGTTCCCTATCTCCGAGGTGTGAATGTTGATCAGTGATAAGCATTAGTGTGCTATGTTAATGAATGAATCAGCTTTATATCACCAGTATATAGCTTAAAAGTTTCTTTTGAGCATACAAAAACATTCAATTTCACCAAGCAAACCCTCCAAATTAAAAGTTTTCATTCATTTTGTCACTTTTATGCTGTAACCATCCCATTGGTTGTATAGTGACAGGCGGAGATCAAGAAGCATCTCTAGGACACCTCCATTGAGAAGTCGACCTTTTTCCTCTGAAAGGCGGCGCTCTTTGCCAAGACGGTCTCTGACACCTCGTCGGAGGCATACTATTCGGCATTCTCCTTCTCCACTAAGGCATAGATCCTTACATTCAAAGCGAAGATCGATGTCTCGTACACAACACAGATCTCCTTCTCCTGCAAGACAGCGAGTTCGCTCTCCATGGCGTTACAGATCTCGGTCTCCTTTGCATCGCAGATCACGATCCCCTATGCGGCGTAGGTCGAGACCACGAACACGGAGATCACCAGCACGATATAAGTCCCGGTCTCCCTTGCAGCGTAGATCACCATCTCCTAGCCGAGGCAGATCCACGTCTCCTGTACATCGCATATCATCATCTCTAATGCGCCACAGGTCACCATCTCCATTGCGTCGCAGGTCACCATCTCCATTGCGTCGCAGGTCACCATCTCCATTGCGTCGCAGGTCACCATCTCCATTGCATCGCAGGTCACCATCTCCATTGCGTCGCAGGCCACCGTATCTACGTCGTCAGTCACCAACTCCAGTCAGAGGGCGATATCGACGATCTCCTTCAACTCCACGGCCGCGATCTATTTCTCCAGTTCAAAAAAGTTCCTATATGCATTATCAGAAAATATCTTTAACCACTAATATACAAAGATCTCTGTCTCCTCAGGACTCTAGCTCCCCTTCACCACTTCATCACAGTTCCCTATCTCCCACGCGAAGAAGATCTCCAAGAAAAAGTAAAAGATCAGCTCAACAATCTCCAGTACAAAGAGTCAGGTACTATAATATGTTGGATATGGTACTCATTTTAAACTTTATTAGCCTATAGTTGGTAAGAGTTCTTGGTAGTTTCAAAATTTTAGATTCTTCGAATTTTTATTATATCTGCATCCAATAGACAGTGCAATGTTCCTCGAGGGAGAAATAATTAAATGTTACCTGAATAGGAGATGAGTCAAAACATTGAGTATGTGCTTCCAAATAATTTTTGCTAAGAGACCATATCAATTATACTTATCATTCTTGAGTTCTTGGTGTAGAAAGAGCTTCATTTATCAAAAAGGAAAAAAGGATTGCAGACAAGAGGGTAAATTCCAGGACATCGTGTGCACTTTTTTTTTTAAATGACAAGTCCAGTTTGGAACACTAAGAGCAACTCCAACAGTTGGTGTTTTGGATATTATGCTAAAATATTAATTATTATTCTACAAAAACAATTTTATAATAATATATATTAATTTTTGTATTTTATGCGTATGATATAATATAATATTTTTTCAAAAATCTTTTTATAATTAAATATTTGAAAACAATAAACTATATTAGTCAGCTAAAATTTGAAGATTGATGTTGGAGTAAGTTGATAGCCAAAACACTATAGAGCAGCTAAAATTTACCTTTAGCTATTCTGATATAGCTTTATGTTGGAGTTGGTTGATTGACTATGCTGGTATCCAGTTCACTGTTCCATTACCTCATCCACATGGTCCACACTCCTCATGCAAGTCATACCTGAAGATAAAGTAGTTAATCAAACATAACAGAGAGCTAAAAATTGAAAACATGACTTGGTTTTGAGCTTGCAACATTACATAGAGAGCATATATCCTGTAAGATTTGTTTTAGCCTGTTGCCCATTTAGTGCGTTTTCATTTTAAGTTTAGACATGGTAGCAGAGCAGCTGAAGAAGCTGTTGTTTTGCGTAAACAAGGAGTAATTTGATGTGAAGGAGCACCTGTCTATAATTGTGTCCTACACAGATGTCTACCTATGTAGATTTCTCTTCTTTTAAAACTCTAGTAGTGTACTTTATTCCTGTACTGGATCTAAATCTGTCAAAATCTATTTATAGTTGCAGGCTTGTAGCAAGCTTACAACTTCAGAAACTTTAAAATTTTCTGCTTCTAAGAGTGTAATAAGCAAGTTGATCATGATCTGTCTGTTACCTGTGCAGAAGCCATGAATATTCTCCTGCTCGTCGTGCTTCTCCCAATGAAAGGGCCGAATTGCTTCCTAAGAACCGCAATGGATCAAAAGCGATGGACCACAAACCCATTGTTTCTCTGAGGTCACCACAAAGGGATGTGCGGCATCCATGTGATTTACCTGGAAAAGAGAGTGATTCATCTCCTTATAAGCAGAAGTCCCCACTTCCATCAAATGCTTCTAGGGACAAAATATATAGTGGACAGAGGTCTGAACCTATAATTTTTCTAACACTTCAGTCTTTATGACTTCATAGATACTACTGTATCTGTAAGTTTTGAGTTATATTCTTGTAGGTCAACTAGTCCTGACCATAGAAGGGGAAGAATAATTCATCCTGAGAGTCCGAGCTCTTTGCAAAAATCTTCTGTTCACAAACTTCGTCGTGATACTTCTGGGACAAGTGCAGACGACGAGGACAACTTCTCTAGAAGGTTTTGAATGAACTCTTCATCATTCAGGAAGTATGTATATTTTATCCTTTTAAATTTCTGAGTGCATATTCGTTTTTCTAGGGTGATTGGAGCCAAATATAGATCTTCAGAGAAAATATCTCCAACGCATGTTAGGAATACAGTTTTAATCGACTCTGCTGAAATTCATGGTCCTGGAAATGGCCCAAAGTTAAGAAAGACCCAACTTACAAACAGGTTCTCGCTGTTACGTATTTTGACTTTGTTTTCTGTGGATGTTGAGTAACTGAACTAATTGGCCGCATGTTTTGTGTGTATAGGCACAGTGACAGGAAACCTGACAACGTGGATCAAATAGAACATCGTGAACGACAAGAATTGTCAACCATTCATGAAAACACTGCTTTTAGTGAAAAAGAAAGAGAATCATATGATGATCGTGGCCGAGCTATTGATAAAAATAGAGCTCAGGCAGATGATAGTTATGAGTCTCTAGAACCAGAAATAATTCCCAACTTGTTGAGGAAATCAGAGATTAATCAGAACGGTTCACCCTCAAAGGAAACTGATGAGCACAGAACTAAAGTCAAAGAAAAGAGGAAACACAAGAAGTTGGATAGAGAAGAGGCAGAATCAGATGATTTTACTAGCTATGATTCTTCTGAAGAGAGGAGGGAGGCCAAAAGGAGGAGAAAAGAGGAAAAAAAAATGAAAAAGGAGAAGAGGCGTCGAAGGCGGGAAGATAAACATAAGAGAAGGCGTGCCGAGAAGCTAAAATTGAAGTCAGGTGATGGAAGTTCATCATCAGATGTTGAGCGGGATCATTCTGAAGATGAGAGTGTTCAAAGGCTGGATTCACGAACAGGCGACATTCCGAAGACACAGTCTGAGCAGAAAAAGCTTGAGATAGAGCTCCGGGAGAAGGCTCTTGAGACACTTCGTGCCAAAAAGGGCATTGGCAACTAAACCTTATGAGGCTCAAGAGTGTTTCGTTGTTTTATTGGTTAACTAGACCTTTTAATGTTCTAGGCTTTTTAGCTGATATTTTGTTGTTATGTTCTTGTTATCTTTTTTTTTCCGTCTTTAGACTCTTTACTAGACCTTATATATACTGTATATCGGATGAATGTATTCTTCATATTGTTTGATGTATTCTGTCTTTACTCGTGGCAGCTGAAATGGGTATCCTGAGCTAGTATCTCGCATGAATCTTATTGCTGACTGACAATCCTGCTGAATTTTCTGGTAATTTATGTCTTCCCTTTGCTGGGGATGTGTGTTTATGTTGTTTCTTGATGATATAATTCGTCTGGATATCAATGACAATATTGCTTGTCGAGGCCTGTCATGCTCGACATGCTTAGTTATATACTTCTGTACAATTGCATTTTGCTATTTGCCTGTTTTGTTAGTTACAGTTCTCTTTATGAAATAGAATAGCTATTGTTTGGGATGGTTACTTTAATCCTGAAGGTCTTGGCAGTTTTTTCTCCCAGTATAATGTTGTTACTAAAGAAATTTTCTGATCAATTGATAGATGTCAATATTGTCAACTAGATGACTTGGTCAACAGATCTTCTGCAGCTCCCTAGTTTGGACTCATCAAGCAGGTGAAATTTCATATCTTCAGTTGGCCTCTATTGGATATTGATTTGATATGCTAAGATTTTTTAGTGTGTAAAATTCTATTAAGTTCTGACTAACTTATATGGTTGGCAGCTTCTAGTTGTTTCCAAGAATTTGATTTTCTACTCTACGTGATAACTAAGTTTCTCTTCATCCTGTTTGGAAGTTGATTGCAGCTAAATCACTTCTGCTTCGTAATTACGGTGTAAGTTTGTTTGACAATATTCTGATACTGCTACATGTAGTTATTGACTGTTTGGTTTTTCAATTTTATGTTATTATTAAGTTTTTTTCTTTTCGTACTTGTTGCTTGGTGGGAAGTTGATTGGTTTTTCATTCTTGTCCATGTTGGTTACCCGTATACTACAGCCTGCAATGATTTTGAGTTGTAAATTATTTGCCAAGTAGTCTATAACATAGCTCATTTGAACCTTTTTAAATTTTTATTTTGCATTCCAACACCTTTCAGTATTGAAGTGTTGTACTTTCTAACCTTTGTAAGATAAATTTGGCTTTTATGAGGAGATGTTGTTTAGTGTTGCTTATGAGTCTTGAGGTACTTGATATTTTATTTACATTATTTTCAACCTTCTTTCCCTTGTAATAGTCAGAATTGTGTTCATGGCCGTGTTCCCGGGCAGTGGAATTAGCGGGTGTAGACGAGTAGTGCTCTGTAGGTTCTTATAAAAGTATCATTTATAGTTTGATTTGTGGATCAAGACGTACAATACTGAATGTGTATTGTTTTCGTTTTTGACGGATACTATAATAATTACTACAGTATTTTGTTTGAAAAACGAAGTCCTGTTGCTTTCTCTTGGGTTCGAATTGAGTATATATCTATTTTCTAGTTATATTCTATCGCGTTAGATGGTTTTCTTTGTACAACAACGTAGTTTATCATATGGTAGAAGGGTAAGAAGTTGCATTTAATGGCATTAAAACTCATTTGAATTTGAAAATCCGGACTACTATTTAGTGTATATATGATGTGTTTGGACGCTTATGAATTTTACTCTTGGAATAGAGTTGGTGAATAATTTGGATAAATATGATAGAAGTATTAATATCTCATACCATCACCTCATCATCAGTTATCAAATACACACTTTTGAAGGATCAAATACTTATTAGAGATATCTGTCAGATAATTTAGGGTCAGTAATGTGGATTAATATGAAGCAGTTTCTTGGTTCGATTCGTGCTGTTATACTGTCTAGCCTGTGTTCTTTTTGAATGCCGGTTTATAATAGATTTGTTGAAGTTTGGGTCTATTATTCTGTTTCACATGGACGAAAACGGATTTGTGCATAGATTAGTTTCCCATCAGTTCTTACGGGCTTGCATTCTCGCAAATATAATTCTAAAAACAGTATGCTTAATCTACTGCACTGTACACGTTGAACAGAAATTTGAGTCTTAATTTTATTTTAAGATATCTGCAATTAAAAAAAAAAGTTTTGAATGAACTGAACATGGTAAAATATTTTGTTCCCTCTTATTCCGTAACAGGGTAATTCCAAATCACTTCACCATGAGATGGAGAAATTGTGACCTTCGTAGTTGGGCAATAGTTCGAGCTGCGATTCTAAAAGCGAAGAAAGTTTCTTATAAATAAATTCCTAGTTCAAGTTTCCCCCCCTTGAAGCTTATTTCCTCCTATTGGACTTGGTAACTGTACTTCCACTTCACTTCTGTCGTAAGTTTGTAACTGGTTTATGTAAAGCCACAATGCTCATTCTTCACATTGAAGGGATTCAAAAATCTGAACATAAGCTAAGATTCTGCTTCTGGATACTGGAGACAATGGACATAATTTGGTTGTAGCAATCTGTTCCAAAATCAAAATGGATTTCTTAGTTTAAACAAATGTGGTCTCAAAGACTTTGCTATGACTCAGCCGATTCTGTAAAATGAGGTCTATAAATTTCAAGAGGGAGCTTCATTTACACACATATGACATTTTATATAAACGAGCCTTGTTATGTAAAATCGACCATTTTATTTAATAGCGTATAAGTTTTAATTGTCAAATATAACTAATGAAACCAATTTTCATGTATAATCTTTTTGAGATCTAATAACTTTTGAGTTCACAAAGAGTGGGAAGCTCAACTTTCTTAGTTCCACCGAAATATATGCCAAAAAGAAAGGTGAATGGAAAAAAAAAAAAAGGTACCCTGTAGCATTTTAATTTAACTAACTCAAAAACAGTAATCAGGGATGACTTGATGATGAAACCAGTCAAATTTCAATGAGGACTTAGGCAGAAATGGACATTTTTCAGCTTTTAAATGTTTCTTATTTTGCTAGTTAAAAATGTCCACTTGGATTTAGATAAAAATCACTACCACGAGGCTTGCTGTGATTGGACAGCCCTCAATCCCCCCCATCCTGTGGCACTCGCTCAGAAGAAGAAGGCTTCTTATTTATTATTATTTCTTGATGCCCCACTCCCACTGCACATAATTACCCTGTGGCTCTCTCTCACTCCTTAGTCCTTATGAAGATAGAAAGATAGAGATATTCAAAGTTTCTTCTCCTGAATGGATGGATGAAAGAATGAATGAATGAAAACTACAAGGCTGTCAAACATTGATATCTCCTCTTATCCATTAATTCATGGCTCTATCTCTAACTTCAAATTCACTCCTAAGAACCACTCCCCATTCAAGAATCTCTCTCAATCATCCAAAGTTCACTGTGTCTGCCAAAAAGGGTAAGTCGGCCGATGATGAAGAAGGCCAAAAACCAGGCAATTGGAGTCCATTTGGGTTAAACTTTGATAATTTACCTGATGTGAAATCTTTAGTTCCTGTGGTAGTGAGCAATCCCTCTTCCGGATTGAGTTTTGGGAACCAAAGGAGGAAAGACCCTGGAACGGTGTTTGTAGCCGGTGCTACAGGGCAGGCGGGGATTCGCATTGCTCAAACGCTTCTACGGCAGGGTTTTAATGTCAGGGCTGGTGTCCCTGATCTTGGCGCTGCCCAAGAGTTGGCTCGTCTTGCCTCCAATTATAAGGTTACTCAGTTAGTACGTTTTGGCTTATCCATTTGATTTTCTGTCCAAGTACTGGTAGGAGTATAACGATAGAGTTTTAACTCTTAAATTTTCCTGCATTTTGTCATAAATTGCAGCACTTTGTGATAGTCTCAATGTATGTATTAACTTGGATTATGATATTCTCAATTATCATTACAGATCATATCCAACGAAGAATCAAAAAGGCTGAATGCCGTTGATTCCACCTTCCAAGATCCAGAATCGATAGCCAAAGCAATTGGAAACGCTAGCAAAGTAGTAATCACAATTGGTCCAGCCGAAAATGGCCCCAGTGCCGAGGTAACCGCCTCTGATGCCTTACTAGTGATTGAAGCAGCACAATTGGCAAACGTTGCTCATGTAGCAATAGTATACGATGGATCTTCTGCAAATGCCTCAACCAATAATGTCATTGATGGAATTCAATCCTTCTTCAGTAACCTTTTCGCAAGATCTCAGCCATTGACAATCGTAGAATTTCTTCAAAGATTGGTGGAGATTGACGTGAGCTACACTCTTATAAAGACTAAATTAACCGAAGATTTTTCCCCTGAGAGTTCGTACAACCTTGTAGTCTCGGCTGAAGGAGTTGTCGGTGTGAACGACTACAAAGTAATGTAATGTATGCTGTTTCTTTTTGTGAGTTCGAAAAAGATTTAGTATAGTCGAGTATCATGCCATAGTTATCATCTTCATTTCGGATAAAATTGCACAAATTGAGTATAGCTGTCTAATAATTATGGCAATTTTCTTCTTCTTCGAAACAGGTTGCAAAATCACAGATAGCTTCACTGGTAGCAGATGTTCTCTCTAATACAGCAGTTGCGGAAAATAAGGTAGTTTTTTTTTTTTTGGCCGAAAAAAGATACTGTCCCATGTTACCTTTCTACAGAAAGAGAATTTGGCTTTGTGGGAAAAAGAGAGTAATTTACTTCAGTAATTTGTGTACAAGCTAAAGAATAGAAATGAGTAGTTTTAGACTTGGCCATAGGTTGCTTCTTTACTTTCATGGATTCTTTCCCTGAAGTTCTGAACTTCTCAAACATTATAACAAACACACCTTTCAGTAGATTAAACTAAGCAACATTGCACTTTAAGTCCCGCATGATTCGACCCTCAACACTTTTGATTCCACACTTTAAGTCCCAAAAGACTGTTACAGCTTTGTACTTTTGGTCCCAAATTTGATGTAAAAGAGGTGACAGGACCAGAAATGCAGACATATTAAAAAGTTGGGACCAAAAGTGTAATTTTATAACTGTGAGACCAAAAGTGCTGAGGATCTAGTCCTGTGGATTTAATGATGCAATTTTCTCATTATATTATTAAATTGGTCCACAAGTGTAGAAATAAATTAGTAACTTTTAAAGTCAAGGTGCATAATGATTTGGCACTTTTCTTCTGTCATTTCTGTGCTTTCTTAGTACGACTCTCCAAAATCAGCAATGCTGATATTATTTTGCCATTTAATCTCTCGTTTCTGTCAATATATAGGTTGTCGAGGTCTTTACGGATCCATCAGCTCCCTCCAAGCCTTTTAATGAACTTTTTAGGTAATGAAAGTCAGTCCCATTTACTTGGGCACAAGTGAAGAAAAGATCGATAATTCTCTTAATGTGTTTAATTGATTCTCACAGTGCCATTCCAGAAGACGGAAGAAGAAAGGCATATGCGGAAGCCATTGCAAAAACAAAAGCTGAAGAAGAAGCTATAAAAGCATCCGAACAAGCTCGAGAAGCAGCAGAAGCAGCAAAGAAGCTTGGTGAAGAAGTAAAAAGGCTGGAACAAGTAGAAGCTCGTGCGGCCAATCTTGCTGCAGAAGCTCAAAAGAAAGCAGAAGCTGCAGGTGCTTCGGTTGAAAGCCTTTTGGATAAAGCTAAAGGCGTAACTTCAGGTATAACATGGGAAAATCTGAGCTCACAGCTTAAATCAGCTGTTGAAAAGCTCGACGAGGAGCCAAAAGTGCGTATTGCTACTGTCCGTGGACAGGCCAAGGCTCGGTCTTTACCTTCCATTAAGGCTGTAGTGAAAAATCCCATGACCTCTAAATCAAGGGATGTTCCAAAACCGAAAGGTAAAGAGACAGGTGATGCCAAGAAAGAAACGAGGAACGTTTTTGGTGGATTGTTTAAGCAGGAAACTATCTATATGGATGATGATTAGAGGCATAAAGGGTACGAGTATATGTGTACAATATTTGAGATTGTATTTTTTCCAGAAAATATGACATGCTATGCTATGGATGGTTCAATGCCCCTACTTTCTGTCTGTAGATGGTATCTAATTTCATTGAAATTGTATCTCTTGGTTCAACATTTTATTTAAAGTCTTAATTAGCTACTGTAACAAAACATGTTCAGGTAAATGGTACATAGTAAACAATATAGTATATCTTTATATATCAGGGGCATGCATGCTGCACATACACAACCACCTTGTGTTTTATATAAAATTTCTAAATCTAAAAAATCAATCTTGTAGGTAATCTGTAAGATCAAGAACCAAAAGAATGGGCCCTCAATCTCATTTCTACTAAAATCATATATTGTTGAACTTTAATTATTTTGTAGACTAGCTACTTAAATGTAACAAAGTGTTCTATTGTTAAGTTTTTGCATATTCTCCATGAAATGTAACAGTTACATCTCAAAATTAACTGCACCATTATGAAACTCTCATTGATAGCACTAACTCTCTCTCTCTTTTAATTGCATTGCATGCACAATTCAATTCATCTACATTTATATTTGGGCAAAGGAGAGGAAAAATTTTAATTAGTAAAGAAAGCAAAAAACAGAAAATGAGGAGGCATCATCTCCTCTTTGTTGTTGGCTTGATCATTTCTTTGACCTTGGACATAGCAATAGGAAACGAAAAACTAGTGAATAACCTTTGCGAGGAAGCAACACAAGATGATAATGATCTAACGGCGGAAGAGTGCAAAAAGAAGCTTCTAGCAATCCCGGAAGACGAACGGGGTGACCCGCACAATCTTGGGGCAAGTACGTTAAAAATGTTATTCAGAGGTGTTTACGAAGCGTGGGAATACGTACAACAACTACTGAGAGAGGGGAAGCTAGACCAACATCAGCAAAACTTATTGAGCAGTAGATGTTTGGACAATTACAGAGGAGCAATTGATGATATGAAAATAGCACTTGGGCAGTTTAGGGACAAGAGTTATAACAGGGTGGATGTAAGAATTGCGGATGCTGTTGAACAAGCTACCAAATGTGAAGAAAGTTTTGAACAGGAAAACTTAAAGTCTCCCTTGGCAGATAGGTTTAGGGAGATAAGAAAGCTATCGGAAATAGCAATAGATCTTGAAATTATACTTGGAGACTAATACTAATCTATTTGTATGGTTTCCTTTTTTAGGAAATTATTAAAAAACCACAAAAAACTGCAGATGTCTGTCTGAGCCCGGGTTCGAACCGGGGACCTCTAGTGTGTGAGACTAGCGTGATAACCGACTACACCACCCAGACAATTTCATTATATGTTGGTACCCTTCAGAATTACTATTATATTATTTGTTAATTTAATTTTTAACCTAAATCTATTTTGTTCGTTATAAAGACTAGTTTCTAGGAAGAAAATCCTTAGTTTAAAACAAAAGCTAGCAGCATAACAATAATATAAATATAATTAATCATCTTCGAGTCCTTTGGGTCGGATGATCATATCTCATTCTCACCAACATCCCACAATCTTGTACTGTATATCCTTTCAGGAAAGAATTTTAATTTCAGCTACTTTCATTGTGTTGTATATATATTTGCATCATTTTATGGAAGATTAAAAAAAATCTCAGAGTGCAAATTGACTCTCAAGGGTCAAATTAATTACTTTGTTATCCATTTCTCTTCTATATTATAAATAAATCTCCAGTTTTCCGAACTCATCAGGTGATTCTCCAAGCATTGATGAGGTTGACCGAGAACCGGGCTATTTACAGAATTTTAACCACTACACGTGATATATTATGGTATAATAAGTTATTTATTAATCAAGGTTTGGATATGAATTGATTTTAATCAAGCTTTATCAAGTACAAAAATAATCGATTCAGCTCGTCCCAAACCATATCGCCACTTCTCTTTTCTCTTCCCCTCGTTGCAGCTCGTATCTTCTTCTTCTATTCCTGCATTTGATATACCAATTTCGTGATGAAATCTTTGACATTTCTCTTTAATTAGATTTTCAACGAGTTTTGTGTAAAAGCAATCTAATTTAGACGGACTGGAATGGGGTCTGCAGCATAAGCAAGGGTTATGATCAGGCGCAGTGGGGACAGAATTGTCATTTGGAATTTTGTTGGCTCTTATATGCAGAACCAAACACTTTAATTAACTAATACATTGGCTGATAAATCATGACAAACTGAATCAATCAGGTCACTATTTTGTAGGCCTATTCATTTAATGTGGCCTTATCCGGTTTAGCATACCAGAACAAAGATGACATGGCTAGGGGCGATAGCCCAACCTTTGCAGGGGTAAAAGAGGCAAGTAAGCAAGAAATAAAACACCCTGCTACATATACAAATACTGATTACTGACCATTCAGCAGAAAAAGAAAAAAAAATGTAATTGCATACAAGTGAAACATACATTTTGATGATTCGTCAGAAACGTGTTCCAGAGGAGATAACTCCATGAAACCATCAACAATCTACAATTACAACGCAATTTATAATAAAACAAGTGTATTTACACAAGTCAAATTACAAATGCGTTGCTCAAAAATAAAAATGTAAAAAAAATAAAAAAAAGGGACATTTTAGGCCAGTTGAGCATAATAGCCTCCAAATTAGTCTTTGGAATTTCCACCTCTGGACACTATACTTGATACGATGTCTAATTCGTTCATGTCTCCATATACTACAAGGTTAAGAAGCCAGTGCGGTACACAAAAGACGGGGAATCCTGTAGACAAATAATCAAAAAACTGTATCTTCAATAGCATAATATATAAAAAGCTCGCATAATAAATTTTTGTGAAACTATCAGTCAATACAATATAGGCTATATAGCTATTTCACAATTCTAATACAACCGCCTCTATCCAAAATAAATTCTAGAAGCAGCCAGTGTTCCTACAGTTCAAGACATTAAATATCCAAAGTCGAATGGGAGATTCAACGGATATTTGTAGCTTATGCTCGTCGCATGAGAGAAAGGATATTTGTTGCTTATTCACAAAAGGAGCAATATAATTTCAGATTTTGTACATATTACAAACATTTTTATGTAATGTAAGTTTTGTGGATGAGTACTCAAAAATGAATTTTATTAAATAGCAGAATATATTAAATGATCGAAATAGAACACACTAAAAAACCATCTCATGAATCCTATTTCTATAACATGCACCCCTTTTTTTTGGAAATCTACTACATGGACCATTTTAGTTAAGAATATCTCCTAGTATGAAAGTTTAAACAGATTTTGAATCTGAAACAGCTGAGCAGTGACTAATTTTTCCACCCTTCCAAGTACCACAACTCATCAGATTATGGTAAAGCAAAATAGCATGAATACATCTGAGATAAAGCAGAACAATACATTTTGGTTGGATGTATTTGAAATTCTCCTTAATATCCACGCGAAACATGTGAGGTATGATATGGATACATTTTGGTTACCACAAAAATCAGTTTGGATCTGATGTGTCTCAGATTTTGGCCGAAGGGAACAGGACAAGCATCCTTTGGTTACATTCAGGCCCAAAAATTCCAGCGTGACAGGGGTCTCGTTCGTGGCCCTACAGGGGATAAATCGGGAGGACACTCCTATTGAAGGTGCAGAGATCCCCTTCCCACCCTCACTTTCCCAAGCTGCTGCAGAAATTTCTTCTCTCATTATTTTCCCTCATGTCTCTCTCTTCTCTCTCTATATATAAAAATAAAATAGATTGATAGTAGATCTGCTTCGCAGTTTCGAATTCTGATAGCGTGTTTTATAGATTATCCTTGATAGTCGTGTGAAAGATTATTCTATATAATTGCAATATATTTTGGTGGTTGGATTATTGAGAATGTGAAATATTATTTAAATAAAAGTTAGTGGTTTGAAAATTTCCAATATGTACTTTGGATGTTGGGATTTTGAGAAGAAGGGTAGGAGGATAATTGCTGTGAAACATATTGCACTAGTTAATGATTGAGATTATGACTGAAACTAAATTGATCTAACATAAATGGTTCATTAAATGATAAAGTAATATGTTTGTGTTTGGGTAATGATTTACATATATTCAATTTTACACATATTTTATTTATCTATAAAGAGATAGCTCATCTATATATATGTAATCTATTTTTTATATATACACATATATCATGTATGTACAGATTACTTTATTTTATACACACATTATAATTATTAAAGTAGGTGTGAGAAGAGAGTTTCTGCTGCAGCATGACTGAGGGAAGAGGGTGATGGATCCCTCTCTGCGGCTCTGGCAGGAGTGTCCACTCAGTTCTTGCCCATGTGAGCCTTCTCTTAAGAACATGAGCACATGCCTAATAAAGAACATGAGCACATGCCTTTGGGGCAAAATGATTTTGAGTGGGCAAATAGACTTATGCCTCGACACTTCACGGTCTATTACTAGTTATACTAAATAAAACGATTCCTCAAAGCTTCACAGTCAAAGAAGAAATACGCTCAGAATCATTAAAGAGTAGAGAAACTATATGGTTCAGAAGGTAAAAATAATGAATCAATGTGTGCATTCAAGTGGTATATAAGGTTCTTTCCTAAATAATCAATGACTGCTGTACAACAAAGTAACATCTCTCTCAGCGTATTCTACCTCTAAATGATGAATATCAGTATTCCTATCAAATTTCTAGGTATCAATCTAAAATTCATCAAAGGCTTGATATATTCCAGAAGGAAAATCAAACAAGTCACAAACAATACAATGGCAGAAAGAAGTAGCGATGTCATATGAAAAGATCTTCAAAGTACAAACTGCTTGAAATAATGTTTGATGTCTTTCAGATCCAAACTGTTCCAAATTTAAAGACACAAAATAAAACTAACCTGGGCATTCGTGGAGTACCGAACAAAGGGTATTAAAACTTGCTTCACAAGAACCGCTTTCTATCAGTTGGTTTCAGGATCTGGAAGGAGCACATCAAACTCTCATCAACACTCATCATAGAACCGGCATTATCAAATTCACCACAATAGTTGGGAGCAGAAAATATTGTGACCAGCTGCCGATCGGCAAAAAATTCATATCCATCTTCTACGACCTGCTCGAGAAAGTATTAAATTCAGACAGCAGAAGTAACAAATAAGGAACTAACAAACTAAGAGAAAAAAAATACCTGATGAGCACGACAAACAAGGTCCATGTCATGTTGCATTAAGAATTCAGCCACCTTATCTGGACCAAATGTGTAAGAGACTCCCCTATCATTCATCCCCCAACCTCTAATTTCTCTACTAGGGTCAGACCAAAGTAAATCACAAAGCAATCCGGAGTCCGGAATATCAGTTGGACGTGGTAAATTTCTTATTTGATCCAAGTTTGTGAGATCAGGAGAAAGACCCCCATGCATGCAGAGTATTTTATCGTCGATAAGAGCTGCCACAGGAAGGCAGTTAAAACAATCAGTGAAGACTTTCCATAGTCTGACATTGAACCGGCGTTTACATTCATCATAGAATCCATATATCCTATTAATAGAAGCACATTCATGATTTCCTCTCAAGAGAAAGAAATTCTCAGGATATTTGATTTTGTAGGCAAGGAGAAGGCATATTGTCTCTAAACTCTGTTTGCCACGATCCACATAGTCTCCTAAGAACAAATAATTGGCATCAGGTGGAAATCCCCCGTATTCGAAAAGCCTTAAAAGATCGCCATATTGCCCATGGATGTCACCTGGAATCCACCAAAAGTAATAGCTAAATCACATTTTTCTCAGGTTAAACTAGAAGAAAATAAGATAATTCAACCCTGTAATAAGAAATCATTTTTAATTATAATTTTTGCATATTAAACTAGAAAAATAGGGGAGCATAAAGTCACACAAGGGGTTTGGATTTTTCCTACAGATGAAAAAAAAAATACTGGATAACATGCTTTTCAGATTATTATTAAGGTCTTTGACTTGGCGCTCTTCAATCCATAACTTATTTCTCTCACAACATGCATTACAACTGGAGATACTAAGTCCACTACCAAGCAGAGTGATTACTTATACTCTATCTGTTGCATCGATCACAAAGGCAGACATACGGGGAAAATTATGGAACCATGAGTAGATATTTCTTCCGCATCCAGCAGTAGTTCAATTGACATGTAAAGTCCGCATCCGGCAATAGTCCAATTGCCAATGTAAAAGAAATAACCCCAACTGGGATAATATATAATATGAGTTGGCAACCTTAGCCTGCAATACTGCATAGGTGTTAATCATATATAGGAAGTGCATTGAATGATTAAACATGTGAAAATCAAAATGAGAAATTCTCAACAAGCCATGGTTTAGGTGTTAAAAGACAAGGGAATGGCTGGGTTTTGTTTCGCTTGGGAGGAAACAACTACTTTTTGCGCACCAACCAGAAAAACCAGGGCAAACATGTTTTACAAGTTTTCTAAATATTTCCCTCTGAAGTACGAGATATCTGAAACCCAAGGAGATATAACGAATAATTCTAATGATCCAACAGAAACTTTTGGTTAACATACTAAACCCGAGCGTAGCTCCACGCCTACACCACTGTCTATACTATACAATTCAAATCGGGAGGGCAACAAATCTTGGGATGCACGTGGATTTAAAGCCAAAAAGTTTGGAAAAGAGGAGAAGCTAATAGTTATCACCCTTTTATAGGAAAATGAATCAGAAAGATCAATTCAAATATATAGCATGGGTTAGTAACTAAGCTACCATTGTAAATATGTAATTCCAAAGTCATGCAGCTCAGAAAATACACTCATGTCCACATGAAACCAGATATGGATCCATCCTCCCAACATCAGAGTTCAAAATTTACGCTACATAAACCACATGGAATCAAATCTACCATTCAGCTCACACAATCAATCAACTAACCTTGCACTAACCAAATTAAAACAGAACATAAATCATTTATGTTGTCAGTATCATATTACAACCATGTCACACATCTTGAGACACTTTAAAACATAAAAGTAAGAAATATTTTAACAATTAAAACCACAAATCCCCATTCAAAAGAAAGAAAAAATCCCAGCTTCCATTCATCAACTAAACATAAAAGTCCAATTCCATAACCCACAGATACCGTATAAGAAAACTGTCAAAATAATTAAAATATGAATACATACATACAAGCACAGGTAACTACAAATTCGCGAGCAAAAAACAGGAAGAAACATATGCGTATAAATCAAAATTAAATAACAAAACATAAATAATATAAGAAAAATGAATACCGCAGATCTTAATAGGAGCTTCGAGCTCGAGGAGATTAGGTTGAGAGAGAAAGATTTCACGCGACGACGTACAAAGAGCACGGATCTCATTCTCAGAGAGCTGCACCTGCCGTACAGTGCGCGCATTGCGGAACTCCAATAACCGATTGATGATGTCATCCAACACCGCAGGTTCTATACCCTGCCCATTAGCCGCCGCCGCCATATCTCTCTCTCTCTCTCTCTCTCTCTCTCTCTCTCTAACTCGAAAGGTTCAAATTCAAGCACGAGTAGAAAACAAACCCTAGATTTCCCAAAAATACAAAAATGAATAAAAAGAAATTCTTCAGGAGGGTTTCAATTTTAAATTATATGCTGTTGTTGTCGGAAACGAGAAAGTATATAGTAATTAATGAACGGATTAATACGGATATTAATTTTTTTTTTTTTTTTTTATCAATTTAAGGGAGGAATTAAATTTAAAAATCTATAAAAAGTAAATAATCGGGGAGAGAGAGAGAGAGAGGTTGTGTGGGGGCTGCAACACCGATGAGGCGGAGAGAGCTATAGATTTAATACTCTTTTATATGAATTGATGATGGGAATAATTATTTTAATACTAATAAACAATAATAATTGAACTAAAGTCGATAAATCCGTTGCCACTCGTGTGGTTCACTACTATGAAGATTTATGGAGTGGGTAGTACTGGACCCCTTTTCGCCTTCTTTCATGTTGGACTGAGTCTTTCTAAATTCTATTATCCTCTTGTATTCAATATATTTGTAATTTGACTCGTTGAATTCAGGCACTATTTGGAAATCCATTCAAATTTATATTTTGATTCCAATGTTTGATTTGGGATTTAGAATATCATTCACCATTCAAAATCTTGTTAGAACCGTGACACATTGAAATATTGAATTATAAAGAAACAATTGTTATTCGTGGGTTTTAAAAAGATATGTGTTAGGATCTACTCCTATATCAAATGTTGATATTTACCAAAAAAATTAAATGAAAAGTTTGGGTCCTATTTGAATAGGTTTTGTTTGTCAGAAAATAATTTTGTTGGTTTCAATAAAACATTAGAAAATACATTTGAATTGGATTTAACTGTTGGATTATGTAGTCCTAAAATTAAAAAAAATTGAGATGTTATTTGGGTCGAATTTGGATGTTGAGTATTAAATTAAGAATAATAAAATTATTTTGAAATTTGATGAAACTCATTTTATTCAGAGTATATATTATATTTGCATTGTAATTATATTGGTTCGACTACATGACATTTGAGCTAAAATTTTCCTAAACATAAAAACTAGGTGTAATATCATCCAATTGTTGTATTAGATCTCAATCTCGCACAATGAATACACGAAATAAATTCTCCCACTTTAGACTACTACCACTAGGGGTGGACACGAGATGGACTTGGACAAAAGACATGGTTATAATAAATTTTGGGACTAGAACTTTCAGTTCTAAACCAATCTCAAAATAATTCGTGTATCCAAATTATTGCGGGACGGAATTGCATATGCCCGAAAAAATTAATTGTTTGTCAGTTTTCATAATATCTGGAAATCATGAGTACAATAATTTTTGCAAAAATCAGTTCGCTTAGTATATGCAAAAATCAATTCGATTACTATATACATAAATTGATACAGTTTCATCGAAATGGTAAATTAAGAATTAGATTGTCATTTATTAGTTACTAAGGCCATCTCCAGCCGAAGCAGACAATAGCCCCCTCATGCTTGCCTGCATGTCTACCTGCTTGATTGCCTGTCTGCCTTACCTAGTTTGTCATCTACAACCGAACCAACAATCCAAAATATTTAATTCATTTTCAAACTTTCCCCACTCTCACTTAACAATAACAATAACAATAATAATAATAATAATAACAATAATAGTAATATTATTATTATTATCGGCAATAATAATAATAATAAACACAATTAATGAAAAACAACAACAATTATTATTAATGAAAAACATAATTATATTTTTAAATTAAGTTGCAATAATAATAAGTTTTGTTAAGCCATAGTTATATAACAATAATTTATTTATTTAAAACAGTCGTAGTTTATCAAAATACACCCAATTATTTTACAAACACACATAAATATTTTAATTTATTTAAAAATAAGTGACCAATTACATAAAATTGACTATTTTTTAAATTTACACAAAATTTTTGAGGATTTTTACACACACATATACATGTTTTATTTTATTTTTTAAAAGTGACCAATTAAATTTTTTATACACATTTTAAATTGTTTTTTAAATTAAAAATTAAAAAATATAGGGTGGCGCCAAAATGGCGGCCATCCATTGGCCTGGGCATTGCTTGCCCGGAGGCAGACACAATTGTGTGTCTGCCTGCCTAGATGCCCCCTCGGTTGCCCTCATGTCTGCTTGTCCTCCGAAAAAATTTCATCTCCAGCCGACAATCCCCCTCATACATGTCTCCCCCTTTCGTCTGGAGATGGTCTAAACGACTATTTTTTATCCATTTGCACATAATGTGGGCAAATATCCGATGATTTATAGCAACATCAATTAAACCAAGTATGATATGGGTTGGACTGACTGATGGGACTTGGGGTCAAGATGGATTGGAATAGAAAAAAGCTAGATGAGTTCTGATATCTGAGTCAGGCGAGTTAAATTTCAAACTCGTCCCATAATTTTTTTCTTTTTTTGAGAAAAGCGTCCCATAATTTTTACCCAAAATACTCATTACCTACGGATAATTTTTGTAAAACGGGACGGGACATGTTCAGATTACCCGAATCCGATCCCCCACCCCCTCTAAAGTCTACCACCAGGTTCACCACATACTCCGCCCAATTTGTCCGATTTTCCTTGTTCTTTTGTTCAAATGCCGCATTCCTTTTTTTTTTTTTTTCTACCATATTATTTTCTGAATAATAAAAAAGTGAAGGTGGAAAGAATACACGACTCCTGCCTGAACCGTTTATTCTATTGTTATTCCTCTAATTCGTTTAAACGGTTCTTTCCTCTTCCCTTTCAGAAAAAAAAGTATGCATTTTTTGGTGATTGATTAATCTTGTGATTTGTATGTAACTTCAATTCAAAACCTATATAAAAACCCTAACCTTCTCATTAATGAAAATCTCTCCTTCTTCAGTTGATTTTCCATTTTCTTGACCATCATTTCCGCAGCCATTTAATGAAAAAATCGGGTCAAATAATTTTCTCTATTTAATTCCCATGATCTGATTATATAAATCATCTCTTTCTCAAATCTGAATCAGGTATATATAATTTAATATCTTCTCATAAATGGGAAATATCTTTCTTTCTTCGAAATTGAATTATAAAATGCTTCTTCATTCTACCTTGCAAATCCATGTTTAAATGTTCTTAATTTGACTTTCATTGATTAACAGGTTTATTGGGCTCTTCTGAATTGTCATTGAGAATTTGATTAATATTTCGACCATTATTGAGGTAAGATTCAGAATAATTAAAGCTATGTCATCTGCTTTTTTTTTTTTTTTTTTTTGCTTTAATTTATTAAAAAAACTCAAAGCCATTTGTTGGCAAAAGGATGAATGATTCTGACATTGGATTTTTTTATAATGAGACGAGCAGATCTGGAAAAACGTTTTGCTTTAGAAGAATATTTTTATTACTGGAAGACTAGAAGTCATCAAGGCTTATATTTTAAGAAATCAAATGGCAGCAAAAAGTGCCAATTAGTTTGGCTATATAAAAATTACTACAAATGTTCAAGTTTGTTTTTGGAATGCAATTTGGAATATAAGAGTGGTTTTATCCTTGTTTGGATACACTTTGGCTCTTGTTTTTCAAGGTTTCCGAGAGAGTTAAAAACATTGAAACTTGACTTGGATAAAGAAGTAAAAAGATGAAATTTAAGATTTTGGGGAAACATGTTGGCCCAATTGTGATTGGTGGATTTGAAAATGTGTTTTCAGTGTTCAGTCTTTAATTTTTTGTAGTTTTTTAATATAGTCTTTTAAAGCTAAAAAATGTGAAAATGTATCAGAATGTGATTCTATTGATAGAATTCTTTTGGCAAATAGCTTGATATATCCATGAATCCTTTATGCAGATGGGCCAGGAAAACTTGGACTCAACTGAACTACATCAGATAGAGACAGATTCTCCAAAAGCCTTAGAAGAAAACCCGAGCAATTTTCCAAAAAAGCTGCAGTTTTCTTGCAGCCCCACTTGTTCATTCTCTAATCAAGAATTCAATATATCAGATGCAGCCGAGCGGTCAAAAACAACTTATAAACTCTTAGGTCTCATATTCTTTTACACAATAGTCATGGTAATCGAAATTGTCGGTGGTTTAAGAGCCAACAGCCTTGCAATTCTTACAGATGCAGCTCATTTGCTCTCTGATATAGCCGGATTCTTCATTTCCCTTTTCACCGTATGGGTTTCAGGTTGGAAAGCAACACCACAACAATCATTTGGATTCAATCGGTTTGAAGTAATAGGAGCCCTTTTATCTGTTCAGCTCATATGGCTCGTTTCCGGAACTTTGATCTATGAAGCCATTGATAGACTTGTTACCAAAAGTTCAAAAGTCAACGGTAAACTTATGTTTGGAATTGCCGCCTTTGGTTTTGTGGTTAACTTTATCCTCGTTCTATGGCTCGGTCATAATCATTCTCATCATGATCATCCTCATCATGGTCATTCTCATCATGTTCATACTCATCACGATCATAAAAGTGAAGAATTGTGCGTAGAACACGGAGATGAAGAAGAAAACACGAAGCTTGTGGCAAATTCTCATGGGAAGAGGATCGAAATGTTAAATATTAACATTCAAGGGGCTTATTTGCATCTTATGACTGATCTAATCCAGTCCATTGGTGTAATGGTTGCTGGATCGATCATATGGATGAAACCAGATTGGTTAATTGTTGATCTGATTTGCACGCTTATGTTCTCGACTCTTGCTCTGTGTACAACGTTACCTATGTTGAAGAGTATATTTTCTATATTAATGGAGAGGGCACCAAGTGATATCGAGATTGCTCGTATTGAAAATGATTTGAAACTTTTTGGAGGAGTTCGTGATGTTCATGATCTTCATGTTTGGGCTATTACAGTTGGGAAAAATGTATTGGCTTGTCATGTTGTGATTGAACCTGAAGTTAATTCGAATGAAATTTTGCATAAGATTAGGGAACATTGTGAACAAAAAATTGGAATTCATCATGTAACTGTGCAGATTGAACAAGAATTATGATAATTGGTGCTTCTTGAGATGTTTTCTTCTTTGAATTATATGTTCATTTCTTGTAGAACACACGAAAAAAAAAAAAAAAAAAGTAGCTGTAGCAAGGTTCCCTTGTCATATACCTAAGTATTGCACAAGTTTGATCATCACATCTTTAAAAGCCTTGTTTAAAAGGGACCATTTATAGAACATTTAATCGAGGAGGTCAAAAAATGAGGTTGCAATACTTTAGAGTTTTTATGTTCGAATCTCATCTAGGTTGCGTGATATTTCATAATTATACACGGATATGCAGATACCTTGTTTAAAAGGGACCATTTATAGAACATTTAATCGAGGAGGTCAAAAAATGAGGTTGCAATACTTTAGAGTTATTATGTTCGAATCTCACCTAGGTTGCGTGATATTTCATAATTATACACGGATATTCAGATATTTGTATGATACGTATTAGACAAGTATTTCCAAAAATAAAAATAAAAATGAAAAAGATACCGTATCTAATACACTTGATGGCATGGGACACATCCATGATATTTAATGACATAAATTTCTACAAATAATTTCTAGATTATGTATATTATCAAAGTGATATTTGTGAATTCACTAGAAGAAAAAAAGAAGCGATCTTCATGAAATCTATTAAAATGTCAAAGATTTTGGATATGGTGTTAGTACAATATCTTTACTTGAACACTTAAATGAGATGGAAAAAACATTGTTCATTTCAAAATGGAGTAAAAGGTAAACCAAAATTGTATTCATAATTTTTATTTACATTCTCAAAACCAATATTTTTTTTTTAAATATACACACATATATCTAAGCCGTATTGTATTGATGTATTTTATAAAAAGTTTTGAAAGTCCGTATCGCCACGTACATATTGTATCCATTCGCTGTATCCGCAACCGTGCAACATAGAATCTCACCAAATATTTGTCTAAAACTAGTGTTAATTTGATATTCTTTGAGTCGATAAATTGATATTCGTAATTTCACTAAAAAAAATCACAAGCATTTTTAATGCAAAATAAAAAATTTGGTACTATCAAATTGCTCGTCTAGAATTGTTATTGACCCAACAATTAGCTATAGTATTAGGCAACCGTTTTATGTACCAAACTAGAATTTGGACTCAAAAGTCCGAACTAATCGAGAAATTAATTTACTCATTTCATATAACAAAATATCAAACTCAAAACATATTTATATTCAATTAGACTAAGTTCTAATAAACAAGCTAATAAAATTATAGATAACCGAAAAGAATTTGAATTTGATTCATGTTGAACTCCACAAATTTCATTGAAACAACTAATCAAAATAAAACAAAAATTCAGTTTAGCGATAAAACATAGTAAGGCTTCCACGATGACCTGTAATCATGTCGGATTGAAAATTGGACTTAAAATTAATTTATGCATTGAGTCTTGATATTTCTATCGAAAACATCAATCTTTTGTAACAAAAAAAAAAAAGAAAATCAATCTTTTTTATGGATCCAACTTTTATGGCGGTTCAATTAAGAGGAAACTATAGACTTTTATACTCAAGAGTATTTCTTTTTCAACTTTTCTTTTTTCTTTTCTATATAATCACCTCGTATTGGTAAAATTGCAGAAAATGTCCAAAACTAATCAGTAATTTTGAATTTTCATCCCAAATTATATCACTTAATCAATTTAGTCCCGTAATTTTATATTCTTTTGGAATATCATCCCACTTGCCACATGACTGCTTACGTATCAAGACATGATAAATTTTAGCATGAACAATTATACAAGATTGCAGAATTCGTCCCAAAATAATTATAAATTTTAGTTTTTTGTCCCAAACTATATTAATTCGCCAAATTTCATCTCACAATTTGTCATTTGACATAAATTTAGTCCATTATAAAATTTCTAGTTTAATGGAAATGACGATTCATCTTTTACTTTTTTAAGAGACTTGATATTCATAATGTTCAATTTACCTCCTATAATTTGAAAAGAAGCAATTTAAAGTAAATTGAATATTATGAATAACACATGAAAATAGGTTGCCATTAACTGTTTTTAAGAAAAAAATAGTATTGATTTTTGAAATTCATGTACGCTTTTGAGAAAAAAATCATATCTCAGTTCATTAGGGAAAATTTGTGCATTTTTTTTGTATTAATAAATAATAAATATTTATAATTAGTTTGGAACAAAAATTTTTCCCCATGTCATTTCAATTACGGGATGGAAGTCGGCTTGTTGATATAGTTTGAAACGAAAAATCAAAATTTATAATTAGTTTGTGATGAATTCTGCAATCTTATATAATTGTTTATGCTAAATTTGCCATGTCATGACATGTAATCATCCATGTCGCAAGTGAAACGATATTCCAAGAAAATATAAATTGCTGGACTAATTTGATTAAGTGATACAGATTGAGACGAAAATCTAAAATCACTAATTAATTCGAGATATTTTTTACAATCTTGCCCTCGTATTTATGATTTACTTTATTCTTCTTGTTATTAAAATTCAGGCTTAAAATTCACAAGGCCCAAAAGACGAAGCCCACAGGTAAATTATAACTCGCACGAAAGAAGAAAAAAGTGTTCGATAGGCGATTTATCGGAACGTAAAATGAAGAAGGAAGAGACGGTGAAGTTAATAAGCGCGGAGGGATTCGAATTCGTCATCGACAAAAAAGCCGCCATGGTTTCTCAGACAATCCGCAACATGCTCACTTCTCCAGGTTCTTCACCTTTTGTTAATTTAATAGAAGTTACGATAAAAATAATAATGAAGAAATCATGTATTTGTGAATATTTAGCGGAAACTGACTTTTCTTTTTGTGTTTGTTTGAGAAATTAGAATAAGCAAATGGTGAATATTGAGCTATACATATGTCACTATATAGTAATTTTAATTAAGGCTCTAATAATTCAACTTAGGGCTTTTTAGTAAGATTTTAGATTTAATTAGGGTTGATATGGTGAAATAGTGAATTCTGAAATTTTGCAAATTTTTAAGGAAAAATATAATGTGACCGGCATTTGAGTGAGTTAGGCATATATGCCATTTTAGGGGATGGCTTATTTCTCCATTGTATTTTTGTATTTCGTATTTTTAGGCAGTTTTGCGGAAACGGAGCATGGAGAGGTGACATTTCCGGAGATAAGCACTACCATTTTGGAGAAGATTTGTCAGTACTTCTATTGGTCTCTTCAATATGCTAGGTTTATTCCTCTTCTATTAACATTCATATAGTATTATCTATATTGTAAGGATATGCAAGTCTTTCTGGTTGCCAGGAAGTCTTAATACTTTGCTTTGAGTGATTTCTTGATGTATGAGATGAAAGGGAAATCATATATGAGTTAAACTTGTGCAAGAAGTGTCTTGAGTCAATCTATCTGGTACTGTTAAGTGGAATGTAATATCAGTGATTGCATTGTGTATTCATAACAGTTAAATGTGAAAGTTTTTGATAATTAGGCTTTTTTCTTAATGGGTAGGGGATATCATGGACTATTCTCCACGGATTTATACTAATCAGAATAAGGTGATGTTTGCAAAAACTTAAAATAAGTAGTTTTCAGCTTTTAGAATAAAATAAGCATTTAAGTAGTGTTTGCGAATTAAAATTCTACTTCTATTTCTCTTAACCAAAGTCAAAAAGTATAAATTAAGCTGAAGCTGATGAGGAGGTGCTTTTAGCTTTTAGTTTGACATTTTGGGAGAAAAAAGTGGACAAAAGTGATTTTTTTGCAAACATTCAGAAGTGCTTTTTTTGGACTTCTTGGCATAATTTGCAAACACCACATACTTTTACTTCTCTACTACTTTTAGCTTTTTTTTAGATTCTAATAATTTACTACAATCACAATTTTTTGCAAACACCATCTAAGTGGATGTCTCCTTTGGGCTTTTATGCGACTGACAAATTTCTTGACGTTGAGGCTAAAATGTACCTTTTATCAGTTTTCCATTAGAACTGTGATAGTATATGTTAAATGGGAGCACTTGCTAGGCTAGCAAGAAATACATGCTCGATTTTTTAGTGTGTTAAAGGATTTGTCAGATATAAGAAATGGCTAGTGATATTTCCAGAGCAACAATAATTGCTGCTAGAGTTGTCATATACCTATTATACCCTTTAAACCCTTTTGATCAAGGTGAATTTTTTTATTCTTTAATTGATGTAATTAAGTGCAGAGTAACTTCTCGTTCAATCGTTCCTATATTACTAAGAAAAATCAAGAAACATATATTAATAGGAAAAAGACGTAGCCTTTAGCTTGTCGTTTAACTTTTTTCAGTTCTGATGTGTGTGTGTGTGTGTGTGTGTGTGTCTGAGGGATGGGAGGGGGGAGGGGGGAGCAAGCAGCATGTTATAAATGCTTGGGAACTCATCAATCAATGCATTGATGAGATACTACTTATGGAAATTAGACAATCAGTCCATTAATATAGAAAAACTTTAAAAAGCATTTTTAAATAAGGGCTCTTTTGGAAATGTATGGAATTTGTTCTGACATCAACAAATTCTGCCCTGCCCTGAATATATCGCCAGCCATAAGAAATGGACATGTTCATGAGTCGGTAAAAATAGTCCCATTAAAGTTAAACTGATAAAAGAGCAAATTGGAGATGTTAGGAGTTTGGACACTTTTAGTATGGATGTTAGATGCACCTGCTGGGAAGTGTGAGAGAACGGGTCTTAATGATTGAACCAGTTAGGAAATCTGGCAGAGTTCGACCTAATATTCAAGAAATGGGTGACTTAAAAAGTTTGAAACTTGCAATTTTGATTTTGAGAATTTTCGGGCATGAATTTTAGTTGAGGACCCATATAGAAGAACATAGATTTGTATGGATTCAGCTTCATAAAATTTTCATGAACTATTAAAGATTTGCAATTGTATAATTATTGAGCTCTGGGAATATGGTTTTTATTATGACATTTTTATTTATGTTATTGGAATTATCGTGATTTTTCTGCATTAAGACATTGATGGGGACAAATTGTGGTTTGCATGGTAGATTAAAAAGTTTGGCTTCCAAAGACTCAGACATATGCTTCCTGTTGTGTGATAGCCTTTTAACTATTATAGGAAGGATGGAAAATGTATGGGATGGGGTTTGATGAAGCACTAATTAATTTTTAGGTGATTTAAAAATACTTTACTATAGATCATGAATTGTTAGCACGGGACTTGAATAATATGGAATATATGATATATAAATGGTGATCTCACTGTCATCTTGTGTAGATTGACCTTAAGAAACAATATATAAATTGTCACTGCTAAACTCCTTCAATGTTGATCTGAAGTTGCCATATGCAAATTACCCTTTTTTTAATTCTTGTTTATCATATGTTTGTCTTCACTCACAAGAGTTGTTTTCACGTGCAAAGTTAATATTGTTTGCATCAATATGAAATTTTAAACACCCTTGAATTCAGCAGGCTATACCCTTTCCTCTTCTCTTAGGTTATAATTTCATGTATGTTTTCATTTTGTAGTGGCAAGGAAACTGAGTTCCACATTGAACCTGAACTGACTTTGGAACTTATGATGGCGGCAAATTATTTGCACACGTGATGCAGCACCCTTTTCAATTTGTTGGTTTATGGTCTTCTTTTAGTCAATTCAGTTGCATATGATAGGTATTGGTAAGCGACTGTTAAGTTAATACTGAATAATGTATATTTATAGGATGTTTTAATTTTCTAATGGTAGATTGAACATACTTATGACTAGAACAAGTGATTGCATTATTTCTATTTAAAGTTTACTTGAATCTTTGGATTTCATGCTTTTAAGTTATTATTTTTCTTCAGTTATGTATTACAACTATTCTTATTGCATTTCAGAATGAATCTTCAGCTGAATAATTTGCCCTCTTGATCGAGTGTTATTCTTCTATGCTGGATATTTATGTCCCAGTTGAGTGCTTGAGTATCAAAAAGTTAACTGGTAATTACCTCTTTGATGGGGGTGGGGCAATAACCGAGTGCTCGCATTTTCTGGACGAGTATTAGGTGATGTTTGCAAAAACTTTAAATAAGTACTTTTCAGCTTTTAAGGTATAAAAAATCATTTAGCTGGTGTTTGCATGTGGGACTTTTACTTTTACTTCTCTTAAAAAAAAGCTAAAAGGACATGAAAAGCTTAAGCAAGTAAAGACATGCTTTTGGCTTCTTGTGGCAAACATGTAATCATTTTTTTGACTTTTTGACATATTTTGCAAACACTAGACTTTTACTTTTCTACAATTTTTGGTTTTTTTTTTTAGGTTCTAAAATTTAAGTAGAATCATAATCTTTTGCAAACACCACCTCAATACGTATTGCAAACTTTTGTCTCTCGCTAGGAGAATGGCCCGATCCAATCCAACCCAACATATATTAGAACCCAGCCTTCTTCCTTTTAGTAATTTGTTTGTATTTGGACTGAGTTAAGATTTGTGTAATTCAAACAAGCGTTTTTGGTAGGTTAATTATGGGTCAAGGACCTCAAGGTAAGTTTAATATTCAACGCTCTACCTGATTTGAATACTATCACATCTTTCACGACTCGACTCGAGTAAACCTAACCTAATTTTTGTAAAAAAAAAAAAATTGTTTATTTTCAAAACATAATGAGAACTTAGTTCTTAATGAATTTCAAATGTAAAATTAGTATAGTGGAAGAGACTAGTCAACTTAAGGTTGCAAATTCAATTTCGAATTCATGTTGGGAGAGGTTCTCACTTTATGTGTTTGACGCACCTCGAAATGAATCAAATTTTGAAAATTTTTTTTGGGTAAAAGTTGTGTCGAAATGCGTGTATTTATTTGTTTCTTACAAGTCAGATCGTTAAGTTTAAACAAGTTTTATCTATCTAAAAGAGAGTATTTAGAACAAGTGTTTTCTTAAAGTTATGATGATTTATGGTTTCTTAGGATCTACTACTTGAACAAAATATATGTCGTTAAATATAAAAATAAATTAAATAATACATTGCGGTCAGTCGTGGATGACAAGAGGAGCAGAAGGGGCAATGCCCCCACAAAAGAACATATGTGTATTTCCTTAAACCAACTTGACGGGATATTAGATGATATACGATGTGTTATGTATGTGTGCATTATCTTAAAAACAAATGTACAATGTGAGATTTCTAAAAATGAAAAACAAAACAAAATTGAATACATGTCATTTCAACAATACATTTGCACGTTGAATACCATGTAACATCTAAGTGACTTAGTTTCCTACATTGGCTAGGTAGCTGGATCCAAAAAAAGATGTTGATCTTGAAGTATATAATATAGTACATTATATACTAAAATGTACTAGCACCATTGCTATTTTCCATTCTCTGCAACGAAAAAGAATAGGCTTTCCATAAGATGCATAAGTTAAGTACATTATTTTAACCGAAGAAATAGAATTAAGTACTATATATGTTCTATAATTCTTGGAGTGAAAGCTATGGAATCACTTTCAGAGTTTCGGTCTTTTTTTTTTGGGTACTAATTTCAGTAAGTTTTTGGTTTCAAGGCGAGATAAAGAAAGAAGAAAGAAAAAGTAATTCAGTAAGTTTTTGATTTCAAGGCGAGATAAAAAAAGAAGAAAGAAAAAGTAATGCAATGACAAAAAGTATACATCGCCGTTGCCGGGGATCGAACCCGGGTCACCCGCGTGACAGGCGGGAATACTTACCACTCTACTACAACGACTTTATGCTTGTGATTCTCTAGTATCAAATTCTAACGTAAAGTAAAACTCGATCAGACTTAATGAAAGTCTTGTTTGGAGAACTATGGATAAATTTTGGTTACAAATATACCAAATCGCATGCCAAGATCAAAACTAATTAACATTCAATTAATGGGAAAGATTTTATGAATATAATAAAGAACCAATTTTTTTTTGATTATTGTTTAAATTATTTATACATAGGAGGTAATGTTCCAATACTACATAGGCGTATTTCTTTATTTTCTTTGAAATTATTATTATTAATTTATTTAGGCAAAATAAATTTTTTTTTATACGAACACTAAATTAAATTAAGTATACTGTACAGGATTACTACATACCAGTAAGTACAAATAATTTGTACCCCGTTATGCCAATTCAATCAACCATACATATCTAATAAATAATTATGTGTTCTCTTTTTAATATAATAATCCCTGAATAGACGAGAGTCGTAAATGATTGATTGCTCATAATTTGGAATCAAAATCTCTTCTGCCCAGATTCTAGTAAAAAACTTTCCGACCCGTAAAAGCAGTCCAGAAATCAATATGGATTTTGAGTCTCACGGGAAGAAACCTTTACTTTATGCTGATTTATTCAAATCCCACAAAAAGATGTGCTCGAAACAAAGCAAGATATCAATAGCAATATCATGTCAGCTGACTCGGAATTAATATTGAGCTCGAGTACTTCAAACCACTCATCGTTCTTTGGCTCGTCTTCATCGGGCGGTTTTAGCACACCTACTTTTGGTTCCGAGTTGGGGTCATCCGAAAGTGAAGATGGGGAAGAATTTATCGCCCAATTGACTCAACAGATGGCCGAGTGCATGTTTCAAGAAGAAGAAGAAGAAATGCGTGAAAAAGATCTAAACTCGATTCCTAACTCTGTCTTTCATGAGGATTTTGAGGTAATTATAACCTAACACATGGAATTTAGTAGTGAATTATTGAATGTCCGCATGAGCTAAGAGCTTAAGTTGTTAGAGAGAGGATATTATTAAATATTTATAACTTTACATATTTTTCTTGTAATCCTTGTTGAGAGGAAATTAGGTGATGATTCAACTTTCTTTTGGATATTTGTTTGCAGTCAATTCAGCACAAACAACTTCATAATAAGACAGAGCAATATTACATGCAGAACAGGGGAATTGGCCATGGGAGAAAGGGGCAAAATGGGTTTGGTATGCAGGCCTTCTTTCTTGGTGGATCCGGATCGAGAAATGGGTCTAGTGGGACTGGAGTCTTCATTCCCCGAGTAAATAATGACCCGACTGAGCTAAAGGAGAAACCAGGTAAGTTTTTAATTAGTATAATATATTAATTTTTTATGCTTCATTAGGTAAAGAGATAAAGTTAATACTACAATATACATAAATTTGAGAAACTATTGTCGGTATTTCTATAATAAGATTTTGTGGAACATAAGTGTATATGAGATATTCCATCTCAATCATTAAAAAAAATCAATAACATATTTGAATCATAATTTTTGGTTAAAATGTCCAATGATGATGTGGCATCGGACATTTAAAAAAAATGAACATATCTTAAATTACATATTAATCCTTTAATTAATATATTTAAAAATACTCTTTAATCTCTAATTAATTTCAGATTATTTTTTTAAAAAAAAAACAAAAATCGATGGAATTACACTTTCTAGCTATACCATTTTTTGCTACTTTATACATTTCATACCACAGTTTTCTAAAAGACACATTTTGTACGAAAGTTGGACAACCATTTTTACATTTCATTCGGACAATTTTTGTGAATTTTTCATCATATGATTGGAGAAAAATTGTCATTTCCAATTGAGAGAGATATTTTTTTGATAATAATAAAAAAAAATACATGGTTTTTTTGCTAATAAAAATAATACGATTTTTTTTAGTTGGGGAAGACCTAAGGGGTGTTGTTGAATTTCACTCAATAAGAAGGGTAAATTTATCTTGAAAAAAATAAATTATTTTAACTTAAATTTTATGGGGAGATAACTGCTATCTCATGTGCTCTCCATCCCTGAAAATCTCATTTTAAACTGACTTTGCAAACTAAGTACAACACCATGTTGCATTAAGAGTAGTATGGTTTCTATTACTCGCAAATAATATGTATATATATTGTGTGCGTGTTACCTAGGTAAATTTGGACTAACTAAAGAATATTTAAGTAATAATTTTCTGGGTAATTTACATCAACACATTAGTTAATATCACGAGCGTTAGTAAAACTATTAATTTTTTTTTTTATCTATGCCGCCATGAACAATATCGAATTAAACATAAGGGCATCAAGTAAAATGAAATATTCCAAAAAAGGTCTAAGGAATTTTCACAAACAGCATAAGTTAATTTCTTCTCCTAATATTGACATAAATTAGCCTAATCTTTTTCCGTCTTTCAAAATCCTTGCTACTTTTTTTGTTCGTGACATTTTGACTCTTCAAATTAATTAATCCCTTTTAGATTTATGATGTATTAGTTTTTCTTGGGTTAATGTCCAAAAAACTCCAGGACCTAATTGAAAAACGTTAGATAGTTACAATAGTTGATGATAGTCGAGTATATATATATATATATATATATATATATAATTAGGATAGTTGCAGTATATTAGAATTAGTGTTTTTCGCATATTTTTTGCATTGCTTTAACAATTCATAGAGTTTAATTATTTTATGTGTATTTTACATAATTTGTGCAATTTTTGGTTCATTTTAATTTTTTTGAATTGAAAGAGATAGAGACCCTTGAATTGATTCTATCATGTTAGGTAGTTATTACTTATCAGTCGTGATCATGCTTTGTGGGTTTCGCATCTTTTTCTGAGATTTATCAATTATTTGATGAATTTATCAATCAAATGTCAACAATTCTTATCATTATCATATGTGGACATGTGGTATATTCACCGGCCAATAAACCTCGATTGGAATCTGTAAGTGGGGTTCCACTTCATCGGAATCATTTTATAGAATTTATTATTTCGAGGACAATTAATTAAGGAGAGACACAATTTTCGTGGTCATTTTCACCGTTGCATTTTTTTTGTGAGTTGTAAGGGAGAGTTTTTCTCTTTGGTGAAACGATAGTTATATAATAAATTATAAAATTATTATGAGTATTATAGTGTATAAATACTAAAAAAGGTTTAAAGTACAAAGACAAATAATTAATAAGGCTGGTACTAAACGAGAAAAAATTCCGTGGGAATCAAACTCAAAATCTATTGGATCTTGGGCACCAACTTATCATTTGACTAGGTCTTATCGACGAGACAAACTTGTTAATACTTAGACTGAGACGCTAATTGTTATTTTCGTGAAGTAATTGCTTATTAATTTCATTTTTTCTTATATAGTTCTTGTTATTTTTCTATTTAATTCATAGGTGTTATACATTTTTTTATATTACACATTTTTGTACATAAGTTTTTATATTTTGTGCTTTCAATAGGATGTTCAACGGTTTTGATTCCTACGAGGGTTCTACAGATTCTAGAGCTTCATTTTAACAAACGTTTGGATCCATCAGCCTCAGCCCCATCTTTTATTGATGGACCAGGATATAGATCAGAATCTCCTAACCACAAAGGTAACTTCACTGATATTTTTAATGTCCAAATACCTTACTATTTTTACCATGAATCAATTAATGACACAATTGACTTTTTTATAGTTGAAAAAGTGTCTTATTTGAGTGAATTGCCTATAAGGATCTCTCGAGATTGCAAATAGATTTTATAGGTTAATTTGAGTGTCTTATTCATGTAAAATCATATCTAAAATCTAAAATGATAACTAACTTACAAACTCGTAGATGTTATCTTATATACCCAACACCATTGGTGTTCGTCTTGATTAATAATTTATAACTTAAAAAATTATGTTAAATTCAGTATAAAAGGTGCTAATACTATATTATATTCCTCTTCGTCCTCTTGAAAAATTCTTAAATACAAACTAATTTACAATTTCAAACAATTAATTAAATACACGAAGATCATTTTTATTTTCGGATAATACCTACAAGTTAACCCGTCATTTGCAGATGGATCGACCCGATCAAATGGGCAACAAAACAGACAGTCACAGTTAAAAAACGGGCCGACAAATCATGTGGAGGAGATTCAATTGCCGCAAGAATGGACTTATTGATCGTTTCAACTTTCATCATCAAAAAATTTATTTAGGGCAAAGGAAAATAAAATAATAATTGCTTGCGTCACTAGGAGAATCTCCAATAAATAATTAATGGCTCTTATTTTCTATTTGTCGGTTTATAACATTTAGATGATGAATAAAGAATCAAATAATCAATGCAAGTTCTGCAATTTGTAGGATGATTTGTAAATGATAGGGTTTGGTTTCTCGAGTGTCAGCGTAAGTAAGTGATGTAAGATTTGAAATTTTTGCTTAAAAAAATAATTATTTTTAATATTTTTTAATTCGTGTGTGTCCAATACGACAAATTAAAAAAAAACAAAGGAAGTACAAAACATCATAAATTTGAGATCACAATGAATGATGTGAAGATAATGTGGTGCATTTTTTAATCATAAGGTCTAAAGTAAGAATTTTCATCATTTTCTCAATTTCTCTCTTCTATCTTTTCAAATTTCAAACAGATTTTATGTGTAGTTTTTGAAATAAAGAAAAAAATTCTCTCATGTCATTAGAAAAAAAAAATTGTCAAATTCACTTGCAAAAAGTATTATATAAGATTCTGTTTTAAGCTATTAAATAATATTGAGTTCGTTTTTGTTTGACAATAGTGCATTTTCAATTCTAGCATTCCAATTTAATTTTGTCCCAATTTTTTTCAAGTATTTATATTTTTGGTCTCATCAACTCATTTACGATAAAAAAAAAAAATAATGTTCTACTATCTTAAAATCAGAAATGCAAATTTTAAAAAGAAAGATTAAAGTTAAATTTTATGATGTACGACAACAATTATCTGTTTTCTCGAAAAAAGAAAAAAAGGCAAAGAAAAAGACAACAATTATTAGTTAAGAGGCTTTGATAGCTCAATTTTAATAATGTGTCAGCCCGTAACTTGTGGGGGCCCACACCAAACCATCTTTATGGATCCCTTAATAATCAGGAGCCCAACAATAGAACAGGTAAGGTAGATCTTGGACTTTATGTTTGTGCATTTTAATCAATGCGATGATTAACTATGCAGTCTTTAGATTAAAAGAAACTAGTGTACGTCTTGTGCATTCGCATAATCATAATAACCTCTTTTATTTATATGTTCATGTATAACTAAATTGATTAAAAAAGCATGAAATTTTATTATACGTTTTCTTTAACAACTTTTAATTAATGTCTTCCTAATAAATTTTAATGACGATGTTACAAATTACAAACGATACACTTTTTATGATTGAAATTCATAATATTTTATTTGTATTAATTAATTATTATTATTTTGTTAAGAAAAAATTTCTAGTATAAATAAAATTTTAAATTATCAAACTAAAAGAAAATAAAAGAATAAATGTAATAGTTTTTCTTATTTTAACTTGTCATCTATATATATAAATATAAAAAAAACTATTTTAAGTTTATAAGAATATGATTGCAATTCAAATTCTTCGAGAAAAAAATATTGGATCATTAATCTTCTTAATTAAGAAATTACATAATTATTTTCATTTGAATGATAAATTTCAAATAGTAATATTCTTATTATGAAAATTTAATAACTAAAATTTTAGAATAATTGTTGCACAAGACCCAGTCCACCCGCCCCCCATTATTTTATACTCCTATTATTATAAAATCTTATTTCTTTTTAAATAAAAAATTGATTGGATCGAAGTATTTGGCTTATTTAATTTTGATGGAAATGTGATCGTCAATGAGAATGTAGTCTAATAATAATCATTGACAGAGTTGAAGCTCAAGATCTTTTGGTTTTGTGTTAAACTCACTAATGTGAATTTTTTCTAGTTTAATAGTTATGTTTGATTGCGTTTTATTATTTATAACTCTTTATACTTTATTAAAATAATTTTTAATGTAATGATATTCTTAAAGGATAACTAGAATTTCATGTAATCTCTTCAAACCAAAATCAGGTGTACCCATGTATTGCATGAGTAATTATCTCAAACAAAAATATGGACAAATTTAACATACATATAATTGATTTAGATCCTAATGAATGCACACTTGAACAATCATCATATCAATTCAAAACAATGACAAAATTTAAAGATGAACATTTTTTGCTACAAATTAATGAAGTTCTCTTTTCAGCAATTAGCCATAGGAGTAAAATCATCCCCAGATTTCTTAAAGATCCCACTCCCAAAGAAAAAGAATCCAATAACATGTCCTGCAACAGCAACAATCAGCACACCAACATTGAACGACATCACAGCCAACATCACAACATAGGCCAAAAGGATTCTCGTCCCGTGCAACAATGTCCGAACCAGACCACATGAAACCGATCCACTCCCCTTTCCCCAATTGGACCGGATCCATTTACAATTCGAAAGCCACTCTACCAAGAAAGAAAGTACGAATACAAATATGAGGGCTAGAACGTACATCCCCGTTCGTGTTCCGGGCCAGCCCGAGAAGAGAATCTCGCCGTTCTTGCCCCAAAAGAACGTCATATGCGACATTACGTGTTGTTGCGAAGAGTCGTGCATTTGATTTGTGGGCGGTGACATTCCATCCATTCCAGGCATATGCTCCATTGTTATCTATTTAATTAGTGTAAATACAAAAGTATCAAACTAATTAACAGAAATTAAATTAGAAAGAGACACTCACAGTTTTTGTGGGATTACCTACCCTGTATTGATGATCAATTGAGGGTAATTGCTTAATTACTTTTTTTTTTATGTTTGGAAGAAATGTGAAGAGTGCGTCTGGAGAATGTTATTAATAACACACTATAAATAAACAGCAAAATTGTACTGCTTTGAACATTGGCTTGTACTAGCTACATTTCGATTGATAAGTTCAAATCCCTTACGAAAAAAATTGTGATTAATTAAATCGATTTTTTTTTAATCCTTAATTATATTGATGTCTTGTGCTTATTTTAATTGATCGCACCACGTAGCTGTATTTAACTATTTATTAATAGTGTCTCAACATTAAATATACACACATAAATGATAAATATATTCTTGTACTATATGTTACTTTAATGAGCAAATACTTTTTGTATTTCACAAAGTACAACAAATAGTCTCTATGTTTGTTATTTAGCCTTTGATGAAATATTAACACAAACACAAATGTTATGAAGACAGAATTTCGGAAAAGGGTACAATTAGCTATCAAGAAAATTTGTTTAATAATTTGGCCGGTCATATGAAATGAATAAATTAAAAATCATAATAGAGGGAAAAAAATAATTTTACCATTACAATATTGTAATTTTCGTTCAGGGAGAACACTGTCTAGGTATAGAAGCTTATCCACTATTCTTTAAAATACGGTAGATAATTGTTAACTGAAATAGCATAAGTATATTTATTAAGTATTTTAGAAATTATGAAAAGTTTGTAAAATGCAACTAGAAAGTACAAACGAAAATAAACATGTAAATATGTAATGGCTTTTCGGGAGTCAAAAACATGGAACGAGCATCTGCACATTTGTTACGAGTTAGATAAGGACGAAAATATATTTAATTAATAATGAAAGTGATCAACAATTGATTTTTATTTTTTATTTCGTTGACTTAACTACAATGAAATTAATAATGATATGGAAGAAAAGTTCTTGGAACAGGCGGAATGGCAAGCTTCATGCAGTTCAGAACCAGTTCATGTAAAGGGCCACACGACTCGTGCGTTTTTAGACAGAAGGTTGTCAAAAACATTTTTTATAAGTTATATTTTATAAAATCAAATGAGAGAAATTAAGTTGGGTTGTCAAAAACATTTTTTATAAGTTATATTTTATAAAATCAAATGAGAGAAATTAAGTTGGGTTGTCAAAAACATTTTTTATAAGTTATATTTTATAAAATCAAATGAGAGAAATTAAGTTGGGTTGTCAAAAACATTTTTTATAAGTTATATTTTATAAAATCAAATGAGAGAAATTAAGTTGGGTTGTCAAAAACATTTTTTATAAGTTATATTTTATAAAATCAAATGAGAGAAATTAAGTTGAAATTAAAACGTTCTAGAATGTGTTTGGAATTGTGAAATAAAGAGATATGCCCAAACATTGCAAACAGTTGTCAAGTTTCGATTAATTTATTTTATTATGTGGATATATGGATCCTGAAATTGATATAAGCTTTATTTTAACTATAAAATAATTTTATTCATACTCATCACCTAGATTTCTTATAATAGGGTATGACAAAAACAAATGATTGTATTTATATAACTACGAAAAAAGAGTTCACTTAAAAAGGTAAAGAAGGAAGAAAATTTCAAAAAAACAGTTGGAAGGTTGCGTTGGAAATTGAAAAGAAGAGCTAAAAAAACACCATCAACAATTTCAACTTTTCCTTGAATAAAATTAATACGTATATCTTTTTAATAGTTTTAAATTTCAATGGATTCTTATAGAAATTTGGGTTCAAGTTTGCTGGGCAGGCTGTCAAACACGGCATTTTAGCCCATTTAATAAATTAAATAATGGGCTACAAAAAATATTCACTAACAATTTGAGCCCAAAAGCCCAATACTGAATTTTCTTAAGCGAATACATTTACCCATAGGCTATCGCAGTTCCAAAACGAAAGTACTTAAAAATATATTCCAAATTGTTAAATTAATTTTAACATATATGGATATTATAATAATATATATAGAAGAAAAAATTAGGCACATGCTTGTATACTCCTACAATAAAGCCTTTGTCTATAGGAATATTTCATCCATCATCTATACTACGTCATCTAACATAGATGATCCAAGCCATAAAATATTTCTACCCCTAAGCACAGCGTGACATAAATAGTACTAATCAAACAAATTTACACAACATACAAATAGTGTACATAAATTAAGTGTTGCTGGGTTCACTTTACAATTAAGGCAATAAAGTGTACATTATAACAAGTCAAATTAGACCTCCCTATGTTCTTATTGATTTATTCGTGAGTGTGGTTTTATGGGATTTTTTTTTTTAAAATTTAAATCGGGTTTGACTGAACCCAAAATAAATAAATGACTAGTGTAAAATAATTGCTTTGAGATTGGATAAAACTTATAGGAGAATAACCAATAATAAAATAAATGTAATACATCTTCCTTATGGTTGGATAAGTTCGACCAAGTCAAATATGAACAAGAGGTTTAATATATAGGAACCCCTGACTTGATGGGGATCGGTTTCTATTTCCTCTTGATCTTGTTATGTTTGCCAATGACTACTTGAGAAGGTACAGTGAAGATAATGTTATTTTGCAACATGTCACTACAAAAAAATTAAAGTATTGGCTATTATGTATTTGCTATGGCTAATTAGTCGTTTGTGCAAAATACAAGCACGTCTTAAAGTAGTGGTGAATATGGCTAAAAGATGTGGTAAATACATTCATCGTCCCACAACCCAATCATGAAAACTGTAACGTGGTGGTTAAGTTTTGACAACGCCTTAAAGTTTTCTTCACTGTATTTGAGTGTGGTTGATACTTCTATTTCTTGTTGTGTGTTATATTAACTATGATGTTTTGCCGCTTTCAATTGCAAATTGTAATTTAAAATGTGATTTATTAATAAAAGAGCAAAAGACAAAAATATCTCTTATGCTTTATCTAACTCTAAAAAAACTCCTGTGTTATCTTAACTCCCAAACACCTCCCCACCCCCCTCCCCCCGCTCTTATTTGGTTTTGAATACCACACTCAACCCAAGTAGTATAATACTTAAGATGTGTTCGGGTTTTTTTTTAAATTTATTCATTCTTTTTGAAAAATTAAGTATATACTACTTGGGTCGAGTGTGGTATTTAAAACCAAACACATTGGGGGTTTGAGAGTTGGACAAAGCATATGGGGTGTTTTTGTCTTTCGATGTCAGGGGTAAAATTGCCAGATCAAAAGTAAAATGTGAACAAATACTTGCAATTTTGGCGTTTGAAACACACTTTTTTATACGGTGTATTTTTGACACTTACTTGAGATCACAGAAGAGTTTTTGGATGTTAAAATAACACAAAGAGTTTTTTGAGAATTAGGCAGTGCATAAATAGTATTTTGTCTTTCGCTCTTAATAAAATTACTTACCCTCCAAAAAAGTTATGAGTAAAATAGAGAGTCTTTTTATAAATTAAAATTAAATAGATGGTTTATTGCCAAACAAAAGAAAAGAAAAACTCAAAATCATATAACACCGTTCTTCTTTTCTAAAGGCGACAAAATATGAACCACAAATCAGTAAATTCCTAAATGTGGGGGACGCACCAGATTCAACGTATCCTTACATTCTATTTCTTCCAAGATATTTGTTTTCTTTATAGAGATGTATGGAGACAGTACAATTTAGCTTATAATAGAAAACCACAAACAAACAAACAAGTGTTCATCACAGGTTGTAGTAGGACGAAGATTTAAAGTATACCGAATTCTGAAGAAACAAAAAGGAGTAAAAAAAGAGGAACACTGTTGTCTAGACTAGACCTGATCAAACCTATATCGCACTTGATTTATGATTAATCATTTTCTCAAAAATTATATTCAATATTAAAATAAAAGTGTTGCATAAATAAAATTTTCCTCTTCATTTTAAAATATACATGTCTCTAAAAACAAATAAACAAACCCTACTTTTATTTGATACAATGAAATTTTTCCCTATTACATATCTCAGATAACAATCATTTATCTAGAATTCAACTATAATCATACTTTAACATAAAAAGACATATTTATGACGCTGTTTTTTTTTTCATAATCTCCAGAAAAACCCTACTAATCTCTAAACTTATGCATATTACTTATTTCAATTTAAAAAACTTAAACATTTATCATTATGAAATTCAATAAATTTACTTAAACTTCAATTCATTTATGAAACTACTTTTAAGAAAAGTGAGAAAAAAATTGACGCTAGCTATTTTTTTCCACTAGAGTTTAATTTTTTTCAAGACGCGTCAAACTTATTATTAAGTATGTATTTATTTGCCCTAGCTAAATGAAATGATTTATCACTAAATAACTTCAACAAATTCCTCAAAAGTCAAAACTGTGGAAGAGATTTTGTCCTTGTTGTAAAGTTGAGGTTTCTCTACTATAAAGATCTTGAGGTTGAATCTCGTTACAAACATAATTTCATTTTGTTTTGGTTTTAGGTTGAATATTCTAGATATTTAGGAATAATATTATAACTTTCTTTAATTTTGAAAATTATTGATATTTAGGAATTAAATTTATTTTATAAAGTAATAATGTATCCACGATTTTGTTAGAAAAAATTAAAAATCCTCCGCAACAAGCATACGTAAGTACGAAATTAAGTAAAATATATTTTTTGCAATTGATCTAACAATATTATTATAATATAAAAGCTCATGACCATTTAATAATAGTTTAATGAAAATTAATTCTTTAACTTATTGAACAGAAGAGTTCCAAAAAAAAAAAAAGGGTACCCGGGGGCATGACAATCAACAACAATTCATCGCCGGTAGATCAGTACTCTTCCCATCAACCGGCGTCGTTTTATGAAAAGCCCTACTCCCAAAGAAGAAAAACCCGATACTGTGCCCCGCAATAGCAACGAGAAAAACGCCGGCGTTAAAAGACATAACGGCAAGCATTACGATGTAAGCCAATCCAATCCTCACGGCGTACATTAGCGTCTGCAGCAGCCCAACCGACGTCGACCGGTGGTGAGAAGAGGCGGGGTCGCGGAGGACGTTGCAGTTGGAAAGCCATTCGACGAATAGAGCGAGGAAAAAGACTAACGCCAGAGCTAAAATGTACATTCCAAGGTGATCATGCCCCGGCCATCCATCAAACAGGATCTCTGCGTTTTTGCCCCAGAAGAAAGTCATGTGCATCATCATGTGGTGGTGGTTGTGCGTCATGTTCGACGGCGGTGCCGCCATGCCGGACATGTGCCCACCGCCGTCCATGATAATTTGTTAGGTGAAATTGGAATTGAGTACTACTACTTGTGTATATATATATATTGAGCGGTGTGATATGAATGAAGTTTGGGTAGATGTGAAGGGGCGGGTGAGGTTAGGTTGTGAATTGTGATCATTTAATTGGGGATATAATGATCGTACAGTGCAGTAAATTTTGGGTAGTACAATAAATATTGTTGGATTATAATTCATGTACTATGCTATGAGCAACAAATTCGGGAAATTGACGAGTGATTTTGGTTGAGATTTAGTTGGAGCATATATTTTTGAAATAAATGATACTAATATTATACATTACTTATTCATGAGTACTTTAGTAAATAATTAATCTTGGCTAGCGATATTGCTAGAGCAAGTTTTTAAAAATTTCAATCTTATCCTTAATGGTCAAACATATTAATTACATAGCCAATTATTATTGAAAAGGTTCTCTTTCTTCATTAATATGTATGTATATTTATTTCATTTTCAATACTTACCATTATCATCATACAATTATGGAATTCATTTTCTTCTACCTTTTTATTTATAATCTTTTCCGTGAACTAAGTGAATGAGTAAAAAAAAAGTTATGAACACTTATGCTATTTTTCAATTATATATTTGCCAAATTGCCATTTATCAAAAAACAATTATGCCAATTTGTCTTTATATCCATTAGTTTTTCATGTGTAACAAATTATTTTGCATTTGTGGTATGAGATAAAGATTCGGATCATGGATCAAATTTCATTTCAAGTTATGTTTAGGTCAGCAAAATATTTAAAAAAAATTGATTTTTTTCCGTAAACTTTAAGAAAATACGAAATTAAGAAAAATATGATAATCAAAAGACAAACAAAAAATTTTGAAATTACACCCTATTTTTCATTTTCATTGATTCAAAAACGAAAACATTTCAATGTTTTCAATGGATACGATGAAATTTTAATCCATGATTTCAATATGACGAAGATTCCAAGATCGTATGTGGGATTTCTGTCAATTATGTTTTAATTGCATATAAATGAAATAATATGGAAAAAGAATAATAAAAATAAATATATTAGAGATTTTTTTTTTCTAAATTCTGCTTTTTATTTTTTTATAATTAAAGTTTGATTAATATTGCGAGATCTAAGTAATGGATTCAATCACTACAAATACGATATAACTAATTATATCACAATTGCTCATTTTCGACTACAAAGGCTTTAAATACCCCAAAAAAAAAAGATTAACATATTTTCTTGATTACAGCTAGAGTCTATTTTCACATAATTTAGATTAGTAAAAGTTAAAAAAAAAATTGTAATTAAGTAAAAAAAAAAATTGTAATTAAGTAAAAAAAAATAGAAGAATAAGTTTCTTAGTTAAAAATACACAAGGTAGCAAGGTAGGTATTCAAAACAGTAAATAAAGAAAGAGGTGTATTTATGAAGAAAGAGAGCAACATATTTTCTTAATTAATGACTATGCAATAAATATGTTTTGAACATGAAGGATATATTAGGAAGTTCATTAAAATTGCTCTGGCAGCAACATTTATTGCTCTGGCAATATCACTAGCCATGGTTAAACTAGAGTTATCAATTGAGTAGGCTCTATTGACAGCCCCATGACTCGATGGAATGAAATTTAACTAGCTTGATCTTAGGGCATCTTCAATATTTAAGGGCATCTCCTATGATTAGAGGGGAGGGAAAAATTGAATTTAGGGGAATAAAAATGATGAACTAAAATGATTTCAGAGGTTGTCAATGTAATTTTCCCTTGATGTACTACATCCATCGCCTGGAGGTGTGAGGCAAGCACACATCGATCCAGCATTTGCTGAGCCGGCCCAGCAGCAGGTGGCCGACAAGTGTCGACCACATGTGGTCCCCCCCTCCCCTTTTTTTCTTTTTTTATTTAATATATAAACCTTTTTTAAAAAAAAAATCCTTTAAAGTATCTTATTAATGAAATGTAGCTCATATAATTTCAGTTTTAGTTAATTTGTGTCTTATTTTTAAAAAGTTAATTTTAGTTTAAAAAATATAACTCTTATTTAATAAACTCAATTTTAATTTAATAAAAATCTTTTCATATTTAAAAAAATACTTAAATTTAATTTTTCATATTTAAATTAAAACTAAAATTAACTTTTTCAAAATAATACACAAATTAAATAATACTTAAATATTTAATTTTTCATATTGCTCTGGCAATATCACTAGCCATGGTTAAACTAGAGTTATCAATTTGTGTATTATTTTGAAAAAGTTAATTTTAGTTTTAAAATTGTTGCTCGTATTTAATAAACACAAATTTAATTTGCTTTTATTTAATAAAAAATATTTTTATTAAAAAAAATCTTTAAATTTTGATATTAAGTGAGAGTGGGAATAATGAATATTAAAATTAATTGGAATGAGAAGATTGATTCACTTAGTTCTTTTTTTTTCATTCTTCTTTCAATTAGTTCTTTTTATTTTGTTTTTATTATTAATTATATTTTTATTTAACTCTAATTAATAAATATTTTTTTCCTGACTTTAATTAATAAATACATTTTTCTTTAACTTTAATTAATTAATAAATGTAGGATTACACTTGAGATAATTATAATTAAGATGATTTTGAAGTTCGATTTTAATGTCAGTGTAAAGTTAATTTAGAAGTATTCTTAATTTTTTTGCTCATTATGTATTATTGTTTAATTTCTATTATTATTATTATTATTATTAAGTGAGAGTAGGGAAAATGAGAATTTGAATTAAATGAAATTGATAGATTGAGTCATTTGAGATTACTTATAAAAAAGAAAGGGAAAATTGAATTTTGAATATGAAGGAAAGCTGAAGTTAGGCTGAGGAGTCACTGAAGATAGCCTAAGGAGAGGGGAAGAAGACAAGAGAGGAAAAAATTGAGTGTTCTTGTCCATTGATGAGGGGTGTAGGTGAGAGAGGTGAATTCCCACCTCTTGAAGGGGTAAAATTAATTGAAAAAAATGAAGTATATAATTATTATTTTTACGAGTTTGAGAAAGAAATCTGACAAGGGCTGCAACGATAATGCATTGGTTTGTGTTGTTCTCTTACATGAAATAGATAAATTTTCTCGAAAGTTGAACCACTGGAATCTGTATCACAAAAGTGATTTAATGACATGGAATTCAGTTAGCTTTACAAGTGTAGTTGATGAGAGATACTGTTATCCCTGGCCTGTACACACATGGAATTTTTAATTCAAATCTAATCGATACTCTTAGATAACATAACATTTTAATTATTTATACTACATATGCTTTTTATTAATTGGAAAACTTCTATAAAGTTAATCAAAATACGTGTTAATAAACATTTTTTTTTTTTTGTGATTGCTTATATTAAAAAACAACTACAAACTATTGACTAGGGGTTAGCCCCGTTGCAAAAAACAGAAATAGATAGTGAATATGTATCGAGAAAGCAAAAATTAAAATTGAATTTATCCCATTTGAACAGATTTATGAATGATATGTTGCATGTGTTATTAAATGGAATTAATCATTATCTACATTTCTAATGGGATATCACCGAAATGACTTTTTCTATATAATTATCGATGTGAAAACATAGAGCTAGGGGGTGATCTTTGAACAAAAAAATAATGGATCGCAGGGTCGTCCTAAATAAATTGGCTTATTTGAAAAATGCCTTATTTTTGGAAGATATATCTCGTGTCTGGTACTGCATAGTTCCATTATGCAAGAACTCTTAATCATTATCATGAAGTTCATCCTCTTCATCATAAATGATCCGCTTGCACCGAAATTACTTGGACAAATAGGGAAATCTCAATACATTGAGCCATTTCAATGTTTTGTTTTTTATGTACGATATCTTGTTTAGGTTATACACTTATCAATTAATTATAAAAAATTATACATAAGTTTTTCCGGAAAAATTAACTTAAACCTACCCAATATAACTCACAACATGAAATACCATATGAGTCGAATTTGAGCCAAATTTAAGAGCCGAATTAAAACCCATAACCATCAAGTCCTATGATATTTGAATTTTAGCCACTCCAAATGATGCAGTTTAGATCACAATCAATTATAATAAATGCACTATTAACTTCCACGTAAATGAATCAACAAGCAATCCAAACAATATTAATATGATCGGAAGTGATCAGTAACAATCCAATAAAACTCCGCAAGATTAATAACTATCAAATCCACAATCAATCCCAAAATTACAATAATCCAACCAAAAACTGAATACAATCAATTAAACAATGGGTTCAACTGCACAGGAGCTCCAATTGAACTCGGATGCAATTATACTAAGCTGAGATCCTCATATTTACCTGAAATGGGGATGGGCAGCTCAGTTAATGGATTGAAATCAATGGAACAGAGATTTGAGGAAGAAGGATGATACTTACGGCATCAATTTTCATGCTCTTTCCATTTGCAGTTGTGTGCTATTTATGTGGGTACAAAAGTGATGTGTCAACCCTTTTCCAGCTCAGCTTAGTGACTCCAGTTCCATCCAATTATCCGTTCCCGTGTGTATGCTGATGTGTAAAGTTCAGACTTACAAAAACGTGTTTGCTTATTTATAAAATTGTTGTTTAACTCTGCTCCAGCAAAAATGCAATTTCCCCCCTTGTTTAAAATGGAATTGCACTCCTTATTTCCAGCAGCTAAGAAGAGGGATTATTTACTAAGGTTACATGCATATTTGCATGTAACATTACCCTCCCCTTTTAAATATTCCTTGACCTCAAGGAATAAAGGTAGGGAACCTTTGACGTAGTTGTTGGAAATCCTCCCAAGAATTGTCCTCATCAGGTGTATTCAACCACTTCACCAACACTTGAGTTCCAGCCTGACCATTCTTTTTATATAGTCTTCTAGCAATGATTTTTTCAGGTTCCAACAGAACATAGCCATGTTCAGAAGGGTAGCTAGGGAGTATAGGAGAGACCACCTGATCACCCACCTTCTTTTTCAATTGAGAAATATGAAATACATTGTGGATCTTGGCACTGTTAGGGAGAGCCAATTTATAAGCAACAGCACCTACTCTCTGAATAACTTGGAAGGGACCAAAAAACTTTGGACTGAGCTTGTTGTAAGGGGAAGTACGGAGTGTAACTTGTCTATAAGGTTGGAGCTTAACAAACACCCAATCTCCCTCTTTGAACACCTTATCCATCCTCTTTTTATCAGCCATTGATTTCATTCTGTTTTGAGCTCTTGTGAGATGATTCTTTAAGAGCCTTATAGTAGCCTCTCTAGCTGCTAGACTTCTGTCCACACTATCAACATGAGAAGTGAGGGGTTGATACAGTAAGTGTGTGGGTGGAGGCTGACCATACACAACTTCAAAGGGGGTATGTTTAGTTGAAGAATGATGATTGGTGTTGTACCACCATTCTGCAAGTGATAAGAAAGATAACCAAGACTTGGGCCTATCCCCAGTCATGCATCTAAGATAAGTTTCAAGGCATCTATTGACAACTTCTGTTTGTCCATCCGTTTGAGGGTGATAAGCTGAAGAATGCAGCAATTCAGTACCTTGTAATTTAAAAAATTCCTTCCAGAAAGCACTCATGAATATGACATCTCTGTCACTGATAATGGACTTAGGCATCCCATGGAGTTTGAATACATTGTCAACAAAAGCTTGAGCAACTATAGGTGCTGTATATGGGTGAGATAGAGGAATAAAGTGTGCATATTTACTTAATCTATCAACCACAACAAAGATCACTTCTTTACCATTAATCTTTGGTAATCCTTCTATGAAGTCCATGGAGATATCCTGCCAAATTTGATCAGGTATGGGTAATGGTTGCAGCAGGCCATAAGGTAATGTATTTAGAGGCTTACACTGTTGACAAACAACACATTCTTGCACATATTTGAAGATAAAATCTTTCATTTTCTTCCAATAAAAATGCCTTTCAATCCTGTGTAAGGTTTTTGCCATACCTGAATGACCCCCTTCAGAGCCATCATGATATAACCTCACAATCTCCTTCTTAAGATCTTCGTCATCTCCAATCATTACCTTCCCTTTCCTTCTAAGCATTCCATTAACCCAAGTGACATCAGGGTGAGCAGAAGGGTGTTTTTGCACTTTCTCTAGTAACTCTTGAATTTTGTTGTCAGTATTCCAGCTTTGTTTGATCCTTTCAATCAATGGGGAAGTGATAGTTGACATAGCAAACAGCTGAGGTTGTTCAGCACAAGCTTGTCTACTCAATGCATCAGCCACTTTGTTTTCCACCCCTTTCTTATAAATGATGCTGTAATCATAGCCCATAAGTTTGATTAACCATTTCTGTTGAGCAGGTGTTGCAATCTTTTGCTCCAATAAATATTTTAAACTTTGGTGATCTGTATGAATCACAAAGTGCTTGCCAATTAAGTAAGGTCTCCACCTTTCAATAGCAGTCACCAAAGCCAGTAGCTCTCTTTCATACACTGGTAGAGCTGTGTGTCTATCACATAGGGCCTTGCTAAAATATGCTATGGGCTTCTTGTTTTGCATAAGAACTGCACCCAAACCCTTTCCAGAAGCATCAACTTCCACTACAAATTCACTTGCAAGATCAGGCAATGCCAGTACAGGTGTTGTAGTCATGGCTATTTGAAGTTCTTTAAAAGCATCATTAGCCTCATCAGTCCAACATAATTTGTCCTTCTTTAATAGTTGAGTTAAAGGTCTAGCTATTGATCCATAGCCCTTTACAAACCGTCTATAATAACCTGTAAGGCCCAAAAATCCTCTCAAATCTTTCACATTCTTTGGAATAGGCCATTCAAGCATAGCTTTGACCTTCTGACTATCAGCAGAAACCCCCTTGTCAGAGATTATAAAACCCAAATATTCAACCTGTTTTTGTGCAAAACTACATTTGCTCTTCTTGACATATAACTTATGTACTCTCAGAATATCAAAAACCATACTCAAATGCATTAAGTGATCATTCCAAGTAGTGCTGTAAACAAGGATATCATCAAAAAAAACAAGGACAAATCTTCTTAGGTGTTGCTGGAATACCTTGTTCATAAGACTCTGAAAAGTTGAAGGTGCATTTGTTAAGCCAAAGGGCATCACCAGGAACTCATAGTGTCCATGGTGTGTCCTAAAGGCAGTCTTCTCAATGTCCTGCTCCCTCATCCTTATTTGGTGGTAGCCTGATCTAAGATCCAACTTAGTGAATAACTTGGATCCATATAACTCATCCAGCAGCTCTTCTATCACTGGAATTGGAAATTTGTCCTTAACAGTGGCTTTGTTAAGCTCTCTGTAATCCACACAGAGTCTCCATGACCCCTCCTTCTTTTTGACAAGCACCACAGGTGAAGAGTATGGACTGTTGCTAGGTTGTGCTACTCCAGAATCTAACAACTCAGCCACAATCTTTTCAATCTCATTCTTTTGAAAGGCAGGGTATCTGTAGGGTCTTACGTTGATAGGAGCAGTCCCTTCTTTCAAAATAATAGCATGATCATGTTCCCTTTTTGGTGGTAGTTCAATAGGTATCTGGAAGATGTCTTCATATTGATCCAGTAAGTGTTGTAGTTCTGGTTGATTACCTTCATCCATTGCAACCTCCATATTCATCAACTGGCTTTCAGTCTCATCATGATTAAGCCAAGTGAGGCTCATCATAGATAACTCAGCAGGTTTGGCAAGTATTTTATCCATGGTGCTCCCCTTGACAAATTTGATAGATGGTTTCTTGCCTCTCAAAGAGACCTTCTGCCCATTAAGCTCAAATTCCATAAACAATTTGCTGAAGTTCCACCTTATATCTCCTAGTGTGACAAGCCACTGTACCCCTAGGACTAGGTCACATCCCCCCACTGGCATGATCAGTACATCAGAGAAGAAAGGACTACCATGCATAGTCCATGAGAATTTTTTACACATAAAGCTGCTATTAACCTTATCTCCATTTGCTACTCCTACTGAAAAAGGTGCAGTTTGAAGCATGTTGCACCCCAACTTCTTAGCTACCCCAAGATCCAAGAAGTTGTGTGTACTTCCAGAATCTATGAGGATATGTATAGTTTTACTGTTGTGTGAGCCAGAAATCCTCATAGTATGGAAGTCATGTGCTCCTGTCATGGCATGCAATGAAATGATAGGTATTTGATCCAGTTCATTGTTATTCAACTCTTCTTCTGGAGTGATTTCATTTCCCATACTTTCTTCATGGTCTGGAGTTTCCTCTAAGTCCATAATATATAACTGCTTCCTATTAGGACACTGGTGACCTATAGTGAACTTCTCATCACACCAGAAACAAAGGCCCTTGGCCCTTTTCTCATTCATTTCAGCTGTTGAAATAGCTCTGGACTGTCTTGCTGGGGTAGGATAAACTTTATTGTAAGAATTTTGTACTGGTCTAGTAGGTGGAACAGGTAAGAGAGGTGGATGTTTGGTTGCCATGATAGGAACAGATTTCCTGTGGGTCTCCATGTTGGTTCTCTCCTGCATCCTAGCTAAACCATATGCCTTTTGGAGAGTTCTTGGTGAGAACATCCTCACAGGATACTCTATCTCTTTCTTGAGGCCAGTTAAGAAGATACTTACAGCATAGGTTTCTGAGATATCCACTTTATTATAGAGCTCATCAAAGTTATCAAGGTAATGTTGAACCGTTCCAGTTTGCTTGAGTTCTTTCAATTCACTCATTGGGTCATCAAATAAAGTTGTTGCAAACCTATTCTGTAAGGCTCCTACATATTCCTCCCAGTACACCACATCTCTCTTCAACTTCATGAATGATTGGTGCCATACCAAAGCTCTTCCTTCCAAATGAACTGCTGCCACTTTCACCTTACTAATATCAGGAGTCTCTTCCAACTCAAAATACAATTCAGCCTTGTATACCCAGTTCCTAAGATCCTCTCCTTCAAATCTTGGGAACTCCATTCTGGAATTATGCCTTTGGGGACCCCTATAGAAATTTTGTCCAGAAGAGTAAGAGTGAGTTTCTCTTTGCTCTTCATCACCCCTAACTTCAGAACCCCTGCCCTTTGAGGTTTGAGTGGTTAATTCAGCCAAAACAGCAATAGATTTCCTTAACTCTAACATATGTTCGTCCATTTTCTTCTCTAGAGCATCATGTTTCATTGTTTGTTCCTCAGTGCTCATTCTTAACCTTTCCAATTCATTTTGCAGTTCCTGAGCTCGTGTATTAGCCATCGTGCAGGAACCTATGGCTCTAGATACCACTGATGCAGTTTAGATCACAATCAATTATAATAAATGCACTATTAACTTCCACGTAAATGAATCAACAAGCAATCCAAACAATATTAATATGATCGGAAGTGATCAGTAACAATCCAATAAAACTCCGCAAGATTAATAACTATCAAATCCACAATCAATCCCAAAATTACAATAATCCAACCAAAAACTGAATACAATCAATTAAACAATGGGTTCAACTGCACAGGAGCTCCAATTGAACTCGGATGCAATTATACTAAGCTGAGATCCTCATATTTACCTGAAATGGGGATGGGCAGCTCAGTTAATGGATTGAAATCAATGGAACAGAGATTTGAGGAAGAAGGATGATACTTACGGCATCAATTTTCATGCTCTTTCCATTTGCAGTTGTGTGCTATTTATGTGGGTACAAAAGTGATGTGTCAACCCTTTTCCAGCTCAGCTTAGTGACTCCAGTTCCATCCAATTATCCGTTCCCGTGTGTATGCTGATGTGTAAAGTTCAGACTTACAAAAACGTGTTTGCTTATTTATAAAATTGTTGTTTAACTCTGCTCCAGCAAAAATGCAATTTCCCCCCTTGTTTAAAATGGAATTGCACTCCTTATTTCCAGCAGCTAAGAAGAGGGATTATTTACTAAGGTTACATGCATATTTGCATGTAACACCAAACCCAACTCATGAAACCCGATTGACAGGTCTACTTCCACTACTACAAGGACAAACATATATACTGGAAAATGGATTCCATTTCCTTTACTCTAAACGCAAATATATTTGAAAACAATTATTTGATCTTACAACCCAATTTCTTGCTACAAATATAATACATTATAGATCATGTGTAATACAGTATTTTGTTTTTTATTTCTGTTTTTTATGCAAACATTTTGCCATAAGAAACTTTCAGGGTTTTTTGCACTTTGCATCCCCGAAATATGAAAAATAGGTACTTTGCACCCTCAAAACTTAGATTTAGCACTTTGCACCCTCGAAATATAAAAAATGTAGCACTTTACACCCTCTTTTATTTTCAAGCAAAAATTCAAGGGCAAAATAGGTAATTCAATAGTATTGGCACTTTACACCCTCAAAACTTGAGAATTTCGCACCTTGTACCCCCAAAATAGAATTAGCACTTAACACCCTCTAATTAAGAACAAATAAGCAATTTCCACCCCCGAAACACAATAAATGGGCAATTTGCACCCCAAAATACAAAATTAACACTTAACACCCTCAATTAAAAAAACTCAAACCCCTCATTTTTTTCGTCAAAGTTGACTATTGGAGTGAAAAAAATCTAAGATAAAATAGGTAATTCATTTTTTTTCCTTAAATTTTGCAAAATACAATGATAAATACTAGAATACTCATTTCTCTCTCCATCTTTCTTTTCAACAATATAACCATAAATAACTAAATAAAGTACAAGTAAACTTCTCGAAGATTCTCGAAGACTCATTGTCTACTTCAAAATATCAAAGACCCATAAATTATTACCTATTTTGCCTTCAATTTTTTTCATCTTAATGGTCATCTTTGCCGGAAAAAAACGAGGGGTTTGAGGTTTTTTTTAAAGTTGAGGGTGTTAAGTGTTAATTTTGTGTTTTGGGGTGCAAAGTGTTCATTTATTGTGTTTCGGGGGTGCAAGTTGTTGATTTGTTCTTAATTAGGGAGTGTTAAGTGCTAATTTTATTTTGGGGGTGCAAATTGCCAAAGATTTACAATAGAATTACCTATTTTGCCCTTGAGTTTTTGCTTGAAAATAAAAGAGGGTACAAAGTGCTGCATTTTTCATATTTCGAGGGTGCAAAGTGCTAAATCTAAATTTTGGAGATGCAAAATGCCTATTTTCCATGTTTTGGGGGTGCAAAGTGCAAAAAACCCAAACTTTCAATAACTTTGAAAGAAATAATATTCGTGGTTTCTTCCTTTACTTTATTAGACGAAGATATGTCCTTCATACTAATGGTCCTGATATAAAATATTTGCATATACTTATTAAATGCATGAAAATAAGAAAGGCATGTCTCTCGCTTATATGCTTGATTCATGTTATATAGGGTAAATTACGAATACCCCTGAGGTAAGGCCTAGTTGCGAAATCTTCCTCATATATTGGGTATTACGAAAATCCTCATTTGATTTGTCACTGTCTTATAATTAATCACTTACCCTGAAAAGTTTCAACTTTGCCCCTAGGGAATTATTTGTAATGTTTGTAATATTTTAAAAAAAATTAAAATTTGAGTGTTAATTGTAATATCTCATAAATTATCAAATTAACAATTATATATTAACTACCAAAGAAATTATCTTTTAAGATATCAAATGTACGTTCATACCATAAGATCATCTCTAATGATTCGGGAATCTCTACCACAATTTAAGTGAAGTGAAGGATGGAGAATGAAGAATCTATTCAAACTATGAAGATAAAAAAAAAATAAAGAAACACCAATATTTGGGAAGAAAATTAGATTTCTTACTTAATCAACCACATTGAAGCTTAATATCAAGGTTTTAGATTTACTTTAATCTCTTTCAATAGACTTTTTTTTAGCCAGTCACCACTACCATATATCATGTCAGCAATACTTTAAAAACTAATCCAAACACATTATATACATTTCTAGAATATCAGAACATCTTTTCACTTTTGTCTTTTCTGAAAATGCTTTTTGAGAACAATCTAAAGGAGCACCAGTTCTTCCAAAAATTAAAATGAAAACTATTTTCACAAGGCAATGATTAATCTTGATTTATGAGTATATGTAGAAATAGGCAAACACACTGGAACAAGAACAACTGAATTTAATTTACCACTTTTCTTACATCGATTCATCGAGCGCAATTGTACTTCAATACAAGATTAAATCCTAGCTACTTCACAAATTAAACACACCCAACAACTATATATAATTAAATTGTGACATGTGCAATAAAAAAACTCCCCATCGCACCATATTCTGGCTCAAGTTATAAACAATTTCTAAAACACAAATAATATATAGAACAGATGCACAAAATCATTTTCCATTTATGAAACCACAAAAGCTAGCAAATTAATGGGGGAAGATCTGATGGCTTATGATACAAAACTACTATCTCCTTTTTATCCAAAATCCCACTCCCGAAAATAAGAAAACCCAAACCATTACCTGCGATGGCTGCAAACAATATTCCGACATTAAAAGACATAATTGACAGCATAACTAGGTAGGACATCGTGATCCGAATAGTATGTAACCCGGTTCGAATCAATCCGGTTCTCACTTTATTCTCCTTGGAATCATCGCTAAAAAATCTTGTGTGTGAAAGCCACTCTACAAGTAGAGACAGAAGAAAAACTATCAACAAATCAATTAAGTATAGACTCAAATCATCTCCTTTGCCTTTGCCGAAGATAAATGTCGACATTCGAAATTCCATTCTTTTACAATATCACTAGAAGATTTTGGACTGGTCGGAATGTTAAGCTATATAATATTTATATATATAGTGAGAAAATTTAATATGAGTTGATTTTCTTTGAATATAATGTAGTGTTTCTTTTTCAATGATTGAATAAAATTTAGTATGAGATTTTAATAATATACTAGCTATAATATTTTCTTGTTCTTTCCGTACGTAGTAAAATAGGAATTCAATGTTACTCCCCAGAATTTTGCAGTACAACATATTGGTTTGTTGTTGTACTACTGAAGTTATGTAGCACATTTGTACGACTTAGAAAATTGTAATAGGTTTAATTATATGCCACTTTGCATAATACTTAATTTTTCTTTTCTTTCTTTTTTTCTGATCCAATGATAAAGTTAGGCATATGTTGATCGCGCTAATTATATAGCCCAAACAAAATAATAGTGTAATATATTGTGAATATATTACTTGATATTTTTAATTTTTTCGACGTGTTAAATTTTATTGTGAAAATAATTATGACAATAAATTCGTTGGAGGAAATTATTTAATTGTATTTATATGAATATGATCTTAATTATAATTATCGTAACAATATATAATATAACAAATGATTTTAAATTAATTTACTAGCCAATCAATCAGGGTGGGGCGGTAATGACTATTTGAACACGATATTAGTGCATGTACATAGGCTACATAGCTAAAATATAAACTATATATATGTATAAAAAATAACTTAGCTTTAATATGACCACTAAATTGATAAAGATAAAGCGGAGCACGCTCTAATTAATGTACTATATGGCTTAGTACCACCCTTAGGTAGTACAACCACGATTTCTGATTTTAATTGGTTTGCTGATGCTTGCTTACTTAGGGCCTTGATTGAGGATATTAAAATCAATTCTGAAATATTAAAATCAAACGTTGAATTACTTTTAGTAATAACAATTAGCATTAATGATGATTATTAGAAACAATTATTTTGAAATCAAATAGAACATAGTGGGGACAAATTGGCCTAATGATTTTACATTTATATATAGTATTATTCAATAAATACACCAAGTTAAAATTAAAGAGAACAAAAATGATTTAAAAGTTACTCAAGAGTCGAGACCTTGAGCCTATTAAAAAGGAACAAAGTTCAAATTTTTAGGTTTTCAATTTGATATCATTACAATTCATTTGAAAAAATTTTGAATTCAGTTTGCGAAATTAGGTCAGATCCTATTCAAATAAATTAAAGTTTGATACATGTATTTATTATCAAAAAGAAATGAAAAATGAAGTCTGATGCAAGTCTCACAAAACCTATATATATAAATCTATTAAACTTCAAATTTATAAAAATTATTAGAACATTTATTAACACCCATCACCTACTTTTATCTTCTTAAACTTCAACATCTAAACTCAATTCAAATCATATCTTAACTTTTTGAAACCATAAAATAGACAAATGTAATATTCCAGTCAAATATTTGCACCATTCTAATATTTTTCGGTTATATATACCATTTTATTTGAAATTTCACCAAATTCTAACAATTATTTGAAACTTACTAATTCAGGAATAATTATAGCTTTATCAACCGCGCGGAAACCATAAAATAGACAAATGTAATATTCCAGTCAAATATTTGCACCATTCTAATATTTTTCGGTTATATATACCATTTTATTTGAAATTTCACCAAATTCTAACAATTATTTGAAACTTACTAATTCAGGAATAATTATAGCTTTATCAACCGCGCGTATTGCTTCTTAAATTTTTTTAAAAGTCAGATAATTGTTCAAATATTTAATGGTCAAACTTAATAGGTCAAGAGTATCAAATATAACATTTCAGAAAATTTGATATTTAATAGTGCATTAGGATTAATGACTGATATTCATAATGTTTAATTTATTTTCCTATGATTTAAAAAAGAGTATTTTACCCCATGTAATCTTATAAAAGTTAACACTGTCTCCCTGATATTTTTATATGTGGCATTTTATCCTATGTGTTATGATAAATTTTAGAAAAACACTTTTCATGTCCACTCTTAATTTCTGCAACTAAGTTATATTCTTCGGTTGAACGAGATAAATTGGTTTTGTAAAATTTTCACAGTGCATAAAATGCTCTGTTATTAATTACATGAGGGCAAATTGAACATTAAACATTTTACCAGGTGTAAATTGGCATTAGCTATATAATGTATAGTAAGATAAACGGAAAAAAGAAATGGATTTCCCAAGAAAGAAACAAAACAATACGTCGGCAGATTCCAGTTGCTTTTCAATGAATCTGGATGCATTTCAGTCCACTTAAACCACCCCTTCAAAATTGATTGCAGAAAAGATTAAAAGAACTGAATTTATACAGCAAAAATAACTAGAAAAAACAGAAAGCAGAGCAGGTAAAATTTCCAAAAATCCCGCATATCATATGTCGAGTGAATCTCCAATCCAAAATGATACCCATTCTATTACATACAGATTACTAGAATCAATTCCAGAAAACTAAAATTATACGAGAGATGGGACCGTAGATTATTACAATAATCCTGCAAATAAGAAGAAAACCGGAACATGGAAAGCCTGCCGTTTTATTCTTGGTATAATGAATTACTGCTTGATGAATGACTATTAATCTTAACTTGAGTGAACTTTCAAATTTGGGATTTTTATTTACAGGAACTGAATGTTGTGAAAGATTAGCGTACTATGGAATGACTTCAAATCTTTTGCTTTATTTCAAGAATCAGTTAAACCAACACAGTGCTGATGCTTCGAGAAACCTGTCCAACTGGTCGGGAACTTGCTCCGTTATGCCTTTGATTGGAGCTTTTGTTGCTGACGCTTATCTTGGAAGATACTGGACTATTGCAAGCTTCTCTATCATTTATGTCTTTGTAAGTTTTTGGAGAATTTTTAGTTGCTACTCCTTTCGTCTCGTTTATCTTGCTCCGTTCACTTTTGGGCGCTGAGTTTTATGTAGGATTTAAAATACTGGAACTTTCTGATAGCTTTACATTTATTTATGCCTTAGTAGTGGACTTGCACGGTCGAAATGGCTTTCCATATCATGTTGCAAGTCTTAATTAAGATATCCAATCTTTGGTTTGGTTCTTACCGATGTTTTGTACTCTTATTAATAGGGAATGACATTGTTGACATTATCAGCATCAGTCCCTGGCCTAAGACCAACATGCTACGAGAAAGACGTTTGCCATGCAACACATATTCAAACTGCAGTCTGCTTCGCGTCTCTCTACATAGTGGCATTTGCAACCGGTGGCATAAAACCATGCATCTCCTCCTACGGAGCAGATCAATTTGATGATGATGACAAGATCGAGAATGTTCAGAAAAGCTCATTCTTCAATTGGTTAACAATCAATGTTGGAGCATTGATTTCCTTTTCGGTATTGGTTTGGATAAAAGTGAACATTGGTTGGGGATTGGGATATGGTATTACTGCTGTAGCCATGGCTATTGCTGTAGCTTTTTTCTTTTCAGGTACCCGATTCTATCGGTATCAGAAACCCGCGGGCAGCCCATTGACATCGATTTTCCAAGTGCTCGTGGCTTCCTTGAGAAAATATTGGGTTGCAGTTCCAATTGACAAAACTCTGTTGTACAATTCTTCAGATACAGAGTCGGAGGCTTTAGTAGGCAGCCGCAGGCTTGGCCACACGAATGAATTTCGGTATTTGCCTAAATGCAAAAACTGCTTTACTTGGTTTTAACATTTAAATGAGGCCAGATTTCAACTCCTCATATTAAACTTCAGGTTCTGTGACAAGGCAGCAGTGGAGATACAATCAGATCATAGCAAAGGCTCAATAGACCCATGGAGACTCTGCACCGTAACTCAAGTCGAGGAGCTAAAATCAATCATACGTTTGATCCCCGTGTGGGCCACATGTATAATCTTCAGCTCAGTATACGCCCAAATGGGAAACCTATTCGTGTTACAAGGCGAGCAAATGAACACTCGATTAGGCAACTCCAACTTCAAAATCCCAGAAGCATCACTAAACATTTTCGACACTCTTAGTGTCATTTTCTGGGTTCCAGTCTATGATCGAATCATCATTCCAGTTACAAGAAAATATACGGGCCACAAGAATGGGTTGACTCAGTTGCAGCGCATTGGTACTGGACTATTCATATCGACTTTTGCTATGATATCAGCTGCAATTTTAGAAATTTCCAGGCTCAAAATTGTTAGAAGGAATAAAAGTTACGATACGAAAGAGGCTCCTATATCTATATTTTGGCAAGTGCCTCAGTATTTCATTATAGGGTGTGCTGAAGTGTTTACAAGTATTGGGCAGTTGGAATTCTTTTACGAGCGAGCTCCAGGTTCAATGAAGAGCTTGTGCACGGCTCTGTCGCCCACAACTGCTGCTCTAGGGAACTATTTGAGCTCGTTTTTGGTGACGATTGTGTCAGATATTAGTACTAGGAATGGGGACCCGGGATGGATACCGGATAATTTGAACTATGGCCATCTTCATTACTTTTTCTGGCTATTGGCAGTAATGAGTGTGTTGAATTTGTTAGCTTTTATGTTGCTGGCAAAATGAACTTAAGATTGGTGGATTGTTCAAATTTGTATATTTACACCTAGTGTTACTATCCATTATTGTTAATAGAAATTTATATGGTGATTATCTATAAATAAAAGTGAAGTGAATTCCTGTATAAAGTAATATTCTACTGTAATTTGATGGTGAACTTCAATTCTCTTTGATTACGAAAATGGAAAATCGTGTAAATTCTCAATAGTCAGTTCAAATCAAGCTCTTTTCATGTCTTCTCTATTTGAGAAGAAAACAAATAAATCTGTTCGAGTTTGACTTTTGTTTGGATCAATCAAAGCTCATTTAAGCTTGTTTCTTCTTGCAATCAAAACCAAGTTAGATTCATTTACACCGATTTTCTCTTTTGCTCAGCTCTGCTTTACTACTCTTCTCTTGTTCTTTTTTTTGCTTTTTCTTTTTCTTTTTCCTCAAAACTTCTAATAGTCATCATATATATCTAAGAAACTCAAAAATTGAAATAATACAGTTTCTCATTTCCAAAATCAGAAAATCTCAATTAACTCCACTTATTTCACCAAATTCCTACATTTCTGTTCTCATTCAAACTAATTTGTATTATTCATTCTCACTCCAAAACTAATTTAAAACATGTGATCCAAAATACATTCAAATTGGTCTACTGCTTCAGTAGCTCCAACAAAAAAAATGATCTGACTGTATATGTTTCGAATTGTAATTACCTTACCAAGGCCAGCATAATTCACACTGGAGGTCGACGGGAACTAATTAGCTGTCCTATAAGATTGTTAACCTGTAAAAAAATCATAAATAAATAAATAACACTTTGTCATATATTATTGAAAAAGCTCATAAAACCACATCCTGAAAACAGTAATATATATATATATATATATATATATATATATATATATACACGTCATAGATGTCGTGTTATCCTTATTCAAGTTGCAGCTTTCTTCTCTTTAAACTATTTCATGAAAATCAAATGGAAAAAGAAAAAAAAACTAAGAAGAACCCCCAAGCATAGCTTTCTACTCCCCAGTTAATCTTGTGTAAACGAAAAAATAGTACCAACTAATTCGGCTCAGATGTGTAATTTAATAAATCATGTTTCTCTTTTACCGTAGTTCTGGGATATTTAATAATGGCCTCAGTGGAACAAGAGTCGAAAGAAACTGAGTTTGAAAGTCTACCTGCCAATATTTCGAAACACAGCGATCAATGCAGCTAGTTTCACCAATATATAGCTCAGCCTCCTTGTATCTTTGCAAAGAAAAAGGAAAAGTCACATCCATGATTTTTCAAACAATTAATAGACAAATGATGTTTAGATTAAAAAACAACACTATGAAATGTTATAGAAAGAAAGGTATCAAATGTACCTTTTCTCTACGCACTTGTTGAAACATGTATTTGTAAGCCTGAATCATTAAGAAACACGTAGTGGGAGATTACATTTTGTAGAAGACGATGTTTATTCAGAGAATAAAAGGAAAAACTGAGGGCAAATCCACCTCATAATAGATTAACAATGTAACAGTGAGGGTATCTATGCAAAACATAACTAGTTTTTGGAAAAGCTGGACACACAAAAAGGTGTAGGTGTCAGATGATATATCATTAAAAAGTTTTAACATGATTATTACATTAAAAGGTCATTCTATAGTAACAATAAGGACATAAGATCAGATATTGACATAGTTTGCAGAAAGAATGCAAATAGAAATAAGAGATAATATGCTACTGGTCATGAAGCTTAGCTGTATTTAATCAGGTTGGATGGAGCCTAATTTCCAACAAAACCATCCTACTCACTCCACGACTCACTTGAAATGGTCAATCGGGGTTTCTTTAAAAAGATATTGTACCTCCATTTTTTAAAGCTTCTAAAAATGAAAATGACTTAGAAGGCAGTTCGGAAGTCTCAACCAGTTAAGTGGGGACATGATTGTTTCAAATGCGTTCTTGCAGGTTCTTCTCAGAAAATTCCATCGAGTTGTTCAACTGCGTGTAGGATTGACAAATACATAACCACAAAGATGGAGGAAGGTGCATACTTTGTTAAGCAAACCAAAGAAACTGCAACTCCTGGACTTGTATATACTATAGTGTGTATAAAAGCATTATGTTATCTTTTGAATTTCAAATCTAATGCAGGTGAAACCTAAAGGAAACTGGAAATTAAAATATGACTTATTACCAACTGTAGCCCAGACCTCTAAAGCTGAACTTATCATATTTGGACTCAAATGGGGAAACTAAAGAGGATCTAAAAGCTAATCTAGTACCGACAATATCCTTCATAATGTGTTGCTTCAGTTTTATCCTTCATACTAATGGTCCTGATATAAAATATTTGCATATATGATAACGCCGTGAAAACGTCGTTATTACCCATCTCTTTAAACCCAAAACATCTTGTTTTGATCCGAGTGTTTGTGTGTCTTCGCGTGTTTTCGTGTCTTTTGTGCTTTTGGCCATTTTGTTTGGCCTTTGTTCGTTTTTGTGTTTTTGTTCTCGCTTTGATCGTTTTCTCCGTGGTTTGTAGGTATTTACATCTTAGAGAGATTTGGAGTTGCGTATCAATGATGCGAGTCGCTCTACCCACCCCGCGAGTCAAGCTTGAGCTTCAAAGGAAATAGAACTCGTAGCAAATTGTACAAGAATGTAGATAGCTGCTCACTAGAACTTGCATAAATATTTCATGGATGATCCAAATGAGCTGAATTTTGGATATGTCATAGATGAGTGAGTTAGCTACGCTACGGACTTTACGGATCTGCATTCGGAGTTTGGAATCAAAAGATATGCTGCTCGGAAGGAAGTGCGGCAGAAAGCTTGCGGCCGCGAGGTGTTGGCAGAAAGTTTCTGCCCAGCTCTCGCGGCCGCGAGGTTCAGGCTCGCGGCCGCGAGTCCTGCTCTGTTTTCTGCGCGTTTTGGAGGGCCTTTTTGTGTATTGCCCCTTTCCCCCACTTGTATTTCAACACACTTTAGGGACTTTTTGGTCTTGTTTTTCTTAGGTTAAGAGGAGGAGAGGTCACAACTTGCAAAGGGATCTTGACATTCATTCCATTTTGGCCTCTCTTTTTCTCTTTGCCTCCATAAACTTTCTCTCTTTGTTTTTCCTTTGTTTTCTTGTTTTGAAGACTCCACCAAGGGGGTGAGTTAATCACCACCCTTGGGGAGTGATTATGTGGTGATTAAAGGGAGGAGAATCCTTGTCTCGATTCCATTTCGATTAGGTGGTTTCTTTCCATTTCTTAGTTATTTATGATTAGGAGATGAGTTTGTTATTTCCTTTTTGGATGAATGATTGTGTATTGGAATTCTCCGGATTTATATAAATTTATGTTATTGTTTGATTAATGATATCTTGATGATTAGTATGGTGCTTATATGTGTTCGTTAATCCGATTCCGTGTTTATTGTTCGTCTTGTGGTTTGACAACCCTTTGAGATGAGTGTTATTGATTCTTGATTGCTAGATATAGTGATTTTGAGGATTTGATTATGAATTTGGATTGTGAATCGATTTTAGGATAGACATATACCTATGTCGTTTCATATTCGTTTAAGGTTTGAGTTTAAATGACATCGATTAGATTTTAGTCCATTTATACGTAAATTGGCTTAGTTTAATTTGATAGGTTGGTATGCTATCGAAAGATACATATGAATGTCATTGAATCCTTGAATAGCAAACACGAGCACAATATATTAATTGTCGAGTCATTGTTATCGTTTGATTAATTATGGTTGATGTTGGGTTATGTTTGATTTGTTGGATTTATTGTTTTATCGCACTTTTGGCCATCTACCTTTAATGCAACCTAGACATAGGATGTAGAAAGTTAGGTGAGTGACGATTTGTGGATTTCAACCTAGGATAGACATATACCTAGTTTGGTCCGTGTTTGTATAATGGGTTCGTCCGTAAATGCATCAAATAACTTAGATTCTCTTTATTCGGAGATTAGGGTTAGTTTTAGGTCCCGGGTGACAACGGCACGCCTTAGAATCCTCTTTTAGGTTCGGACTTTCTTTAGAGCATCGATTGACAGCGATGTTCGTTATTGATCCGGAGATGGAGAGTTTGGATAGATTGGTAGAGTTGAGTCAAACCGATAGGGAGACTTAACTAATTTGAACTCACAAACAACAACTAAATCTAGGATTATTTGCATAGCTGTCCTAACAACCGCATAATTTATCTGCTTTAACTAATCGCTTATGAATCCTCCTTACCGCATAATTAACTCCCCATTTACTTGCTTTCGTAGTTAGATTTACTTTATCGCTCGTAGTTAAATAAAATCACCCTTATCATATATTTGGGTTCAATAATATTGTATCAAGCATTCTTAGATAAAATAAGCCTTCGATTGATTCGTTTATTCCCACCTTTTACCCATTCGTTGGGATTCGATACTCGGTATGCACTTATCATTTTATATTACTTGTAACGACCGTATACTTGCGTAGTTTGCGTATTAGTATTTGGAACGCAACAAGTTTTTGGCGCCGTTGCCGGGGAATGTGGTAACGTGTGGAGTAAATGACGATATTGATGGCTAGTTTTTTGTTTGATAGCTCGATACTTCGGGCTAATTTTGATCTTTTTGTTTCTTTGCGAGGTTTGATCAGCTTATTGCGAAGAGCTTGAGGATTTTGATGAGCCTGTTTTGTGGAATCATGGACAATGGGATTAGTTTTGGTGACAATCAATTCATCCCTCGTATCAAGTCAAGCTCGTGACTTAAAACAAGCATTATTTCCCTTTTTCATCATCTTGTCTTGTTTTGTTTTGTTTTGTTTTTGTTTGTGTTGTGTTGTAGGTGTTGATTGTGCATTATAAAGAAGTAATGGCAAGCATGATTGAGGATCCGAGACGGAACTTAACCACGGAGTGCACGGACTCCATGATCGACAAAAGGGCGTAACCTTTACATTTTTACATTCCGTTTGGTTTATTTTGCGCTTACAATGCTATATCTATATGTCCGTACTTGATTGGTTTTGATTATCTATGCTTGCTTGAATTGGATAGAGCCGTGCTCGATCATTTACCTTGTTGTTTTCTTTGTTTTGTTTGTTTTTCTTTTCTTTGTGTGCTTGCGTGGTTGTCGTGTCGACCTCCCTCCATTTTTCTCAATTCACACAATGGGGACATTGTGCGTTTTAAGTTTGGGGGAGAGAGGTCGCAAGTACTTGCATACATGCTAGGTCGACTGCCAAATTTTTTCAAATTCTTATTATTATTTGAGTATGCTTCTACAAAATTTGAGCACATTGGCTAAGGCTAGATTGTATTTGAGATGGATAAAGAACTTTAGTGATAATAGGATCTAGGACTCCTCTTGCGTAACTTAGTTTCTCTCCAAACTTTAGTTTGAAAACTAAGTGTGAAGAGAGCAAAATGACTTAAGTTTGGGGGAGTGAACCCTTTTCGAGAATGAAAAACCTTTGAACACCTAGCTCTTAAAAGAAATGAGTAGAGAAGTTGCTAAAATGTATGCCCTTCTATGAGAGAAAAGAAAGGCTAAGCCTTCATTGATGAAATTCATGGATGATTTTTGTAATAACTCTATGTCATTACTATTGTGCAAGTTTTGTAGTGAAAAATTCAAATGTAATGCACAAAGGAAAGGAATGGTGCTAGTAGCCCACAAAGTCAAATGTATAGAAAAACAAGCAACCATCAATAGTGCTAGATTTGTATTGTAATATCATTGTAAAGCACAAAGTGCTACGTTATCATTATAAATCAAAAGAAAAGCAAAGTATGGTGAGAAAAGAGCTAGGGACTAAAATTGCCAATTAGTTCAAAAATAGGGACACTACTATTAAATTACCTACAACTTAGTTTCATGATGTGATTGGAGCATAAGGTTTGAAACCTAAGGTTAGGAGATAGTCTAAGTTAACGTGAGGAGCCCGTGCAAGTAGAACCGATGATTTTAATCTATTGGGGCGTATTCACCTAAGATAGAACCTAGCCGAAGCCATCACGCACACACGTGGAGCTTGTTTAAAGAATAATTTGAAAGTGTTAAGCTTTGGCATTTTGATCTTAAGCATGCATGTTTAGTATTTGATTTTGCTTTCTTTGCTCGAGGACGAGCAAGTGTTTAAGTTTGGGGGTGTGATAACGTCGTGAAAACGTCATTATTACGTGTCTTCTTAAGCCGAAAACAACTTGCTTTGATTTGAGTTTTGCGTGCTTTTGTTTATTTTCGCGTTCTTTTGCGTTTTTGGTCCTTTGTTGGACATTTGTGTGTTTTGGTTGTTGTTTGTGTGTTTTATTGTTGTTTTGTGTGTTTTTGTAGGGAGATGTAAAAAAGGGCTTCAAAGGAATGAAGAACCGAAGTCAAAAACATGGAAGAACGTAGATAGCTGCTCACTAGAACATGCATAAATATTTTATGGATGATCCAAATGAGCTGAAATTTGTATATGTCATAGATGAGTGAGTTAGCTACGCTACGGACTTTACGGATCCGGATTCGGAGTTCGGAATCAAAAGATATGCTGCGCAGAAGAAAGTGTGGCGGAGCAGAAAATCTGCAGAGAGCTTACTGCCTGAGCTCGCGGCCGCGAGCTCAGGGCTCGCGGCCGCGAGGTCCTGCCTGCTGGTGCGAAATATCAGCTGAATCTCCGCGTTTTGAAGGGCATTTTCGGGTTTTCTCATGAGGGGCTATTAGGGCAAGATAAGAGAGCAACTTTGGGACTTCTTACACAATCTCATCCAATCTTTCCCTCTACTCTTGGCCGCCCCTTTTCCTCTCAAGTCTCCCCCAACTCTCTCTTTAATTTTTCTTGCTTTTTCTTGTAATTGAAGGCTCCACCAAGGGGGTGAGTTAGTCACCACCCTTGGGGAGTGATTAGGTGGTGTTTAAAGGGAGGAGAATCCTTGTCTCGATTCCATTTCGATTAGGTGATTTCTTTCCATTTCTTAGTTATTTATGATTAGGAGATGAGTTTGTTATTTCCTTTTTGGATGAATGATTGTGTATTGGAATTCTCCGGATTTATATAAATTTATGTTATTGTTTGATTAATGATGTCTTGATGATTAGTATGGTGCTTATATGTGTTCGTTAATCTGATTCCGTGTTTATTGTTCGTCTTGTGGTTTGACAACCCTTTGAGATGAGTGTTATTGATTCTTGATTGCTAGATATAGTGATTTTGAGGATTTGATTATGAATTTGGATTGTGAATCGATTTTAGGATAGACATATACCTATGTCGTTTCATATTCGTTTAAGGTTTGAGTTTAAATGACATCGATTATATTTTAGTCCATTTATACGTAAATTGGCTTAGTTTAATTTGATAGGTTGGTATGCTATCGAAAGATACATATGAATGTCATTGAATCCTTGAATAGCAAACACGAGCACAATATATTAATTGTCGAGTCATTGTTATCGTTTGATTAATTATGTTTGATGTTGGGTTATGTTTGATTTGTTGGGTTTATTGTTTTATCGCACTTTTGGCCATCTACCTTTAATGCAACCTAGACATAGGTTGTAGAAAGTTAGGTGAGTGACGATTTGTGGATTTCAACCTAGGATAGACATATACCTAGTTTGGTCCGTGTTTGTATAATGGGTTCGTCCGTGAATGCATCAAATAACTTAGATTCTCTTTATTCGGGGATTCGGGTTAGTTTTAGGTCCCGGGTGACAACGGTAGGCCTTAGAATCCTCTTTTGGGTTCGGACTTCCCTTAGAGCATCGGTTGACAGCGATGTTCGTTCTTGATCCGGAGATGGAGAGTTTGGGTAGATTGGTAGAGTTAAGTCAAACCGATAGGGAGACTTAACTAATTTGAACTCACAAACAACAACTAATTCTAGGATTGTTTGCATAGCTAACCTAACAACCGCATAATTTATCTGCTTTAACTAATCTCTTATAAATCCTCCTTACCACATAATTAACTCCCCATTTACTTGTTTTCATAGTTAGATTTACTTTACCGCTCGTAGTTAAATAAAATCACCCTTATTATATGTTTGGGTTGTTGCGTTCCAAATACTAATACGCAAACTACGCAAGTATACGGTCGTTACAAGTAATATAAAATGATAAGTGCATACCGAGTATCGAATCCCAACGAATGGGTAAAAGGTGGGAATAAACGAATCAATCGAAGGCTTATTTTATCTAAGAATGCTTGATACAATATTATTGAACCCAAATATATGATAAGGGTGATTTTATTTAACTACGAGCGATAAAGTAAATCTAACTACGAAAGCAAGTAAATGGGGAGTTAATTATGCGGTAAGGAGGATTCATAAGCGATTAGTTAAAGCAGATAAATTATGCGGTTGTTAGGACAGCTATGCAAATAATCCTAGATTTAGTTGTTGTTTGTGAGTTCAAATTAGTTAAGTCTCCCTATCGGTTTGACTCAACTCTACCAATCTATCCAAACTCTCCATCTCCGGATCAATAACGAACATCGCTGTCAATCGATGCTCTAAAGAAAGTCCGAACCTAAAAGAGGATTCTAAGGCGTGCCGTTGTCACCCGGGACCTAAAACTAACCCTAATCTCCGAATAAAGAGAATCTAAGTTATTTGATGCATTTACGGACGAACCCATTATACAAACACGGACCAAACTAGGTATATGTCTATCCTAGGTTGAAATCCACAAATCGTCACTCACCTAACTTTCTACATCCTATGTCTAGGTTGCATTAAAGGTAGATGGCCAAAAGTGCGATAAAACAATAAATCCAACAAATCAAACATAACCCAACATCAAACATAATTAATCAAACGATAACAATGACTCGACAATTAATATATTGTGCTCGTGTTTGCTATTCAAGGATTCAATGACATTCATATGTATCTTTCGATAGCATACCAACCTATCAAATTAAACTAAGCCAATTTACGTATAAATGGACTAAAATCTAATCGATGTCATTTAAACTCAAACCTTAAACGAATATGAAACGACATAGGTATATGTCTATCCTAAAATCGATTCACAATCCAAATTCATAATCAAATCCTCAAAATCACTATATCTAGCAATCAAGAATCAATAACACTCATCTCAAAGGGTTGTCAAACCACAAGACGAACAATAAACACGGAATCGGATTAACGAACACATATAAGCACCATACTAATCATCAAGATATCATTAATCAAACAATAACATAAATTTATATAAATCCGGAGAATTCCAATACACAATCATTCATCCAAAAAGGAAATAACAAACTCATCTCCTAATCATAAATAACTAAGAAATGGAAAGAAATCACCTAATCGAAATGGAATCGAGACAAGGATTCTCCTCCCTTTAATCACCACATAATCACTCCCCAAGGGTGGTGATTAACTCACCCCCTTGGTGGAGTCTTCAAAACAAGAAAACAAAGGAAAAACAAAGAGAGAAAGTTTATGGAGGCAAAGAGAAAAAGAGAGGCCAAAATGGAATGAATGTCAAGATCCCTTTGCAAGTTGTGACCTCTCCTCCTCTTAACCTAAGAAAAACAAGACCAAAAAGTCCCTAAAGTGTGTTGAAATACAAGTGGGGGAAAGGGGCAATACACAAAAAGGCCCTCCAAAACGCGCAGAAAACAGAGCAGGACTCGCGGCCGCGAGCCTGAACCTCGCGGCCGCGAGAGCTGGGCAGAAACTTTCTGCCAACACCTCGCGGCCGCGAGCTTGAACCTCGCGGCCGCGAGCTTTCTGCCGCACTTCCTTCCGAGCAGCATATCTTTTGATTCCAAACTCCGAATGCAGATCCGTAAAGTCCGTAGCGTAGCTAACTCACTCATCTATGACATATCCAAAATTCAGCTCATTTGGATCATCCATGAAATATTTATGCAAGTTCTAGTGAGCAGCTATCTACATTCTTGTACAATTTGCTACGAGTTCTATTTCCTTTGAAGCTCAAGCTTGACTCGCGGGGTGGGTAGAGCGACTCGCATCATTGATACGCAACTCCAAATCTCTCTAAGATGTAAATACCTACAAACCACGGAGAAAACGATCAAAGCGAGAACAAAAACACAAAAACGAACAAAGGCCAAACAAAATGGCCAAAAGCACAAAAGACACGAAAACACGCGAAGACACACAAACACTCGGATCAAAACAAGATGTTTTGGGTTTAAAGAGATGGGTAATAACGACGTTTTCACGGCGTTATCAACACCCCCAAACTTAAACACTTGCTCGTCCTCGAGCAAAGAAAACAAAACAAGTACTAAACGTGCATGCTTAAGATCAAAATGCCAAAGCTTAACACTTTCAAATTATTCTTTAAACAAGCTCCACGTGTGTGTGTGATGACTTTGGCTAGGTTCTATTTTAGGTGAATACGCCCCAATAGATTAAAATCATCGGTTCTACTTGCATTGGCTCCTCACGTTAACTTAGACTATCTCCTAACCTTAGGTTTCAAACCTTATGCTCCAATCACATCATGAAACTAAGTTGTAGGTAATTTAAGAGTACTGTCCCTATTCTTGAACTAATTGGCAATTTTAGTTCCTAGCTCTTTCTCACATAAATGTTTTTCTTTTGATTTACAATAATAACATAGCACTTTGTGCTTTACAATGATATTACAATACAAATCTAGCACTATTGATGGTAGCTTGTTTTTCTATACATTTAACTTTTTGGGCTACTAGCACCATTCATTTCCTTTGTGCATTACATTTGAATTTTTCACTACAAAACTTGCACAATTATAATGACATAGAGTTATTACAAAAATCATCCATGAATTTCATCAATGAAGGCTTAGCCTTTCTTTTCTCTCATAGAAGGGCATACATTTTAGCAACTTCTCTACTCATTTCTTTTAAGAGCTAGGTGTTCAAAGGTTTTTCATTCTTGAAAAGGGTTCACTCCCCCAAACTTAGCCCATTTTGTTCCTTTTACACTTTGTTTTCAAACTAAAGTTTGGAGAGAAACTAAGTTACGCAAGAGGAGTCCTAGATCCTATTATCAATAAAGTTCTTTATCCACCCCAAATACAACCTAGCCTTAGCCAATGTGCTCAAATTTTGTAGAAGCATACTCAAATAATAACAAGAATCTGAAAAAATTTGGCGGGTCGACCTAGCATGTATGCAAGTACTTGCGACCTCTCTCCCCCAAACTTAAAACGCACAATGTCCCCATTGTGTGAATTGAGAAAAATGGAGGGAGGTCGACACGACAACCACGGAAGCACACAAACAAAAGAAAAACAAACAAAACAAAGAAATCAACAAGGTAAATGATTGTGCATGATAACGAAGTAATGGCAAGCATATGAAAATAAGAAAGGCATGTCTCTCGCTTATATGCTTGATTCATGTTATATAGGGTAAATTACGAATACCCCTGAGGTAAGACCTAATTGCGAAATCTTCCTCATATAAATATATTGGGTATTACGAAAATCCTCATTTGGTTTGTCACTATCTTATAAATTAATCACTTACCCCTGAAAAATTTCAACTTTGCCCCTAGGAAATTATTTGTAATGTTTGTAATATTTAAAAAAAAAATTAAAACTTGAGTGCTAATTGTAATATCTCATAAATTATAAAATTAACAATTATATATTAACTACCAAAGAAATTATCTTTTAAGATATCAAATGTACATTCATACGATAAGGTCATCTCTAATGATTCGGGAATCTCTACCACAATTTAAGTGAAGTGAATGATGGAGAATGAAGAATCTATTCAAACTATGAAAATAAAAAAAATTAAAAAAAAAAAACACACCAATATTTGGGAAGAAAATTAGATTTCTTACTTAATCAACCACATTGAAGCTTAATATCAAGGTTTTAGATTTACTTTAATCTCTTTCAATACACTTTTTTTTAGCCAGTCACCACCACTACCATATATCATGCCAGCAATACTTTAAAAACTAATCCAAACACATTATATACATTTCTAGAATATCATAAGATCTTTTCACTTTTGTCTTTTCTGAAAATGCTTTTTGAGAACAATCTAAAGGAGCACCAGTTCTTCCAAAAATTAAAATGAAAACTATTTTCACAAGCCCATGATTAATCTTGATTTATGAGTATATGTAGAAATAGGCAAACACGCTGGAACAAGAACAACTGAATTTAATCAAGAACCACCTTTCTTACATCGATTCATCGAGCGCAATTGTACTTCAATACAAGATTAAATCCTAGCTACTTCACAAATTAAACACACCCAACAACTATATATAATTAAATTGTGACATGTGCAATAAAAAAACTCCCCATCGCACCATATTCTGGCTCAAGTTATAAACAATTTCTAAAACACAAATAATATATAGAACAGATGCACAAAATCATTTTCCATTTATGAAACCACAAAAGCTAGCAAATTAATGGGGGAAGATCTGATGGCTTATGATACAAAACTACTATCTCCTTTTTATCCAAAATCCCACTCCCGAAAATAAGAAAACCCAAACCATTACCTGCGATGGCTGCAAACAATATTCCGACATTAAAAGACATAATTGACAGCATAACTAGGTAGGACATCGTGATCCGAATAGTATGTAACCCGGTTCGAATCAATCCGGTTCTCACTTTATTCTCCTTGGAATCATCGCTAAAAAATCTTGTGTGTGAAAGCCACTCTACAAGTAGAGACAGAAGAAAAACTATCAACAAATCAATTAAGTATAGACCCAAATCATCTCCTTTGCCTTTGCCGAAGATAAATGTCGACATTCGAAATTCCATTCTTTTACAATATCACTAGAAGATTTTGGACTGGTCGGAATGTTAAGCTATATAATATTTATATATATAGTGAGAAAATTTAATATGAGTTGATTTTCTTTGAATATAATGTAGTGTCCTTTTCTTTTTCAATGATTGAATAAAATTTAGTATGAGATTTTAATAATATTAGCTATAATATTTTCTTGTTCTTTCCGTACGTAGTAAAATAGGAATTCAATGTTACTCCCCAGAATTTTGCAGTACAACATATTGGTTTGTTGTTGTACTACTGAAGGTATATATGTAGCACATTTGTACGACTTAGAAAATTGTAATAGGTTTAATTATATGCCACTTTGCATAATACTTCATTTTATTTTTCTTTCTTTTTTTCTGATCCAATGATAAAGTTAGGCATATGTTGATCGCGCTAATTATATAGCCCAAACAAAATAATAGTGTAATATATTGTGAATATATTACTTGATATTTTTAATTTTTTCGACGTGTTAAATTTTATTGTGAAAATAATTATGACAATAAATTCGTTGGAGGAAATTATTTAATTGTATTTATATGAATATGATCTTAATTATAATTATCGTAACAATATATAATATAACAAATGATTTTAAATTAATTTACTAGCCAATCAATCAGGGTGGGGCGGTAATGACTATTTGAACACGATATTAGTGCATGTACATAGGCTACATAGCTAAAATATAAACTATATATATGTATAAAAAATAACTTAGCTTTAATATGACCACTAAATTGATAAAGATAAAGCGGAGCACGCTCTAATTAATGTACTATATGGCTTAGTACCACCCTTAGGTAGTACAACCACGATTTCTGATTTTAATTGGTTTGCTGATGCTTGCTTACTTAGGGCCTTGATTGAGGATATTAAAATCAATTCTGAAATATTAAAATCAAACGTTGAATTACTTTTAGTAATAACAATTAGCATTAATGATGATTATTAGAAACAATTATTTTGAAATCAAATAGAACATAGTGGGGACAAATTGGCCTAATGATTTTACATTTATAGTATTATTCAATAAATACACCAAGTTAAAATTAAAGAGAACAAAAATGATTTAAAAGTTACTCAAGAGTCGAGACCTTGAGCCTATTAAAAAGGAACAAAGTTCAAATTTTTAGGTTTTCAATTTGATATCATTACAATTCATTTGAAAAAATTTTGAATTCAGTTTGCGAAATTAGGTCAGATCCTATTCAAATAAATTAAAGTTTGATACATGTATTTATTATCAAAAAGAAATGAAAAATGAAGTCTGATGCAAGTCTCACAAAACCTATATATATAAATCTACTAAACTTCAAATTTATAAAAATTATTGATTTTACACTTAATAACTATTTTTTTTCTCTATTAGAATATTTATTAACACCCATCACCTACTTTTTCTCTTCTTAAACTTCAACATCTAAACTCAACTCAAATCATATCTTAACTTTTTGAAACCATAAAATAGACAAATGTAATATTCCAGTCAAATATTTGCACCATTCTAATATTTTTCGGTTATATATACCATTTTATTTGAAATTTCACCAAATTCTAACAATTATTTGAAACTTACTAATTCAGGAATAATTATAGCTTTATCAACCGCACGTATTGCTTCTTAAATTTTTTTAAAAGTCAGATAATTGTTCAAATATTTAATGGTCAAACTTAATAGGTCAAGAGTATCAAATATAGGGCCTGTTTGTCTCGCTTTTCGGAGAGTGGTTTGGGAAAGTGGTGGAGGTTTGAGAAATAATCTCGATTTGCGTAATGTTGTTTGTTTGAGTTTTGGGAGAGTTGTTTGGGAAAAAAAGTAGGTGTAGGTTTTTTTTGTAGGTTTGAATTAATTAATTAGGTGTAAGAATAGTGTAAGACTTTATGTCACATCAATTAGTTATATATAATTAATTAATTGATGTATATATTATATGTAATATATGTGATAAATAATATTTTATAATTAGTTATTTGTGTTTTCTAAAATAATAAAAAATAAAGTAGATTAATTTTTATTTTGTTGATTTTTGCTTTTAAAAATATTATAATAAAATTATTTTAATCATTTTATCTCACCGACGAATTCATTCAAATGACATATTAAATATGTTACTACACTTTAACAAAATAATGGGCTTGTATGATATGTTTCATAAACCATTGGAAATTTTTTTTTACCAAGGTTAATGCATATCAAATTAATTTGAGGTTGCTCACACGAAGTCTAATTTAACAATGTGATCGTGTGCAAATAAAAAACTATAGCATATCTATTCAACTATATCACTTATCATAATCTTTGTAACATATAAACAAACACACTTAATAATTAGGAAAGAAATATAGATAACATAACTTTTTAGAATAAATAAATAAGTTAAACAATTGTTGCCAAAAAATTTAAACTATCAAATATGCCCTCAAACTTAATTAAAAGTAATAGAAGATTGATCTTAGTTATTGTTCTTAAACTTTCACATATATGGATCTTGTAGTTCTTCCAATCATTTTTTGGACCAGGCAGCCGCAATTTTGGACCGATTAGGCAGCCGCAATTTTGGAAAATAAGAGAGAAAAAGTGGTAGAGTTGGCCAGTTTGTTTGGCTTTTCGGAGTGTGATTTGGTAAAAAAAATATTGTAGTTAATTATTTGAGAAAGTGATTGGGTTGTTTGTTTGGCCTTTCCGAAAATCGAATTTTTTTTCGGAAAAGCGAGACAAACAGGGCCATAACATTTCAGAAAATTTGATATTTAATAGTGCATTAGGATTAATGACAATTTACCCATGATATTCATAATGTATAATTTATTTTTCTATGATTTAAAAAAGAGTATTTTACCCCATGTAATCTTATAAAAGTTAACACTGTCTCCCTGATATTTTTATATGTGGCATTTTACCCTATGTGTTATGATAAATTTTAGAAAAACACTTTTCATGTCCACTCTTAATTTCTGCGACTAAGTTATACTCCCTCCGTTCCATTTTAGATGTCGTTTATGGTTGTTTCACAAGGATTAAGAAATTATTTAATGCTCTAGATTTTAGGAAAATTAAAGGATAGTTGGACAAAATTGCCATTAATAAATGCATGGTTATTTGTTTTGAAAATTGGGAGATATTAAGTATAGTATATAAAATTAAAGAAGGGTAAAAATGTCAAATTAGCATTTAAATCTATCTTGAAATTATAAAGTGACATGTATTGTGGAATTTTTTTTTCTCTAAAATGACATGTAAAATGAAACGGAGTGAGTATTCTTCAGTTGAACGAGATAAATTGATTTTGTAAAATTTTCACAGTGCATAAAATGCTCTGTTATTAATTACATGAGGACAAATTGAACATTAAACATTTTACCAGGTGTAAATTGGCATTAGCTATAGAATGTATAATAAGACAAACGGAAAAAAGAAATGGATTTCCCAAGAAAGAACAAAACAATACGTCGGCAGATTCCAGTTGCTTTTCAATGAATCTGGATGCATTTCAGTCCACTTAAACCACCCCTTCAAAATTGATTGCAGAAAAGAACTGAATTTATACAGCAAAAATAACTAGAAAAAACAGAAAGCAGAGCAGGTAAAATTTCCAAAAATCCCGCATATCATATGTCGAGTGAATCTCCAATCCAAAATGATACCCATTCTATTACATACAGATTACTAGAATCAATTCCAGAAAACGAAGATTATACGAAAGATGGGACCGTAGATTATTACAATAATCCTGCAAATAAGAAGAAAACCGGAACATGGAAAGCCTGCCGTTTTATTCTTGGTAAAATGAATTACTACTTGATGAATGACTATTAATCTTAACTTGAGTTAACTTTCAAATTTGGGATTTTTATTTACAGGAACTGAATGTTGTGAAAGATTAGCGTACTATGGAATGACTTCAAATATTTTGCTTTATTTCAAGAATCAGTTAAACCAACACAGTGCTGATGCTTCGAGAAACCTGTCCAACTGGTCGGGAACTTGCTCCGTCATGCCTTTGATTGGAGCTTTTGTTGCTGACGCTTATCTTGGAAGATACTGGACTATTGCAAGCTTCTCTATCATTTATGTCTTTGTAAGTTTTTGGAGAATTTTTAGTTGCTACTCCTTTCGTCTCGTTTATCTTGCTCCGTTCACTTTTGGGCGCTGAGTTTTATGTAGGATTTAAAATACTGGAACTTTCTGATAGCTTTACATTTATGCCTTAGTAGTGAACTTGCACGGTCGAAATGGCTTTCCATATCGTGTTGCAAGTCTTAATTAAGATATCCAATCTTTGGTTCTTACCGATGTTTTGTACTCTTATTAATAGGGAATGACATTGTTGACATTATCAGCATCAGTCCCTGGCCTAAGACCAACATGCTACGAGAAAGACGTGTGCCATGCAACACATATTCAAACTGCAGTCTGCTTCGCGTCTCTCTACATAGTGGCATTTGCAACCGGTGGCATAAAACCATGCGTCTCCTCCTACGGAGCAGATCAATTTGATGATGATGACAAGATCGAGAATGTTCAGAAAAGCTCATTCTTCAATTGGTTAACAATCAATGTTGGAGCATTGATTTCCTTTTCGGTATTGGTTTGGATAAAAGTGAACATTGGTTGGGGATTGGGATATGGTATTACTGCTGTAGCCATGGCTATTGCTGTAGCTTTTTTCTTTTCAGGTACCCGATTCTATCGGTATCAGAAACCCGCGGGCAGCCCATTGACATCGATTTTCCAAGTGCTCGTGGCTTCCTTGAGAAAATATTGGGTTGCAGTTCCAATTGACAAAACTCTGTTGTACAGTTCTTCAGATACAGAGTCGGAGGCTTTAGTAGGCAGCCGCAGGCTTGGCCACACGAATGAATTTCGGTATTTGCCTAAATGCAAAAACTGCTTTACTTGGTTTTAACTTTTAAATGAGGCCAGATTTCAACTCCTCATATTAACTTGCCCAACTTCAGGTTCTTTGACAAGGCAGCAGTGGAGATACAATCAGATCATAGCAAAGGCTCAATAGACCCATGGAGACTCTGCACCGTAACTCAAGTCGAGGAGCTAAAATCAATCATACGTTTGATCCCAGTGTGGGCCACGTGTATAATCTTCAGCTCAGTATACGCCCAAATGGGAAACCTATTCGTGTTACAAGGCGAGCAAATGAACACTCGATTAGGCAACTCCAACTTCAAAATCCCAGAAGCATCACTAAACATTTTCGACACTCTTAGTGTCATTTTCTGGGTTCCAGTCTATGATCGAATCATCATTCCAGTTACAAGAAAATATACGGGCCACAAGAATGGGTTGACTCAGTTGCAGCGCATTGGTACTGGACTATTCATATCGACTTTTGCTATGATATCAGCTGCAATTTTAGAAATTTCCAGGCTCAAAATTGTTAGAAGGAATAAAAGTTACGATACGAAAGAGGCTCCTATATCTATATTTTGGCAAGTGCCTCAGTATTTCATTATAGGGTGTGCTGAAGTGTTTACAAGTATTGGGCAGTTGGAATTCTTTTACGAGCGAGCTCCAGGTTCAATGAAGAGCTTGTGCACGGCTCTGTCGCCCACAACTGCTGCTCTAGGGAACTATTTGAGCTCGTTTTTGGTGACGATTGTGTCAGATATTAGTACTAGGAATGGGGACCCGGGATGGATACCGGATAATTTGAACTATGGCCATCTTCATTACTTTTTCTGGCTATTGGCAGTAATGAGTGTGTTGAATTTGTTAGCTTTTATGTTGCTGGCAAAATGAACTTAAGATTGGTGGATTGTTCAAATTTGTATATTTACACCTAGTGTTACTATCCATTATTGTTAATAGAAATTTATATGGTGATTATCTATAAATAAAAGTGAAGTGAATTCCTGTATAAAGTAATATTCTACTGTAATTTGATGGTGAACTTCAATTCTCTTTGATTACGAAAATGGAAAATCGTGTAAATTCTCAATAGTCAGTTCAAATCAAGCTCTTTTCATGTCTTCTCTATTTGAGAAGAAAACAAATAAATCTGTTCGAGTTTGACTTTTGTTTGGATCAATCAAAGCTCATTTAAGCTTGTTTCTTCTTGCAATCAAAACCAAGTTAGATTCATTTACACCGATTTTCTCTTTTGCTCAGCTCTGCTTTACTACTCTTCTCTTGTTCTTTTTTTTGCTTTTTCTTTTTCTTTTTCCTCAAAACTTCTAATAGTCATCATATATATCTAAGAAACTCAAAAATTGAAATAATACAGTTTCTCATTTCCAAAATCAGAAAATCTCAATTAACGCCACTTATTTCACCAAATTCCTACATTTCTGTTCTCATTCAAACTAATTTGTATTATTCATTCTCACTCCAAAACTAATTTAAAACATGTGATCCAAAATACATTCAAATTGGTCTACTGCTTCAGTAGCTCCAACAAAAAAAATGATCTGACTGTATATGTTTCGAATTGAAATTACCTTACCAAGGCCAGCATAATTCACACTGGAGGTCGACGGGAACTAATTAGCTGTCCTATAAGATTGTTAACCTGTAAAAAAATCATAAATAAATAAATAACACTTTGTCATATATTATTGAAAAAGCTCATTAAACCACATCCTGAAAACAGTAATATATATATATATATATATATATATATATATACACGTCATAGATGTCGTGTTATCCTTATTCAAGTTGCAGCTTTCTTCTCTTTAAACTATTTCATGAAAATCAAATGGAAAAAGAAAAAAAAACTAAGAAGAACCCCCAAGCATAGCTTTCTACTCCCCAGTTAATCTTGTGTAAACGAAAAAATAGTACCAACTAATTCGGCTCAGATGTGTAATTTAATAAGTCATGTTTCTCTTTTACCGTAGTTCTGGGATATTTAATAATGGCCTCAGTGGAACAAGAGTCGAAAGAAACTGAGTTTGAAAGTCTACCTGCCAATATTTCGAAACACAGCGATCAATGCAGCTAGTTTCACCAATATATAGCTCAGCCTCCTTGTATCTTTGCAAAGAAAAAGGAAAAGTCACATCCATGATTTTTCAAACAATTAATAGACAAATGATGTTTAGATTAAAAAACAACACTATGAAATGGTATAGAAAGAAAGGTATCAAATGTACCTTTTCTCTACGCACTTGTTGAAACATGTATTTGTAAGCCTGAATCATTAAGAAACACGTAGTGGAAGATTACATTTTGTAGAAGACGATGTTTATTCAGAGAATAAAAGGAAAAACTGAGGGCAAATCCACCTCATAATAGATTAACAATGTAACAGTGAGGGTATCTATGCAAAACATAACTAGTTTTTGGAAAAGCTGGACACACAAAAGGTGTAGGTGTCAGATGATATATCATTAAAAAGTTTTAACATGATTATTACATTAAAAGGTCATTCTATAGTAACAATAAGGACATAAGATCAGATATTGACATAGTTTGCAGAAATAATGCAAATAGAAATAAGAGATAATATGCTACTGGTCATGAAGCTTAGCTGTATTTAATCAGGTTGGATGGAGCCTAATTTCCAACAAAACCATCCTACTCACTCCACGACTCACTTGAAATGGTCAATCGGGGTTTCTTTAAAAAGATATTGTACCTCCATTTTTTAAAGCTTCTAAAAATGAAAATGACTTAGAAGGAAGTTCGGAAGTCTCAACCAGTTAAGTGGGGACATGATTGTTTCAAATGCGTTCTTGCAGGTTCTTCTCAGAAAATTCCATCGAGTTGTTCAACTGCGTGTAGGATTGACAAATACATAACCACAAAGATGGAGGAAGGTGCATACTTTGTTAGGCAAACCAAAGAAACTGCAACTCCTGGACTTGTATATACTATAGTGTGTATAAAAGCATTATGTTATCTTTTGAATTTCAAATCTAATGCAGGTGAAACCTAAAGGAAACTGGAAATTAAAATATGACTTATTACCAACTGTAGCCCAGACCTCTAAAGCTGAACTTATCATATTTGGACTCAAATAGGGAAACTAAAGAGGATCTAAAAGCTAATCTAGTACCGACAATATCCTTCATAATGTGTTGCTTCAGTTTTACCTTGAGACAAAGGAATGGCAATAAATGAAAATGCGGAGGATGGTAATAAGTGGGCAAAGCAGAAAAAAACTAAAAGACTTAAGGAAAAGTAGTAATAAACCATGGTGAATGGTCAAGAGAAACTCTTTCCAAGATGAAATATTGAAATCTCTACGTAGAGTTGGGACTAACCTACTCCATTTTTTTAGTTATCAGATTACTAATATGATTTTCCTTGAGTCTACGATTTGATCCTTAGGAGTGACTAGTACGACCTTACCTTAAATACAATCAAAGGGTGTCATCATAGTATATATTGACAATGACAAGCTCCACTTGTATGAAATCCCCTAACATCACCGAGCAACATATGCACTTTTTAATGACATTGGGTAATAAATCAAACAAACATTTGGTGATCTTCTAGCCACAGATTCATATGCATTCATCAAACTGAATTAGATTAGGAATTATACCTCACTATAAGTCAGTAGTGAATTTTAGACTATTGATTTTGTTAACTTCATTCAATATGGAATCACTCACTCCTTGAATTTTAGTTGAACAGGGACACATCGAGAACAGAGCAAAAGGCAAGCATACATCTACATTCTTGTAGCTCTACCAAGACTCATCGTTTCTAACAGGCCATTCTTTCAAAAGTTAAATGACAAGAGCGCACTTCTTGATTTTCACCAAGCTATTCAGATAATCCAAATACATCCAGGCAATGGAGAAAAAAAAGGGGGGAAATGACTTAGAGCAACTTACTTGTTGAACAATTCAACTCTGTACTCCATTTCCTTCTCCATCATACCTATAAGCTGTTATGAATGAAACAATTCAAACTTAGTTTCGTCCATCATCTTATCTGTACATGAACTAATATAGTACATACATATGATACATATATAAACACGAATCACACTTGTTCCTTGTCAACTGTTGATGGTGGTGTGGTAGTGTTGTTTGACGCCATTATTGCTCCAAACAGAAGCAGAAAATGCAGTAAATTATGCTTTAATTTGAGGGGAAAAAATGATTCCCGTTGAGATTGGAACTGAGAAAACAACACCCTGCCTGCCAAAAAGGAGAGTAGGGTTTAAGAGAGGTTTTTTTTCGGAACCTCTCGAAATTTTTAAGCACTGTTTGTGGTCCACCCCTCCCCCAAGTTCAATGTCTGATCAACCCTCCAATTTATATTTTTTTTTTCTTTTGCTTACAATTTCTCTATTGTCTTTAGGAATTTTAATCGAGCTACCCATAGTCTGTCTAAATGGGCTAAACTCAATTTTTGTACTGGTTTTATTTGCTTAGATCAACTGCCTATTTTTGTTTTTTGCGACGTCTATAGGTTGTAATTGTTATTTGTGTACTGTTTTTCTTTTATGTTATTTATCAAAAAAAAAAAAAAAAATCTTCCCTTTTTCCTTTTTTTCGTTCTCTTTCAACCACCATCACCAACGAGTAAATTGCATTACACTCCTATTATATTTGCACTCGCATTCAAATACTCCATATTCTTTCTCAGTTGTATTTTACGCCCCAAATAATTTAATTTGGTTATTTACACCTCAAAAATATAATAATAGGAAAATGTACCACGAGTGAGACTTATTTTAACAAAATATACCCAGAATTCACCAAAGTATTCGAAACCTTTGACTTTTGAGTTTGAAAAGTAATCTTGTTCGTCACCTTATAGGCAAATTACAAATGTCAACAATATTCACATTGTTAAATATATGTGGGACAAGATTTTTATTCAATATACTCACTAGCTCAAGTTAATATAAATCAATAGAGAAACATGTAATCGTTTCTTCTCTAAAGTAAAGGAGATGACGAAAATTAGACTGAGAAGAATAAGAAAGAAAAAAATTGTTTTGATGACCGGATTAATTGAAGTAAATAAAAGAAACATATATACTTCAAACTTACATTGGTTGAAAGAAAATTAAGTAAAAAAATTTATGATAAATTCAGTTATGATTTATTGAAGAAAATTAATTCTTTTAATATTGTAAATATGATATTAATAATCAAATGCTGGATCATGAATAGAATAGATAAAATAATAAGATCAAAAATAAAAGAGAAAGAGGAGAACAAAAACAAATTGGCCTAACATCTCTGTTAGCGAATCTATTTAATTTTCTTGTACAAAAAAAAAAAATACGGATTGAAAAGGTCTATTATTTAAGACAAAATTCTCTTATTGCACGAATATCTCACGGGAATTGATAGGAAATTAATGAGAAATGGAGGCATGGTGCATTGGGCCCACATAAATATGATTTCAGGGTGTATTTTGCCATATTTATAATTTTGGGGTGCTAGTCGACAAATGAGATAGTTTTGGGGCGTGAAAAAAATTGAGCCTAAATTCTACTATTAGATAAAAACCCCGTTCTCTTTAGTTATGTATCTCACTGAAAAATCTATTTCTTTCATTTCCATTCATGACGAGAGTGTAGTTGGTTATGATATTTGACTTTAATATTTTCTATGTTTAAAACCTTTAATAACTATTTTATCAAATAATTTATATATATGCAAAAAAAAACGATCTCAAAGGTTGTCAATCGGGACATAGGATTTTGTGGCTTTGGTATAACGGATCAATATGCTCTGACCCTAAAAGAATTTAAACTTCACATCACGAAGAAAATCATACTTACGGACACTTTAGCTCTTTTAGAAGAATTTAAAAAAAAAAAAATTTGATGTGTGATTGTCTAGTCTTCCAGAAAAAAACATAAAAACTCCCAAAATATCCACTCTAACAAGGCCAGTTTTTCTATCTATGTATTCATTTTTTTTCAGAATATTATATTTATTAAGTTAATGGATCAAACCAAAAAGATAAACAAACAGAAGAGAATAGATTGGGGAGAACTCAAACTTGATGACCTCGGTTTTTATAATGGAAGTTGTGTTAAAGCATTAAAGGGAACCTAAATAAAATATACTCCATTTTCTTATAGATTAGGGTTTTGCGCAAATATACTCTCTGTTTCGAAGCAGCACTGTCGAGTACATTACATGAGCATTTCTTGATGGGATAGAAATGGGAATTTATCAAATTTTGGGGACTATGCATGTGTCAATAACAACACATTGGCCTTGTACAAACATATAACTTCTATCTTAGAATACATCCAAACGATATTTCAACAATTAGCACTAAACCATATTTGTTTCTAGGAATTTTAATTGGGCAGCCCATAACTTGTCTAAAGGGGCTCGACTACACAACTCTTTTGCTTATTTTGATCTTTCTTCCCTTCTCATTTCCCTTTTTTGCGACGGGGGCTATCCCCTTGTTGACCGTTTGTAACCTTTTGTTGTTTGGTAATTTATCAAAAATAAAATAGCACCAAACAATATTTCAACAATTAGCAACTACTAAGTAATATCTAAAAGTATATTCTAAATAATCTATCAAAATCTAACACATCGAAACCAAACTAAAATAATCGCCAAAAGAGGGGAGATTAGTCATGAATAATAGATTAAAATTTCTAGAGACTGTCCAAAAATATCCACCCACAAATACAACATAATATTTGTTCAGAATTCACCCCAAGCAAGAAAGAGAAGGTGTTGGACTCAATTACTTAGATACCAACAACTGCATATATATCAATATACATGACAAAGTAATTGGCACACTGACTATGCTTCAGAAAGGAACTTTAACATATGTTTTCGACGATCAATCGTCCTTCGAATGCAGATGATACGAGATTAGAGAGGATATGATACACAAGGCAACCAAAGCGGCCATAGCAAGACGGCCATACCTAATGTCTCCGAAAAGGTCCTCAGTAGCAGCTTCACCAACATCAGCTGCATCATTCACCTCTTCTTCTTGTTCAACACCAATATTCAGAGCTATGGCACCACAGATCTCACAAACCCTGAGACAAAAGGAATAACTCATCACACATCATTACTTCCAAAAAATAACAGCAAAAAAATTAGAACATTTGTATAGGCAAAATGCTTTCTGCATGTTGCAAGTTATAAAGGTTTCTTTAGATTGATGAATGGGCTAAATCATAATGACAAAGTTAATGGATTTCCTTTGGATCATCTTGATTTTGTATGGATCTCAATCCTCAAGTAATCATTTTGCAACCAATGTTATGGATATGGAAATCCAGCCAATGTTAACATTATTTTAGTTATTCTCAAAATTCTGATCTTTAAATTCAAAAGAAGCCACTAACCCAAATGAAGACAAAAAGAACAAAATCATCGAGATTGCTCAATTCTAGTTCCAGGAGTCATCAACGTACTATTCAATCAAATGTGTTCAGAACTATGGTTATGTTGTACATATGAGAAGAATCAGAAGATAGATTATCAATACAACACTTGTGCTAGAGAAACTTTAGTGATATGTTGACTCATGATTGTGATTCACATCAAGGAACTACAGGAGAAAATCAGAAGATCAACATAGACCAAATATATTCAGCTACAATGATGAACAAATCATATAATGTTGGGTCTTCCAAAAACAGATTTAGTCACTTCATGACCATTTTTTTTACATCTTCATCTCCGTGTTGATTGATATATAAAATCTAAACCCAAAGATATCTTTTGACCATTATGATTTTTTATTCAATTATTTTTATTATAGCTTGGCTAAGTTTACTCGCAAATTGTTGAATAAAATTGATATCTACTCTGCTTCGAAAATAATAAAATAGCAGATGCAGGTTCACATTAGTTTGAAATATTTAAATATAGTTGCATCATTTAGTGTTATTGAAAACAAGCCCATTTGGCAATATTATACTACTACCAACTTGATTTAGCAGAAAAATATTGTTTTAGTCCTTCAAACTTCAGCTTTTTAATAGAGTTAAATAAGAAATTACATATGAAGAAAACAATGAGACTCCTATTATGCATAAAAATAATATTTGGAGTTTAAATGTTCATAATTAGTAACTATTTTCAAAAGAGACTTATACTGCTTCAATGGAAACATATGACGGAAAGTGCACTACTACCTCAAGGGCATTAAGAATCAACCACCAGGACTTAACATTCATTCATAAAGAGAATTACCAAATCGAAATTTTCAAGCTTCAATAGTTTAAGAATTAATAGATAATTAAATAGTTAATCAAATGATGAGTTTAAATTCCTAAGAATGTAAGCATTTCAGAATAGAGGTGTCCAATTTCATAAAGCATAATATTACGGTCTTTCAATTTCCCATCAATACACATATAGAATAAAAGTAATAAACACACACACACAACTAAAAAGGAAAAACAACTTCAATAGATTTGAGTGAAGCAGAAAATCATGTATTATTTTTCTCAAATTTGTTGGCCAAGAAAATATAGAATAAAAGTAATAAACAAGCACACACACACAACAAAAAGGAAAAACACCTTCAATAGATTTGAGTGAAGCAGAAAATCATGCATAATTTTTCTCAAATTTGTAGGCCAAAAAAATATAGAATAAAAGTACTAAACACGCACACACACACACAACAAAAAAGGAAAAACACCTTCAATAGATTGAGTGGAAAATAATGCATTATTTTTCTCAAATTTGTTGGCCAAAAAGAATATAGAATAAAAGTAATAAACACGCACTCACACACACACACACACAACAAAAAGGGAAAAACACCTTCAATAGATTTGAGTGAAGCAGAAAACTATGCATTATTTTTCTCAAATTTGTTGGCCAAAAAAATTAGATGAAGGTCAAGAACTCTATCTGAAAATGGTAAATATGAACACAAATAACAACTATTAGTTTGTTGTTAGACACTCTACAACAACAAATGTACCATATACATTTGGTAACTGAAAATTTGGACCAAGAATCAATACTATAGCATATTGGATATTAGTCTTTAATTCATACGGAAACTGATGAATTTATGTCCAAATCCACCCTCTAGACCATTTTAGAAAGTTATAAATTCAGTAGCTGGGTAATCTTTTGCATATTTATCTAATTATACAGAGTTTTTTCAATTTCTGTCAAAGTAACCTTTTTATTCTCATTCAAAAGAATGTTGTATTCAAATTACCAATTAAAATTATTATGTTACAACAGAGCTGCTAGTAGTCAGTGCAAAAATTCTGTCAACATTGTAATTAAAAAAAAAATATATATATATATATATATTAGCAAAATTAACACAAGCTCCAACCGAATACATACTTCACCAACACATATTGAGTCTTAACTAAGTTACCAAACTTTTTTTCCATATCCCAACAATGGGTTAGGTTCTTATCTTTTAAGATGGTATAAACATCAATAAAATCATTTTTACTTTATCTAACAAATTTTAAGGAAAAAATAAGCATAAATATTAGGCACTAAAATCTGGGGGAAAATTTTTATTTTTTTTCCATATCCCAACAATGGGTTAGGTTCTTATCTTTTAAGATGGTAAGAGATAGTATAAACATCAATAAAATCATTTTTACTTTATCTAACAAATTCCAAGTAAAAAATAAGCATAAATATTAGGCACTAAATCTTGGGGGGGGGGAGGATAAGATGGCATAAGGTTATCAGTAAAATAATTTCTTTATCTAAATAAGATGAAAAATATATAATTAACTGACTGATAAATAGTTTGATGAATTTATACTTACTTATTTCCCTTTATTTGGAACCAGGTCTCAGCACAATTTATGTGGGCAGCCCCCAACTCGCCTTTGCAGTTACATCCCAATTCAACTATAATCCCACCAAATTGTTCATCATCAACATTTTCCTCCGAATTCATATGGCAAATTCTACATGCCACAATTCTCTCTTCTGTTGTATTATCCAAATCCATTGAAGAATAAAAACTCGATTGGCCTTTGGGAATGACAAGAGCACCCCTGGAATCTGTATAAAACTTGTGTTCGTCATGGGGCCCATCCATCAAAGCCACATGAAAGTGCTCGTGTTCTACGTCTGGAAAGTAGAAGATTCTGCCATCTCGGGTGGTCCCACAGCTACAAGCCACACTAGAACCTCGCCTGCAGCAGCGACAGTTACGATGAAAATCATCAAAATCAACACGTATATTGGGTTCTATGTCTATGCAGATATCATCTGAAGACGACATTGAATAGATCCAATCAATAACTCAAAGAAGCCTAAAGCTAAACCAGAGAAAGATAAGAAATTATTCAAGAACGATCATGAGAAGGAAACATGAAGCAATTTTTGTGTTGATCTTTTCATTTTTCTTGTGACCGTATCCAGAGTATATGCAATCTAATATGACATATTTTATAATGTTTTGTGATTTCTTAGCATCGAGTAGAACAGTGTTTTTTATGGAAAGAATGCGCAATAATAAAAGACTTATGCTTTTCACACCTATGCACAGATGGCCAATATATATATGAGCGTATCATTGAGGATGTCATTTAATTTCTTTCTTTGCATTAGTAGGACTCGTGCTTTTGATTTGTCTGAAATTTTATATGGTTGTCATTTTTCATTCAGTAAAAAACGATGTTACTGAGTCTCGTTATTTGTGGAAGTCATTATGATCACAATTCTTCTTTTTTTATCTTCATAATCAGTTAAAGTTGGAAAATAGTAAATTTATCATATTCTTTCTAAATGCTTACAATAGATAATTAGTTACTAGAAATTTAGATAGGGATATTTTTATTTGCATTATGCATGTTGATATATCAAAATAGATCAGCAAATAACAACAAAACTATATATAAGTGCTTCTGTAAATTATTTTTAGAGGTAACAATGTGACATATTTTCATAGTAATTTTTTTACATTCCATAATAGTTAATATTAATTCTTTGTAATTCTAGTAACAAAATATTTAGACTGGAAATTGTTAAAATAAGCACTTCACAAAAGTCTCCGATGAGCTTTTCCTAAGTGGACATATGTGGAGCCTGACTTCTCTGCGGGTCTATCTGGATATCTTATGTAAAAGGCATTGATATTCCATTATAGATAATTAATATAAATCATATAGACTGGAAATTGTGAAAACAAGCACTTCAAAAGTCTCTGATGAGCTTTTTCTAAGTGGACTTATGTGGAGCCTGACTTCTCCGCGGGTCTATCTGAAAATCTTATGTAAAAGGCATTGATTTTTAAATTGAACTTATTTTTCTTAAAAAGTCTATTTAGCTTGCTTATTAAGTGGTACCTTAACACGTGCAAGTATACAAATTAATAAATAAAAAATAAAAGATTATGTGAAACCTGCATATAATTAAACATTTGACCCTATGCATCTAGAATATCTTTATCATGTGTAAGTACTACCCATTAAATGTAATATGTTTGTGTATGTCTATTAAAAATTTAAGCACATGTAGAATAAAACTTTATATTCCGGAAGGAGGGTGGAGGGGGGAGAGAATAACCACAATAGCTAATTTGATTAATTTTTTCTCTATACACCTTAAGGGAGCATATGAAAGCGGCGATAAATTAAAGGTATTAATAATTGCTTCTATCAAATATCAAGAATTTTTTAATGTTATTTGCCTTCAAAGTAATATATATCATATTAGTGCACATTTGTATAGGACAATTAATGTTATTTGCCTTCAAAGTAATCTATACTACTGAAGTACAAATATCAAATTCAAATTGCTGCCATCATATGTTAAGAATTTTTTAAAAATTTTGTAAGCCTAGAGCTGATCGAAAAGAAAAAATTAAAAGAGAAGAGAAAAGTGAAATAAGGATAGCACAATTTGGGCTACCATTCCTTTTCTACATGTAATTAACTGTTGTATTCAACAGCTTAAACTGACAACTATAATTGGAAAGTATAATCATATATATTTCTCGATTATTAGGTGTTACACAATTGTGTACGACTACGATTCATATACCCTTATTGGTTGTCATGTGTCTAATAACAGTCAACAGGTGTGAGAATGTCGTTATTTACCATGTGACAACCAATGAGGGCATGCGAATCCTGTAAAATTAGGTAGCAACGAGTGAAGCGTATATAGATATATGAGAGAAATTGAACTAGATCACGTCCAAATCCACAACATAATGACAATTATCTATCGGAAAATGATAAAAGATTTTGAACAACATTTTAAGTATGACTTTAAATGAGCATACCTTGAATACCAATTTTTTTCCTTTCATCTTCAAACTAGCTAATGTACAAGAGCACCAAGTTTATCCTGTCATCAACATTAAATTGCTTGTGTATAAACTATTTGATTGCTGAAAATTAGGCTATCAAATATATTATTGGAAGGAAAGGAAAACATGAATATTTAATAAAATATAGACCTGTTTTTGCCAGTCTAATGTATCAAAGGTGAGGAAAAAAATTCAGCCGGCTCCCTGAAAAGATAACAAAATAAGCTAAACATGTCAATTTACAAAAATGCAAAACCTAATCCCCATAAAAATTGACATTGACCACTTGTTGATGACATTGATCCTCGATGTTAAATTTCAAGATGCTCTCGTAATCAGAAACTCTCACACACGCACATGAACTTGACAACCTGTAAATGTATACCTTAGGCCAACATTCTTCGTAAGTGGTAACTGGTGGATACAACAAGGGGTCTACCGTCTCCGTTTGTTTGGTAGGAGTTTCCATCGTACTGGCATGAAACAAAATACTTAGTATATATTATCACAACAGAATAGATAATCACAAGTTCAAAGAACTAGGCTAAAGACTTGCTGGCATGACACTAATTATCAAGTAAGATAACAAAATTGGATTCTGAGATTTCTTCCAGGTGTATTATGTGAAAATAGACATGAGAGGAATGCGACAAGTGGTATGCAACAAAAGACGTACACTACGATAGATCTAAAAAAAAATCCGTTCAATTTGACTAACAGCGATGAAAGAATGTCTACAGTCTTCTACACACGATACAATCATCTATCACATTGGAAAACTTAAGCAGATGTCACTATGGAAAAAAATAAGGTGCAGTGACTTTTCTTTCTCTACCAGATTCATGCAGCTCTATTTGTGTGTCAATAATGTTTATACATTTCTTACACGATTTTATGATAAACTTAAGTTATGTTTGACTGGCAACAACATGACTTTTGTTACCTTCACGAGTATTGATATAGCTATTCATAAACACGTCTTATGACAGTAGTCAAATACTAAATGAGCAGATTTATCTCGAAAAATTAATGTTATTAGGACAGACATTTGATGTGTTGAAATGACTAGTTTCTCTCACAAAAAACATGAAGATTAACCTTGTCTATGTGGGATATTTGAGGAAAATCAGCATTTAATTTTCCTAAGTTCAAGTTTGAAACTATAGAGAGAATATCAATAATATAAAACAACACACTCCTCTATATGTGGTGTATGTATTCAGGGACGGTCTGACATATTATGGGGCCCTAGGCGATGATTAAAATTGGGGCCCTCTTTTACAAATTGGCAGATTCAAACGTAATATCTTTTTATGACATTTCATTCTTAAACCCTCCTAACAAAAGCAAATACTACAAGTGTCATGTGTGTATATATATATATATATTGAAAATTCAAGTATCATGAATATTGTTATATAACAAATGTAAGTTAACAAATATAATTTATTACTTGTCAGAATAATAAAATAGATAAAATATGAAAGTAGAATATTTCTGCTCAAGCTACTATCTTAGTTAATAGGTGGGGCTGTGCAAACGGTAAACCAAACCAAATCTCGTTATACTGCCTGATTCAGTAAACCGAAATTCGGTTTGGTTCGCTAAATTACCATTCAGTGAGGGTCGATTTGATTCGGTGGAGAAAAACCAAAAAATTATTGAATCAGAGAAACAATTTGTCATGAATACTTATGTAAATAATAATATGCCTCCTACCACTCTAACCAACAATGAAGTTGAATAGAAATTATAAAGAATACATCAGAGACCCCTAGCCTCAGTCCCCTCTCCAAAAATTACTTTAGCGTCAATCAAGTTTTGGGTTTTAAATACAATTAGAACCCAATTTATTAAGAGAAAATCAGAAAAAGAACAAAATTGGGCATTTAGATTTTGGACTGTACCTCCGTAAATTACAAATCTGTGCCGACAGAGAGATGGTGGAGGCGTGATGGGGGTGGGTGACGCGGTGGGATTTTGAATTGAATAAGAAGAAGATTTGGGTTCGCTCCAGGGCAGTCCGTAGAAGAAGTGAGAAGATTAAAGTGAAGCTTGGATTGGTAGGAATTGGGATAAAAAATAAATGGGTATATCGGTTCGGGGCAAACCACTAATACCGAATACCGAATACCGAATACCGAAAATCGAAAATTATAAACATAATACGGGAATGGAGCTCAAATTATCAATCGAATTAAAATACGGTATATATTTCGATACATCGGATAGTACACAACTCTAATTTTAGAAAGTGTGCATTCAATATAATTTAATTGTACCAATTTTTGATCAAAATTTGTACAGCATATCAAATCGAACTATTTGGTTTGATTATCAAACGGTTTAGTCCACTGTCAAAAAATCAAGACATGCATGTAGTTTGAGTTTTCTTTGTAATAAATTAATATTAGAAATTGTAGTTTGATTCAAACTAGTTGAATCTAAGTTACATATTTTATTTTTCAAAATACTAAGATACAATAAAACAAAAATGTTTGTACTTACAATTAGCATATACTCTCTCCATTTTTTTTTATTTGAGAATTGCACAAGAATTAAAAAAATGTAATAATAAATACCCATAGTAGAAGTCTCAAAACACCATTTTAATCAAATAATCATGACACTAATAAGAAAGTAAAATTGGTATAAAAAACTTAATTCTACATTGAAACCTTAAAACGACAAATAAAAAAAAAAAAAAAAGGGAGCAATCTTTATCATTTGACACCAATAATATGAATTAATCACTTTTACATAAATTAGCTCAATATAGCTTACATAACATACAAACACAAGGAGAATTTCACATTCTTTCAATAGAATGTGTATTGATAATCGAAAAGTTAATTTGTTATGTTAAATCTATTTTGATAGCACGCTCCAATCATTGTCCAACACATCTGAACCAACATGACGCACTAATGCTAATATTTTTCCAACATAAATTGATCGATTAAGTACGATCCAATATATTATGCATAAAGATATCTATGATATTTTTTTGCATATACGTAGTTCTATATTATGGAGTAAAACATTCTAAATAAGTATACAAGAAAAGTCTCTAGAGCATTAATTAGATAAGTATATAAAAAAAAAGTCTCTATAGCATTAGTTTTAGCCACTACATCAAGTTGCACCGGTCCAAAACTGGTGAACCGACGAATCGGTTATGATTTCATTTTTTTTTTCAATTTTTTAATTTTTTTTAATATTAAAGATAAATTGAATTTTTTTGTAGAGGGAGGAATTTGAACACCTAATATTTTGAATAAAACATAACATCCTTACCATTTGAGCTACATCATTTGTTGTTGAACTATTAGTATAGAAATTTATAAATTATAGATAACTTGTAACCAAGTTTATTTATAAATTAGATTATGATAATTAACTTAAATTAAGATTTTTAGCACATTATCAATGAAAAGTAAAATTAATTTTAGTTTCATGACATAATTTCTGGTTAAAAGTTTTTCAATAAGATATTTCTTTCCAACTACATACTTTTAGGATAAAGCGTGTCAAAGTTTGAAAGTCAAATTGATATATTATGCAAATTTGATTTTGAATATTAGACTTGTATACATAATCATATTTTAAAATTTAGTAATAATCTCTTAGTTTATTGTATTTTTAACTTACATTTTTATATTTGTAATTAGATAAATATAATCATATTATATTTATATGAGCTTACTAATTAGTATCATATGACCATTATAATATAAGTTAGATAATATTATTTAAATTAATTTAAATATGTTCTAAGTTTTGAATATTTTTTAATCAATTGTAGAATAATGTTTAAATTTTATGCATATTGTATATTCTTTAAAATTGAATATATTTATTATATCATTATGACATCATCCGGTGCGACCAATTTTCCGACCAGTTCGACTAGTAGAATCAGTGGCCAGTCAGCTCACCAGTTCATTGTCCGATCAGATTCTGAAAACATTGATTTACAATAGCAATAGCTGAATATATATTGGCGTTTTTTTTTTTTTTTACTTTCAAATTACAAAGCCTAAAATTATAGCATTTTAATTCAATTAATTCCCCTTTACCAAATTTGCTATAAAGTTTAGAATAGCACATTTTTTTTCTTATGGATATTGATCACACCGCGTAATATTGCTACAATAATTAATATACAAAAATATATTTTAATTTTTTTTTTGACGATGCACAGGTAGATGCTTAAAAAATGAATCTATGCCACTTATTACCATCTTCTAACAAATCACATGCGTTCTAGATGAAATTTTCTATATCTTCATAACGTCATAATCTTCATACTTTGTAAGGTGCTCATAAATCAATCTATCAACGCATATACCTTATTTTGTGTATTAGGTTCCTTCCTATAATTTTCCATACTCATGCTCTTTCTTGGGAACTCAACATAAGTAAAAAATATCATAGTAACACCTTCACATCTCAAATATTATGTAAATGGTGATTTTTATTGAATGCAACAAACTGTTGATTAAGCAAATAAAATCATAAAAGTTCAACATGAGTTCATTTTAAGAATTCTCGACGTATACGATGTCACTTTCTGATCTACTATTTTTAGCTTGCAACCCCAATATCTGAACTATATTTCATATCTTCAAATATCATTGATTATTATTAAGTCTTATTTTACACTTTTAGATTATTAACAACAAAATTTTCAACTGAGATATACACAAAATAATATTGAACGATTGAAGACAGTAAGACACCCAACAAAAATTTGAGACCCAACGGGTGAACATATCCAAAATACAGCCAACAAGACTTGGTTTATTTTTTAATTTCCAAGAAATATTCCACATATTTGTAACATTTTACTGGACTCACATATTGGATGAGACATATACCTAACGTGCTATTCGATCAAAATATCCCTAAAATCCCCTTAAAATGGCGGATAATGATTACCTCAAAGGATAACCACGAATATTCCTTAATAGAGAAGAAAAGCTCATTTTCACCCATTGGTCAGAATAAATGGGCCAGAACTGAAATGAGTTGAAGAGCCCATTAGGTGACTGGCCCACCCAATATAACCACACACGACTACACCGTGCTATTTTCATTTATTTCCATTTATTTCCATTTACATATTTTAGCAGAGAGATTTAAGAAGAGAATTTACCAAGAAAACTACATCGTAATGAGGAAATTCGATCCGTGGCCAGTGTTTTTTAGGAGAGAATGGAATCGCAACTGGCCATTTCTCGTCGGATTCGCGGTTACCGGTGCAATCATCACTAAGATGTCCGCCGGTCTCACCGGTTCGTATTCTATTTCCCCCCAATTTTCTGCACAAATCTGTTTTTCCCCACTCTAATTTTGCTTGTTTTTACCAGAGGAGGACGCCAAAAACTCTCCGTTTGTGCAAAGGCACCACAGGAAGTAAGCTCTCCTTTTTTACTTTTCTTTTATCTCTGCTGACAAACCTTAGGAAATCTAGATCTATGTCTTCTTATGTAACTGGATTTTTTGAATCTCTATGCCAAGCTTAGAGCTCGTGTTGTCGGCTGTTTCATTTATATTTTGTACATTTATCTATGTCTTTGACATTTTTATGTGGTGATGAATCATAATCTGATACTCTTTGGTTTAATGATAATTGGTTTTCATTGCATGATATATGACACATACCTTGACCTTGTACTCCATAATTATAATTTGACAAATAACATTTATGTTAGTTTTGATTAACGTAATGCTTGGAAGTCATACGATTTCTAATTTTTTTTACATTCTACTAATTTAGTGACTTAAAAACAGACTAGCTTAGTAATGCTTGTGAGTTTTAGTTGTGAATCTAGGAAAAGTAGACTTACTTACTAATGCTTAAGTATGAAGTTTAGTTGTGGAAGTAGATTGATAGACGACCTGGGCTAATAATTTTAATCATTTCTCAGTGTTTCCTAGTGACTATTTGACTCTAGTATATCCTATTAACTACTAGATTGTTTGACGTTTATCAGCCTCTACCTGTGTCACCCTGAATGGTCCATATTATCTCGACTGATGTAATTTGAAGATTTAGACAAGGGAAATTATCAACCTATCTGTGGTGTTTAGAGGGAAGTAGGTTAGCGAAATGTTGCTTCAATCTTTCGAATTATGTTTTCTTGAGTTTCAGATTTTTCTTGTTGTGCCTTTTTATGTTTAAAAGTAACATTCTGCAAATGCCACAATTGGGCCTCTATCTACTTCTGGCATCAATTCAAAACCAATGCCTCTATTACTTTTTACTTTTCCTTAACATTGATATTTGTGGAGCAAGTTCCCGCAATGTGATAACATGGCACTGACACTAACATAGACCAATCCAGGTCCATGAACTTCATTCAACGAATGTTGGTTGAGTTTCTATAAAGCTCATTTCCAAGATCATCTAGTGTCAAATCATCAATAATGGTTAAGGATAAGGTCTATATGGATTATTTTTGGCTCGATTTCGCTTGGTTTTGCTTTCAAAAATATGATTTTGGATGGTTTTCAGTGAGCCCTTTGAAACACCACTTGGATTGAGTTTGAATGTTGGGTTTTGTGGTTTTAAAAAGTTGGGATATGATTTAGATTGAGTGTTGATTTTGGGGTTTGAGGGAGAAAAGTAAGTGGTATGTATCAAATCAATATTTTTATAGAGAAGAAATTTATGGTAATTATAGGTTTGAGATTTGATAGATTAGAATTTATAATTTGAAACATCCGCGAAACCTATGCCCAAACTTCAGATGGAATGAGCTTGGCTGAGTCTCCCAAAACCACGAAACCTGGCCAAACCAATCCATATAGGCCCCTAGCTATTCTAATTCCATGATATTGAACCCAACGGAAAATTATTGTGTAGACCATGTTTTTCAGACCATGAACTAAGTCAATGCATCTACTAAACATATTTTCAAGATTTTGTGCATGGTTTTCAAAAGACTGGGTCTACATAAGAATTTCCCAACCCAACTGCCTATACATGTGTATATAGCTTCACCCACCTAACCAACATGTGATTGGTCTAGTGTACCGAACCCAAGTTCGAATCCCTTTTGGAGAGATTCCCACTTTATGGGCCGATGTGCCTCGAAAGGAATTAAACCTTTGGAAACCAAAACAAAAAAGAAAAAATAGCTTCACCTAGTAAAATCAACTGATATTTAAGAACTTGTTTATGTGCATCTTATTTGTGGTGTTCTTTTTTTGTCAATGAGTTTCACCTCGACACTTAAAAGTCACCTAGAATGTAAACTGTGTTTGGTGCTCATTAGTCATAACAACTCTCTGGTTGATAGACAGTTCTTTTTAATTTGAGTTAAGACTCTGTTCTGATGCTCACTTTGCTTCGCAGATGAAATATGAAGAAGTCTGCTGGGTGGACAGAGATCTTTGATGTGTGCTTTCTTTCCTTCTATATATCAGTTATCACATGGATGATGGTTCTGATGGCGTAATATTTTTAAATTTTCTTGGTGGGAAGCCAAGTTTGTATCAGGTTTTCTGTTTGGACCATACTCTAGGAGAAAAATAAGGAGAAATGTTCTTTCCTCCTGTTAAACATGATGAATGAATTCACAATTTTCTATTCTCTTTAGTTGATGTCCTCTTCAAACTGAGGAGAAATGTTCTCTTCGAAATGATATTCAAAATTATAAATTTCAGAAAGAATATGGTTGGGATGTTATATCATGCTTAAACAAATTCAAAATGGTGAAAATTTGAAAGAAAACAGTCGGTCAGCTAATGGTGGGAATCTAGGATATTTGGAAATACGTGAGGGGTATAGAAAATGAAAAGGATGAAAGTGCAAAACATTCGTAGTTTGTTTGATTGGCAAGAAGACGAGGGAAAAATTTAAGAAGAAGAAACTGATTTTCAGTAGATGTTTGGTTGTCAACTAATCATTGGTGGTGTAGTGAGTTTTGTCTAACTGAATTCATTTTAACAAAATCAATTCTTATGTGTCTATAGTAGCAACTAGAGCGCAGCGGGGACACTCATTAGTTCTCCCCTTCGATCTATCATGGATAAGATGAAGTAGTGATGTGATTAAAAGCCATAATTTTTTCTTTGATTCGCGTTTAAATATTGAAACCATTATAATTTTGTAGGCTAATTAATACAAGCGCAACACTTTTAAAGTTGCAAAAGAAATCTTAGAATGACGCTAACTAATAGGTTAAATTCACCTTAGACACTACATGGACGTCGTAATCTAAATTTCTAAACTTGTTGGAGAGTTGTAGACAAATATATAAATTTTTAATCGATCCATCAATCCACATTACAAAATACAAAATTGAAACAAATCTCTAAAAATTAGAAATACTTGCAATTTCTATGGAAACTGGGCCTTCAGATTAGATAGGCCCAATTAATGTCCATCATATCAATGAAGGGTAGAAGTTGACATGGTCCGAACAGCTCCACAATTACCATTTCAACCCTCTCCCCCACCCTACCTATTATCCCCACAGCTACCAGTAACGGGCCTGGGGTGTTTACCATACGTCCATACCATATCAATGGCGTGCAGAGTTCAGTATTCCGTACAGAACAGCCTCCGTTTCTTCTCTTCATCTCCTAGTTTCCAAATTTCAGTTCATTATTCAAAAACACTGTTTAGGAATTCGAACAAACATTTCAAATTCCCTATTTCTCGAGCTCTTTACTGCACATGCAGCACTGCTTCTGGAAATATGAATTCGTCGGACCCTTTCGTCATCACCACTCCGCTTTATTACGTAAATGCCCCTCCTCATATGGGCAGCGCCTACACCACAATAGCAGCCGACGCCATTGCACGTTTTCAGGTAATTTTCGCGAGTCATACACGGATTTTTCGTAAAAGGGGGAACTATTGTTTGACTTGTTTATTAACTGCAGAGGCTTATTGGGGAGAAGGTCATTTTTATAACCGGCACGGATGAGCATGGAGAAAAGATTGCTACTGCTGCAGCTGCGAGTGGTTCTAGTCCAAGTGAACATTGTGATTCAATTTCACAATCTTACAAGGCACTCTGGAGAGAGGTATACCAATAGGTTGTGAGAATTACTACTGATTGTTATTACCTTTTTTTTTTTATTATTTCATGATTTTTTACTTATTTGTTGTGGCAGTTAGATATAGCTTATGATAAATTCATTCGTACAACGGATCCGAATCATGAAGCTATTGTGAAGGAATTTTACTCTAAGGTTCTTGCGAATGGTGATATCTATCGCGCTGACTATGAAGGATTCTACTGTGTTAATTGTGAGGAGTACAAGGTATTGTATAGCGTCTGGACAAGTTATTATTTGATGTGTTTCTTTTTGTTATTTATGTAGCTTATCTAAGTTGTGTAAATAACATCTCTGTAAAGAGAGATGCAATTTATGGTTTTGTTCTGAGTGTGCATGGAGAAGGAGATAATATGCTTTAAGTAATAGTATTATAATATTATGATTTTCTGCCATGAACATATTTTGAAGCTAGGGATTTAATATATTAGCTGTGTAGATAGACTGTTGTCTGTTGCTTCGTGAAATCAAGGTTTGATTTTTGAGAGTTCAGGTGAGACCAGTATGGCTAAGATATGATCACCATACATGAAATTTTGTCTTTATTTATGGAACAAACTAAGATATTTTGATTACTAAATCCATATTTCACTGGGAATGAAACAGTGCATGGGTCTATTTATCATGTATTTTCACTGTCATACTGCGAAATGAGATAATAAATTGATTATCTCATCGTCATACTGCGAATGAGATAATAAATTGACAAGTCTGGCAGAGTGAATGGTGATGTATGTTGGTACTAGGTATCTAGATATTTACTATATATGCATAATGCATGCATACAGAATTCTATGTATGCTGTATTATTTTCTCAGATGATTGGGCCTTGAAACTTTTCCTTTGAAAATATGTAGGATGAGAAGGAATTGTTGGACAATAATTGCTGTCCCACGCACCTGAAGCCATGTGTCCGGAGAAAGGAAGACAATTACTTCTTTGCCCTATCTAAGTATCAAAAACGATTAGAAGAGACCTTAGCTGAGAACCCAGATTTCGTGCAGCCTACTTTTCGTTTGAATGAGGTTCTTCAATATTTGAATTTTACTCATGCTGCTCTTTGATACATTTGTTATTTAATGTGATTCCAAAAATTATACTAGTGAAGGTTTGTCCTATTCTCAAGCTTGAAACAACAAAAAGATAAAAAAAGAAAAAAGAAGCGAAAAGCTCTGTTCAAAACGTATTCATGCCTGCATTTATTTAGAAATAATGGAAGTTCAGATTCATGATGGCAGGGAAAAGTAACCAGACCATTAGTGTATGAATGCATTAGTTAAAACCTTAATATATCTGAGTTTCTGTTCAAACTTAAAACACATCTTCATTATAGAATGGAATTCCAAATTCATGGTGGGAGAGGTAGATATAAAAATATTAGAGAATACTAATTATAATTCAGAAAACTAACAATTTCTTTTTCTTTTTATCTTTGTTTGAACTTAATACCTTCTCTTGGAGTCATTATAAAAAATCAGTCTTAGGCCATAACTAAGTAAAGATCCTATAATTAACTAGCCAAAATATCATATATAATGATGAGTAAAAGTCCGAAATTATGTCAAGGATAATAATGTTTTCATTTTGCTACTTAGTGATGCTGCTGCTTCTTAATCAGAACTCTTTATTGAAGCCCATCTTCGAGAGGAGGACCCATATTATGCATGTGGAATAAATTGTCAGTTAACTGAACACTTTGAGTTCCATTTATTTTTCCTTTTGTTCTGTTATATGGAACTGAGAGCTGTTTCTTTCTACACATTTCTTCAGGATGTAGCAGAATCTGCACTCATTTCTTCATAATTAATTTTTTTTTAACTCTTCTAGGTGCAAGGTTGGGTCAAAAGTGGCCTGAGAGATTTCTCTATTTCTCGAGCATTGGTGGATTGGGGCATTCCAGTACCTAATGATTCTAAGCAGACAATATATGTCTGGTTTGATGCTTTGTTGGGGTAATTCATTGAATTTTTAAATACTGCTTAAAATATTTAGAGGTTATCAACTTTTGCAATAAACAAGGAGTTGCAGAATTTTATTGGGTTCTCCTTCAACTCATTTTTCTTCTTTTTTTCCTTTTTACGCTCCTTGCATTTCAGTGGGTTCAAATTGATAAATTGACTTGAAATTCTGCATTTCTAACACAATGACCTCAGCCTATCATGGGTTATACAGCTATGCTTTTGTCTTTTTATTGAATGTCGTTAATAGAACATATATTAAATGGGTTGACATAAGTCATATTCTCTTTTCGCATAAGAATCTTGTTAATTTTAAAGCGCAGATATTAATATAGTAAGTCTTACAACACCTAATGTAGCTTCTTGTCCCAGTCTATTTATATTCACGTTCTCCATTATCTTGTTCCCTCAAACAGCTATATATCTGCTCTTTTGGAGGATAAGAAGCAGCCTAATCTACAAACTGCCATTTCATCTGGTTGGCCTGCATCATTACACTTGATTGGGAAGGTAGTTTTTACTTCTGTGGGGGATGAATTGTGGTTTTTCCATCTAATTACTTTTGTCTGATTGCTGGAAAGCTGGTGATTTTAAAATCCAACACCAAATCATTAACTTTTCGATCATTAAACAAGAACCTGGAAAACTATGTCTTTTTTATCACTAACAGTTAAGTAAATAGTTCCTAGTTCACAGCTCTTAAAATGAGTCTTCACATCAATATTTTAGGTTGGTTATTGGGCCTCATTCAAAAATTACAATTGAATATCTACTAATAGTTTTATATATTTGTTGCGAAAATGATTTAAATAAACTTCACCTTGAAGAAACACAGGATAAATGGCCCAGAATTCTGGAAGGAGCTAATATACATTTTTACACTCTTATGCCTCGATGTTTGGCCTTTCATTCTTAGTATCTGCCTGTCAATGATTTTATTATAGTCCTTGATCCAATTGTCCAGAAAGTGGTTTAGGTCACTTAATTTATTGCTTAAGAGAATTTCATTGGATGCATTAAGTCTTTTTGACAAATAATTTGCAGGACATATTACGGTTTCACGCCGTTTATTGGCCAGCAATGTTGATGTCAGCTGGACTAACCCTTCCGAAGAAGGTTTTTGGTCATGGATTCTTGACAAAGGTATTCAAGTTAGTTTACACGATATTCCTTTTTTTTATTCAAATTAATTTATATTTGCTAGTGCTTATTATGCTTTTATAATGGAGAGGCATCATGGTATTTATTTACTCATTGGACTTGAGTTTATTTTTTGCATTCTCATCTAAGATTCGAGCACAATTCAAAATGGGATGGAAGAATTTCTAATATTTCTCAACTCCCAAAAATGTGGCTGACCTTATAATTATCATATTGTGACATTTTATCGATCCAATACTCTGATGATTCCTGACATCAACTTTATGGTTATCAATATACTATGCAATACGCACATGATATATGTTGTACATAGATCTACATTTTTTTTTCTTATTCAGTCTAGAGTTATCTTGCAAGATGCAAGTATTTGCTGCATAAGAAGTAGAAAGTGTCCCACTCAAACACAATTAAATCACTCGGAAGGAGTTTTCAATTTATTAATCTAGCATATAGCTTGCTTTTGATACTTATGTTTCTAATTTTATTTAATGTAGCAATGCTTTTTCATATTTCAGGATGGCTTAAAAATGGGGAAGTCACTGGGAAATACTCTTGAACCAACTGACTTGGTAGACAGATTTGGACCTGATGCAGTCAGGTATTTCTTCCTTAAAGAGGTGGAATTTGGCAATGATGGGGACTACTCAGAGGACCGTTTCATCCATATTATTAATGCACATCTCGCAAATACTATTGGTACACTATCTTTTCCCCCATGTAAATGCTCAGTTGAGTTTCACCTCCATTATGTTTTAGATTCTGAAATCCAATTAAATGGTTACATTTGGAAGGTTTGCAGGGGATCTTAGTCAAACCAAGTTACTGTTCATGCTTGGTTGCTCAATTACATAAACCCCAAGAACCTTTTTTTTTTTAAATAAATTATTTTTCTTGGAAGGACAAGCCGTTAAATAGCTTACATTTGAGATAATATTACGGTGAAATTAAATTAGTGACATGCTTGGCTGGTATGTTAGATGGTTTCCAGAAATTGCCTTTTTAGAGTTGATTTTATTTGATAGACAAGCTGTTATTAAACAGATTACACTTGAGAGAAAACTATGGAGAAAAAGTGTTCACAACCATAATTTCCATATGAATTAAATTTTCATTAACAATCATATTTTCACGTTACTAGAAGAAAGTCATTCCTTCCTTTTTTGGATAAACAAGAAATCTGGTAGTGATAAAAAAATCAGCAGGGAATTAAATCCTTACATAAAAGGCCATATTTGAAACTATATTTTAACAAGTAGCTGTTCTTCTTCTTTACTTTTTTAAAGGTAAAAATCCTGTTTTTCCCCCTTTTTCATTTGGCCTATATATGTACGGAAAGTAGTATAAAGATTTGCAGGAAAGTCAAAATATATCGAACAGGGTGTATAACAAGAAATTTAATATAATAGGGTTTGAAAGAAACATGCAAAATCCAGTTAGACTTGATTAACTTGTACACATCAATGCCTCAAAGAAAGTATGATTGTAATGTTAATGAGAACATACTGGCATTCGTGTAACATGAGCTAGCTCTCTGCAGTCCAATCAAGAGATCAAAAGCAACTTGCTGCCCTAGCTTTTTAAAAGTATGGAATCACTACTTTCTAACCAGAATTCATGAAGATTAATATGTATTTTCCATGATGATGACTTCACTGTGTTTTATTTTTACTGGAGTCTAAGATTGACTTTCTCTCAGGTAATCTTCTTAATCGTACACTTGGACTTTTGAGGAAGAATTGTGAATCTACTATATCTGTTGATTCAACAATTGCTGCAGAAGGAAACGCTTTCAAGGATAACGTGGAGAAACTGGTAAGGCCCAAATTCTTCTGCACTTGTATCTACTGGGCACAAATTGTTTTAATCTATAAAGAACTTTGTAAAACTTAGGTCACCCTCCTTCTCCACCCACCATTTAATCTTTCCATCTGAATATACTAACTGCTGAAACAAGTCTCGACGACGAATTTATTTGATAGATTAGATATTGTTATTCATGAAATATGACCAGTTTTGAATTTGGAAAACAAGCATAGAAATCCTGTACTTATTTGTTCTTTTTGTCTGTATTTTATAAGGTACTCAGTATGTTAACTACTGTCCCAATGATATACTAATTTGATGCTCCTTTGCCTGTAGTGGAAAACCACATTATGTCCATTTCTTGCGTGGACTTTTAATAGGCTGTACATATACAAACGAAGTGTGCAGTGTGCACAAATGTAAACTCCTTTTTTATGTCCATTGAAGCATGCTTAAAAACTTTACTTGCTGCTCTTTGAAATTCGAATTGGCTTAACTTGGATTTATGCTAAGTAATTAGATTATTAGACTAGATCTCTACATGCACTTATGTGAGTTTCCAAAAACAATGTTGTCCAAGGATAAAGGTATACCTAAGCGACTTGAATCTTTACGTGTGTGTAAGTTTTCTGCGATGGACAGAATCTGGGCTTTGATTGATTTATTATTTATTTCGAGGGGCCATTGGATTCCAGTTCTGAAACCACAAGACTGATTTTAACCTTTGACTCTCATTTGAATTTAGGTTGAGAAAACTAGGCAGCACTATGAGAATCTCGAACTGTCATCAGCATGTGGGGCCGTGCTAGAGATAAGTAATGCTGGGAATGTATATATGAATGAAAAAGCACCATGGTCTCTTTTTAAGGAAGGGGGACCTGGCGTTGAATCCGCAGCCAAGGTATCTCATCTCTACTTATTTCTATCCTTTGAAATTTATATATGTCAGTAGATAGCATGACTTGAGTTGTTTCCAAAACACCCACTTTATCAAAAGTACACACACATACTTCAAAATATATATGGCCTGGCAGAGGAGTTGCATGCAAATGCTCTTTAATAATAAAGTATCCAATCAATCTGATATGCATTTGGTTGATTGAAAGCTTAAACTAAGTCAACACAGCTTGAAATTTATATCTTACCCAAATCTTGGTATGTAGACTCAGCGTATTTCATTTTCTGAGAAATATGTGTATACACAAAGGAGTTTTCTACTGTTTTGTATCTGCTTAAAAGAACAATTTTGTATTTACCTCTTTTTTTCTTTTTGTTTATTTGTTTTAAATATTCTCGTACAGGACCTAGTAATTGTGTTGGAAACGATGAGGATTGTGGCAATTGCTTTATCACCAATCACCCCAAGTTTATCTTTGAGAATATACATGCAGCTTGGGTACTCTGAAGACCACTACAATGCTGTCACCTGGGTCTCTCTCTCTCTCTCTCTCTAGAGTAATATATCATATTTTTGTATGTATATGTATGATATATTTATAAATACACACACGTAAATGCCTGTGTGTGTGCGCGTGCTAGCACACAGTTAGGTTTCATCTTTGCACCAACTGTGTTATGGCATACTATGCACTGCAGCACACAAAATTCTAATTTAATGATTGTTACAGAATGAGACCAGATGGGGCGGGCTAAAGCATGGTCAGATCATGGCGCAGCCAAAACCTGTTTTTGCTAGAATTGAGCTCCAAACTGAAGTGAACAACGCTATTGATGAAACTAAGAAACCCATCAAGGAAATGGAGAGTCAGATGACTGAAAAAGCAGTCTGAGCCTAGAAATTCTTAATGTCTTACGAGGATAATAATATCAGATCACTTTTTGTATCAAATGGCACACATGGGAAATGAGCAGATTAATATTTTGTATGTTTCTTAAGCAACTACTTAGAAGTTTTGTATACTAAACGATGAGTTTCACTTACCTATTCCTGACTCCCTGACGTAGGTTTTAGAATTACAAGTGTATGAATCTCTCTCAAGATATGTACTTAAAATACACTTGGTTTATAGCTCAGTCAAGTATATATTTTGTAATGATTTTGATCCAGAAAAATTTGAAAGAAGAGAAAGAAACAAAAGAATCTGAAAGAAGAACTGAAGCTTTGATCTGGTCCATTTATCTCGAATCATTATTGTAACTGTGGAATTTGTAAATGTTCAGTAGAAAGACGTATGGATTGAATTACATAGGTGCAGGAGCAGAGTTAACAGAAGAAGCTGATCTGCTTGAGGCTGGAGCAATAGCTGAAACAAACATAGAACCAAAAGCAGCACCAAAACTTCTAAGCTGAATCACTGAACGGCGAGAGCTTGTTCTTTGAGGCTTGCACAAATCAGCCAAAATCACTCCTAGAGGTTAGAAGCAAGGCAAGTTAGCTTTATGCAATATTAAATTTCAGTTTTGATGTTCAATTTCATATTATTTTGTGACTTAGTAATACGAAATAGGAAATCTTCATATTTATGTATACAAGAAGTTACCTTCTGCTAGAGCCATATTGTAGTAAAGATCGATGATATTAGGACATTTATCATAACACTGTGATGAGCATAGCATGGTGGTGAATTGAGTCTCAAGTAGAGCGTCAGATGAGATGTCAACTGAATTTCTGTCAATCCCACAAACACGTACACACTCATCACTTTCAATATACTCTTGCATGTTAATGACCATAATTTCTGATGTCTTGCACTGGAATTCCACAGGTGTTTTATCTGATGGGAAAGTCTCCAACAGGCATCAATTTCCAGAGGATGCGATTGAGAAGGAGCACATTCCAACAGGCAAGTCCTCACACAATAATTCCGCTGTATATTAATAGAAACAAAGTTGAGGTAAAAGTTTAAAACAAATATTCAAATAGAGTAAAACTTCAAGCTGTTAATTTGTTAGATAAGTACCTAGAACTCCTTGAAGAAAGAGAGAAAAAGTAAGGAGGATGATCATTTGCATTATTTTGCCTGATAGGAAGTCTGATCAACTAAGTTGGCAATGGAGAGAATGTGGTTAATTTGCTTCTGAAGAGCAAAACAGAGGAGATAGTATTAGTACTTTTTTTTTTTGGGGGGGGGTGGGGGGGTATATGTGAAAAGATTTTGCGAAACAGCACGGTGCAATTTTGAACGGTAGTGTGGACTGCTTGAATCTGCTCCTGATATAATCCTATTTTCGTTTTTGTTGGATTGAATTAGTGAATATCTAATTTGAGGTGTGGTCATCAAGGCTTGGCGGCTTGCTTGCCAAGTGTCTTTTAGCTCTATGTTCTTAAGATACTACTTATTATTTTATGCGGGATTGGTGCCTGAGCTTCTGTTTCAGGAGTAAAACTCTTGTGAATGAACAAGATAAAAGTTGCTTTTCTTTTTGTTAGGAGCAACAATTTTCTGAAGAAAAACAAAACACAAACTCCTGTAAATAATCCATTACTGGATTAAGTTAGTATTAAAAAGAAGAATAAAACACAATAAACAATCCGACATGTACATAGCATGACCCATTGCCGAACCAATACACATATTTCCTTTGATATGTTTGACCGTCTAGATTTCAAGTAATACATTTATAATAGACGGTGAAGATGAGATTTAAAAGAATTATTTGTTCTTAAATTAAAGAATAATGTATCATTTAAAGCGATGTGCTACACGATGCATTCCACCAGTACCATGCCGCAGAATTTAATTTCATACTCTTAGGAGGAACTAATGAGAATATCCGCCCGCCCGCCAGCCCGTTTGGTTTCTTTGTTTCCAATTCTAAACAAATTAGTGAAATTCCAAGCGTTGGTTGACAACTGGTAGAGGCTGCCTAAACACAATCATCAAATACACATAATGCTTTGTTTCACGTACAAAGAAGATAGGCCATTTACGTCTCGTGGATTCATTTGCATTAAACCTAGAGTAAAGTTTTTTTTTTTTTTTTGGTTGTGTTGAGTTTGAATTGAGTAAAAATTCCTAGAATCGAACTTCGATCAATAAGGTGTCATCAGTCATGCACTCTCTCTAACAAAGTAATGTGGGTGTAGATCCTCTGTACCACTTTTGGTGTACCACTTAAGTGTACCACCACTAAGTGATTGACACATGCACATTTGACAATTATAATAATTCTAAAATATGCATGTGTCAATCACTTAGTGATGGTACACCAAAAGTGGTACAGAGGATCTTGAGCCAAGTAATGTAGCTTAAAATTAAAATACAATAATTTATGTCGTCTTAAATGGAGTGATTCCTGATTATGTCGTCAATCACATTATAAATTTATGACCAATATTTGTTGCACTTTCAACCCCATTAATTTAAGCGCTTTTTTTTTTTTTTAAATATGATGGTCCTTAATCAAACGTGAAATAAATTAAGAACAATGTCATGAAAGAGATACACCCATCATTAAATATATATATATCAGTATAAATATCTGCAAGTATTAAATAGGATACATATGTTCATGGAAAAGAAAAGGAAGAAATAAATCACAATGGTGCAGGGGCACCATCAACCAGAAAAGATGATTCACTCGAGCCAACAGGAGCAAGAGCTGAAGCCGCAATGGGACCTGAAGCTGCAGAAATTGGACCGGATGCTGCACTGGAACTCTGAAGCTGAATTACTGAGCGGCGTTGGCTTCTTCTTTGAGACTTGCATAACTCTGGTAAGAACACTCCTGTCCATGATTTACAATCCAAATATTTTTAGTTTAGCAGATTCAGACATATTATATATATGGAATAGTACAAAATTCTGCATTATTTGTTGGAGAAAACAATTTTTTGTAAGTAGAAAAATGACCTTCTGCTAGAGCCAAATTGTAGTAAAGCTCGACGATATTGGGGCAGCTCTGGTAACACTGAGGAGAACATAACTTGATGGTGAACTGAGACTCGAGCAGAGTGTCCGATGAGATGCCGACAGAATTCCTATCAACTCCACACGCACTCACACACTCATCACTCTCAATATATTCATGCAAATTCATTGCAGCCACTTTTGACGTTTCACATTTAAGCTTCATCATTCCATCATCTGATTCATAAGTCTCTAGCAAGCATCGATTTCCAGAGGAGGAGATCGAGAAGGAACACATGCTGACTGGTAATTCTTCGCACACTAGTTCTCCTGCATATACAACATGGGAAAGTTGATGAAAACATACATTAATAGTGTTAGAATAATGTAAAGAAGAAATGAGAATGACAGAGTATTGCATAACTAACAAAACTTCCTTAAACTAATCTAATTGTGGTTTATCGTAATTATATAATCATGTGGACAACATGCTTCCTTCCTTGATTGTGCACTATCCACTTGCTCTCGTTGCCCACCCCGTAGCCAGTGAAGGTATGGTTCAACCTACTAAAAGAGTGGTTAGTTGGCCTCATTGGCCACGTGGCGGGCTATGTGGATCGTGCATGATTGTATAGCACCTAATAAACTGGAGAACATGATTCTAAGTATGAAGCATATATATCATGTCAATATCAAAGAATAACTTCAATATAAATTCTAACAAGAATAGAAAGAAGAAATGCAATAAAGAGAAACAATATTTGAGGTGCTTAGTACCAAGAGATCCTCCGAGGAAGAGAAAAAATGTGAAAAAGAGGACCATTTTCATCATTTTAGCAAAGAAGCTTTTCTGCTTAATGTTGGAAAACTTGGATTGTGATTGTTGGGGTAGAAAAGAGGGAACTTTGTTGTAGATAGTAAATAAAGAAAATGGTGCTTTGCTTATATAGGTGAAAAGATTTTGCATTTGAAATTTCGGAGAGGAAGTGTGTTTTGGCCTTTATAAGATTGAAATTTTGTCTGTTTAGTTTCTGATGTTGATGTTTTGAGTTAGAGCACAGGCCAAGTTGCTTGCCACTTTTTTGTACAGTTCTGAAGTGGTTTGTGAATGCTGAATTGTTCTTTTCATCAAATAAAATTTGTATTCTGTGCTGTTTATCTTCAGATAAAACTGCATTCTAAGGTAACTTTAAAGACATTGGGGTATAAAGTACCAAAGATTGATGAATTGAGGGTTAAATATCTAATATTATATGAAAAATAATCACTTAGCTAATCTTGACTAACCCGATGATTGCATTCATTTGGATTTTTTTTTCCAGACTTTTCAGTGTTTTCTGAATGGTTTTCTGAAAGATCAAAAAACCACCTTTTAATTTTTCTGAAAAACAATTCTAAAGAACAACATCAATAATATCATATTTCCAAACCTTGCATCCTATTATCAGATTTCTTTTGAAAATACTCGCATGTCTCTTATTCCAAAATATACTCCTCGGGAACCAACCAAACAAGCCCTTTTTGAGTTCTAAAATTAAAACCTAAGCCCTATCTCTGAAATTCAAGGTGCGTCTTTCTTTGTTTTAGTAGACAGTGCAACTCTGGAAGAGTACAACCGGCCCATGGGCTTAAATTTTCATTTTTTTTTGCCATTTGATTTGATATATATGAAAAAAAATTAATTATAAGATATAAAATTGCAAAAAAAAATCTATAACTAATCATTAAATAAAAATAAATCCTATTTATAAATAAACCCTAAACCCTAAATTAAATATTATGTCATAAATCCTAAAATCTAGGCATTGCAAATACTTTTAAATTATGAGTTTATATTTTTATTGTAATTTTTGAGATATTTTGTATTCAAATATTGATAAATGATAAATTAACATTTGAAAAGTAATGAATTATTTTTTATATGAGTAATATAGTATAATTTAGGTGTTCTTTTGTAATTTTTGAAAGTTAAGATATTTATATTCAAATAATATTGGTGAATATTCAATTATCATTTAGAAAGTATTAAATTATTTTTTATATGATTAATATCGAAAATTTTTGGTCTCATTTGTAATTTTTTAAAGTTGATTGAGTTGCATATTAATTGATTAAAAAAATTATTTCAAGAAGAAACCTCTTTTTAATCATGAAAAATAAGACGAATGAAATGAAGAGTTAGCTGCTGGAAGAATTTAAATAAGACGAATCTCAAGAAAAAGGGAAGTAGATTACTAAATGAATTCAATGTATTACCATGTTAAAGTTTTAATATCACATTGTATCTAATCTACCAATCCACAAGCAACAAACTAGAATAACAAGAAGCAGAATTACACACCACAGGAATAACATAAAGTTTAAAGAATGAAACGAAAAGTTCTGATTGATTTCAAAAGTTGCAACAAAAGAAAATTATCAAGTTTTACCGAAATACACTAGCAAGTTGAGATTACAACCACAGTTGAAACCAACTATGTTCTAGTACACCTACTACAAAAAGCAAATTAAACAACATTTTTTCCATCATCATTATAAGCAGCAGCATTCATTCAATCTTGGTATTCTTCCTCTTCTTCATCTTCATACTCTCCTTCCTCGTCAGCAGTCGCATCTTGGTACTGCTGATATTCCGAAACCAAATCATTCATATTACTCTCAGCCTCAGTAAACTCCATCTCATCCATTCCTTCCCCAGTATACCAGTGCAAGAAAGCCTTTCTCCTAAACATAGCAGTAAACTGCTCACTAACCCTCCTAAACATCTCTTGAATCGAAGTCGAGTTCCCAATAAAAGTCGAAGCCATCTTCAACCCAGTTGGGGGAATGTCACAAACAGTCGATTTCACATTGTTTGGAATCCACTCAACAAAATAGGACGAGTTCTTGTTTTGTACATTCAACATTTGTTCATCTACTTCTTTAGTGCTCATTTTTCCACGGAAGACGGCTGAAGCAGTTAAGTAGCGTCCATGACGAGGGTCAGCAGCACACATCATGTTCTTTGAATCCCACATTTGTTGTGTGAGTTCAGGGACTGATAGAGCTCGGTATTGTTGAGACCCACGCGAGGTGAGTGGAGCAAAGCCCACCATGAAGAAGTGTAGACGTGGGAATGGGATGAGATTGACTGCAAGTTTACGGAGATCAGAGTTGAGTTGACCCGGGAATCGGAGGCAACAGGTTACTCCGGACATGGTTGCGGATATCAGGTGGTTCAAATCACCAACTGTTACAAACAAAAATCATGATAATCAAAATATAGTATACAAATGCTTAATATAACTTTAAAACATTCTATTTCACTCCTATGATTATAAAAGCAACATCAATTAAAATCAATGAAACAGAGAATAATATGAATATTACAACAATATACCATCAATTGTTATGTTTGATTTTAGCATTATACTAACATAAATGTAGTTCCTGACATAACAGATCAAATTTATTGAAGAAACTTACAGCTTGGAGTTGTGAGTTTAAGGGTCCTGAAACAGATATCATAAAGGGCTTCATTGTCAAGAACCATGCACTCATCAGCATTCTCCACAAGCTGATGCACAGACAATGTTGCATTATATGGCTCGACCACGGTATCCGAAACCTTAGGAGACGGGAACACCGAGAACGTGAGCATCATCCTGTCGGGATACTCCTCCCTTATCTTTGAAATCAATAGGGTCCCCATACCAGATCCTGTCCCTCCTCCTAAAGAATGGCAAACCTGGAACCCTAAATTTCACATAACACAAACAAAATAAGCCCAAAATCCATCGCATTGTTAGTATTTAACACATTAAAAAACATTATTCTCGGGGGAAAATGGATCTCCACAATCATTTTCTCAAGCATATTGAATACAACATCATATAACAAAAATAACTATAGAAGTATACCTTGGATGCAATCACAGTTCTCGGCTTCTTTCCTAACAACATCGAGGACTGAATCGATCAATTCGGCTCCCTCCGTATAATGACCTTTAGCCCAATTATTCCCTGCCCCGGACTGCCCAAAGACGAAGTTATCAGGCCTGAAGATCTGCCCATACGTTCCTGACCGAACGCTGTCCATGGTTCCAGGCTCCAGATCCATCAGCACAGCACGAGGTACAAACCTTCCACAACTAGCTTCGTTGTAATAGACATTAACCCTCTCAAGCTGCAGATCTGAGTCACCCTCATAACGTCCGGTGGCGTCAATTCCGTGCTCCGCGCACACAACCTCCCAGAACTTGGAACCAATCTGGTTACCGCACTGGCCTCCCTGAATATGAAGAATCTCACGCATTTTTTTGGGTTTCCTTTTCTTTCTTTGTTGGTGAATGGAATGAAAGAAAGGGAAAATGCAAAAGGGAGGAGAAAAAGGCAAATAAGGGTTTGTGGAAAATGAGAAATAAAAGGGATGGTGTATGTGAGTTTATATGAAGAGAATGAGAGGCGGTGAGAGGATGAAGGAATGGATGATGTTAATGCTTTCAATTTCAAACGGCTATTATTGTTTTGGAGTTTGAATTTTGAAATTTTGAATTTGGACAGTGGGGTGTGAGTTGGATTGGATACCCGAGGTTTCTAACGGGAACGGTTAGGTTAATTGGATATTTATTTTTAAGGTTGAAAATACGCTCAATTGCGTTTTGCACCCAGGACTTTAGTATCATTGGGCCACTTGCACTCCCAGAATATGAAAATAGCAAAATGCACCCTACCCTATTATTCCATGAGATTTTCTGATTTTGCACTTGATTCTCAATGATACTTTCTTATACAATATTTGTCCTAAAGAGTTAATAAATATTTGAAAATTTGATATTGAAACCTTTTTTGTTTAAAATTATTTCTTGATTATCAAGGAAAAATCTATTTTTTATTTTTTACTTTGAATTGATATAAAATAATTTATCCCTTACCCTTAGTCACATTATAAATTTGATTTGACATGGAATAATTTTTTTCCATATTTCCAATAATCTTTATAAATTACACATCAATTTTCTAAAAGAATAATTCATTCCATCTGTAAAATTCAAAATAAACAATATTATGCTAATTTTGTTTTGTTATCAAAAAATAATATTCAAAATAAACAAATTTTTAAATACACGAAAACTGAAAATATATATATAAATAAATTTTCTAAGTTTTTAAAAACAATATCAGAAAAAGCAAAACAAGAAGGCCGAGCTTCTGGGTAGATAAATCAGGCGCTAGTTTAGGTCAATTTTAAATTAAACCTTTTGGCCTAAATAATTAGTTCAATTTTACAGGATCTGTCATATTTCATATACAACTCGAAATTATTAATATTAAAAACTGCTAAAATCAACCACACTAAGCAAAGACAAACTATTACAATATACCATTGATTTTGTTCATGTATTAAAACTCAAATAGATTCAGTTTTAAAATTCCAAGAGCACAATATTATGACATATACAGCTGAATATCAAAACTAAAATTGTTACATATAATAGCCTAACTTTCGCTAAAAGCACTACAGAGCATAATAGCCTAACTTTCACTAAAATTACTTCAGATCATAATGAATCAACCCTCTGCTAGAGCACCAAAACTTGACCAAGCACATAAATGATTGCATGGTTATCCTGCAGTCTATTCCTACAACAAATAGACTAGTGCAGATCGAAAGAACAGTATTAGCCTTATACGAAAACGAGATTCTAATTAGGTTATTTTCCAGCATTCTTTGACAAGATAAACAGACATACTTGAGAACGTATAACCTACACGAGTGAAGCACGTCTACAAGCTAATGCATCTTTCACCTGTAAGAAATAAGTCATCTACAATGTCCAAACTGATTTGTTTTCTGATATTATCAATAAAGACATGCAGTACATAGAGTACTTTACCCTACTAGCCTAATGAGTAATGACAGAAAGGGCAGAACATCTCCTTTTCTTTCTTCCTGAATCCCACAATGTCATTTACGCTGTGTTATATGCACATCTAAATGTCCACCCTAAAGCATCTCCAACCAGGTTACTTAGATACTGCATTAGTGGATTTAATACATGGGTTGGATGAATGACACATAACATGAAATGACAAAATATTGTCCTTTTATGCTCATATGTCACTCATCCAACAGCCGAGTGAATTAAATCCACCAATGTAGGTACTAATTTTCCCTCCAACCCAAGGGGAGGAGGATGGGATGCCGGATCAAATTATTTTTGTCATAACAAGTATAAATCAAATTTAAAAACAAAATTTTGTTAGAATATTGAATATATCATATATTCCCTTTCAATATGTTCAACTTGTCACAAGTATTACTCATCCAGCTCAAAATTTCAAATAAAGAAATCAGAAACATGATCAGATTTCAAGCAATCATGGTCCCATAACAACCCCAAAAAAAGCCAAGGAAATCCCATCAGACTATGAAGAGTACTACCAGAAGTCATAAAGGCCGGTTAACATTGCCACCAGATATTTGATGTAGTTCGAACATGGCACATTTACTTTATCCTGGGTAGCCTTTTATGAGCAATGAGAGGTATATGACAGGAAGTAAAGCTCGAAAACTGCTAATAATGCTAGTCATAAAATGATGCACACTGATTCTAGCGAAATAAAGAACAGAAATTCAACACAATTTCACAAAGATATCCCAAACATATATGAATTCTACCCTAAACATCTAGCCAAATGCAGACAACTCAAGGCTTAGTCTCTTCATCATCCTCCTCTATCTTGGGTGCCAGGTAGTACCTTACGTAGCCCATCTCAGCAATCTTGTACTCAACAACAACAGGAAGCTCCGATGACAAGCTTATAGTAACCGTGTTTGACAGAGGAGATGCTTTAGTGAAGGAATTCAAATACCTAAGTGCAAATGTCAACGAAACCGGCTCATTCATTTCAATAATTGTCGCATCTTCAGGCTTGTCAACAGTTGTATTCTGCCTACAAACAACATTTGCAGTACCAATATCACCTCTAGTTGAGAATTTAACACCTTCCTTTGTAACAGAGATGAGAACTGTATCACCAATACTGCTGAGATCTCTGCAAATTCTCGAAAACTCAGCCGATGGCATCCGAACTATAGCGTGGTATTCAGCTTCAGGAATTCCAAGGTGCTCACTGTCAATGTCCATCAGTTTCATCTCAAAGTCCGCAATCTTGTCTTGAGCTACAAAGATAAACAAAACACAATTTGATTATATAGATAGTCCCAGCAAGTTTTAAATTAGTACTAATACATAAGAGTAAACATCCCTGTGCTTCATTAACAAAGACACACACTATGTTCTTTTTCATTATAAACACCATCCAAGCCAAATTCTGATTCACTAGCTGTGAATACAACTATTCTACACATTTAAAGGAAAAGTAACAATCATACCTCACAATAAAATGCAAAAGCACCCCTATTTGCTAAAAGTGGCAATAATTAATATATAAACTTGAAAAGCTAACAAAAAACCTCATGTTCTATTAGAAATATAACAATAGCCACCCGATTCATTTAGACAATTGACAAAAATCAGTCTGTGGACTTATGAGATTATTTCAAATAAGCACAACAACCTAACAGGAGTTTTGCTAATAATTTCACTCTACTGCCTAAAAATAAAACACTAGCACTTACTGGGGCTCTCGAACATGAGGGTGACAGTATCACTGCCGTCATCAGCCTTGATTGTGATGATATCATCATTTCCGGCGCATTTTAGAAATTTCGCCAAGTTGTTGAGGTTCATCCCCATGGAAATGTTGCGGTCGCACCTGTAGTGCTCGAACCCCTCCGATCTCAGCAGCAAACCAACCAGTGCTACGTGGCTCGAATCCATGGCCTGAAGCGAGAAACCCGTCGCCGAACAGTCGAAATTGGCGTCATTCACCAGGTCTTTAATGGCATCTAGAACCTTCTTCAACAAGCTCCCCTGCACCAAACGTAGCTCCAACATCTTCTCTAGACCTTTCTTTCTCAATTGATTATTTAATTAATCTAGAAGAACGATTGTGAGAAAATTGAAATGAAATGGAGTGCCATATTGAGGGTTAGGGTTTCTTTATAAGTAGCGAAGGGGGAATATAATTTAGGGCTGGCGCGCTTTTTTCCGTCCTTTGGCGGGAGGGAAATGGAAATGTCCCGCCATTATTTTGCAAAAACTTAGAAGGAATGGGCCTCGGCCCATTATAGACCAATTCTAGCCCAGTAGCGGCTGTAAGTAAAGTGATAGGTGCTGCTTTAGAGATAAAAGGAGTAAAGACTAGAGTTGGGCCCGGTTGGATCCAACTCGGAATTAAAAATCAATTTGGCGAATATTTTAAAAAGAAAATCAAATTTCAATTTGGCAACTCGACATTATTGCTTTCTCAAAATTATATCTTTAGTTTCTTCATGCCTAAACCGAAAACAAAATCATGGAACTTGTTACACCATCAATGTTAAAAATTTTAATGTCCAAAAATGATAGTAAATTTGGACGTGGAAATAAAAGCCACCATTTTACATTTTGGGTCAATTAAAATATTTACTTAAAATTTGTGGAGTAGATGAGTCAAAAGATACTTCTGAAATATAACATGAAATTAGGACAAAGCACGACTTTTCCATTATATATAGCATATGTACATTCAAATTAAAAAAACTGAGACGTGTTATGATGTACATTTAAATTAAAAAAATTGAGATGTGATATGATATACTTATTTTTGTAATTAACTTTCATTGAGATGTGTTATAAACGTGATCATCATTCTAACAAGAAAATAGGAGTCACATGGCATGTCTCCAACTGGCTGACCAACAATTCATAAGACTTGCTCTAGCGATAAGGGTGGGGGCTCGAATTTTATTTGGAGCGACAAGGGTGAGAGTTCAAATCTCATTTGAAACTTGGATGAAAGCATTTATATGAGTCTATTTGGTGAAGATCCCTTTGTGCGCAGAGTGTACAGCAGTATGGTGGAATCCCGAGGCTTGGTGGAGACATATCCTGTGATTTACATCCTTCAGGGTTCTGAGGGTCCAGGATTAGTCTAGTATAAGCTTGTACACCCGGGTTATAAAAAAAAAAAAAAAAAAAAATAGGACACCCGTTTATATTATATTATACTATAAAATAATTGCGACTAAAAATTATAGCTAAAAAAAAAATAGGACACCTGTTTATATTATGTTATACTATTAAATAATTGCGACTAAAAATTATAGATAAACCAGGTACTTTATTGTCATTGAAGAAGAAGAAGACAATGCTAAAAAAACTAGTCACTGCACTTTACTTCTTTACTAATTTATCATCATTGAGAAATGAAATACTGTATATTACTCAAGTATTAATAAAATTCTTTCTCTAAAAATTGGATTTTGTTGATCTTCATCGATGGCGGATCCCCCGGAGATCTCGTTCGCCGGAATATTCGCCTGCAGTGCTTTCGCTGCTTGTTTAGCCGAGGTATCACTTTCTCTCCCATATTGCATCACATGTGTACTTCAATATACAATTTATCGATTAATTAAGCAATAATTATTTCTTTCAGTCAGGTTAATGGATAATAGCAGCGCTCAAATGCCAGCTTTAATTATATCGTTTAACTGTACAGTAACTACATATATCGTGCAATCTGCTAATTTTATTATTTTCTAAAATTTATTATCTCTGTTAGTAGTTGATTTATATATGCAACTTTCCGATTTGAATTTTGCGCCTTGATATTTTGTTTAATTTTTCATATAAAATGTATACTCAATCTCTATTAGTTTTGATTTATAGAACTTCCAAATTCTAAGTTTTGCCATTTGATATGTAGTTCAAGTTCATTCAAATAAATTAAGTAAACTGTTCACTGTACAGTATTCAATAAATAGGGATAGTATTATATAAAGAGAAATTTGAAAAGAGTTGACCATTCAGCTGGTGACATGTGCAGTTATGTACCATTCCTCTAGATACTGCTAAAGTAAGGCTTCAACTGCAAAAAAAAGCTCCCTCAGGGGAGTCTAAATACAGGGGATTGTTGGGTACAGTTGCTATGATAGCGAAAGAAGAAGGTTTATGTGCTCTTTGGAAAGGAATCATACCTGGCTTGCATCGCCAGTTTCAATATGGAGGCTTAAGAATTGGGTTGTATGAGCCTGTATGTATCACAATTTGCTCCATTTTCAATCATTCTTTTCTTTATAAACTAGTTATTAAGAGAGCATTCTCATGGATTGGACAGGTCAAAACCTTCTTTGTTGGCAGTAGTTATGTTGGAGATGTGTCCATAGTCAGTAAAATACTTGCTGCTCTGGTTACTGGTAAGTAAAATTTCAACTCTTCTTGCTATTATTGTTCACTAAAATTGAAGATAGTTTGTTGCATTTGACAGTTTAATTTACATATCTTTTCCTTTTACAAAGGTGCTATAGCAATTTCCGTGGCTAATCCAACTGACCTCGTGAAAGTTCGGCTTCAAGCTGAGGGTAAATTACCATCTGGAGTACCGAGGCGTTATACTGGTGCACTGAATGCGTATTATACCATAGTGAAACAGGTGACCCGGAAATACAGTAATTAATGGATGTGTTTCGTTATGCTTGCTTACTAGTGTAGTTGATTGGCATTAACAGGAAGGAGTTGTGTCTTTATGGACAGGGCTTGGGCCCAACGTTGCAAGAAATGCAATCATAAATGCTGCAGAGTTAGCTAGTTATGATCAAGTCAAGGAGGTGATGTTTCTTATCTTTGCTTTTTCATGGAAACCGAATATGTCCTTTCTGTTCGCAATGCTTTCAAGTGATGTTGCCTGTATTCTGATCTTTGTGTTATACGCAGACAATTTTAAACATTCCAGGATTTACAGATAATGTTCTAACGCAAGTGTTAGCTGGTTTAGGTGCAGGATTCTTTGCAGTCTGTATTGGCTCTCCTGTTGACGTGGTAATCTTTTCCCTTTGATTAGTTTGTGTTGAACTTTCTGATGAATAAACAATGGCTTTATAGTTTTTAGCAATGTTCCATGCTATTGTGAAGATGCTGCTACATGAAGATATATATTAAAACTTGAAGGATGATGAAAGTAATTTCTTATTGTTAATTGGTTATTTTTTGGTAGTTTCTGAATTGCAATGCATCAGTGATCTACTACTTGATACAACCTAATGGCTTTATCAGAAATTCTTGCCTGAAAATCCACCAAATTGTGGACATGATACGTTGTCGGCTTAAATTTTAAATCAAAAGTTAATTTCAGTTTCAACAATTTATAGAGGTCTTTGTATCTTAATTTCATTGGGGTCAATTATCCCTGATATAAGTTTTATGGTAACGATATATTTGATCATTCATCTAGATAGGGATGGCCGTATAGTTTGGATAAAAATTCTCTATATTTTCATAATGTTCTAACGAAATGTGCATCTTAGAAGAGCGATTGACCATGAGTTAGTTTTCGCTCGATACCGATGTAATTTCCTGTTCTTGCTCTATTCCAGGTTAAATCTAGAATGATGGGAGATTCAGTCTACAAAGGCACGCTAGATTGCTGCTTCAAAATGTTAAAAACTGAGGTATATGTTCCCTTTCAATTTCCATTTGGCCCAACTCTGATTAAAACCTGCATTTACTGTGCTTTATTCTTCCTTTGCCAACAATTTTACAGTTTCCATGGAATAGTATGAAGTTATATATGGTCGGGGTTAGCTATTTTTTTCTGTAGGTATAACCACTCTAAGAATTATATTTATATTTATGATAACTTCTTAAGCTGAGATCGAATAAACATACATAACTGGTTAGCTAGTAGGAGCAGCCCAACGTTCATTAACTTAAGGGAAATTGACAACTAGCCAAAACAATGAAGAGCAGGGTTTTACATGATATATCTTTGAACATTAACTGCTTAGGGAATCTGACAAGTTAAAGTCATCAAATTATTTGGGCATATTTCCAATATCAGTTAAGAGTCATCACATTATTTCGGTGTATTTCCAGTTTTTTTTTTTCTCCGTAGTTTTGTTATCATTCTCTGAGATTTGATTAATGTCAGTCTTGATACTGATAATGAAGTTGAATCCACACTTTTATGCAGGGCCTTTTTGCTTTCTACAAGGGTTTCTTCCCAAATTTTGGTCGACTTGGATCATGGAATGTTCTCATGTTTTTGACCTTCGAACAAGTAAGATGATGATTCATCCTAAGTTTGTTTATCCGACAGTAGTACACCATGAGAATATTAGCTCAATTCTGCCATCTCACAGGACAAAATTTTCAGTTCTGTTTAAGAATTTAGCTGCCAGAAAAATGACTGAGCGATTAAAGGTTATTTCTTTTCAGTAGAGAATTTCCCAGTTAGTAATTATGTATTCCATGTGTCTCCGTTACAGGTGAAGAAAATTTTCATTTGACTCCATTCTAATTTTGATGAGCAACCGCGATTTGCTTCTGCTTCAGATTCCCCTCAAGATCGGTAACTCATCTTCTTGGAAACTCTTTTTTACTCCAGAACCATAGCAGGGCAGACTTCTGACTTCTGTGTATCAGGATACATATATGATATATGTATCTGCAAATAAAGGCTGTTTTTTCCCTATTACAGCATCTCATGTTACTTCCACTAAACCAGATTATGTGATGCATCAATAGAGTTAGAGAATTAGAAAACATACAGACCAGATGAATGACAGTGTTAGTATATTACCAGCAAAGCACTTTTGTAACATTAAAATGTTGAATCACTTCATACTATTGAAATATATAATACCATTATTTCACATTATATGGGAGATTCCTTTTGAAAGGCAGGAAGAACAATGGTGGTTCTTATGCTCATGCTCGACTCAATCGACTGATTGGATCCCCAAAGAGAAGGATGGTAGACAGTATGTCTCAGAGAGACTTCAGCAGAAAATTATACCGGGTACCACCTTCCGTTTTATCTAACTTTTATGCATAAATATCATTAACTAGAATCATAATAAGTTCTACAACATAATACAAGTTTATTACCGGTATGCTGAAATAATTTAATCACATACTCAAGTTTATTACAAGTTCATTATTCTGCAAAGATCTTGAAACCATACTTCCATCACTTTGAAACAAGATATACCCGAGCTTTGATTATTGACCCGTTCCCAAGCTTAAACCCTGGACTCACCGGGAACCCCACAACCATGGACATACCCACCTTAGCTCCACCGCCACCACCCGATATCCTCACCACACTCTCCATATACTGAGAGTGAAAATCGGCTCCTCTACTCGCCTCGAAATGGCTAGGAGGCGGGTCAAGAGAGAATGCCAGCAAATGCAGCAACCAAACAGCCTTAGCCAACCCCAAAAACTCACCATAAAATTGACTCCTCGGGTGGTGACCATCTAGCACCTGGCGCCTCTGCTCCAAGTCTCCAAACAACGATTCTTCCATCTTCGGGTGCACGATAGAGAGGTACTTTTTGAAACAAAAGTTCCCAAAACTACAAGTAGGCAAAATGCTTACAAGTTCAATCGGGTCCATTGCTTTCATGTCGCGGTACTGAGTGAAGCAGTCTCTACGGTGCTGATCGGGGTGCAGTATCGAGGTTAGGCTCCCATCCATGTAGAAAGTCTCGTGGTCGAATCCTTGAAAGATTTTCCTGTTAATGTAGGATTCTAATGCATACTTCGCGTGGTTGGCCCCGACTAGAGAATCGGTGAATGTGGTAGTGGTTGTGGCGGTGGAGGAGGCGGCTTCAATGGATCTTACCGCGGCTGCAATGTCCCAGTGGGCGGAGCGCATGAGGGAGAGGAGTACAGATGTGAAGGCTTTTGAGGCTTCTTTTACTAAGCCCATTGTGGCTTCAAATAGCTCCATCGCTGGAGCTGCTGCAACTGTCACATATACTATTTGGTCAGTTATCTAACCATTTTCATAAAATAATGCCAAAAAATCTTATATATGAGAATTCAGAATTGTAGGTCAGGCTTAGGTTTGGCCGCACTCATATAATCACAAGACACCTATATATTATTATTATTTGCTTTGTGAACGATATGAGTATGACTGAACTTGATTTTGACTTGCCCGTAATATTAACTACCTATTAAAGCAACATCTGAGAATATGTGTTTTCCAATTACATATAATGTCATGTAGTTATGCTTAGTCCAATTACATATTATGCTAGGAATATGCATAATACTATGTCATACTAGTTTTGTATATGTATAACTTTTATTATTAAAATGCAACGCTAATTGCTCCATTTGTGATTTCCCCCCTTTTTTCGGCTCCCATTTCATATTTTAATGTTACAAAATACTCCTAAGATTTATTTCATAATTTTCTTTTCTTCTCAAGACTTCAATTTCACATAAACTATCATACACAAGGGAAAAAAATAAAATAACTAAGCCTAGAATTTTTCAATGATAAAAATGTACCATCTCAAATTATAAATCTGTGTGTTTCCGACTAGTATTTTCAAAGATAAACTTCAATTTTATTTTGACCTTTTCAGCTCAAGTTATAGACCAAAATTGAGCAAAAATCTTCTTACTCCAACTGAAGGTTATAGTTGTCATTTTGGTGACTAACCTTGAGTAGAGCAGCTCACTCGTCGCTTTGACTTCCCCTTTGACTTCCCACTGCTTCGTGCAACCAACGCCGCCGTCTTGAGCTTATCCCTTAAGTTCTCAACCTCAGCCTGCTTGGCCTTCACTTCCTTCTTCAGATCCTCCACCGCCGCCTCATACGGCGCCACCACTTCCCTCAGCGCCGCTGCCCCAAACCTCCACCTCCCACTCCCTCCTCCTCCTCCTTCGCCGCTGCGCCGGTACCTCTCCCTGAGCAGACCAAGGCGACGGAGCTCCGCCACCACAGCAACATCAGCGATGCGCATTTTATCGGGATCCCATGGGGAATGAGCCTCCTGAAGACTAACGTACGCCCTTTTCATGGAGGAAACGGCGTCGAATACCTGCCCCATTAGCATTTCCATTTCTAGTATCCTAGGTAGCGGCTCCTGCTCTTCTTCTTCTTCTTCTTCTTCGTTATCGTAGTTAATAGAGGTGTTGATTTTGAACTCTTCGGGTGTTCTTTCTTCATCCTCGGAGTTGTCGTCTTCTCCGAGGTGGTCGGGCCGGGTGAGGGGGTGGAGGAGGCAGGAGGCGGTGACACGTTGGATCAGATCGGAGAAATTGGACACCTTGTTTGCCATTGATTTCTTGAAACCTCCTCCGTTTCTGTGGGGATTAGTGATTATTATTATTTTTATAATATATTATGAAATTAGTTATACTGCCTGAGTAGCTTATAAAAGGACTAGCGGGTGTACTACCAATGTAGTGTCAATTTTAATAATCATACACCACACATGATTATTTCCAAAACGTAATCTTCTTCCTCTCTATTACAGATTTCATACTACAAAATTCTATTGAGAGATACCAAGATTATTTCATCATTGCACCATCTCAAATTATTACTTTAAATCAAAAGAAGAATTTATTTAAAATTAGCAGTAAGTTTTGCATCCAGAGACATGAAAGATTTAAGGAAAAAATGCCTCGAAACAAAAATTAAGGTTTCAATCACTGATGAAGATGAATAATATAAGATCGTTGTCAAAATAATAAGAATTAAAATGGTATAGTAAGACATTTGTTGAATTAGGTGCCCATCAGACATTTTAAAGAGATCTAAATTGGATGACACTTTGGGAAATTCTTACCTAGACTGGGTTTGGTCGAACTCAAACTAATTACATGGCAAGTGTAATATATTTGCATTGGATTGAATGTAAATTTCAGGAAAGTGACCAATCACAAAGCAAGTACAATACACTTGCTTCATAGTTGGATGTGTTTGGTCAAGCCAGACTTGGATAAGAATTTTCCTGAGACTTTTTACATATATTTAAATTGAATAAGGTACCCGTTAATCAAATTACACGGATTCAAAGAATTTTTAATTTCAAATAGATGAGATCTAATTTATGAAAATAGGATAACCCAACAAAATTATTAAATGGAAGATCATACAGGGATTTCTTAGATCCAAAAATCAATTCAGATTTTTTCATACGAAAAGATCAATTCAGATTTTTGAGTTGTTAGTTTTGCTAATTTTTTCATTTGACATGGATGGTACACTAACTTGGTACACTATTGTGGTATAGAAGATCTATTACCGTAGGATCAAGGATATAGTACTAATGAATGAATGAATTGCTATACATGGTAAAAATAAATATGTTTACAGTTTTTTTTTCCATAAAAAAAATCACACCTTTTTTTTTTCCAGAACAAACTGCCCTCTCTTTTTCTCGAAAATCGTGTAAAATATTATCAAACTGAACTCTTGCATTTTTTATCCTGCGATTTACAAAAATATATCTATTCAGTTCCAATTTTTTACATCATTTTGCACTTCCTCATCATTTGAGACTAAGAGATCTAAAAGGTTGCAAGAAGAGTTCATCTCTTTCTCTCACACGCCCAAAGTCCAATCTTATACTTATTCCAATATAACATTATATAATATGCAACTTTTAGCCTTTTGGGATTAGATCCTCGCACTTGCGGCCCCAAGTTATATAAATTATACTTTTAGTTTAAAAATTTGCACTTTTGGTCCTATAGCTCATGAATTTTCATCGAATTAATTTGGTAAGACAAATGTAAAACTGAAGCAGTTTTATGGGTTAAAAATGCATAACCGGACTATTTTTGTACCAAAATTGTAAAGTTTGAATGAAAATGTGACTATAGGACCAAAAGTATAAAATAATTTGATAAATTAGAATCAAAGATGCAATAAGTCCAATTCGTATGGGGCTGAGCTATAAATGATTATTGATTCATATATATATATATATATATATATATGTAAAATTTGAGCATGGTGCAGTGAAGAGAGCAGACCTATGTTGTGATCGGAGAGAGAATTTGTTGGGTTTAGAGAGTGGATCTCTGTGAAATGGCACAGAGTATACATGCTGCTGCTGCTCCCAATATTCTTCATGATCATCAAATATTTCCTTATCTACAATATTCATTTTCCACCTTCCCGTTTTCTCTTTCTCCCTGCAATTATCAAATTCATTATACCAATTACAAATATATAACAACTAATTAAATTAATTATTTTCCCTTCCACATAATGTAAATGCTTATTAATTAATCTATACCAATTTCTATAATTTAATAATTAACTTTTAATATTTGAACAATCGAGGTACGTACTTGTGTATATATATGTTGTTGAATATGAGTGATATATAGACGTATTTGTTCCGAATATATTAATAACTGATGACTGAAAATATTGAATTATGAGAAGGGGTACTACGTGCGTGTGTGTTTCAAGTTCAAAAAATGATTTGAATACTTGGAGAATACACTACTCCTATTTGTGATAATTAAGAAATTCATGCAGAATATAGAATAATATTGATTATAACCTTGAAGAATTCTCAGTCCGAAAGGACCGAAGCAACACATTTGGTAGCATTATTTTATTTTTGTGTTTGTGTGTTGTGTTTGGGAAAGAGAAGTGTGGGATGAGGCCTAAATAAATAATGCTTCAAAGAGCCCTGGTATTTATAGATTCTCGAATATATGGCTAGCATCCAATTAGTTAATTGGGAGGCAAGCATACATCCATTTTGGAAAGTCTTTAGAATTTAATCCAATAATTAATTCAGATAAAACCAATTATTTAATTAAATGGAGAGCTACAATTAATAATGGATCTGTCATCTGGCTGTGTAGTTCATTTATAAGTATGTAGGGCAACAAATATAAAAAGTTGTGTTGGGGTTTTATGTGTGAATGAAATAAATAAAAGTAAGAGATGTGTCTATTCGATTCGAAGAGGTATCATTTGGATCGAAACATTGTGTCCCTTTTTAAGTGACACTTTTGTGTCTATAAATATGAAACAGAATCTGGCCAACTCTGAATCAATTTGATAGTAACATAAAGAAAAAACACTACTCTTTCTTTCTCTTACTTCCCTAAAAATTTAGTTCGAAATTTCTGTTTGTTCAAGTTCGCCGAGGGTTTATTATTTGTGCAAATAATGAACAACAGACTGTTGTATCTTGGGAGACTACCGAAAATCAAACTGTATGCACCGTGGCAGTCCCGGAAATATTGTCTTAAGGAAATTTGTTTCGGCAAGCCTCAGTCTTATTTCCTATTTACGTGTTGATTAAAGTGTTCTACAAATTAATCCTAACCAAGTAAGTATGATTTATATGCTTTAATAATGCATGAATTTTATTTGTTAGAATATTGTTTACTATATTCTATGTTTTGAGAAATATATAAATGCACAGATTGTTAGACTCCAACAAGTTGATGGTTTTGATGATTGAATAAAAAAGTTCCCTATGCAAGACATCTAGGCTTTCTGTACTATTTTACTCACTCAAGTGAAAAATGTTACATCCGTAGTCTAGTGGCAAAACTCGGGATATTCAAAACTTAGAGGTCATATGCTTAATTATTATAAGAGTGAGTTTTTGTCTAATTTTATTATTATTATTGTTGTTAATTATTTTAGATTGATTCTATTAGATAAGTTAAAATGTAACGATATTGATATATTGATATATTTACCTTCTAAAAAAAAATAATAGGAGTATAAATAAAGTAACTTTGTAATTAAAAATAAAATAAATTTTCAAATGGTAAAGAACTCAGGGTCTATTTGGATGGGTTTTGGTTCGGTTTCGCGGGTCTCGGTTTAAAAAAATTGGTTTGGGTGATTTCGATGAAACCTTTGAGACTTCATTTGGATGAGTTTTGATTCTTGGGTTTTGTGGTTTGAATAAGTTGAAACCCCACTTGGATTGGGTTTTGATGTTGGGGTTTAGGGGAAAAAGTAGGTGATAGGTGTCAAATCAATGTCTTTTTTAGTGAGATTTGGGAGAAAAAGTAGGTGGTAGGTGTCAAATCAATGTTTTATAGGTTTGAAGAGTTTTAGTGTGAGTTTCTTAATAGGTTTTTGATGGTTTCATGAGTTTGACGAAAACTCATTTGGAAGGGTTTTGGCTCGATCTCACGAGACCCACAAGACCGGGTCAAAACCCATCCACACACACCCTCAATCCCAAATGGTAAAGAACCCACCCCACCCCGTTAAATTCCCATCTCAATTTGTGGCAATTGCAGTTGCCACCTAAACATACAGCTAGCTAGCCGCGCTCAACCAATACTTGTTGTGACTGTTCATGAGGGAGGTCACGATTGTAATGTCTTTAACAGATATTAATTAGTGGCCCAAAAATGAGGTGAGGCGCATATATATATAGTTAGGCAGAGCAGACCGGATATTATGCTCGACTTGATTCTTACTAAATTGTATTTTTAGTCTTAGTTTTTTTAAATATTTCAAATTTTAATTTCGGTCCTATATATAAATATTAATCACCTTTCATCTAATCCGGAACCAGAGTACAAAACCAAAACAATTAGCTGTGCAAAATTAATTAAGTCTATTTTATATATGAGGAGACCAACAAATTAAACTGGTTAGAAAAATTGGTGATAGGACGCAAAGCTAGTGCAGAACTTATTAGCTAGGGGACCAAAAATATAATTTTGTAAAGCACAATATCAAAAGTACCACATATCACATGGGACTTAAGTGCAATTTCGCCATGAATTTGTCAAAATATCACAAATTAAGTTATAAGATATAAGTTAAGATCAGTGAATTACAATACATGGAAATTGATATGATATTGTTTAGATGGCGGAATATGAGACCATTTAAAATTGTTCCAAAAGGGTAAGATAAACAAAAGGATCAAAGAAACACCAATCAAGAGTGCATGTATTCATGTTAAATGAGCTGGAGTTGGGCGTAAAAACTGTGAAAGCATGCAGATATATATTTGTTGATATATATATATATATATGATCAATTAATTCATGAACATGAATTATTGTTTTGTTGGCATGCATGCCAAAAATCAAAAAGCATGGCCTGTAATTAAATGAACCAACATGGGGTGTGCATGAAACTGAAAAGAAATGAGTTTGGCCACTCCAAACAGACACCTTCCCAAAGTATTTGGCCTTAGGTCTTGTTTTGATCTTTACATGTGACCAATTGGTAGTAAAATGACAAGAATATTAATATGGACATCATTTCCAACCATCCATCAATCTTAGCTCTTAGCTAGGGGTCATGAGGGCAAACCTTTTTTTCGGAAAATTACTATGCATGGTACTGTTTGTTTAGATTAATTTAATACTATAAAATGTGACATATAGGCCTTGGACACTGATTTATTGCTTTAATTTTAGCCACATTATGTTGAGAATGTGGAACGATTTCTACTTTTGGTACCAAATAAAATTAGGTAAGTTAACATATTTAGTACTATAATTTTTACATGAATGTTTTTAGACCATTGTCGTACATGAAAATTTCATATGTATGGAAGAAACAAAAATTGATAATGATCGACTTATATTATGTGAGAAAACATTTCATCGATCTCCCCATAAATTAATTAGTCTCGCTTGAAGTCTCAATAATAGAAACATTATTTTATACATGCATCATAAAAGAGGTACTTAAAACATGCTAATTATTTAATCATGATGTTTTATTCAGATCGAGTCTTATTAATTAAATTCAAACTCGACTCATAAACATACTGGATCGACTTAATTAATTTTTTCAATACAAGAGCAAATGGTGTATTTAATTAATTAGCTTGAATTGTATATATTCGGGTTGAACAATCGGACTTGGGGTAAACTAGAGTACCGACTCTTTTGAATTAATGTCCTAATGGGATAATATGAAATACTACTCTTTTATCTTTTCTAAGTGGAATTTTCGAATTTGGACACATATTGGTAAAATATTGGTGGAAGGTGCCAATATATATACATATATATATAACCCCTAGCTATTAACTACTATCTAATAATGAAAGTACTAATCCATATATATAATTTTATCTTAGTGCCTTAGCTACATACCTATATGTAGAAGCTAGCTAGCTAATTATTTTTTCTTAATTGGCTTGAGCATTTTGGAAGGATCGAGTGTCAGACTCATTCGGCCAAATTAGCAATAGCACAAGACCGTATTCAAAATATATGTCACTTAATTATCTTGTTGTCAAATAATTAATACTCATACGAGAATCATGATCAATTACACTATATATATGAGCGTGATCATATTTATATACTATGAACCAATGGGTATATATAATTATGCATGATATGATGGAGATATTTTCACTATCTTGCATATATGCGAACATGGGTTGTGCCAAACTTATATAATTAGACACGTTGTAACTATAAATTTCATTTGAATTGTTGTTAAATATATATATCATATATATCCATACCACTTTTTGCTAGTGAAAGGATGCCAAATAAATACGTTCATGGAATTAATTCATTCTTTATCAGAAACAATGTATATAAATTAAACAATGTTGACTATATACTATCAAACACAAATTATTAAACATTATTTCAAAATTCAAAGTTCATATATGTGCACGTAAACTGTAATCAGGTCACATGGCTTCCACTGAAAATTAGCAGTAATCATATATCATGCAATGCAACGATTTCTAAACACATCAAGTATCTGTCCATTGTCTACTATTTAATTTCTAGACAGACTTACGTATATATATCAATAATTAAAATTCTTCAACCAGAGTCTGGAGTACCAAAAATATCGATCAAACTGAATGAATGGAAAATCAATTCAGAAAAGGGAAATTAATTGACCACATTTATATAATTTTCTAAGACACTACTTGTAAAAAAAATCTTAAAGCTAGCTATTGCTTGTTATTTAGTCATTAAGCTCCTTCAAAAAAAATAAAAAGTGAGTCATTAAGCAATATTAATCTCTGGATTAATCTAGTAAATCGATTAGCTCATATGCATAAGTAACTGGAAGTTACTAATATAAATATACATATAACATGTACATAACTACGTCTTCATGTATTTTGATGTTGTATCATAATTTATTATTTAATTTATCACTGGTCCTTCTAAAATATACATAATTTAAATAGTAAACTTTGCTCTACTTTCAATTTCGTACTTGTCAGAAGATGATCCATCAATATATCTTCTTTTATAATTATATGATGCATATATAGATATTTTGTAAAATATAGTAATTTCACCGCCATTAAATATCTGAATCTGATAGCGCTGCATGTAACATTACAAACAACCATATATATGTACCTAATATATATACGTACCATATACTAGCCGTTAAACAAGAAAAAGACAAAAGACTGCAATTCTTTTAATTTAATTGGTCGTATAAATAGATTCATGTATTCTGGATTTGCCGACTAACATGTTCTTATTTTACTTCTAGTGCATGTGTCTACTCATTTATCAAAAAAAGAAAAAAGATGTGCCTACTCAGAAAAATGGAAAAAAAATTACTTTCATCTATCTTGTTTAAATTCTGGATTGAACATTATTTAGTGCAAAATCTTTTTATTCTTTATATTCGATAATATCTATTACGGGGTTCAGGCACATAAGTATTTTTAAATGTATATCTTTATACTCTAGGGACGGAGTTTCTCCTTATGATGTGTAAACAACTAATCTATTGTCCACGTAATTTAAAAATAAGGAAAAATTTGTGCGAGTTTAAATTTTATTGATTTGTATTTTTAAACAATTGGGTTAACATCTTCAGGAGCAGCAACATTTGAACTTGAGAAAATATTTGAAGTGGAGTGGAAGCTTTGATCTTATCGGAATTAACTTCGATTTTGGGTAAACTTTAAATGAACGAGCCACACTTAAACTCGAGTTAAAATATAATTTGATTTTAGTTCTTCATTGTCAATAATTTGATATTTAATGTTTTTTATGTTGATGGACTTTCATAAAGCAATTCAAAGACTTTTCTATTTGATCTCAAATCAAACATTGAATCTTACTCTTTGATCTCGAATCAAATGTTGAAATTTACTCTGATCTTCTTGATAAAACACTTTGAACTTGGCTAAGAACATCTCGAAGAGAATGAATTTGGTAGAGTTAATTTATGCTCTTCTCCGGATTTTGCTACTTGCATTGTGTGTCCCTTTCTTCTACGGAAAGAGACATGTCTATTTATAGAAGCGTTATTGGAATAAACTTTGTGCATAAATATCATGTTTGATGAATTTCTCCATAGATTATGCCTCCATATGAAATTTACATTACCCACTCGCACTAGTTGAATATCTTAATCTTTTCTTCTAACTTTCAGGTGTTGCATATAAATCCTTGATTGATATCCACCTTTGCATTTTGATATTTTCCCAAATGCAAAAGCAAATAAGACATTTACTTAATTGTTAACTTCTTTCCTAAAGAATGCTAGATTTAAGTATTTATAATTGGTTCATTCCCATTTCTTCAACAATAATGCATTTATTTACCTCTCTGCATACTGTGAAACAAGAACAATACAGAATCACATTTCATATTGGACATCTATCTCGTTCGTATAAAATCAGTGTAGAACTTTATTGACATATTTAGTAGTAAAACTGATGACCGTGAAATTTAGTTTCCTAGATACATAACAAAGTACCTTACATTATCGCCAGACATGCGGCATTAAATGAAACTGCAAGATGATATTAAGACACCCTAAGTCGACACAATCGTTTCCTCTGACCCGCAGTATATGAAATACTTCTATGCTGATGGTACAGGACACTCCTGAATCTTCCAGATTTCACTTGCATACTGGGCAATAGTTCGATCGCTGCTAAATTTTCCACTGCCAGCGGTGCTAAGTATCGACATCTTTGTCCATCTCTTTCTATCCCTGAAATCATAAGAACCAAAGGCCAATCACTATCTACTTGCGCGTAAAAATTCAAAGAATAGTGGACTTTAGTTTTTAGTTTGAATGTTAACTATTAAGGTAATAGGGACGAAACAATGTAGCGAAACAAATACAGACCAAGTCTGAGATAATGACATAAATAATGAGATAAGCTCGTTTTCTTTGAGTTGAAAATATCATCTATAGAAATGAAAGTAAGGGTTACACACCAGTTGGGAAGATTGTATTTTCAGTCCCACAAGATAGGAACCTCAGCATTTTTTAACAGTGCATACAAAATTGCACCATTGGATTGGTCCCAATTTTTAGAATGTTTCGCACTTTTGGTCCTGGAAGAAAGGGAGCGACAGGGACAAAGCACAAAATATTCTAAACTCTGGGACCAAAAGTGCAATTATGTTAAGTGCTGAACCAGTTCTGTGAGACTAAAAATGTTCTTTTCACTTGAACCAAATTCCATTAAATTGCAGGTGGTAATAATTTTGCCAAGATACAGAATATTAAAGATGAAGAAAGTGGTTCTGCAAACTACTTACTTGTAAGCTTCATCTACCCGTTCTTGTGCGTCCATGTAGCTAGCAAAGTCATGGCCAACAAGAAAATAATCAGCACGACCATAGCCAGAATCGCCCTCAAGTGACTCAAGAAGTGGATTATAATCATAGCTTCCAAATGCTCCAGATCTTATAAATTTTTTGGCCTCTTCAAATCGAGGGTCTGGTTTAAACTACACAACCAGAAAGCAGAAATGCAAAATTGTTAAATCAAGGGTGGCAATGTTTAAACAAGATTGATCTATATGTATTCTAGTTCAAGAAAAATAGAAAGAGTTACCAGTCCTTGCTCTCTTTCTTTACGCAAGCGAGGAACTTCATCAGCTGTGGCACCAAAAAGAAAGAAATTTTCTTCTCCGACTTCTTCTCTGATTTCAACATTTGCCCCATCAAGAGTTCCAATAATGAGACATCCATTAAGTGCAAATTTCATGTTACTTGTGCCACTTGCCTCCATGCCTGCTGTACTGATATGCTGAGATAACTCACTTCCAGGAATAAGCACCTCGGCCACCGAAACATTATAATTGGGGACAAAAATGACCTAAAATAATCAGAAAGTATCAAAACAAACAATAAAATCAGTCTCTTAGTGGGTATCAGAAGTTAAATTTGAATATGAACAAATTGCCTATTTGCCTTAGTAGAGAGGCAAACTTAACGAAAATCAATTGCTATAACAACTTCTCCAAGGATCATTAGATTAATGATATTGATTCTTTTATCTAGAAAATCTAATCATGTGATAGCTGAGTACATGATCAGTGTCCGCATAATTAATTAGATCTAAACTTAAACAGCCAATAAATTGACGACGAAACAAAGAAGAAAAGTATTCATTTTTTTACAGTGCCCTTCATAAAGGTGGAAACACCTTTTTGCCTCTACAATTTGCAAAACTTCATTTCAAAGGAAAACAAAGATGCAAAAGACTGTTTCTTTGGTTTAATATTTTAGAACTTGCAAGTGGAATTATCATATAAAAGGAGAAACGTTTGTTTATTTTACCTTTAAAAACTCATTGACCTCGGGGTCACTATTAACAACAGCACCAACATCATCTACAAGCTTAACTATCCTTTTAGCATTTGTATACGTGGCAAATGCTTTTCCTCCTATCATGATGGTGCGAGGTGTCGTATTTTTGCGTTCTTCAGGGCTCATTGCCTGCATATATAGCAGAAAGGTATAAAACAATGATTAGGTTAAGCCTACCAATTTGATGATGGTTAATTTTTAAAATGACAATTTGATTATATAGAACAAATAAAAATCGATTCAGAGTTTAGTTACTAAGAGTTAGTTTCAAGCAATTAACAAGAATTATTACACAGTAACTCATCCTAACTGGACAAATTGCCATAAATATATGATAACCCAATAGCTTAAAGAATTTATCCCAAAATAATACAGTTTGTCTCACCTTCAATTTCTTGTATCTATAGACGGCACCCAAAATGTTTAGCAGCTGCCTCTTATACTCATGGATGCGTTTGACTTGAATATCAAATAGAGTGCTTGGATCAATAGTCACACCAGTAACCTGCAGTATGTAATGTGCCAAACGCTGTTTGCTGGCTAACTTAGCTGAATACCACTCAGCATGGAGATCTGCATCATCAGCAAACTTTGGAAATTGAGTAAGAATAACACCATTCCAACAAAAAAGATGATAAGAAAATACTTCAACAATAATATTTTGGAATATCATCATACATACTTGACGGAGATTTGTTAGTAGGTCAAGATTAGTCACCCATTTGTCTGTTTTCAGCCATTTGGTGATAATTTGACTAAGCTCAGGATTGCAAAACTTGAGCCACCGACGAGGAGTTATGCCATTGGTCTTGTTTTGAAATTTGGTCGGCCATATAGAGACATAATCAGAAAACAACTCGGCCTTTAATATGTCACTGTGAAGCTGAGCAACACCATTCACCTGCATTGAGATTTCACATTCTCATCTTTCAAGAAATCAGAAATGAAATTGGACAATGTACCCAGTAAAAGCACAATGCCTTATTGAAATCAAGAGAAGGAACTTGTCATAATTGGGAACATTGACGACAAGCAGTTCAGTATAATCAGATATCTTAATCATCAAATGCTACAGCCTTTTCCGATAATGAATCATTTCAAATTGCAGGCGGCAAAATTCAATATTATACGAATTAATTTTGAAAAGGCTAGGTATTTTTACTATGCATTTTTTCTATGAGGGGGATACAGTACAACAGTATCTCTATAAGAGAATCTTTTAGTCAGCCTCTAGCTTAATATAAGGAAAAAAACTCAATAGCTAATCTTTTTCTACATGAAAACTAAATTATATGCCTTTTTCTTTTTGAATAGTTAATTCGACATGAGCACAGAAGTACTCTTCGTGTTATCTTTACAAAGGGCTATTAAAACTTGATAGAACAAAATTTATGTAAAAGAAACGGATTTTTATTTCTTTAACTTGTTCAGCTTTTGTGAAATTGAATACCTGCAAAATGAATTCTTACCGTGTGCGAGGACACCACACATAAGTTCGCCATACGGACAACTGCTTTCTGTGGGTTGTTATCTAGAACATGTAGGTCAGGAAGTTTACCCTCAAGGTCAGGTCTTGTTGACTTTATCATTGCGATGAACTGCACCATGCAGAGAAAACATCAAGTCAAAGTTGATTTGGTTGAAAGTACAATAGCATTATAGTTAGAGAATAAGATACCCTCTTGTCAATTTCTGTAATGATTTCCATATGACGTGGAAGGAGCTTCCACATGACTGCTTGTGACCATTTTTCCAGGGCTTCAGGAAGTACTGTATGGTTTGTATAAGCTACCGTCCTGGAAGAATACACATTGTCAGATCCACAAATTGCAGGGCCACAATGTAGAAGCAATATCACAGTCTTGTAATGTCTACTGATATAGTCTAGGTAGTACCTTGTAGTAATATCCCAAGCTTCATCCCATCCCAGCGCTTCATCATCCATCAGCAAACGCATCAGCTCTGGTATAGCAAGAGTAGGATGTGTGTCATTCATTTGTACTGCGACCTTAGAGGGGAACTCCGACCATTTGATCTCATCTTCTCTCTCCTTAAATCTGGCAATTATGTCCTGAAATTGATACCAGCATAAGAGAAAACAAATAATCTCCAGCTGATAACTCAATCATCACTTTAAGGGGATAAATTTCTTAGTCAAGAATTGCCAAATGTTATAGTCAAGGGTAAGATTATACTCCTGTTCTACCATGTAATATATTCTGTACAAATGAGATTGAGAATGCTTGAGTGAAGAGCTTCAAAGTCCAAAACTTTCCAAAACCATAGGAACCGTCTGTGTCCTCTGTAAAGCATTGCAATTTGTTTGGGTGTTCGAAAGCTTTGCTTGGGTTCTCATGCTAAAATGTTGCAACGGCGTTCGAAAGAGTTTGGAAATACTTGGAAGATATATTAAAAGATGTGCTAGTGAAGTTTGGTAATGTGAAAATATATTTGCATATAGTGCTATTAGGTTACATGTAGAGTGTTAGGTGCGTGATTCTGTATATGTGTCAAATCATGTTCATTAAGTTTTACTAATGTTCACTTATGTAATGATGAGGGTGATATTACTCTTAATGTGGTAAGTAAACGGAATTGAATGGTGTATACATATGTAGCAGGAGCATTTATGTATAAATGTGTATGTACTCGACTTGTAGGGTCTTTCGTCCGTTGTGCGTCTCATACTTTTTTAAAATTTAACTGGGTTAGTTGGAAATGTCGAGTTCAAACTTGAGACCATGAAAACCTATTGAAACTTCGCGAATTTCAGACACTGAAACATTGATCAGAAACGTCTTCCAAATCCTCGAAAGGGTTAGTAAATAATGTGTTGCAATGGCTATACGGGAGGCCACGGGCACCAGTTATTTGCACTGAATAACCAAGTTGAGACTTTTCTGCATTGACGTTGTTGCTAACATTTGCAACAGTCGACTTTTCAAGTATTTCAAATACAAAACGTATATGTACTGCATACGCTCAGCAACTTCAATGTTAAAGATTTAATTCTTTCAATACATATTTCAAAGAGGCCGACATAATTAATTGTCTAAATTTTTTGAGATAAACTAAAGTAACACAAGAAAAATAACATGAATCATGTACTAAAGAGAGGAACAAGATATCAGCAAACCTGAAGTGATGCACTACACAGGAAAAATTGCTGCTTCAGCCTCAGAAGTTTTCCACCTTCAGTAGCATCCCCAGGATAGAGAACAGCACAAATCTGCGACGATAAACAATTGTATAAGAATTTCATGAGTTTTGGAATACCAAATAGGACAATTAGATAAATTTGCAGAAAATTTCAGTATGCTAATTTCAGAAACAACACTTTACCTGTTGAGCGCTTGAATGAAGCTGTGCGGCAGATTCATACTGTCCATCATTAAACTGAAATAAGTCGAAGTCCCTAGCACTAGCTTTGGCTTCCCAGAGACGAAGACTGTTAGTATTTTTGGTTTTGTATCCAGGAATTGGTACATCATATGCAAGAGCTTGTATGACCTCTCCACCGACCCATTTTCGCCTAAACATATTTAAATTAAAAGCTTTGAATGCATGAACATGTATTCTTGTAATAACATCTAGATTTTACCCATAGACTAAAAACTCTACTATAGTTGCAGTCACTTACGAGCCAGAAGGATCGACCTCAACTTGACCAAAAAATCTTATAGGGAAGACAACATCATGTCTCACAACTTCCCAGGGACTAAACTTCTGCATTGGTTAACAAGAAAATAAGAATTTAAATAAATATTCCGAAATAAAGAGTTCATTTAGTATCAATGAAATTTTAAGTGCATGCGAACCTCCAACCAATCTTCTGCAGTTTCTTCTTGGCCTGCTTTGGTGATCCGCTGCTTGAATAGACCATATCTGTATCTCAAACCATATCCCCATGCAGGCAAATTCAGTGTGGCCATTGAGTCCAAAAAACAAGAAGCAAGCCTGCCTAGACCACCATTTCCAAGTGCTGCATCTTTTTCCTATGACATTCAACCAAAATCACCTCACAATCCAGTGGGACAACTTGCATGCCCGGATTAAGTCAGATAAGATTATAACCCAAGTATGAAAAGAAGTCCATACTTCAATGCTACTAATATAGATTAATAGCTCAAAAACTTGGACCAAAAGGAGAAAATGCATGAGCTCATAATATAAAATAGCACATAATAACCTAATTTTGAATGTATAGATAATTGCTTGGCAAACTTAGTAGAACTAAAATAAAGTCAAATGGAGTTTATCTCTAAAAACTAGTGCAATGTTGCTACTAGATTCATCTCATGCAAAAAGAGTGTTAGTCATATTACCTGCTCCACAACATCCTCAAGTTCATGACCCAGTTGCTTTAAAGCATCAGCATATGCATTTCGAAGATCTAGATTCCCAACTGCATTGGTCAAAGCTCGTCCTTGGAGATATTCCATGGATAAATAGTATGTTTGCTTAGGATTAACTTTGTGATAGTGAGAATATGTCTCATTCCATTGCTGAAAAAAATTTAAACAAAACCATAATGTATTTAAAAATGAAACATAGAAGACAAGAATTCATAGGTCTAGCACTGAAAATATACAATACAATATTCAGTGCAGCTTTTTATAGAACTTTTAATTAACTATTGCTGGCTTGTGGGCATAAAATAGAATTCAGTATTGACCCCATATGCATAGCAAATGTGCATCTACTGAAGAATGCTTAACAGACTAGAGTACCAACAAGTGATTGGTCTAGTGGAAGGGACTAGTCACTACAAAGTAGCGGACTCAGGTTCGAATCCCTGTTGGGAGAGGTACCCACTTAATGTGCCCAACCCGCCTCGAAAGGGATTAAACCCTTGGGAAACCAAAAAAAAGAAAAAATAACAGACTAGAGTGACCAATCCTATATGTCTTGAGAACAATGCTTGATTCATAAATGCTGGACTCATAATGTTTAGCCTTCAGCAAATAACAGCATATATGCATCTTAAAGGATAAATGTACACAGCAAACCTCCCAAAAAAAAATACAAGACTGGCATTGATAAAACATATACCTAATTTACTGAATGAAACATGAAGACTAAATTTAACCTTCCAGTGTTGCAGCTTAACTTTTCCACGCTAACAATGGTAGGCAAAAAAAGGGCAATAGGACATACAATTACTTGCACCAGTAAGTAGTAAATTCACGGAAAAAGTTGCCAAAGGTATTTGCCACACAAAAAACTGTGGTAAAGACCTTTATTTACATTCTTTACTTAATGTAATGCAAACTACATAGCTTAAAACACATACCTACGGAAAAAGAAAGGTGACATGACACTTAAACTGCCAAAAAATTAATAGATACTATCATTGCAACAATGATAGGTAAACCTAATGCATAAGCTGATTTGAAAATAAACATAGTAATCATGGCATTGATTTCCTTAATAATGCAGAGCTTTTAATCATTCACGTGAACAAACTATTAATAAAGCATATAATAGTTGCATATTACAAATAAAAACAGTGGTAACAACAATCATCAAATTCGCACATTATACCTTGATCAATTGATCACGGACGCTTTCCGCAGTTGCATAATAAGCTTGCTCCGGCTCAAACTTGAGAGGCGAAAAATGAGGGCTATATTGAGCATGGTAATTGATATTCGACGCAATTTCTTTCGGATCTTGTGCTAGTGGATGTGCCACTGCTGGAACTTCGGATTCGGCATTTGCCGAACCGTTTGTTGCCTTCACTTTAGCTGCCATTTCTAGTAGTTTCAACTACCTGCAAAAGGACACTAAGTAAATGTGAAATTAAACTGTGACAGAACTTGAGATGTATGCATAAGAGAAGAAAAAATACATTACCAGAAGTTTAAAGGAAAAAGGGTTTAGAAATTCCTATGCAATTATATAGTTTATATATGAAATAAAAATTAAAACAAAATTTGAACGATCGAGTTTGAGATATCTAAGGAGTGGACTGTATGTACTACAATTGAAATAGTGGGAGATATTTTGAGGAGAAACTGACAGAAAAGAGGGAAGCAAAAGGGTTTTATTTCGCTATATTTTTATTTCTGATTTTGTTTTGTGGTAAAGATTGATGAGTGAGGAGGGACGATAAAGCGAATAAAGATGAAACACCATACATAAATATCAGAGCAGGAGACTGTGACAACTGAACAAGTATTTGATTGCGTATATTAATAGGGTTAATTCATGTTTAACCCCCTACAATAAGCTTAATGTTCAATTTATGTCCTTATAATATAGAAATGGGCACATTACCCCCTGAAAAATATTCAAATAATCATTTAATCATTGGAGAGTGTTCATTCGCCCGAAACTGAATATATGAATGAAAAATAGGGAGGAACGAATTTGTCAATATATATTTTTGAAGGTTTAATAATGAGAGGGAGGCAACTAAGGTGTTTTATAAAACAAGAAAGGTAAAATCCTATTTATTATAGTTATACTATCACATTGGATAAATCAAACATTATATCATACGATACGAAGTAAATTGACATTAACTATATTTTAATAACACCTAGTACTAAGTATTTATTAATATAAAGATTATTTTCATCGGCTGCACCCGAAGAAATAAATATTTGTCTGGTATGGTAATAAAACATTGTTATATGGAAACAGGCAAACTATTGATATGTTTGAAAACAAAAAATGGACAAAATGACTCTCTAAGTTAGTAGTTTTCTTATTATTGCACAAAAAACGTGCATTTAAAACTTGATTCTAAAACATAAAAGGTTATAATATCTTTTAGTTTATCTGATAATATCTAAATATACTTTCTAAAGCGTTGCATTATATAATTTTTTTTTAATAGATTTAAACAAATAAAGTAACTATAATAGAAGAATGAGAAGTTTGAGACTTTTTGCTAACAATATTTTGATGTACAATACAGTGGCACTAGATAACCTATACTAATGTGGGTTTTATTTAGTTTAACATCAATATTTGATAGTGGTTTATTATTTTCAATTCTTTATATTTTGACAATTATTGAAATTATTTATAATGTAATGATAAAAGTAAAATGTATCCAAAAAATAGATTTAATGTACAATAATGAATAACCTATGAAAACAACAAATTAGCTAAACCATATCCGATTGGCCAAACGTCTAAAATTACACATGATTATTGCACTTTAAATCACTCATCACAAATAACTATAGGTCTCGTTAGTTTTCATCTTTTTTTATTTTTTATTTTTAATTATGATATGGGAGTGCAATAATGCAATGTGCATTGGAGATGGGAAATTGGTTTGTGTGATAAATCCTGGTTCCGTCAAGGGATGACAGACACGTATGCTTAAATTATCGAAACTTTTGTACTAGTTGAGGGAAAAGCGTAAAGGTCACGACAGATTTCATGTGACATTGGGAAGGGATTAGGGATCCATTCTATTCATGCCTGCCCTGTGCATTGCGTGTGCCATAAATTGTTATATGCCCTTTTCAATATTGTTTTCCCACTTAGATTATTTACATTACATGTGATGATGTGAATTAAGTTGTACTTTTTCTTGTTTTCTTATGTAAATATCAAGTTGACATTTCTTCTTCCAAATAAGATATCACAAAGGAAAAATAGTGCAGTCACCATGAGCTACTTGGGAGCTAAGTCAAGTGTCCGATGTTAAAAAACACTATCAATGAGTCGTATAATTAGCATTTGCAGAGCTTTGAACACAGTGTAGTCAATTTGATTGATCGGAGAATTGGTTTCGAGTTCAAATAAAAGTTGTTTTTATCTTGATTCGTCATATATAGCAATTAAGTTTTAACAATCTTTTTTGTGTATACATAGCAACTAATGTTGTTCAGGTCTGTCACAGATTCATAATGTGCTCAAGACTGCTTTGCTACTATCACTGTTGCTTGCAGCGTGAACTATATATGATATTTTCTAGTTCTATCCCAAATATTCTGCTCTTGTTTCCTTTTTAGGACGTTTGAAGCAATGACGAAGCGAAATATACAATTGATTGATACAATATTTATCAGGAAATGAAATGTACCATGAGACAATAACTGAAATAAAGAATTAAAAACATATGTTATGCAGAAACAAACATGAAGTCAGGATCACTGTCTTTCTCTCTGTTCTTTCTTGTATGCCTTCCAATAACATTGGGAGAGTACTGGAAAGAAGTGGAAGCAGAATTGGAAAGGGTATTTTCTCTTAACTCTTTTCGGATTTCCCATAATATTTCAGCACATTTCCTCATAGAAGGTCTCGATATTCTCGATGGTGCAAGGCATTGCCGTGCGAGTTTGAGCACATTTTCAACTGCCTGGATAGATGCTACACTTCTTTGCAATCTTTCATCCATTGCATGAACAACTTCCCCATGTTTTAGTTTCCTCAATGCCTGCATAGAAAGACCATAAACATGATTCTCTTTATTTAGGGAGAAATATATCCTGCAACACTGAAGAAAGGTAGAGGGAGTAGATAAAATATCCAATAGCTACTTTCTTTTCTCTCCCCACTTACCCATCTTATAGTAACTCTCTCGTCAAGACTTCTTCTCGATTCAATCGGATTTCTTCCAGTCATCATCTCCACGAGCAATACACCGAACGAGTAAACATCACTCTTTTCAGTAAGCTGGTAAGTCTTTAAATATTCAGGATCTAAGTAGCCAGCAGTTCCTTTAATTTGAGTAGAAATGTGAGTGGCTAGTGAATCTTCTGTAGCTAACCGCGCAAATCCAAAATCGGCCACTTTAGCTCTAAAGTTCTCTGTGATGAGTATGTTTGATGACTTGATATCTCTATGAATAATTGGAGGATCTGTTGTATGAAAAAAGATACAATCAATAGTCAGTCATAGTTCTTGTGGTATAAATTGACATGAATTTACCTGTGTAAGTGTGAAGATAGGTAACTGCATGAGCTATATCGATTGCAATATCCAAACGGGCTGTGGTTTCTAGCCCACTCCCATGAGCCCCTGCATCACAAAATGATCAGATTACAATCATAGATTAAATTTTCATGAACATTTGGTAAATTTATTTTAGTATGGGGGCCTAAGTCCCTTTCTTTTCAGTGGATTAAATGAAAGAAAATGTACAAAACTACTGATACTATTATCTGGTTGCTTACCATCCAAATGTTCGCGAAGGGTCCCATTGCTGACATATTCCCCGACAATAAGTAGCTCGTTTCCATGCTCAATATACCCGTAAAATCGAACCAAACTCAGGTGCTCAATCTTTGACAAGGCTAGAATTTCATTCTTGAACTCTGCTGACAATCGTTGATCATATGTTTCCTGCCAAGATAGTTCAAATTTCAGAATCATATCTCCATGTATTAATGATCAATTGTCAAAAATTTTAAGGGTTATTTTTACCCTTTTAGCACGCTTTACAGCAAAAATGGAGCCATTCTTAAGTATACCCTTGTATACAGTTCCAAATCCTCCTTCCCCGATTTTATTTGCTGGAGAAAAATTATCGGTTGCCTTGTAGACCTCTTCAAACGTTAAACTACTCCTGAATTGTGCATTCCTTAAAGTTGAACTATTCGATGAATCTGCATATCACAAACAATCTAATTCATGAATTTATAAAACCCAAATGAGAAACTTCAATTCTTAAAAAATCTTTATTCTTAGTCTCTTGACTACATAGAAATAAATGTCAACATTTGATGCAAAAAAAAGGGTACTCATTTAACTTACAGGAATCTTCTCCAGATTGATAGTTTCTTGTCTTGGAATCAACTTGATCTCTATTTGACTTGGAGTCTACCTTTCTTTGTCCAAACAAAATCGCTGAAAAAACACCACTTATCCATTTTGCAGCACTGATGATGTGTTTTAAGGTAGGTTTACTAGGTTTCTCTGGTCTTTTTTCTGAGTCTTTTCCAACGGCACTACAGTTGAAGGAATTGGCTCTCTGTTTTCTGATACTACCACGGCGAATGATCAAAGGACTTGGTATTTTCTTCATCTGCAGGGACTGGTGGCCTCTATGGCGAGAATCAGTATTGACTACATCACCTGCTTAATCTTAAGTAGTCCTTTTGTAATATAAGTTAAAAATGGTATTTATTTTATTGGTATGCATATGAGACTGATTCAACACCTAATTAATTGAGGTTGTTGTGGATTATTTACATAAAATCCTGCAACTGAATGTGACATCGCTGAGCTTTTAACTGGCAATTTTGAATAAAATATTATTTAAACCGACTAACAGTATTTGCAAGAAAAGTTCAATGATTGAACAACAAATATAGCAGTTGAGTGTTCAATTATTTCTCATTTTAACCACCCAACACTGTCTCTTATTTACATTTTTGTCAAAACTCAAAAGTGTGGGTGCTGGTACAGTACATTATATACAAATTTTGCATGACTTTACCGGCTACAACATATAGTCATGATTTCTATAGTCCTTCCTCTAATATTAAGAACCTCATCAAACAGAGAATTTATCTAAGCAGTTTCATCAAAATCGACCCTCTCTCCAGTAGAATAGACATTCCAGAATAATGCCGCGGAGAAATACAGGAAAGATGTGAGCAACAAAAATCCCTTGAAGGAGCCTGTTAATTCTACGAAGAAACCTGCACCAACTGTTCCCACTATAGCAGCAGCCGTGCCGGCTGTATTAGACATACCTACAAAGAAATTTAGTGTTTACAGTAGGGCGCATATATGAATATACATACATAAAAATATATATGCACACACACAGTATACCCTCATTTACAGAATCCAGGCCTATAGATAGGTATGAACTTAAATTGAATTCGATAAACTGGCAAGCAAGCAGAGGATGAAACAGAGGACTAACCATGCAGAACACCGGAGTATTGTGGGGCAATCTCCTGGTCACATAAGAATATGAAAGATAAGTTAGAAGAGCCAAATAAATATATGCCAAATTAACTAATGAACTAGTATAAAATATGTCAACCTGAAGGTTCACAAGGAAGCCACAATGACTAAATGCTTTCAGACTAACAGCTAAAGTAAGCCAGGCAGATGCTATGAATGGATTTTTCGCCATTGTTAAGCCAATGAGAGCCAGGCCAGGACCGATAAATCCAATCGACTGGGGAGAATTATAAAAAGGATATCTCAGCAATATACAAGACTTATAGAAATGAAACAAAGACTACACATCAAAATAATTGCAAATATAATAAAAGCAAGAACATAAACAAAAGACAAAATGGTTACATGCATGTCCTATGGACCATCTCTAATAGAAATTTATATGGATTCTCAATCACGTCACCATACCTGAGATGATAAGAAGTCAATCCAGGCACAGTATTTACTCGCAAATAATGTGAACAATAAAAACAAGTAAAGAAAATAGATTAACATGAATCTGGAGCTCCACGGTTTCCTTTTCTTTTGGTTTTAGGTCTTTTTGTTGTGTGTGTGGGTGGGGGGTTCCATATGAAAAGGAAGAACTACATATAACACCTGCATAATTTTACGGGTCAAAGTGACACTTGTGCCCCTCTGAATCATCATATCTGACAAAACACCAGCGAAGTATCCTACGACAGCCATCATACTCCATGGAACAGCACTAAACCATGCTGCTTGTCTAAGGTCAACATGATATATCTACAACCAACAAGTTTCCTCTAAATTACTTTCCATGAGAAATAACTGAGTCAGTTTGATTCAAATTAATTTGACCTCACCATTTTAAAGTAAATTGGCATCCACGAAAGTATGACAAAAAAACCCTGCAAGAAATCAAAGAACACTATAAAATATTTTGCAGGGTTCATATAAACAGAGAACTTGTCCAAAACTTTTAAAGAGAGCAGGATAGATTACCCAGCTGTGCATGGCATTTGAAACAATAATAGACCAAGTAGGTAGCTTAGAGAGCAAACGTCTGAAAGGAGGAATGATTTGTTTTGTTTTCGGCTCATTTTTCGACAGAGAGGGTACCGATGTTGTGTTCTGTATATAACTCAACTCATATAGTGATATTTGAGGACTTCGGTCAGGAGAGCTTGATGTTCCCGATACCCAAACTAAAACCCAAAGAAATCCAGATAACCCAAATATCACAAATGGTCCATATATGCCAGCCTGTGACATGAGTATCGGAGAAAGTGCAAGCCCAATAGCACTTCCAAGCTGAAAGCCAGCCATTGCAAGTCCTACAGCCCTTGACCTTTCTGTTTGCGGAAACCATCTAGAAAAAAATTCAAATAGTTATTCATCTTATGGAGATTAGATTTGCCAACTTTTATTTGAAATATGTGAATCCGAAAATCGTATTTCAAGGATTAAAGAGCTGAGTACCTTGCAATCATATTATTCATGCAAGGAAGAGCTACACCTTCTGCAATGCCAAGTAACATCCGCATTGCAAGAAGAGCCAATAAGGATGTTTCAGCTGCATAAGGAGTAAAAAAGGTGGCCAGAGACCATAAAGCCACCCCCCAAGCCATGACTACCTTACCACCATGATAGTCCACCAGAGTCCCTCCAGCTATAGGCGATATCAAGTATCCCCATAGAAAAGATGACTGCCATTAGTGGCTATTAAATCAATCAGATGAAGTAAAACGAGAGAGAAAATAATAAGGAATTAAATTCACAAACATTTCAGAAAAAATCAGGAGTATATGATAGGAGAACAAGGAAAAGCCAAAAGTCCTACAATTCAACTTAGGCCTTCTTTTTGCTATTTCTGGCCTTTCAGGAATTCTGTCAACTATAAAATTTACTAGACCTTATAATTTCAGTTTTTTTTTCTTTTCTGATTGAAATATTCTATTAATTCTTCAGAGTTGGGACTTTCCGATTTTCTCATACGGGTCATGTGACTAAATCACAATATTAGAGGTGGACCATAAAGAATTAGCATAGCCTTTGTCTTGAGAATAAATCAGACAAGGAGGAGAACTAAGAAATTGACACACCCACCTTGTTGCAACAAAAGAAATGATGAGAATTCAAGTAAAAGAGAGTATTGGTTGCTGTTTCTCTACCAAATGGGTCCCAAAAAGTATTTTGAAAACTTATAAAGCAAGTGAATGTGCTACAGCTAAAGATTTTATATGATTTTGTATCCACTGTGGGTTGATAGATTTACTCACTCTAAAGAAGGATGGGTTTTGGCATTTTCAGGTGCTTAGTCAAGCAAAAAAATCAAAAGATGATGTATACCCTAGCAGACTCACCAGGGTTAAGGTGGAATGTTTTCAAACAAATACTGGAATTGGAGATAAATGAAAAACAACATTCTATGGATGGTTGGGTATGAATGGTCGGCTTTCCCATTTGGCCTAATGAATGCTCCAACTACTTTTTTCTGCAAATGATTTAATGATGGCATAACAAGAAGAAGAGTTTGACATGGTTTATCTTGAATATTTGATGATGCTATACATAAGTACTGGTAAATGAGGACAATCATGACATAACCACGAAAAGAGTTATGGTCTATTTTGATGATATAATCATAAATAATAACAATGAAATGCATAACGTATACAATAACTAATAAATAAGGTTTCTTGAGTTGGAGAAACCCCACGCCAAATTGAAGAGGTGATTGTTCCTAAGTTCCAAATTAGTATCGCTAGGTTTGTGGTGTCTTTTAGTGGTTTATAATGCTTTTAGCTATGATGGGCTGCAAACTTGTCTACATGACACTAGTTTTCTGCCGTTTATAGTGAATTGATTTTTAGCGGGTCGTTTATTATAAAATTATGATGTAACTTCTCCATCTGACTCGATTATGCTTGCCAGAAACTTCTCTGTAATATCATATAACATGGAAGGCAAATTGACAAGGATACAAAGGTGTCTTGGGGATGAATAACTCCTACTTCAACAAAGCACTGTGTTCTCTTGACCTAACTCAAAGAAGGTTGTTAACTTGTTATAGGATAACTGTAAACAATGTCAAGCTAGTCAATTAAGAAGGATCAAAATAGATATATACCATTCCTATTAAATCAGGCCTGAAAAGGTCAAATAAGGATTCTGTACTTGGTTTCCAAGGACAAGGATTTGATTCCATCTTTGTGATAGTTGACTGATCCTATAAAATTGCCTATTTTTAGAACAATATAAGACAGCAAATCCATGATTTACTTTTCAGAATACAGTGGCCGAAGTAAGCGTTAAACCGAGGAAATAATAACAATCTAAGAAAATTTTCTACAGCCATCTTTTAACCTAGAAAAGTATAAAATATGGCATGATTTTGAAATGATTTAATTCATAACCAAAATAGCCTTTTTTAGTTGGCAACAGCTCAGCGTTTAATTCCTTAAGTTATGGCTATTAACAACTGACCCAACTGATTACTCATTGGAGTATTTGACAAATGAGAGAGAGAGAGAGAGAGAGAGAGAGAGAGAGAGAGAGAGAGAGAGAGAGGGAGGTAAACTCTAGTACACCTTTTTCCTAGTACTAAGATGTGAGCATGAATTTTTTTATCTTCATCAGATTCAAAAAGGAAAATAGCCATGCATTTGTAGATTACAGAAGTGATATAGCTAAAAGTGAACAACTCAGTCTGAAAGAAAATTTAATACAGGCAATCTATGTTATGTATTTATGTTCCCATTGATAATGTACCTAGAGTATCCCGATGTACTGAGTAGTGTTTTCAATCATCAACATAATTCATCACATGCAAATAAAAATAGTTACAAGCTACAACACTTGCAATAGCAATTTTTTTTGCTTTTTCCTGGTTTAAAGTAATATAGCGTGCAGTCCTAGAATAAATGTCTCATTTGTTCTGTTGACTAGTTTGATCTATTTTTAAAATTGGACGATGGCTAATTTGGTTTATAATTAAGAAAGTATTTTAATTTTATAAAACATACAAACATTAGATTTGAAATTTTTATGATATAAAAAATGTCAAAGAATCAAAGCAAGTTGTTGAAAATTTAAATAGCACAGAGGGTGTATACAATAGCATAAATATTTAGTTTTCTTCAAAATTTCAAAAATGAGCCATACAGAAAGCAATCGGCATTCGTTTGCTGTTACAGCAATACTTGAACTTGAGTGCTAGTCATCTAGATAACATGTTACTATTAGAATCGCAAATTACAACAAAAGTATCAGAGTGCAGTAAAGGCAAGTATTCATCAGAATCAACGGAGATACGTAAGTTGCAATTTACCCCCTGTGAACTAACAAATTGACAATTTCTGTCCGGGAAATAAAAACAGTTTAACATTTCCTTGAAATCGATTGTTTGTTAGAGGGACGAAATTTTAAAGAGAATAGCCTTGTCTATAATCTAAGACTTTTCAGTATATTTTTCATTATCAATCCATGAAAAAAGTTTGAAAAATCTAGCCAATGTTCATCACCTCGGTCATTTTCCCAAGAGCCCAGCCAAATTCTGCCCAAATTAAAAATATACTTTAGGTTGAATTAGTCATTTGATGGATTAAAAACCTTTACAAATATTTGCAGTTCATCACGTTTGGTTAGTTGCATCATTTTTAATTTGACGATCGCAATCAACACGAAGTCTAGCTACTCCTAGAGAGCTAATTTTGCCTTCACCGTCGTCAATAAGAAACTTCAGCCGCACAAACAAACCCTACCTTTATCAGATAAGTAAAACTTAAGAAAATTCAAACTCGAATCATACCTGAACAACACCAGCAAAAGACTGACGCCAACCATGAGACATCGAAAGCGGAACAATAGCAACTGACATGACGACTCGATCAGCGTTACAAAGAGCAAGAGCCAAAGCAAGCATCGCCACCACTTTCACTCTCTCCGAAGTGATAAACTCCACAAAACTCGGCTCTCGGAATTCATTCGTGAACTGAGCATCGTTTGAAGAAGCCTTCGGTCGATTGAATTCCGAGAATTAAGGATCCTAGAAGGAAGTGAAATTGAGCGATGAGTAGAACAAGTGAAGGATGGAACGGAGGCTCCTCGTATTGAAGAGGAGAAGATTGTTGAACGCCATTGAAATTTTTGGGGTTTAATGTTAGGGTTTTGGAGGTAGGGGATTGAAATTTTGGCGGCAATGCGCTGATTGAGAGTGGTGAGAGAAGAGGAACTCATTGCTACTAAGAATGCGAATTATGCGATTGTTGAACTGCGTAATAATGAAGTTCGGAATTAATTGCAAGAAATAAGTAGTAGTGCTATTTCTGTTTCAGTGGATTTGACAAGAACGATAGAACTTATCTTGTTACAACTACCTACTAACTACTTACTAATACTCACTACAATTTTACGTGAATTTATTAGAAGAATTAACTCTTGGATATTTTATAGTTTAAAAAGTATTCACTTTTTAAATATCTCACTCGTGTTTTCATTTTGAGTCTCGAATCTAATACAATAATTATTATTTTAAAATTTAAAATTAATAATACTACATTGCTTTAAAACATGCTGATAGTAACCAAATTATGAGAAGAAAAAATTGTCATTCCGTAAAACAATTAGATTAAAATACAACAAATTTTGCTCCTAGTGTAATTAGAGGAAAAAAACTACTTTATCTCTAAACTTTGACACATAATTACACTTCTCTGAAACAATAATATAGAAAAACTAGAAGAATACAAATACAAAATCATAATATCAATCTCATAATTTATAAACGAACGCCTCTGCGCCTCTGCTTTAAAGGGGACGAAATAGTACAGCAAAGGAAAATTAATAAGCAGATAAACTACATTACAACCAAAGTGGTGATATATAGTATGTCTCTGTACAGTTTATATAGCTAAACAAGGGGAATTACACAAAGCAGTAGTAGTCACATTTTGCTTGTAGGCTTGCTAAACAACGAATGCCTTCCTTCAGCAACAACGTCTCCAGTTGTTTTGTTTCGTATTAGAACACTTGTTCCAGCATAACCTCCTCGTTTCCCTAAACATGTTGAGATAATCTCCAATTCATCCTGCGAATCAAAGAATCCAGGCGTGAAGTTGCCAACAAATGTTTACCATAAGCAAGTACTGGATCCTAGAGTTTGAACACATGGATAACTAGGGCTCAAGTCCCACAAGCACATTCATACTTGTTCATGTTTTGTCCCAAGATGATATGGTTGATCGAACTGGGAGTTATAGTAGGGTCAAATAGCAATATAATGAATTATGAATTAAGTATCATGAAAATAATAACAATGTACATGTATATAGTGCATAACTGCATATATTTATAGCTCCCAAATTTCATCGTGCAAGACATTCCCCTCCATTCCTTCCCCAAACTCTAGTTTATAAACTACAAGTAATGAAAATACTATAATACACTAGAAATTATAAACTCCATAATAGCAGTCCTAACATAAAATATTAAGCAGCATAATAAATTAAAAGTCAACCCATAAACTCTATAATATCACGTGCCAAAATCTAAGTTGCCTATTAACTACATGTATAATTAACAATGTATTCCTCCACCACCTCAATAAGCTTCAACAAAATACAACATTAAATCATTTGAGCAAATTAACAAGTCTTGCTTTAGGTGGGGTTTCAACATCTTTAAAAAATTACTTTTCTACTTTCTCAGTTCCAGAAGTGATTATATAGAGTTTGCAAAGCTCTTCTAAGTTAACTTCTCTTATAAAAGCTGAAAAGGAGTAAGGAGGTTGCGTCTAGCTTTTGATGCCATTTTTTTCCACTTAAAATGCAAACACCACCCACTTTATGTTCTCAACTACTTTTATATGAAAATTTCAAGAATGTCCAGTACAAGCAAAAGTTTAGGCATTTGAAAACACCACCTATTCAGGTTAGGACCTCATTAAACTCAAACTCGGCTCATACGTTTATCGGGCCTAATCAAAGCGCTGAAAATCAACCCGGCTCATATTTAGTTGGACTCGGCTCAAATATAATTGCACCTTAGCCATGGGACCTCGGTTAGGTTCGAGACCAAACTCAATTGACAATCCTAAGCTGACACACCCTGCTCCACAATATCTATCTCATACATCATCTGGTTCACTAGCCCTTTTCTGCAGACCGAAGGCCGCCATCATCAGCATATACCAAACCAAATTATCGCCTTCACTAAGTTCCACTCACCTCTCAAACAGATCCTTTATTATTTCTCTCTGTGCAATTTTCTCTTTTTGTTTAGTACTTCTCCAAGGTTCTTGTTTACTAGCATTCCTCCTCTTCTTTTTCCTTTCCACGGCAAGGCTGTAGATTAATCAAAGAACCAAACAAAAAGAGAAAATTGAAACAAAAAGAGATTAATCAAATAATAAAGCTGTAGTTCTGTAGTTCCTCCTCCTACTTTTAATTCTCAACTACTTTTAAGTGATTTTCCAAAAATCTCTAGTCCAAGTCAAAGTTCAAGCAAATGAAAAATACTACCTCAACCAAGATAACTAACCGCTGCTACAGAATAGAAGTTATCCACACTGATTTCAGCTATAATTAGAGTTTCCTGCTTATTTTCGTGATTTTCAATCTCTCTTTAATTTAATTGTTTTCAATATAGTACTAATATTGACCTCAAATAGTGTATTAGATTTTCTGTAGAAGCCCTACGTAAGCACATCAATAAATCACCAAATTCGAAATAATTAATCCAAAATGAATAACGAAAAAAGATCATACATTCATCTTGGCAGCAGATACGTAAGAAATTGACATGTTTACCGACACATCCATCGGTCGACCATCCTCGTGTACAACTGCAGCCCCAATTTCATCCACTAAACTCGCAATTGCGCCCGTAGCCAAGTTCCCATTTGCATCCTGAATTTAATTTATGTATAATCTATTCAGAATCCATGTCATCGGAGGAAATATATGGTTTAGATTGCTCTTACGGTGAGACGAGGGGGGACTTCGAAAGAGCAAAAGACAGAACCCGGTTGGACTCGGTCAACCCGGACGCCTCTGAGTGTGAGAAACTCGTAGAAGCTCGACTCGTGGTGGGGTTTATGCGGGGGAAAAGTAAGCCGCGAAATGAGCGCTGATTCTTCTCTTGTTGCGAATTTCTCCAGAAACACTCTCGCCTTCTCCATTCAGATTTTCATATTCTGATTCTTCTCAATGAATGTCTACGTGTTACACACTTCCATTTTCATTATCCCAGATCATCTTCTGCGGATTGACTAATATACCCTTGAACACTTTTTTTTTTTTTTTAAATCATCTACTAGAATGTGTAATTACGACTCATACCAAAAAGTGCAATGGATATAGGTCCTCCAGTGTGATGTCTTCAATAGGATTAAAACATGAGTTTTACCACTTTGAAATAATTTCATGGATCATTGATAAATTCCTAACTTTGAAGTTATTTTACTTCAGCTATTTCAAGTTCCATGTTACATCTAGCAACAATAATAGTTGCTCCATACATATCCACATTGAGCATTGTTGGCAAAGATGGGAATCGGGTAATGGTGGAGATTCTGAAATTGAGCTTTAAGCCTTTGGAGGAAATGCAATTGAACCCTTAATCCACGATGACGCTTACACACAACAATAGCATAAATGGTATTAGAAATTCATTTAATGCTATATGATCAAATTATAGGAGGAGAACATTACCAACTAAACTTAAAGAGGCCAAATATAAATATTTGTTCCCTGCATCAAAGAGAACCATTGAAATGTTTTCCTTTTTTATGCATCAAACACTGTCTGTAAGACATAATACTGAAAGTTCTTGTAGTTAAGTACAATGGTATTGTTCCCTCCCCATCAAAGTTAACGGACTAAATAAAGACAAATGATACTTCAAATTATGCAATGTATGTATGTTATGAGGCCAAACTCCCTATAACCTTCATCTAGGAGTACCGACTGCCCTTTTATATGTGTATCTTTTCGCTACCACAACAAAAGCTCCCAAGTTGAGCACACTCAAAACAGCCAAAAGCCAGAAGAAATAGTGAAGACGTCCATAATTCAAATTATCAGCTATCCATCCAGGCTTCCCATTTCTAGTAGTAATCTCCATCACAATCGTCACCAACAAAGAACTTACATAGTTCCCTAAAGCAGTAGTCGTGAGAGAAAGAGCTGCACACAAACTCCTCATGGAATCGGGCGCTTGTTCATAGAAGAACTCAAGTTGTCCAATATTAGTAAACACTTCCGCACAACCTATGATGAAGTACTGAGGCACCTGCCAGAATATCGAAATTGGCGTCTCCTTCACATTATAGCTATCGTGCCTTCTCACGATTCTTAGCCTCACAACTTCCAAAATAGCGGCAGATATCATGGCAAAGATGGATATGAATAGTCCGGTGCCGATACGCTGCAACTGAGTCAATCCATTCTTGTGACCTGTGAATTTCCTTGTCATTGGGATTATGAACTGGCTATAGACCGGGACCCAGAAAATGACACTAAGAGTGTCGAAAATGGAGAGTGAGGCTTCGGGGATTTTGAAGCTGGAGTTGCCTAGTCGGGCGTTCATGTATTCTGCTTGTAGGAGGAATAAGTTGCCCATTTGTCCGTACACGGTGCTGAAGATGATACCGGTTGCCCACACGGGGAGCAAACGTATGATTGACTTAAGCTCCTCGACTTGTGTCACGGTGCAGAGTCTCCATGGGTCTATTGAGCCTTTGCTGTGATCTGATTGTAACTCCACTGCTGCCTTGTCAAAGAATCTGAAAATTTGCAATGTTAGCCAAATTTTAAGCTACATTCTCATCTTGTAGTTGTACTTTTAAAAATTTACTCACAGATCAACATAGTCATTTTACATAGGTTTGAAAAAATATCCCCTATTCTTTGTCTAATTAGCAAAAATCCCTGTGCTATTTTTTATAAGCTAAAAAATCTTTCCAAAGCTGGAGTACATATTATACCTCTATCCGAAAATATGAAAACACCCTTCTTCACCTAAAAAATAGATAATAATCTCCCGGTTAACTTTGAAAATCGACAATAACACCCCCCCCCCCCCCCTCTTTCACTTAAAAATTGACAATAACCCCTTGTTGATTTATAAAGAAAATTCAAATGTAGTTTTTTGCTATTAAAAGAAGATACATGAGGATTTTTGCTAATTAAAATAACACAAGGGGTTTTTTGCCAGTAAGGCAAAGCACATGGGATAGTTTTTGCATTTAGCTCTTATAGAAAGATAAAACTGTAGTTTTGGTCCCGTTCTCTCCTCACTTTTGGTCTCACACTATACAAAATCACAGTTCTGGTCCCAATTTTTTAAAATGTTTCGCACATTTGATTCTATTGCCTCCATTCGAATCGATACGAGACCTAAAGTACAAAATTGAGACATGCCTATGAGGCCAAAAGTGCTAATGTTTAGAATATCCTATGAGACCTAAAGTGCAATTTTGTAAAGTATGGACCAGATATCTTAAGTGTCAGTTGTGTGGTACCAAAAATGTAACTTTTCACTATAGAAACATACCGATAGTTGTCTGTGTGATCAAGTTTGCGGCTGCCTACAATAACAGACGACTCTGCATCGGCAGTCTCATAAAGAAGAGATTTGTCACCAGGTACCACAACTCGATATTTTCTCAAGCAAGCCACCAGGACTTGACAAATGCGGGTTAAAGGGCTGCCTCCCGGCTTCTGATATCGATACAAACGAGTACCCGAAAAGAAAAAGGCTACAGCTATAGCCATGGCCACAGCAGGAATACCAAACCCCCATCCCCAACCGATGTTCACTTGTATCCATACCAGAATCGAAGAGGCAACCAATGCACCAATGTTGATCGAAAAATAGAACCAATTGAAGAAAGAACCTTTATGGCCTTTCTCAACTTCATCGGCATCGTCAAATTGGTCGGCTCCATAGGAGGAGACACATGGCTTGATACCACCAGTGCCTAATGCTACAAGGTAAAGTGCCACAAAACATGCTGCAGTTTGTGAATTTGTAGCTTTGCATTCATCTTTTTTATAGCATGTTGGCCTTAGTCCTGGAACTGAGGCTGATAAAGTCAATAGTGTCATTCCCTGAAAAAAGAAACGAAATATTTTCAGTACGTTATTTCATTTATTGTTTCTTGATGTTTAAAAATGTTTTTTGATGTAAACTTACGATAACATAGATTATGGAGAAGCTGGCAATGGTCCAGTATCTTCCAAGATATGCATCGGCAAGAAATGCTCCGATTAATGGCATGACATAGCAGGTTCCAGACCAATTTGAGAGATTTTTGGAAGCAGTTGCACTGTGCTGATTGAGTTGATTCGTGAAGTAAAGCAGAAGGTTTGAGCTCATTCCATAGTATGCCAATCTTTCACAGCATTCATTTCCTGCAGAAATGTTTTGGACATTTATAAAGAAGTATATAAAGTACATCATTGCTATAAAATAATTTGAGCACAATGACATGAACTCGACTAATTATATATGTATATTAGATACAATACCAAGAATAAAGGGGCAGGCCTTCCATGTTCCTGTTTTCTTCCGGTTAGCAGGGTTATTACGGTAATCTACTGTCCCATCTTTTGTGTAGTTATCATCCTCTTCTGCCATGGCTTCCAAAAACACTTGATCGAAGACTATTTTTGTCAAATAGTTCTGCAACTGCATTATTAGCAATAAAAATAAATACAGTATATGAATAGAAAATAAAAACAGGACTATAGAAGAGCTTCGATGACATATGGAAAGCTGGAGCAATTTAGTGGAATTCTAAATAAGTCAGGGACAAAATGGTATTTTAGGAAAGATACATTTCTACTAATCTAATACACTCCTATTATAGTTAATAATGTCAATATATAAAGGGGGAAATTCCAAATTGCCTTTGAGCATAAATTAAACTCATCGGTAATGAAATAATGCGTATAAACTTAGGTATGGTTCCTTTTTTTTTACCTATGTGAATTGCCAAGTTTTCAAACTCTAAAATTCTACTTTTCAACAGAATAACAAGATAAGGCCTCAGATGTAGCCAAAAAAAAAAATATATATATATATATATATATATATACGGCCTCAGGTTATTTTAAAAAATCCAACAAATAAATTTTGAAATATTTCTGATTCTAAGAACATACAACGATTTCACATCTAACACCAAAAATACTTTAAACATGTTTTTCTTTTTCAAACCTTAACTAGACTCACTTATTTTCCTAAAATTATACTCCACTATATATATTCTTTTAATTAGAACTAATTTTTAAATTCTTCAACACTCCAAAATTTGCTAGCCCAAAATAAATCCAAATGAACACAAGAATCCCGTGCGTTATTTATTTCATTTCTCTGACTCAACCAAAAAAAATCCTCAATTATTGTGTCAATAATCAGTAAACTGGGGTATAAAAGCCAATAACATGAGAAAAAGTTATTCAGAACCCAGCAGCAGGCAAAATATTTGTATATAGAACTAACTAACCTTAATTCATTTCCTCTGTTTGTCTGAAGCTTCAATGTACCCAAAATCTGGAAAAAAAAATTATAAATGAAACTGAATGGAAACTAGAATTTACTCTCATTCTATTCCCATGTCCACCTGTACTATTTATGGACGTAAAGTTGAACAAAATTTACCATTTTGCTGGATATTTTTGCCAGCTGTCATTTTCCAAATAATTTGGTTTTAGTGCGCCCAATTAAATGCATGTCAATATCCGAATGTGAAAATGAAAATGAACTTAGACTGTATGTCTAACTTATAGTGAGTTTTGTAAGAGAGAATGTAAATCTAGTCAAAATTGAGAGCATTCCTTTTATTAAATGATAGTAGATTTCAAGGAATCCTAAATCTAATGAGAAGATTGCGTACGTAATTAAAGAGATGTCGATGGTGATTTTTCGGTTAAGATTACACTTTCATACATTAACATATTGATATAGTGAAAGTTTACATTGTAAGAAACTCAATTTCGAATCCATATTGAGAGAAATCCTACTTAATATGTTCAATGCATCTCAAAATGACATTTTGATTTTTTTTATTGAGATGGATTTGATTTGTGCTCTTGAATTAATAAATGTACAACTTTTTTTTTTTTTTTTTGCGATAAATTACGTGCATACTAATTTAATTTTCTTGCGATTACTTTGGATGATATGATAGAAAAAAAAAATAGAATTATTACTTTTTGGTCAAGAACCATATAACATCATTTACATATATTGATTGTAAGTGTTGAATTTCGATCAAGTCCTTAATTTATACATATATGCTAGTAATTTTAACTTTTTTCTTTTGAAATAAAAAAAAGCATGTGTTTTATCCTTTAAGTTCACATAATAATATATTTTTTCGATGTAGGGATTCATTAGGAAAACAATTTATACTTTTATTAACAACATTAGATAACATTTTGAAAAGTTTTTTAATGTAGAGATAATAATCTCTATACATGCATTTATCAGCTTCTTCATACTGTAGCGATTTCATCACCTATTTGGCCATTTCCTCTATGCTTACGGCTTGCACAATTTCCATCTTATAAAATGGAAATAAGAACTGAACTTCTCGTATTTATATTTAAATTACATCTATATAGTTATTTGCTTATCATATAAGCAGGGACGGACCTAGACCACTTTTGTTGGGGGTCGAAGATTTTTTGGTGTCAAACTCGATATTTTGATAAAATTATAGAAATATAAATTATGATAACTTAATATTATAATGTTGTTCAACCAAAGGTGAAAAATATACTAAGAACTATTTTAAGAGTACGGAGTCTGAAATATTCAATATAAAATGTTCAAGACGGAAATGTTGGTGTTTAACAATCTGTGTACTTAAATATTTCGATCTAACACAAAAAAAAGTTAGAAATACTTACTTGTATCGAAACCAAATATCACTTCAATCTTTACGTAAAAAAACAAGGAAATTAGACTAAGGCTTGCTGAAACAAATTTCCTTAAGACAATATTTACGGGGCTGCCACGGTGCATACAGTTTGATTCCCGGTAGTCTCCCAAGATACAACAGTCTATTGTTCATTATTTGCACAAATAATGAACACACGGCGAACCGAAGCAAATAGAAAATTCGACATAAATTTAAAGTTGAGATGAGAGTAATTTTTATTATTGTCTAAAAAAGGATTTTTTAATTGGCCAGATTAAGTCTCCTATTTATAGGCACATAAATGTCTATTCGCAAGAGACACATCACTTGGATTGCACTGTTTCGGTCCAAAGGGTACCTCTTCAGATCGAACAGACGCAACCCCTTAATTACTCTCAACTAATTTTATTCATTTAAATTGTAAAATCCAACAATCCCCCACATGAATAAAATAGTTCTTCGTGTCCCGTATCACAGGACATGTTATGTCGAAGTATTCTTTAGGTATAATACCGCATCGGGATAGGTGAAATATTTCATCTTGAACCTTCCCTAGTTAAAGCTTATCGGATTTACTTAGCCAATCGGTGAAATATTTCATCTTGAACCGTCGGCTGTTGAGAATTTCTTTATAGGTTGGAATTCTCCAAAGCACTCGCATAACCAAGAATATGTTCAGGGCCAAAACGAACACAACCGAGAACTTGAAACAAATCGGTTTAGTACTGTGTTAAGTTTATTGTCTTGGTTTACACAAACAGTCGACGGTTCAAGATGAAATATTTCACCGATTGGCTAAGTAAATCCGATAAGCTTTAACTAGGGAAGGTTCAAGATGAAATATTTCACCTATCTCGATGCGGTATTATTCCTAAAGAAATTTCGACATGATATGTCTTATGTGAAGGAACTAGGAGAACTATTTTATTCATGTGGGGGGTTGTTGGAATTTATATTCTATATGTGAATAAAATTAGTTGAGAGTAAGGGGTCGTGTCTGTTCGATCTGAAGAGGTACCCTTTGGATCGAAACAGTACAATCCAAACATTGTGTCTCTTGCGAAAAGACATTTTTTGAGTCTATAAATAGGAGACTTAATCTGGCCAATTAAGAATCCTTTTTCCGACAATAATAAAAAAATTACTCTCATCTCAACTTTAAATTTATGTCGAATTTTCTATTTGCTTCGGTTCGCCGTGAGTTCATTATTTGTGCAAATAATGAACAACAGACTGTTGTATCTTGGGAGACTACCGGGATTCAAACTGTATGCACCGTGGCAGCCCCAAAAATATTGTCTTAATAAAATTTGTTTCGGCAAGCCTCAGTCTAATTTCCTTGCTTTTTACGTAAAGATTGAAGTGATCTTTGGTTTCGATACAAGTAAGTATTTCTCACTATTTTTTTTGTGTTAGATTGAAATATTTAAGTACACAGATTGTTAAACACCAACAGGAAATTCAGTTGAACAGAAAACAAATAAATGTTGCTTAGGCAAAACATGAAAATACGATTAATTTTTTATTTATCATACATTAAAAATAGTATCGTAAAATTATGCATAACACAAAAGTTATAAAATCATGTGTTTGACAATATAATCTATCTAAAGAAAATGTAATTCCATAAAAATGATACAAACAAAATTATTAGGACATATGATAAATAGAGATTTGAAAAGACGTTTAATGAATGACGCTTTTAGAAGTTGGTGATAAATAGAAAATCAAAATGAAATTGAATGAAAAAATGATGAGAAAAATATTATATGTACTACTCAACCCGAGAAACAGAATTACCAATTATGTCAAATGCTATTGTGAGTTAGACATATACATAGAAATGTAATAATATCTTGATAAATAGCAAGATAAATGACATTAAATAATAAATAATTAAAACGATACTAGAATTACCAATTATGTCAAATACTATTTTGAGTTAAGACATATTACATATACATAGAAATGTAATAATATCTTGATAAATAGCAAAATAAATGACATTAAATGAAAAATGATGTAAAAAGATACTACATGAGAATCTCAAGGGTCGAACTAGTAACCTTTTCCCTTCTCCTTCTCTTCTCTTCTCCATTCTCCATTCTCCAACTTTTGAGAGGACAGTTCCCTTGGGCCAAAATCATTTTCATAATGAAATACACGTATATAAATAAATAATGAAACTTTTCTGGGGGACCACTATGGTCCGTCCCTGCATATGAGCACTATATTTATTAGTAATATAACCTAAAGTACATTTTTATATGATCATTTCAATTACATTTGATTGATGATGTTAGCCGCAAACTAACAAGTTTGAAACATTTTAGTCATAATTGTAAAAATAGTTAAATTATTAATCCTATTTAATAAAATTTATAATATTATTAAATATATTAAACTAATTAGATTTTATATATAATATAGTATATAAATTAATATCTTATATAAAATCTGAAAAGATAAATATTACTATTAAACTTATTAGATTTTTTAAATTTCATAAAATATATTTGAAACTAAATAAATTTTACATATAATATTTAATATAAAATCTGAAAGATAAGTATTTTTAAAATTACATAAATATTAATAATCATATTTAATAAATTCATTATAATTTTTGCCAGTCATAAAGAAACTGAGTAGTATCGAATTACACATTGTTCACACTTGTTTTATAAATTTATATCGAGTGTGTATAGAACGAGTTTGAGTAGCTTAATCTTTTTACATGTATTTTGTCAATTTTTAGATTATTAAGTCGAGCTCAAATCAAGCTCAGGAAGTTATCAAATGAAAAAATATATTATTCAAATTTATTCAATTCGTATGTCAAATTGAACTCAAACAAGCTCGAGACGAGTATCTAATAGATTAGTTTGATTTTCAATTTTAATAGGCCACACCACATACATCAACTTATATCCCACTTAAACAGTAAGAACTTATATCCCACTAAAGTTTTCCATGAATTTCACCATATTAAAAGAACATTCGTTCGTGGTATGTTGAAACTAAACTTTTTTCAGAAAAAAAAAAAAATCAATCAAATCCAGGTAATTCTGATGGACTCGAAAATTTCATATACAAGTAAGATTTATATCCGACTCGAAACTTGTTGAGAGAGAGAGATCCGAGCCCAACTATCTTCACCCCGACTGTACATAATTTTACAAAAGGTCATTCAATTTTTAAATCACACAAATTGTTTGAGATCCTCATAGCTGGAAAGCTAAAATATCCAAATGAAGCAGCAATCCCGCGTCGCCCGATTTGATTCTGGCAATTTGATTTCGTACTCATATTTTGTTTGAGAATCTGATATGTATGTTTGAGATATGTTGAAGGAATTGTACATTTAATCAGTAAAAGAATTTGTATTTGATTGTTAATTTAGTAATCAATCCAAGATTTACTTATCAGATTTACTCAATTTCCTAATGGCACTACTTCCATCAAAGGGAGTAGTGATTTCAGTTCAAACCCTAGTTCTATCGGTAGCTACTGCCGCAATTCTCCTATGCTTTTTGCTCTTCTCCCTCACAGCCTCATCTCCTCCTTGTTCATGCCCCACTCCCGCTATTCCCAACAGTAGCATAAGAATCGGAGATCCAATCTCGACTTCCACAGAGGATATAAATTGGGTGAAAAGTCAGATTGAAGCCAATGGATTGCATATGCAACAAAATGTGTTGCGTAAAGGGATCAACCCCCGCACTCGTCAGCAGCAACTCGAAGATCTCCGTCAGTTTAAAGGCATTTCACATTATGATGGAGAAGAAGCAAACAATCACACGGCTTTACCTTGCCCAGGTGAGCTACTCGTAGAAGAACACCACAGCAATTACGGAGAGCCCTGGGCAGGAGGACGAGATGTATTTGAATTTCTTGCGGAATCTGCCCGCCTTACACCAAGTTCCCGAGTTCTTGAGATTGGATGTGGGACACTTCGTGTTGGTTTGCATTTTATCCGGTATTTAGATCCAGAGCATTTTCACTGCTTAGAGAGGGATGAACTTTCTCTAATGGCTGCATTACGATACGAGCTTCCTTCACAAGGTTTGTTACATAAGCGCCCTATGATTGTAAGAGGTGAAGATATGGATTTTGGTAGGTTTGGATCTGGAACCATGTATAATTTGATATATGCCAGTGCTGTTTTTCTTCATATGCCTGACAAACTTGTTTGGACTGGTTTGGAGCGGTTAGTGAGTAGACTGAAGCCTTTAGAAGGTCGAATTTTTGTGTCGCATAATATCAAGTTCTGTTCTCGTTTGGGAGGTGAAGAATGTACGAAAAGGCTGAATAGTCTAGGCCTTGAGTATCTAGGGAAACACATCCATGATAGTTTGCTCTTCAACCATTATGAGATTTGGTTTGGGTTCAGGCGGATTAAAGCTTGAAATAATCATTTGGATCATTCTAGATTGCCTGTGTTTGTAATTTGAAGTAAGGAACCAGTGGGACGATGAACATTACCGAAGAATAGATGCAGATTTTGAAGTCTTATTATCTTAAATTGATTCCTGTGAACCGCTGCTTCTGATATTGTACTTCTTTGATCAATTTTCAAATTCTAGGTATTGATTTGATTTTATGCTGTATAGTAGTATTCTTTAGATGGACATTCTAGTTATTGTTATCCTTCATTCGGGTGCTTGCTAGAGAAGTGGTCAGATAATTTGTAATTGTACCTTTTCCTTTATTATTTTTGTGGTGTATTTACTTCTATGAAATGTAGGTTACTGGAAATTAACATATTTTTGTAGTATTAAGTAAGCGACAAAATGTGGCGGTAATATATGTTATCTGCAGTTCCAATTTTATATTTGAAAAGGTGGCAAATTAAGAACTGTTATATCTCTATTTTATCAAGAATTATTTCTCAGCTTCCTTTTTGTAGATTTCCGCCCTTGCCTTTGCCGAAAAACATGCCATTAAGTGTGGCTAGGTTGGAAAGGCATTTGCTTTGCTACAATAAAAGTAGAGGGAAGTCAAGGATTTGGCCCTCACAAGATGAGAGAAATGCAATGGCCGCTAAATCTTCCACGAAGAAGTAATCTCACTGTTCTTTCTTTTCCTTTAAGCTTGATTCATCTCCTGCTTATTTAGTCATTGCACAAGTAGAATAAATATAAAAGAATCATTTATTTGTTCTCTCTTGTCCAACTTGTCGTTTTTGTGTTATGGATAATGAATAAATGAATTTGGTAGGGAACTATTTGATTAATCATTGATCGAATCTCTGTGTCCTTGCTTAAGTGCTTGGAGTTTAGTACTACCATCTATCCCAGCCAAGCCTAACTTCTCATCTAAATGATTGGCCAAGAAGAAAATTAAGCTCTTATTCTGAAAATTTGTATGATTATGTAATTACTGAACTAGTAAATGATGTGTATATAAACCACCATGTTTCAACTTGCGGGTTCTACTTCATCCGCTCTTTGGACCATTTTAGATTATGTATCTATATGTTGGTTTGTTTGAACCGTACGTATCACATTTAGCCGTTAAGGATCGTCTTTATGGTTATTGTGTAATGGGACTATGGGACTATGGGAGAGTAGGGTTGTCAGGTAGTTTGACCACCTCACGCTATTAATAATAGGGTAAAATTGAAGAAAACGTTTCAAACTAATTAATTATTTTGGATTTTCGTCCCAAACTATATTACCTCACCGAATTTCGTCCCACAATTTAATATTTGTTTGAAATATCGTCCCAAACTAATTACTAATTTTGATTTTTCGTCTTAAACTATATCAACTCGTCAAATTTCGTCCCATAATTTACCATTTTATATAAACTTAGTCCCAATATTAAATTTTTAAGGGTGATTTACACTCAGACCCCCTCAGGTTTGGGCATATTACAAGAAACCCCCCATTTCAAAAATTACAGGGACACCCCCTCAGGTTTGGGCAAATTACAACAAACCTCTTACGGCGTTAAAAACAGACGGAATTTGATGACGTTAGCAAAAAAACTTGATTTTCCAAATTTACCCCTGGTTAAATATACTCACAGGGAATGTCTATGTAATAATATTATTACCACAGGGGTGTATTTGAAAGATTACAATAACTTTAGGGAGTTAGTTGTAGCCAACTGTCATATTTATGAACTCATATATTATTAAAAAAAACCGTGTGTATAATATTTTTAGAATATGACAATTGGCTAGAACTAATTCCCTAAAGTTATTGAAATCTTTCAAATACACCAATGTGGTATAATATTATTACATACACACCCCCTGTGAGTATATTAGATGTAGTATGTGCTAGAACATTGTGGGATGTTCTAGATAATTGTAGAAACTTGTACATATGACTTTTGTAGAAGACTCTAGAAGTAGAGAACTTTCTAGATAGGCTAGAGAAGTAGTATAAATAGGTAGAGAATGATTCATTTGTATCCATCCAAGTTAGAATTCAAGTTTGAGTGAATAGCATTCCAATTCTCTAAGTGCACTACTTTCTTACTTTCACATCCACACTTCCTTAGCAACCCTACTTAGGGACGAACGAGGCTGACTTAGCCAATTCCGACGGAAGGACGGAACAATCGCTAGAGGCATTCGTGGCTAAGTGCCGCATGGTAAACTTACGAGAAGTTTAAGTCCGTGACAAGTAACAACTAAACTAATGCCTATCTAAACAAAATAATGCCGATTACACCCATATAAATAATGGGATGTAAAATTTAGGTAAAAAGTAAATTCCTAACTACTTAACCGCTGCTTTTCCTTCCTCCACTACACGTCATACTTCACCTCTCTGGCCGCCTGACGAAACATATGATGAACTGGAGCTCTAGTCTGTTAACAATATAAATTATAACTAAGCTGATTTTTAAGATTTTGATTCACCTTAACAAAAAAATATATATTTAAAAATAAAAATATTTACCAAAATATACTGAGCCAAAAACCATGGTACCATCGCAATTAGACCTGAACCCACTGCCCATGCGCAAATAACAATTCGATGGCAGCATTACCGGTATCAGTCGCTACCGCCTCCGCAATGCCCTCCATATCTGCTTGATTACCAAACAATCCCGCCACCGACAGTATATATATTATGGTGGTGCTGACGCCCATTGAGACTCTAATGATTCCATGAAGCAATATCCTCTTAATGAGATATACGATCGCCAAACAAACCCTCTTAGTGAGTGGATTGTTGCGTAACTCACCGATAAAATCCCGTATATCTTCCCCAATATACATTAAAAACGGGATTCCCATAAACCCAGAAACCATAGTAGCAGGAAACCCTATAGAGCATGCCATCATAAAATAGTAATAAGCAGTACCGTAGTCCTCTTGATCTTTATATACCAACCATTGATCAAATGCCATAGTAACCAGGAGACCGATCGACAATGATATACTGATTACTGCTAAGGCATCCGGTGAACAGATGTTCAGAAAAAACCTAAGCGGTTCAAATTAAACAGATGTTAAAGCCGAAAAAGAAAAAAGGAGAAGAAGTTGAGCCGAAAAAAGAAAAAAGGAGAAGATGTTAAATTAAACAAATAAAAAAAATTACCCTGAAGTTGCTTTCCACAGTGTCTTGACAGTGTTGTTTATCCACGGGAGCATTTTTTCTTTTCTTAGCTAGTTTACCTTTTGAACTTTTTTGGTTGTTTTTATCTGCTTGGGTTGTTTTGATCTGTTTGCTGTATATATAGATAGAGGTGCCCGGAAAGAGAAAAGAAAGCTGAAATTATATATTTTTGTATGTATATTTCTATTTACATCGTTGAATGTATATATTTGTCTGATCTATGTACACTCATTGCCTCTGAAAAGGTACCATAGCCTGTGTTGGAGCAGACTGAATGTGCAGAGTAGGCCTGCGGCTCACTACTTCTGGTTTTCATTCCTTTCTTTTTGTATACGTTAATTTGTTTGCAACAAACATTAATGTCCCTTACCATTACGACTGTAAATTGGTTCTTATTAGCCGAGTTTTTAAATGACTCGAATTTACATATTATCAGTTCTCATAGCTATAGGATCAAATTTCGTACATAAATTCTTTTAATTTCTTTTGCTCAAATTCGATTCATATAATTTTTCGAATTTCGAGTATATATCAGACTTATATTTAGTTTTTCAATATAGACAAAAATAATTTAACTTATAAAATATATAGATTATCGAAGCATATATGGATAAATTATTATTAATTAATACACAAGAATATAAATTACTTATATCGAGTTATTTGCCTACATTTTTTAAGATACGTTAGATCCATATGAACAAACAATACAGTTTTAAAGTCTCAAAACTCTAATTTATTGACATTTTGTGTTAACAATTGTCTTTTTTTTTTTTTTTTTTTATCTTTGATTTTTTACCTTTAGTATGTAATTGATATACTAAAATATATGTGAGTTTTCATAATATATTTTTGTAAACTAAAGTTTATTTGTTTCAAAATAAAAATAGTGATTAGTAACTACAAGTACGATACAAATAATTATTTGTTTTAAAACTTAATTACACAAGGACACTTATACCCTTTCACATAATAAACCTAAATCTATATTCGATTTATTTCCATGATTTAAAAACATAATTAGGGTAAAACTAAATTTCATCTTCCACGATTAAGAACATTAATTACAATTCAAAATTCATCTTGCACGATTAAGAAAACTATCTACAAGTTCGTTCAAAATTAATCTCTTCATCACTATCTCCTCAAACCTAATCAACCTCTTCATCACAATCTCCACAAACCTAAATATGGTGGGAAAGTCTACAATCCCGGATGACGAAGTTGATGCAAGCCGTAATGAACAAGGTAATTAATTTGGCAATGATAATGAAATTTTAATGTAATAAGCAAAATTGTAAAAAATAGATCAAAATAAAAATAACCTATGTACAAATTTGTTCAGATTACATAATATATATCACATGTTTAATTTATTAATGTATTAAAAAGTTAGCCTATGCAAAATATATTTAATTTATCATCTTTCTATGGTAAATCCTATCTATTACTATGTAACATGGTATTTTTCATATTAATATTATTAATTTAAAATAATGTGGTAAATAACAAGTATTTCTATCGTTCATTGTATAGTATTTTGGATTTTCTTTTCATATAGATCCGAAATATAGTCTGAAAATTAAGATTTCAACCTAAATTTATTCGGCTTCAAATTAAATTTATTATTCGGCTTCATATTAATCCGAAATAGTATTAATCCGATATTATTCGGCTTCATGAAAAATTATCTAACTATGTGTCGACTGAATGACTTTTGTAATTGACCTATAACATGAGAACTGAAATTTAAACTATTATCTAAGAAATTCGAACTTAATCGACCGAATAGAAATAAATAAATAAAAGGGGATTAAGGATTATATACATCAAAATTATTGATTTGAGATATTGATTTCTTGGATTCAAAAGTACTTGAGAATTTCATTTTTTTTTAATTAAAAATTTGTAAAGCAATTTTGGATTTTTTATTCATTTAAGGTGCAAAAATGGTGGTGAGATTATTGAAGGCATGGATGGTGTAAAAATGGTGGAGAAGTAATAACAAGAAATATCAATTAAGTTTGAATGATTATGAAATAAAAGGAAATTATTTGTTAGGTTTGAAAGATTATGAAAGAGAAGGAAATAATTTCGGAATTAATTATTAATTTAGGTTTTTAAGTGGGGGTATAAATGTCTTCTTAAAACATAAAATTTAATGGGGGGCAATACAGTCTTTTTTATTTTAAGACGGTTTTTTCTTTTCTTTTTTGACAAACTAAGTCAAAGGGTTTAATAGTCAATTGCTTTTTTAAATTAAATTCCAAAACTTTAGTTACCAATCCAACGGATGACATTCAACTAAGCCGATCTAACGGCAGATGGAGTGGGCCGCATGTGATGCCGTAACTAAAGGGACCGCACCCTAGAAAAATTGACGTAGCACTACCCTTGCTGGGAAAGTGTACCCAGAAGGTGTCTGGTAATTACACGTGTCCGGAGGAGCCAGCTGTTTTTTGCAGCTGCCTCTCCTTTACGCTCCGTATTAGAACTTCATTTTTTGGCTTTCGTCCTGTCTTTTGTTGTTTTTTCTCTTTAATCTAAACAGATAAATTTATGGGCTTTTCATTTTCCGAGTCTGTAGTACTACAACACATTATCTTTTCTATTTTTTGCTTTTAATACTTGAGCTTTTATCTTTTGAACTAGCACATGTAATCTTTTAATACTCATATTTCGTCTTTTATATGCTGTTACAAAAGTTATTTATATATAAATTAATATTTTGCATGGAAATATATAATGTATTTTTAGCAAATATTCATGATATATACTCCAGCAGCAGGAGTAAATATGTTAACTTGCAAAGTAAATTTAAAATGAAATGCGTTTAAAAAGATAAATAATGTTACGTCGCAAATTCATATTTAGATGACTAATTTGTGGTCGCTTGCTTCCGATTCCCCTACTCGATCTCTCATCTCGGAGGAGGTATAAGAGTCTAAGAAGAAGACCAATTTGACCGCAATAAAACAGCGAAACAAACATTTTTATGAGTTTGGATTGCGAATACTGTACTAAAAATTTGAAGAATGTATCACTTAAGATTTGATTTAATTACTGAATTTGATACTTAGGTGTAAGCTTAGACTGTAAATGAGTTGAGCCATATTTGATTTAATTTCTTACCGAATTTGATATTTAGTTGTAATTTTGAACATTCTCCAATTTAATGTAACATGAGTCGAGTTCAATTAAATTGATTTATGCATTTTACCTTATTGGGTCAAGTTTGTATCAATATATAAAATATATTACCAAACAAAATCATAGTAAGAGTTTTCTCCCGATCGAGTACATGGCATTTTGAACTCTCGAAATTGAAATATTGACATATTATAATTATAGCCTCAAATTACAATTATTTGACAATTTTAAAATGTAAAAAACCAAAATTTTAATCACAGGGTGCAGAGACAAAAAAGATGTAATACTATGACACAAGATGCCATGCAATTACTCGTTTTCTCCTATTTTTTGACATTAAAGGCACAAGTGAAGTCCAAATGTATCTTAATTTTATAATTTTTTCTTCATAGCATCTACCTGAAGGGGTGGGCTTAAATTAAACCTGTAATTTATATTCTTCTTTTACTACTACCATATTCAAAAAAAAAAAAAAAAAAAAAATAGCTTAACACTCTAATCTAAAATAAAAAACTACCAAGTCAAGATATATATCATATTCATTTATTGTATGTTTTTATTAATTAACATTAATTTAGTACAACAATAAACATTGGATGAATAAAATACCTTAAGTTCATGCACATGGGAACTTAGCCTCGGCAAAGTCAGCAAAGTACAGGATCGTCGAATGCTGCAAACGCTAGCTTAGTCTGATTTACAATAGCATCCACCGCATGAGGATGGCATGACAGTGCCCAACACAAACCGTAGCTATACCCCCAAATGCATCTAAATACATCTGACCTACCCTTTTCGTCAAATAATAAGTACGTACTGCATATATATTCCCATCCGCCTAAATTCAACTGCAATAACAATTATTCCATATTGAGAATAGATATGTCAAATTTTATCACCAAGGATTGAGTCAAATTATGAAATATGAATATCTCAATTACTGTTATTACATTTAATTAAGCTAATATATTTAAATAAATAAATATACTGGTACTTACCGTGTTAAGATCCTGGATTAGGTGTCTAGATTGACTAAGCTTAATTTGAGGAGTTTATTGATTTAAAGTGATAAAATAAACCAGTAACATGGGATACGACCCACTTAAAATACCCTTAAAAATGAGCTAAGTCAACTTTAACCTTAAAATGTTCTTATCCTTTAACATAAATTATGACAACAAACGTGATTGGCCATTCACTTGTTGACAACCGACATGTCTTCCATTCAGTTACACCAAATTATTTAGTTTAAAATAATATAAAGATTCCGTATTCCTTGTGCGTTAACATGAAATTTAAAATACAAAAATGTAAAGGAACAAAAATTCTATAAGTCAAGATCCAACTCAATTAATTTAAAATATCTCAAATATCTTCTATAATTATGACTATTTTTTAACTTTTTATTAGTGGGTGGTGATCAATGAGCTTCCCAACTTAAATAACTTAAATAAAAAAAAGGGACAAAATTGAAAAAGAAAATACTTTGAAAACCCAAATATATCAATTAATTTGAAACAAACAAATTTGACAAATCTACTAATTAATATGAAACGGAGAGAGTATCGAATCTTATGTTATATCGATCAAGCTTAAATGACCGACATGTCATGACTCAAGTGTATACTCCCTCCGTTTTATATTAATTGATGCATTTTTTGTTTTCACACAGATTAAGAAGTATCATCATTACATATTTTTTTATGTTATGGTAAAATATCACAAATACTATTTGTGATGATGATTGCTTTTTAATTTTTTATTAGTAAATGATGACAATTGAATTTGGCTTAATTCCAATTTACATCCTACAAATAGAAGCAATTTTTACTTTGCACCCTACAAAAACATTTATCCCACTTTGCACCCTACAAATCACTATTTCATTTCATATTGCACCCTCAACCATTTTCAGCCCATTTTAGTTGCCGGAGTAAAGGTAAATTTGTTCATTCACATTATTAAATACCCCGATTTTCCCCCAAAAACAATATATGGGCAAAATTGATATATCTTCATAATAACTTTAAAAAAAAAAACTGAAAAATAGAAAACAAGTCTTACGGGGACTTGGGGTTTACTTAATTTCTCTTATTTCTTCTTCAAGTCGATTCCAGTGCCGCCTTTTCCTATTTCATTTTATATATGATTATTGAAACTAACCTAAAGTAATTCTGAGGATGTACATGTAGTTATTCATAATTATCCCTAATTACTAATTATACAAACAAGTATAATAGTGTTGTTAACGAAAATGAGAATCAAAACGTAAACAAGATAAGAAATTGAGAATATGGTAAATATAATTCATTCTCTTTGCTTAGCACTCAACACATTTTTCTTCAAACATAAAAAAAGAAAAGACGACCTGGACTGGATTTGAAGAAGAAAGAGGAGAAATTGATAATATGGTACCCGTAAAACTTGTTTTATATTTTTCAGCCTTTTTTTTTTTAAGTTATTATGGTGACATGTCAATTTTGCCCATATATTATTTTTTAAGAGAAACTGAGGTGGTTAATAATGTGAATGGACGGATTTACCCTTACCCATGCGACTTAAATGGGCTGAAAATGGTTGATGGTGCAATCTGAAATGAAATAGTGGTTTGTAGGGTGCAAAGTGGGATGATTTTTTTTGTAGGGTGCAAAATGGAAAATGCTCCTATTTGTAGGGTGCAAAGAGGAATTAGTCATTGAATTTCCCAACTTAAATGTGAGACAGGGATAAAATTGAAAAAAAAAAATTCTATGAAAACCTTAACATATCAATTTATTTAAAGCAAAAAAATTTGACAAATGTGTCAATTAATATAAAACGGAGAGAGTATGTATGTTATAATTGTCAAAGTAACGTAGCGAGAACACGTATAATCGTATATATATGATTTATAATTATTGAGTTAGATCTTGACTTATAGAATTTTTGTTCCTTTACATGGATAGAGTTTAGTCTCTTGTACTATCAAATATATTTGTCTTGGTCATGTCATCCTTATAGTATTTATGAAATAATACTCAAATTATAATTTAATCTATTACATTATTGTCCGTGATTGTAAAGTTAAAAGAAATTAAAACATCCACAGATATTCACACGTATTAACTAATTAAATCAGTTTTGCAGAATTAATGTTTTACTAGTAAAATCCAACAAAAAAAAATTGTACTAATTAAATCTTCATAGAAAATGCTGATGTATGAGTACAGAGTCAATCGTTAGTTCTAAGTTCTAACTAACGTATTCCTTTGTTGTTAAGTAACAATTGAGATATAAAAATAAGATATAATTAAAATATTATACAATTATAATTAATAAATTGACTATAAAATATATAATTGATATTTCAATCGATTGAACTACATCTATTCTATTCAATATTCAATATGAAGTTTTCAATAAAATAATTAAAATGCATGAATTTGATTAAATTTTGCTCTTAATAACCTTAATGTAATTCCATATTTTCCTATTTTTTAGCTTTAAATCATACAGTACTTACATATTTTTATTTTACTGAAAGCTAATAAAAAAAATTTAGTTCTTCTTACTTTCTAATTACTATAATTTAATGTAATTAATAATTGTATAGACAGCAAAAGCGCATTTCAATAATAAAATAAACTCTTTTATAAGTTGCAGTATCCACAATCACCTTCCCATCCAATCACATTTCACCACCTTCCACAGCTACTCTCTCTTCTCTATCTGTTTTCGAGCTATCTGCAGACTGCAGATCTCTCTCTCTCTTTCTCTCTCTTTCATCGTGTGTGTTTTCTTTTTTGAAATTCAGATTCATTCCTTTCCTTGAAGCCTTTTATGTAGAGAATTAAACCACCTAATTTATTTCCATTTCCATCATATATTTCTTGCTCTATTCTCTTTTCTATGTTGTTCATTCATCATGGAGGAGAAAAAAAGTAATAAAGCATAAACCTTTCCCCACTTTTTTTCTTTCCCTCTTCACAATACCCCATACCCATCTCAGAATTCAGAGTTTTTTTCGGTTGAGTTTTCATCTTCCTTCTTTTGAGACTGTCACTGTTTTTGCCAGCTTCACTGTCCCTTCTTTTTTCCATCTTTCAGGTTTTATTTTGTTCTTCATTCTTATTAACTGATATATTAATATTCTGTCATTTTCTTGAAATTCTTTCCCTTTTTTCAGCTTTAAACTTTTGTGGGTTAAGATCTTAATTCAAATTGGTTGAGATAATTACAACTAATTCCCTTTGATTACTACCTCTTATCTTTCCATTACCACAGACTTGTGGGATTTTCATTGATTTAAAAAAAGGTAGGGTCTTTCTAAGATTCTGATTCCTCCACACAAAAGCTCCCTCTCTTTCTTTCTCTGCCTCTCCTTTACGCTCTGTATTTCTCCCCTGCTTCATCAAATCCACACCCACCCAAAAATTATTAATATGCAATAAAACAAAATCCTTGTGAATTGTTTAGAGTTTTATGAGGTGGGGAATGGAGATTCTAGCTCCAAGTTCAATTTTTCCAAATTCATATTGTTTTCTTGATAAGAGCAAAAGCGCCGCAACATGGACTGCTGCTGAGAACAAAGCCTTTGAAAATGCTCTTGCTTTGTTTGATGATGATACGCCAAATCGATGGGAAAGAGTGGCTGAAATGGTACCTGGAAAAACTATATGGGATGTAATTAAACAATACAAAGAATTGGAAGATGATGTGAGTAGTATAGAAGCAGGGCTAATTCCAGTTCCTGGTTATTGTACATCATCACCACCTTTTACATTAGAATGGGGAAGTGGCCATAGATTTGAAGATAGATTTAATCAATCTCATGTAGCTGGAGGAATTAAGAAATCATCATCGGCTATTAGGCCGTGCGAACAAGAACGAAAAAAGGGTATTCCTTGGACAGAAGAAGAGCATACGTAAGTGTTCTTTCTCGCTCTTTATTTTGTTTAACAAACAAGCAACTCATTTTATATGTTGCCATGGAAATTTGATAATGGGAAAGGATTAGTTCAAATGGATGGATTAATTTGCACAATATGTATCATTTGTTGATGGATGGTACAAATTTTTATGACTTAAATATATCTTGAAGTTTGATTAGCGATTTGCAAAAATTTGTGCTTGTTCCAAAATTACTTCTGGCAGCAGAAGCGGGAAGGAACCCGACTTTTACGTGCTTTTATGTTATTTTTCCCTGAAGCAGTAGTTAATCACTCACTTCAAACATAAACTATTAGCTTTTCAGAATCCAAAAACTAATAGTTTGTCTGCAGAAGCTTCTGGAAACCAAGTTTTAGCTTTCGGATTTTGAAAAATTAGTTGGTTATGTTTTGACCGAGAGCTTTGATCTTCATTGCAGATTGTTTCTGATGGGGCTAAAAAAGTATGGAAAAGGGGATTGGAGAAATATCTCGCGCAACTTTGTGATTACAAGAACACCGACTCAAGTTGCTAGTCATGCTCAGAAGTACTTCATTAGGCAACTTTCTGGCGGAAAAGATAAGAGGAGAGCGAGCATTCATGATATAACAACTATAAATCTACCCGTCCCTTCAACCGAGAACAAAAAACCTCCTTCACCAGGTCACTCTCTTCATACAGGAAACGAGAGGAACATGGGGTTTAGCTCAGCAGGACATGGGAAGATGTTCATGTCTAAACCTTACAATTTAACTTTGGTTGGACATCAAAGAGGCGCAATGCTTGAATCGTACTTGGGGTCTTAAAATATGGTCTTTCAAATGCAATCAGGGACTCATTATCCTTGTGCATGAGATGGGATTTGAAAATAGGAAAATTGCTGGTTGATTTAGTTTTTCTTTTGTAAATATGTTGTTTGGAATTTATGGTAGAGATGCTGCACTTGTGTTGCTAGTAGTAATTTGGGAATTCTTAGTCCAACATTGGAATGGAGTATTTGGAAGATATATAAGCTCCTAATTGTATTTAAAAATAATTATTATTGAATGATTGAATTCTCTTAGTCTTAATTAGGTACTGTGTATGTGTATTTGGCAACATCGATCAAATAATTGATTGCTTTAGTTTACTAGTTCGTATCTTTATCTTACCACCAAGATTCTAATAGTCTCCGCAAATCTCCAAGGATGAAGTTGAGTCTAAAACATTGAAAAACCAAGGCATTTAGGTCAGTTATAATAAGACCTTAATACCATTTGGAAAACAAAATAATAAAAGAAAAAAAGAAAAGAAAAGAAAAGAATATAATATAGTAATATTTTGAAAGAATTCAAGGCAATATGAACCATACAGAAAATTAAAATTAAACAAAAGGGAACAGAAATCTGAAACATACAGAGTGATAAAAAAACTACCTAACCTAGGGTTTATATATAATCATTTTTATGAAATAATGCTTTTCTGAATGTTAAAAATACAGTATAAGACAAAGATGGAGCAGAACAGAATAGATTAAAAATGAAATTAAACTTTTATTTAAATAAACTTGAAAATGGAAAATTGCTGAGTGTAAACAAATTAAAAAAGATTGACCAAAAATCTATCCTAGCTAGAAAAAGAAAAAACTAAGTCCATAAAGAAAACAAGAGTATTAATTTAGTTAATGAAGTAAAATAAATCAATAGTTGAAGGAAGCATCTTAATTATTGGTTATTCCTTTGATCTCTTCTACACACATACACATTCTTTGGTAACATCATCATCATCATCAGGTAAGCAGCGGTTCCAGATATAGTGTTTCTTCCATACTTTTTCATTCATCTCATCAATGGGCACTCCTTTTGTTTCCGGCAGAAGGAACACCACAAAGGCTCCCATTAGAACAATACAGCCAGCAAAGACGAAGAATATCCCCGACTTCAGGTTGCACAGCAAGGAGAGAAAAAATTGACCTATGAAGAAAGTAAATAACATGTTCGTAACAACAGCTGCGCAAAACCCAGCTGATCTTGTCTCAAGAGGGAATATCTCACTCGGAATTAACCATCCCAAAGGCCCCCACGACCATGCAAAGCCCATCACAAAAACACAGATCAACACCACTACTACGTACGCCCAAGTCATGGGAATGGCGTTCGATGATTTCAAATATGTCATAAGAATTGCTCCTGTCATACACTGTTTGTTTGACACATTCATTGATCAATTACTAGCTTACTACTTTAATTGAATTGAAACTTATAGTAATTTTTCGAAGAATAGTACTAGTACCTGAGTAATAAGCATCTGACAAGCACCTTGAATAAGCATCTTCCTTCTTCCAAATTTATCAACACCAAAGACCGCAACCAAAGTGGCAGCCGAGTTAATTGTACCAGTAATCGCCGCAGATATCAAAGATGCATCTCCCCCAAATCCCATGGTTTGGAACAACACAGGAGCGTAAAACATAATGACATTAATCCCGGTAAACTGCTGGAAGAATTGCAATAATATACCACAAACCAATTGAGGCTTATTCGAACGCCACAAGTTCACGAAAGGTCTCTCGACCTTTCTGGCCATCTCCACAGCATGTTGAATTCCATGGTACTCTTTGTGGACATCTTCTACCCCTCGGATCTTTTCTAGTGCCCTGAGACCTTGTTCTTCCTTACCACGTTCGATTAGGCTTGTGGGGGTTTCGACAATGAGAAGGGAGCCTAAGCCTAGGAAAATGGCTGGAACTGCAGCCCCGCCGAGAGATATTCTCCAGCCGTAAGGATGTATTTTGGAGGTGAAAAAGTTGAGTATATTTGCAATCAAAATGCCCACAGTGATCAGCAATTGAAAGCAAACATTCAGTCCTCCTCTGTACTTGGCTGGAGCTATTTCCGATATGAATAGTGGCACCGCCTGCGCGATGATATTAATTAATATATTAATCAGCTACATATATATACATATGAAAAACTATTCATTCAGCTCATGCATATTAGAGTTGAAAGATATATACCTGATTACCGAATCCAACACCAGCGCCCAAACAAAGACGCCCGACAATGAGCATGTAGATATTAACCGCGAATGCGTTGAGAACAACGCCGACAAAGAAGAAGAAGGCCGCCATCTGCATGGTGGGCTTCCTCCCGAACTTTTGGCAGCACTTGGAGGCCACAGTGCTGCACACCATGGCGGACAAGTACAAGGAGGAGGTGAAGAGTTGGAGAAGCTGATCGTCGAACTTGCAGTAGTTGTCTTCGTGTGCCCTGTGCTTCTTTTCATAAACCTTTGGAAAGAATTTTGACAAGAAATCATCCATCGACGTCACTCCTCCCGATATTCCAACGTCGTAGCCGAACATCAAGCCGCCGAAGGCTGCTATTAGGGAACAGAACACAACTTGTGTCGTCAGCTTGGCAGGATAATCACCGCCACCATTGGTGACAGCCACGATTTGGGGTGCCATTGTGGAATTGTATAATTAGTTACGTTATATATTAATGCTTGCTAATTAATTTGAGAGATGAAGAAATTGAAGGTGCTTGTGATTAATTGTGCATGTGTAATGTGTTGTGTACCCCTATATATAGGATTAGGAAATATAGGTTACAGTAAAGAATTGTAGTTGTAGTATAACATGGAATAAAGAATTGTAGTTGTAGTATAACATGGAATGGAATGGAATGGAATCCATATATAATTAGGATATGGTTTCATTTCATCTACTTTTGTATGTATATGTAATAGTTAATTAATTAATAATGTGTTAATTTTAGTTTTAGTGGATATGGAATCCTATCCAAGCAGGAGTACAAATTAATTATATTCCTAAGAAAGTTTTATTTTATTAAGTAGTCACAACTCACAAGAAGACTCAAAATTCAAGGTTTCCTTAATCACCTCCAAACGTTGGGCGACCGATCGAGTTAAATCATTAAGGATTCCGTTAATGCCTGTAACAACTTTTAATTAACCACTAGATATTAATTAGTAGATTTGCTTTGTCAAAAAATTTAGTCAATGTAATCCAATTTATGACTATTATCATATTTTACCGTAAAAAGTGTCTTCTTCTCCCTTTGTTATATTTTCTAATGGAGCTAGATGAAAGTGTAATAATTGAATGTCAAAAGAAAGATATATAGGGTCTATCTATAAGTTTTCAAATCTTAGAGGGTATGAATATAATTATTCCTTTTTCCTTATGGGGGCATTTGCGTGATCATTTTTCAAAAGAGAATGATGATGTTGATCGGGCCTAGTTAAACCATTTGTGCCCAAAGTTGTGTGTTTCTTTCATCCATTTTAGAGCATGGGCCGGAATGTATTTTTATAGGCTGGAATAAAACTTGGGTCAAACTTTAGTAATGTATGTTTTAAGTTAAACCCAATTTATTATTATTATTATAGTAATGAAAGAAATACAGTATAAACTTGATAATTATAAGTAGCATGTATATGAATTCGATTCTTCAAACAAGCAGACCTAAAATATGTAATGTAATGAATTGCTAGCTATTATGTTACTTGCATGTCCACAAAGATGTCAAACTCAGTAATAAGTAAGTAAAATATAGGAGTAATAATTTCTTCAATAATTATCATGATATATATTATTATATGTTGTTGGAATAATCCTGAACCGCATTCGATCAGCTGTGATATTGGAATCTCCTCTCACTACTAGTAAAATTTAAATTTGCAACCGAATTTTTGCAATCGAATCAAATCGGTTGAAAATTTGAATAAAATTGCAACCGAAATATATATTTCCTAATATATGGTTGAAATATATATTTCCTAATATAACTTATAATATGATATTATTATAAGTTGTTCGCAGAATCCTGAACCGCATTCACCTGTGATATTGGAATCTACTTATATTCCTCGTAACAGGGATTCAACCATAAATTCTTAAGACTATATATATAGTTCAAAAAGTCACTCAATATTCCCTTTCTTTGTAATGAGCTTAGACACAAAAGTACATATATGTATACTGTAGTTAGTAGAACAAATTCAAAATCAATGTTGTAAGTTTTATTTTTAATTTCAAGTTCAGCTGTTCAGGAGAAGTCACAATTAATCATAGAGGATATATGTTAAATTGATACGTACTTAAATATGTTTTAGTTGTTCATATAATTATGTATGATTTTATTATTGCAGTTTGATAGTAATAAATTAATTTCTACTTAAATAATTTAGTGTATATTCTTAGATTATTTCTTGTTTAAATATACTATATTCGATCTCTAATTAAAAAATCCTGAAGAAAAATTTATGCCAGTATATTTACTAAATAAACTAGTTAATAAAAATATCAAGTTAATCTCCTATGCTCTCCATTCACCTAAACTCCGCCACGTGATGATGTAATATGATCTTACCTTTCATATACGTAATATTACGACCACATCATATCATATAGTCCCTTAAGTGATTTTTGTTCTTTCGTTTTAATAAAATTCAAAAGACACATAACTGAACTGCAATAATGGGAACTCTTTTAATCAAGAAGCTAGGACAGAGGTTAAGCCATTTTCAATGGTGCCGGATGGGCCAGGGGGCTCAGGGCTCCGGGAAAAAACCATCTATAATGGTTGGGGGGCAAGGGAGAGCTTGCCGGAGGGGCAGCCCGGGGCGCGCGTCTGGAAAGCGTCCCAACTAGGGGCGCGTGTTCCAGATGCTCCCCAATGATTTTTTCTTTTTCTTTTTTTTTTTTTTTTGTTTTCTTTAATTAATTTAAGGGATTTTAACAAATTAAAACTAGTTATCTTTAAGTAAAAAGTTATGCATCTTTTCATGTTTTATATTATAGAAGTACACAACATTCCATGAAAAAAAAAAAAAAAGTACACTACAACACTTTCTTCAAACCAACGTGGAATAATTTATTCTTTGTAGATTAAGTTAATATCCATATTGGTTTGAAGATCATTTTTGAATAAGCTTCCAGTAGTATAAATCATGAAGGAGAAACATTATTTTTTTAAGGAGAAACATTATGTTCATTCCAAAATGTAACATTAATTTTTTTTTTTAAAATGTAAATTCAAATGAACTTAACTTTAGTTTTAGAAACTTAACATTAATTTATTATTTTGTGAAATTTATTAGTTTTTAAAAACTTAACTTTAATTTGTTTTAACTTGGAATATTATAGTTTAAGAAACTAAACTTAACATTTTATTTTAATTTCTTTTATTATAATTCCTTTCTTGTTTCCTATCTTGTTTGTTGTATTTCTTTTCTTGTTTATTGTATTTCCTATTATGTATGAATATTAATTTCGTGATTATTTACTCTCTTTAATTTTAATATTTAAATATTATTATTAATTTAGTTATATTAAAAAAATCATTATTAGTATTATTAATATTAATATTAAAAAAAACTAAAATTATATGTAAGAGTGGACATTGTTTCAATTTGAATTAATTCCATTTTAAAACCCTACCATTGAGACAACCAGACAGGGCTCGGGGATCCCCAGAGCTCCCTCTACAGGAGCACCATGTAACCATTGGAGATGCCCTTAATTTATACTCAACTGATCAAAGGTTTAAGATTAATGAGAATTGAAGGTATTAAAAAAAAAACGAGCTAGCACTGCCCCAGAAAAGGTCGACATTTTTTTTAGTTTTCAAGTCTTATATTCGTGATTGATTACTTTCACTATATTACCTTTTCTGTTGGACTCAAACTCATATTTGTGTATTTGAAAGATGAAATCCAAACCTAATGGTTGCATTAGTTCCATTAAAGCAACAAGAACTTCAAGAAGATTTAAGCACGCAAATGATGGAGGGATATAAGACATGAAGTGGTGTCTAGCTTGTGCAGTTAGGATGACCCAAAATTGTGAGAGAGACATCTACGTCCGTGGTTCAGTTCTAATGACGAAAAAAAGTGAGACTGAGAATACTCCTACCCATAAATTTTGTAAATTGACACATTAATCCAGGAGTAAATTAAGCATGCTCCATATTACAATAACCAAAGATGCATATTTTTCAATTTCTATATAAACAAAGTAAGTTGAAATATATATTATGAGGTGGAATTTGATGTTCAAAATCAATGCATTTCAGCTAAAAAAATTCACGAAGCCTGTCACTGGAGTACCATATAAGTGAATTGGGCTATTAGCATCCGCAAAACCCAATGATAGACTGTATTTCCCAAATGATTCTCATAAAAGTAGCCTAATTTCTTCCCATCTTTGTAGAATCTTACCCGCCTACTTTCAAGAGTTTGATAAAGTGGGGAATCACTGAAATAATCCCTTTTCAAATTAAAACACCACATTTATGCATGGACAAATATAATAATTTGCGATAAAGTCCAACTGCAACTGGAAAGGAACTTCAACATTATAGAAGTGGCATCTTAGCAGAAAAATCATCTTATCAGATCAGTATGGATCATCCAAATTCAAACAAAGTAAGATCGTGCGCTTAATTTATCAATAAGAATATCCAATATTGCAGAACAATATACATTTCTTCTGAAACAAACCATGATTATGAAAGCGATTATAACCATCAAAATCGAAAACCAAAAAGAATATTAATTTTCGGTTTCCAATCTGCATATCCCAACTGCTGCAAATCTGACAACTTTCTTGAACTAGTAAACAAAAGGAATTAACTTGTACTTGACCTTACTCATGTACTCACTATACCTCTCATCAAAAGTCTCTAGCAACAAGGCCTCCTCTAACTTCGCTTTTTCTCCATAATACATCAAACAGACCGCAATGATAAATAGACAACTAATGGGTGCTCTAAGTGCTGTAAAGTAAGTGACAAATAGGAGCATGGTAGATGCATAAATTGGATGGCGAACGAACCTGTAGGGTCCAAACTGGACAACAGCAGTAGGCACAACCACCTTCTCTGAATACTTAGCCAAATACAATGTGGAGTTATACTGCATGAATATTGTCAAAAAGATTAAAAACCAAATACCCACATTGTTCCATCCACCCGGTATGAGATGCAGTTCCATCCCTTCAAATGCAGCTAGCCAATGCCCAACCATTACTCCAACACAAAACAAAAGCTTATGCCAATTGGGCAGACTTATATCCCACTTGGTGTCATGGTCCCTGGGATAATAGTCTCCGTACAACCGCTTCCGGACACTAACATTAAGGAAAAAGAAGTAATGGTACACGAAAAAGAACACAAATGGCCATCCTTCAAGAAAGCCATTGAAATGAGCAGGTGGGACTAATGTAAGCCAAGTGAAAGCCGAGGTTACGATGGCTAATTGTTCGAATAAGTTGGATTCTCCTTTTAAGTGCTTGTTAAGGCTGTAAAGACCATAAATTGCAAGACCAATTGCCACCATCCATGGCCAGAACAACCACGTCCAGCTAAAATACATCCAAACAAATGGGTTTAACAGTAAACCCACTGTCCATTTTGATGCAGCAATAGTAACAGATAGTACTAAGCTCCACTTGCAAATATCGATTGGGGTCAACTGCAAAAGGGCTGATTTGAGAGATTCAAAAAACACCTTCAGATTCTTGAACAGCGGGTTCTGCGATTCCGAGTCTGTTGAGGCAATGGAATCTGAAGAGAAGCATTTGAGCTGACGAATAGGATTAATAATTCTAGAATTCTTAAAGGATAGTGATGATAAAACTGATTCTATGCGAAATGGGTCTCCGTTTCTTTTGCTAAAGCTAAAGGGGGGTAATTTAAAGGGGTTCTGATAGGATTACGATTGTTCACCAGCGATTTTTTCACAGAAAAAGCTTTGCGCTCAAGCTGTTTGTCTAAAGGTCTGAATGAAGTTAAATAACTTCTATTTGGAGAAAAAGTAGAACTAAAAGGGGTCACCTTTGAACTGATCAATGAAGCGGTTGTCTCCATTAGAGTATCCTCTTAATGTTGCCTTCCCGTCCTAATCTTTTTATTTTCACATGGAAGAAACTAGAGAATTTGCTAAGAGTGAGAGGTTTTCGAGGTGGAGCTAAAATCACAGACTGTGACGACTGTGTGTAGTTTTGTATGACCGGAATTCGGGTATGGATCTTTCCGGCCCAATTATGCTGGTTCACGTTTCCGATTCGTCCTCTTTTAAAAGGGTAAACCAGTGATGCTCCTTTCTTTTCCCTAAATGGAGTTTTCTAGGAATATTAAATTTAAAAATAACAAATAAAATGTGTATTTTTAAGAATATCGAATTGCAAGAAAATGCATTATTGTTAAATTTTTTTAAGAATATGAAATTTAAAATAACAAAATCAATGTGTATTTTTATTTTAAGAATATCGAATTGCAAGGAAAATGCATATTTGTTATTTACTCTAAGAATATTAAATTTATATTCTAAGATTATCGAGTTGCAAGGAAAATGCATTTTTTTTAATTTAATAAAAAAAATAAATTTATGAAATGTTTTTTTTTCGATAAGAATTGAGTAAAAGTTATAATCAATGATTTTGATTTCTCAGTTGAAAATAACAAAATAATTTGGTACAAATTGCACTAATAGTGGTAAATGATCTTTCTTTGAAGAATTATGAATTTCAATTAGTATATCCTATCGGATTTAATTATTCTAACATAATCCTCAAAGTAAATAAAGATATCAGTGAAAACAATGATTGAGAACGAGTCTGTTTAGGTTCACCCTACTAAGTCTAGGTATTACTAATAAAGACATGTCAAGCCTATGATAAATTATGAATTCAAAAAGAGCAATATGCAACAGACAAAATTCAAAGAGAAAAATGTGAGTTTGGATAACATAAACATTGGTTGAGTCCGGGACTATTTTTCACTCGAGTAGTTGATTTTATGTGACATAATAATATACATGGTATAATTGCGATATCATGCAATTTTGGTGAAAATTTCGATGTTCTTAGAGGAGGCTCCTATCATGCTCTTTGTCTAACGATTTTAGGTATTGTTCTACGATGTACTTACAATGGACAAGGATCTTGCTAACTATACTTCGGGTTGTATGATTTGCGGGACTTTGACACCAACAACTTGGTCTCTTGGCTAGTTTAGTGAACCTTTTATTTGTGGCAGTCTTGAAACATTTTCCATGGAAAATGAATAAGTGGATCTCAATTAGGTTGAACGTTGACTTTATTTAGACCCGGTACTAGCAATGTATTTTATGTAAACATCACCTAAAATAATTATACTAATCACAGTAATTTAACCTAATTGAATAAAATTAATTAGTTAATTATATTTATTATATGAAGAAATTCACTATTTGGTATTTGTTGTCTAGAATTTTTGCATTTTAAGTTTTTAACATATAACAAGTTTAATTTGTGCTAAATTCGAGCATACTTTTTTTTTAATTGAACGCAAGCGATGTAATAACGGTAAACTATGATGGATTATAATGTAAATTATAAATAATATAGTATTTTATAATATTTGAATTATAAATTAAAAATAAAAATTTATAAAATTAGTTATAAATATCAAAAAATGAATAGTTAATTCATCTTTCTTCTCAATTTTAGTACGGTACAATTTTTTACGGTATGGGAAGTCTAAACTAAAACCATACCAAAATATCTGGTACGATTTTCATCCATATCATGACCTTCAGTTTTGAGAAAAAAACCTAACATTTGGTACGATTTGATATGATACGGAACTGTTCGGTACGATTTTAAAAATCATATGCACCCCTACTAAAGACTAGCAATGTTTTTTGTGACGGTGAATACATAATTAAATTATTCATTATATAGATTATATTTAATTGATAACAAAGCCCAAAATAAATTTAATTATAAGACTACTATTAAACTAGAGAATAGGCCAATGAAAATTGAAACTCACTGTCTTGTTTCAATAGAGGGTCAACAAATCTAATCTCGTTGTCTTGTTTCTCAAGGTAGATTAATTGATGAAGTCAATTGGACCACCCATCGTTTCCTAATACCACTAGTATAAAAAATAAAACAAGACTCAAGCGTGAGATAAGTAACCAATGAAATTAGTAAAACTACATTTATGACTTTTTTAATTTCCTTAAAATAAAAAAATCAACAAAAAATATCAATTTCTGGTTCCAACACATATCAAGACCCTGACTTTACACCAAAAACCACCAAAAAGTCCCCCAATAATTATCTGTTTAGTTCAATCAAGAGAAGATATTACGAGAATGAATTTTTCCAGAATCAGAACTTCGTTATCTCGATCGAAAGTAAGTATTCATTTTCCTCTCTATCTGTATTTTTGTATGGATATATATACACAGACTAGCTATTGTTTTAATTTCTTATTGTTTTATTTGTGATTTTGGGTTTTGCAGAATGCGATTAATGGGACTGATAAATGGAGGATATTGCGGAATAAGGAAAATTTTGGAGCTCCGAACTTGAGTAGTTCGAATGATTTTGATGGAAAACTAGGGTTTTTGAGAGGTTATATAGCTGCAATTGGAGCCAACAAAGGATCCAATTCTAGGGCCAATTTATCAGATTTTAATTACTCTATAGCAAACCCTAGAATGTGTAGATTTTTCTCCAGTGAAGCCCCGAAGGAGAAAAGTAAGAGCTAGTGTATTGTAATTTTTTTGGAAAGATGTGTTAAAGCTTGAGTCTTTTAATTAACCTTTGGTGCGTATGTTGGCAGATTATGACAAATTTTACCCAAAAGATAAGAAGGAAATTCCAAAACAAAATGAGCAGAAAGCTGAGTCCAAAGGTAATATCACTGAATTTTGAATTCAACCTTTTCTGATCAGTAAACAATACTAATTGCTGGTCTCTCTTTTAGTTTGCTGTTAAAAATTCTTTAGTTACTTAGTGCATTATGATAAGTTACAGCTTGTGAAGGCTTCCTGTGTTTCATTCAACCTTTTATATTTTAGTACGAAGATATACCTAGCCAAATTTCTTGACTCCTCTTGTAATCTTTTGAATATGATGCAATCAATGAAAATCGAAGTTTGAGATTAATATTTTTTCTTGTACAGGATTCCATAGTTATACATGTAAATGATCTTAAGGCCCTATAAGAAACTTGAAGTACATATATGGTTTTCCTGATTCTATCTATTAAATCGCAGAGGGAAAAACAGAAGACAATGGCAATTTTCGTGAATTGTTCTTGAAGAACTTGCAAAATATCATTACTGCATTTATTGCGGTTGCCTTGATACTTTCAGCACTTTCATCTACGCCTCGTGAAGAGAAACAGGTTAAACCATGCTTATGTACATGATCAAAGACTGGTTTTTGTTCCTAATGTTCCAGTTCAAAATTTGGCATCGGATTTTTTTTAAGCTGAGACGTGCTGTGCATTCTAGGGTTGATCAATTTGTATCATCTTTTTAAATTGAACCATGATAGGTTTTCAATTAACCATTATGAAAAAATTTGTGGTCTTTGCATGGATACATTTGGGGCTGATAATGATCACCTTTTCGTATGTGCAAGTGGAAACTTAGGAGTAGAATGTTATTTAATTGGTATAGTTTTAGCAGCTCATGCTATCGTGAATGGATTAATTGCTAGAATTATAGGGCACTTTTTTCCTGCAAAACAAACTGTAGCCCCCAATAAGGTGGTTTCCACAGCAGGTTCTATATTTGCCACATTCATTTCAGAGTGTCATTAGATTCTGAGTAATTACGTCTAATAATCTATGAAGTTTTCCTTTTCCATTATCAGATTAATCAATTGTCAACTCTTAAGCCACTTAATATATATTTTTTCTTGAATCAGTCCCCCCCCCCCACCCCCCCCCCTCTCTCCCTTTTGCTTTCATTTGGCTTTTAGATATACTTAATATTTTAAGCATTTGGGGCTTAACATCCAGCCTATTTGGCATCTTAGAAGAGTCATACGTACACGGCTTGTTCTCCTTATAAGATCTGATATCACTACTTGGATTTAAGTTTAACTAGCAAAGTACCAGTAACTTCCTTAATATACTCTTCTTTAAAACATTTTCACGGACTGTTCCACGAATATATTTGTTACTCCTGTGTACTCTTACATCCCCGGACTTTATAAAAAACAGAAAATTGAAGGGAAAAAATGGAGATTAGTTTGAAATTTTACTTGTATCAAGAGATTCAAGGTAGCATGTGTTACTGAAGGGCCCGGGAAGAAGTTATAATACCATACATGTAATTTCTGATACCAATAATTTGGAATTTTCCAAAGGTTTTAATCAACTTATCTCAGAAGTGATATGCAGCTAAAGGTCGTGGAAGCTAATTATTACTTTGGCTTTGTTCTATATTTCGTTGATATGCTTGTAGCTAAGCCATTCAATACATTCTTATTCCTTATAGCAAGCAGTTCGTACGCAGTCATTTAGTATAATATGTTTGTTAAATGTTTGTAGTTATTGTTACCCAGCAATCTTCTGCTAAAATTCTTTATTGCAACTAAATGTTACTGTTATATTGTCGTCATCTGATTGATTTTTCATTCCCTGGAATTTACATTTCAGATTAGTTTTCAAGAGTTCAAAAACAAACTTCTGGAACCAGGTCTAGTTGACCATATAGTTGTTTCAAATAAATCAGTTGCTAAAGTATATATAAGAAGCTCGCCACGGAATCAACATAGCCATGATACAGCCGAAGGATCTGACATAGCGGAGCCAGTTACCAGCACCCATGCAAGAGAAAAAACAAGCCAATATAAATATTATTTTAATATCGGAAGTGTTGATTCTTTCGAGGAAAAATTGGACGAAGCCCAAGAAGCATTGGGGATAGATCCGCATGATTATATCCCTGTTACTTATGTTTCTGAAATGGCTTGGTTCCAAGAATTGATGAGATTTGCTCCAACTCTTTTGTTATTGGGATCCCTTGTCTTCATGGGCCGGAGAATGCAAGGTGGACTAGGTGTTGGAGGTACTGGTGGAAATGGCGCACGTGGGATATTCAACATTGGAAAAGCACCCATAAATAAGGTGGATAAGAATGCAAAAAATAAGGTTAGTTCATAAAACATTTCGAAAATGACTATGCCCGCTTGTTTTGAAATTCTTAATCAATTTTGATTTTCCATGGAAATAAGTTCTGTTATTCAATAACTTAATCTATCCTTCCTCTGTTTTAATTCCAGATTTATTTCAAAGATGTTGCTGGATGCGATGAAGCAAAGCAGGAAATTATGGAGTTTGTTCACTTCCTAAAGAATCCTAAGAAGTATGAGGATCTGGGAGCCAAAATTCCAAAAGGTGCTCTATTGGTCGGACCGCCTGGGACGGGTAAAACACTCCTTGCAAAAGCAACTGCTGGTGAATCTTCTGTGCCTTTTCTGTCCATATCCGGTTCTGATTTCATGGAGATGTTTGTTGGTGTTGGGTCTTCAAGGGTTAGAAACTTATTTCAAGAGGCAAGGCAATGTGCACCTAGCATCATATTCATTGATGAGATTGATGCAATTGGTCGGGCAAGGGGACGTGGGGGTTTCTCTGGCTCTAACGATGAGCGTGAAAGTACACTTAACCAGTTGCTTGTAGAAATGGATGGATTTGGAACTACTTCTGGAGTGGTTGTTCTAGCTGGCACCAATAGACCTGATATTTTAGACAAAGCTTTGTTGAGACCTGGTCGATTTGATCGTCAAATTAGCATAGACAAGCCTGACATCAAGGGCCGTGATCAAATATTTCAGATCTATCTAAAGAAAATTAAACTTGATCACGAGCCGTCATATTTCTCTCAGAGGCTTGCGGCCCTCACTCCTGGATTTGCTGGTGCTGATATTGCAAATATTTGCAATGAAGCTGCTTTAATTGCTGCCAGAGGTGATGAAAAACAGGTGAAGATGGAACATTTTGATGCAGCTGTGGACAGAGTAATTGGTGGTCTTGAGAAGAAATACAAGGTAAGTCATTCCTGAATGACTGCTTGGTTTCACTGCATAAAGCTCTTCTATATAATTGCTATTTGTTGTCTGATGCATTCAGAATTTCCTGATACATGGAACAGTCTATATATAATGACCAGTGTCTTCATATGTTCAATTGCTATATGAAACATTAGTTCATTACTTTCCCATATATCTTATTTAAGAGAAAGCAGTAGCTCAAGATATCATGCCTCTAAGTAGGTCTGAACTATGTTAACTTCTTTATGCAGCAGATCGATTAGCACTCATTTCTCTTTGTTCATAGTTAAAAGCTAAATCGCAGTGATATCCTTACCTGAAGTATTATGGATTGTTTCGTAATAAAGAAACGAATTCCTTCAGCATCAAATAGAAAGGAATGAGGAAGAATGCAAAATCTGAAAAAACTGTTAATTCTTTTTTCTGGACAAAATAATTAACTCTGAATTTTTGTATGTGGTTCATATCATGTAGAAAAAGAATAAATTTATTGATGAATGGGCCAATGTCACCCTTGGTTATGTATGTGTTAACATTTGCTTCATCTTCTCCTCTAGATCCGTACATGGAAAATGATGTATTCACTATTATAGGATCCATGTAGCGTTATAGTTCAAGGGAACTTCGCCCTAGCTGAATATGATGATAATATCCTAGTTTGGCAAATTAATTTTGACAGATGATTTCACATGAAAATTAAACACAAGAAAGTACTACAATATGTACTTTTTGTCATGTTTTAAAGCTGATGTGAATCCTTCTGAAAGTAGTCTGCTCCTTCTGTCCATTCATGTTGCCACACAAATTTAAAATGGAGACCACATAACAAGCAAATGTTGGAACTCTTTGTCTAATTTAATTTGAACCTGATATTACTTAAATTGGTTTTCTGTGAGCTTATATCTGAGGATCAGAATACAGTTAGTTCATGACTCAGATTAACATTTCTATGGTTATGATTTTTTTTTTTTTATATTGATATTTTTTTTTGAGAATTGTTGATCAGCTCGGATTAGTTGTCGAACAAAGTAAAAGTAGTTTTCTAGTCTAGGTCTATTTTCTTGTGCCACACCGATTTTCGAATTTCAGTTATTTATGAACCATGTGCTTCCTGAACTTAGTTCATGATTCTCGGATTAAGATTTTCTATGGTTACAATTCTTTTTTATTATTTTAAAATATTGTTGAGAATTGTTGATTAGCTGGGATTAGTTTTCTAACTAAGTAAAAGTAGTTTTCTAATCTTACATTTTCTTATGCAACACCCATTTTCGAATTTCAGTTATTTATGAATTTTTTGCTTCCGTAACAGGTTATAAGTAAAAATGAACGACGCACTGTAGCATACCATGAATCAGGTCATGCTGTAACTGGCTGGTTTTTAGAACACGCAGAACCCTTATTAAAGGTGACCATTGTTCCTCGTGGTACTGCAGCGCTTGGCTTTGCCCAATATGTTCCTAATGAGAACCTTCTCATGACCAAAGAGCAGCTTTTTGATATGACTTGCATGACTCTTGGTGGACGTGCTGCTGAGCAGGTATCTGCATTGTTTCCTGACTTTCCCTTTATTGAGTAAATGAGAAAGTCATTTTAAAAGTAGTTATTCAGAATCGATCTTTTGGCTTCGAAACAACATCCCAGATCTAAATTTTGTTTCATCTTAACACGTTGAACAACTTTTATGAAAACTTTCCTATTCAAGCTAAATAATACTAGATACACCATCTTGACCATTACAAATATTGTAAATCCACTCAAGGTGTAAACTTTATTTGTATTGTTTCAGGTATTATTGGGAAAAATATCAACTGGAGCTCAAAATGATTTGGAGAAGGTGACCAAAATGACATATGCCCAAGTGGCAATCTATGGTTTTAGTGAAAAGGTGGGTCTTCTCTCTTTTCCTCAGAGGGAAGATGGATTTGAGATGAACAAACCATACAGTAGCAAAACGGCAAATATTATTGACACTGAAGTTCGAGAATGGGTTGCTAAGGCATATGAACAAACACTGAAAGTAGTAGAGGAACGTAAGGAGCAAGTAGCTCAGATTGCTGAGCTTCTTTTAGAAAAGGAAACTCTGCACCAAGAGGATTTAGTCCGTTTACTAGGTGAACGACCATTCAAATCAAGTGAAATGTCAAATTATGATAGATATAAGCAGGGATTTAAAGAAGAAGATGAAAAGAGTGGTCAACCTTCAGAAAATGGGATAAAAGAAGATGATGGACCTTCATCAACTGTACCCGAGGTTGTTCCCGCGTAATATCTAGCTGTTGCGTATCGAGGTAAAGAAAGAGTTCCTTCTCTTTCTTTGATTCAGTAGGTTTACGTCTGTGGTGAATTTAAATCTTTTTTAAAAAAGATATTACTATAAAGCAAACTTATTCCTGACTGCCGTACGTAGCTGCTAATGTTGCACTTAATGAAGCTCAGATAATGTTTGCAGGAGTTGGTATTTAATGCATTAATTCGGATAAGTGTATTTAATGCATTTCATGTAAGATTATAGGAAATATAGACTGGATGAGAGGTGTAAATTTTTGTAATTCAGATAATTTGTGTTTGTACATGACAGTAAAAAATTGTGGGGACGTGCTTTCTCCTTCTATTTGGTCCCAAGATTTTGTTCCTTTATGGCTCCAATTTTTATGATTTAAAGTTTCGTTCATTGCTTGAGCTTGAATGTTGGCGCCTGTTTACAAGTGTTGTTTAGGAGTTGGGTAATTCTAACACAGACCAGATTCAGTTGCAACCGAATCGTAGCTCATTACATTTATGTTATGATTGGATAACATTTGTGACTTTTGAGAGTGATCAATTATAATATGTATAAATAGTTAAATGAAGTACTAATCTTGTGGTGACAAACTAAGTTTAACTAGAAAATTTCAGTTCTTGTAATTACAGTTTTACTTGGTTGTAGATTTGGCTAGAATCTTGTTTATTGAATTTTTGTTCTCAAGACTTACAGTTGGAAGTATCTAAATCTATATGGAAACTGTAGAAATATTACCCCATTGTTTCATAATTCATATGAGTGAATATCCAAGTAAAGCTTTTCTTCCTGGAGCTTTTAGCTTATTAGCTTGGAACAAGAATGAATAGACTTATCTTTTGTTAGGACTAAACTCTATATATTTATTGTGTCAACAGGCCTTTTAAGTAAAGTTGGCAAACGACGACAAAATAGTAAATGGAAGTTGTTGAAGAATATGTAGTAATGTTCTTGGCTTGCTCTTCTTTGTCGTGGAAGAAGAAGAAGAAGAATGACTACTGCTCGAATCATATTCACATTTTCAATTGTTTGCAAGCCAACAAGGTTTTCATCCCTGGATTCTTCAAAACATGTGTATCCTTTTTTTTCTTTCTTTTTTTTAATCTATTAAAAGGGAGGCTTAAAAAAAGTTTAATTAGGAAGTGAAAGAGAGTTGTACACTCTTTTAATATTTAATATTATTTCTAGTTTAGATTTAATTGAACTAAGCAATTAATATTTATAGTTGAAAATCAAATACCATCATCATATAGCAGAAATAAGTAAGCTAAGCTATCTAATAAGTTCAAGATAGAACCCAAGTATCTATTGGGATTGTTTTCGTTTAATTTTGCTTGGTTTTTGTTCTTATAAATTAAAAATCTGTGTCTTTTTATGAGTAAGATGTTTTTAATCCAACTCTATTACATTATTACAATTGGATATTATTTCAACTCTCAAAAGAAAAAAAACTCACACTTGATAAGTAAATATTCTACTTAACATAAATATTTATAGATTTTGCATGTCACCTTTATTCCCTAGTTAATTTTCACATAAAACTCGGAATTTTTTTTAGGGATTTTTGCACGTCACCCCCCAGTTTTTTTCAATTTTTGCACTTTCCCCCCCGAAACACATTAAATGTGATCATGCCCCCTGCTTTTATGTATTTTGTGCACTTACCCCCCCGAAACGTCTTAAATGTGACAGTGCCCCCTGCTTTTATGTATGTTTGTGCACTTACCCCCCCAAAACTCTTAAATATGACTGTGTCCCCTGCTTTTATGTATGTTTGTGCACTTGCTCCCCCCCCCCACCCCCTCATACCAAATTCTGACCAGATTCTTCGCCGGAACTAAGGTACTTGCAAAGCACACAAAATTTAAGAGGGCAAAAGGGTAAAATTATCCTTATTTTCCACAAAACCTAAACATCAGTTAAAAATGTGAATTAAAATTGAGAAAAAAAATTACGGTTTATCTCAGTTAGGCTCAATTTCTCCTCCATTTACTGAAATTGAGTGAATCATGAACAATTTTACAAATTCATATCGTCTCTCTCTCACGCAAAACTCATGATTTAGAGAAATCAATATCAACATTTCTTGTTGCTTTCTTATTCATTTTTTTATGGAGACCCCTTCATTACATATATACACCGAAAAATAAAGTCACCTAGGAATTGGAACTGGATATGGAACGTTGCCGCACCGCTGGTAATATTATCCTTTTGCCCTCTTAAATTTTGTGTGCTTTGCAAGTGCTTTAGTTCCGGTGGAAAATCTGACCGGAATTTGGTATGGGGGTTTGGGGGGGGGGGGATAAGTGCACAAATATACATAAAAGCAGGGGGCACAGTCACATTTAAGACGTTTCGGGGGGCTAAGTGCACAAACATACATAAAAGCAGGGGGCACTGTCACATTTAAGATGTTTCGGGGGGGTAAGTGCACAAAATACATAAAAGCAGGGGGCATGGTCACATTTAATGTGTTTCGGGGGGGAAAGTGCAAAAATTGAAAAAAACTGGGGGGTGATGTGCAAAAATCCCTTTTTTTTAACTCAAATTTGGGTAGATGCGGTGAACAATTAGATTGAGGTGAACAATTAGATTGAGGGCCTGAGCCTGAGGTCAATCCATAATTTGACCACCTGTTGACTACTTTAATTTAGGATTAGGAAGTTTACTTTAACTTATTCACATATATATTAAAAATAACAACCGAAATTTATCTCAAAATAAAAAATAGAAAAAGATCTTCAAAAGTACCCCCATCCCCCAACAAAGTATACTAATTCATCACTCTTTTCACAGCATCTTTAATATTTATTCGATTAGTCCACAATTAATTTTTATGTAGATTTTGGCAGATTAATTTATTTATTTGGGGTCATTTTCGTCAATATAACCGCAAAAGGTCTCATCTTCTCAATTCTAAAACCCTAGGCGAATTCTGCCTCACCTTTTGGATACGAATTACAGAAGGAGCAGCAAGTTTGCGGAAGAGAGAGAGGAAAAAGCGTTTACTAAAACGTTTAATTTCTTATTGATATTAATGTTTTTGTGAGAATTCACAATGGCCAAGCGAGAGATATCCAGTACTTTGAAGAACTTAAAGGTATAGAAGCAATATATCTGATTGCTTCTCTTTATTTTTCCACGAATGTTAATGGAATTCAATGAATTTAACTACATCTAGGGTTTAACTTATCTGAAATCTTGAGATTTGCTTAAACTATTTATGCAATTTTTTTTCTAGTTCTTGGAATACAGAAGCTATTTTTGAATCAATGAGCTCAATTTTGTGGCTCCTTTAGTTTTCTTTCTTCAGTTACGGCATGTTCTTGATTATGTGTTTTGCTTGGGTTTTCAGTTTATGCAAAGGGCAATTCAGAAAGAGGAGAAAGCTAGTATTAAAGAAGAAGAGGTCACACCCGCTGGAAATTTCCCTTCCTCTGCTGCTGTAAAAAGATGGTATTTTTATGATTTTCTTTAAAGAAGAAATACCAATCTTATTCATACATATTGTAGCTTCATTTATTTTCTTGATTGCATGTATGTTCCTTAATAGAGTGTCCTATTTAACTTTGAAATGAATAAGTAAAGAACGTCTCGAAGTTTACTTGATTTGTTTCTTATTTGGAGTTGCAAAAATTTACCATCACTGGCATATAAATGGTTTTATTGGTACACATGGACTAGAGTAAAAAGAAAAAGTAAAATTGTATACATGTGTTACTCCCTCGTTTTTTGTCGCTTTGGCAAAAAAAATTTGTCTACTTTTCTTTGTCATTTTAGGATTTCAATGTAAAATTATTTTTTTTAACCAATATTACCCTTCTTGTTAATGCATGTAATTAGTGTTATTATATGATTAAAAGGGTGTTTTGGACTTTTTGCTTAAAAAAGTGACTATTTATTGCATTTCTTAATCATTGGGCAATCCCCATAACGACAAATAAAAAAAGAACGGTGGGAGTATATGCCTTAGAATTACCGCTTTTATATCTAGCAATCAAGCGGAATAATAAGGTGTTGGTCGATGATTTAATCTGTATAACTAAATTAAATAGTTGATGTCTGCAATTAAATAGTTAGGTGCGGACTTCGAGCCGTCTATTATGTGCTAAGTTGGAGTACTTCCTTTCTATAAGAGTTCTGCTATACTGTTTAATATGATGGTGAAATTTATCTGTTATTCAACGTCTTTTCTAGTCAGTATAAGATGGCAATTTCTAGAATTCTATTTTGAGCATTGTCTTTATATTTATTACAATGATTGTTCAAATGCAGTGTTGTTATAGTTGAAGGTGATCCCCATCCTGGGGCAGCAAGAGGTCGAATGTCATTTTTAAGTTTTAATCCATCTATTGATGTGAGTATAAGGGTTTGAAAGATAATAAACCCTAAAAGAATTTTTAGTTTCTTGGAACTTTTGATTTGATCATCTCACTCAGAAGCATGTTTTTTTAGAAACTCAATAATGAAGAATCTGACCCTAGTCAAACTGAGTCAACCCCTACAAATTCTGGCAGAAAAAGCGAAAAAACTTCCATAAGGTTGGTTTCTTGACCCTTTGAGTTCCTTATTATGTTTTTTCTTTCTTCATGGTGATTCCTGGAATAACAACTTTTGTTTCCAATGGGAGGAAGAAGAACCTAAACTTCTCACACTTTTAGGCTTGATCATATTTCTTAGTGGATTTTTCCCCAAAATTTGCTCTAATGTGATTTTGCTTAATGAGATGAACCTTTAAAGATTACATTGTAAGCAAGGGTTTATTTATTCTCGTATTCTTAAGTTAACCTGATTTTCCGTTGTTACAGAGAAAATGGCTCCTCTGAAGGCGGGTTAGACGACTTGGAATTAGATGCATCGAACAGTGATGCAAATATGGATCTTAAGAGGAAGCAAGCTGATGTTGAATTAGAAGCAACAAATCAAAATAAGTCTAAGAAGAGTTTTCAAGGCAATCATCGTTCGTCTCCAAGTAGCAGTCATGGTTCTCAGAAAAAACATAAACGTGAAACGGTAGACTGGAATGTCCTTCGGCCTCCTAAGTATCCTAGCAAGAAAAAGTAAGTGATATAGATGATTTTAGCACTGTTGTAGTGGAAAATTTTACTGACTGTTTTGGTGGCACTGAGGGTTGCCCTTTTGTTAATTCTGTGTTTGCCTTTGGCACTTTATGTTGAATAACCAATTTAAATTATGCATTTTACACACTTTACTAATGCCAACTTGATGTCGTCTTCATCATTGTATTCTTTTTTAAATGCGCTCATTACTGTATGCTTTATATTACTTTCTGTTTCTATGAATTTAATATATGCTAGTTTAATTTTTAAAACGGGCTTGGATCAGCGAGATTGTGTTCCAAATCTGATTAGAAAGATTCTGAAGATGACGGGCTTGAACGAATCTAGGAATTAATACCCTGTTATAATTTGTATAAAAAACGATTTATTTTCTTTCTAAATATTAATTGATAATGAGGAATATAATAAGTTCAATTAAACTAAGCACCTGATGGCTGAAAAACTTGAACTGCAGGAGTTGAAATCATACAAAACTTCGGAAAGTTAAAAAGAAGAGTAGAAACTATCTTAAGCTCTTCATCTATTGTGGATTGCCGTTGATCTTAATCTGACTCAGGCCAACTCAATTTGATTATTTTGATCCAAATAAAATCCTTTATTTGGATTGAAATTAATGATAATCAAACTTGAGTGAAACTGAATCATCAGACGGTATGAAGTCTTCATTCGTTTTTATAGTGTTTTCGAAAAGCTGAACACTGGTTGTTTAGTTACAGAATTGCCACCACACTGAACAACATCCTGCTGCTTGTGCTTTTTCCGAACTTTTTATTTTTATTTTTATTATTGTTTAGTTGAGAAGCAGAAGCATGTTGTTTATGAGAAGCTGTTGCAAACACACCTTAAAACCAAAAATTAATAATAGATTTTTACAAGTCAAAAGCTTAAAATATATCATTTCTAATACAAGCCTTACAAAGTTTAATAACTTCTATCACAACAAAAGTTCAAACCTAGTGTTCATTCCGGAATCAGTTCTGGGCTGGCTGCCAATACGAAAGAGCATGAATGACACGGCCTTTCCATCCCTGCAGCATCCACTTCCCATCTTCATCCACCGAGAAGTCCTTGTGATAATTCATCTTCACCATTCTTCTCACACTCTTCACAAGCTCCTGATCGAGCGGAAGCTGCCTAAAACCAGCCCTCAAATTTCTAACTTGCCACTGCTTGTACGTCTCCGGCCTATCGACTCTCTCCGTGCCTTCACAAGCTATAATATTCATAGCATCCTTCCCAACAACCTCTCTCTCAAACAATACTCTATCCTCGTCTTCCCTCGGTATGGTAGCTTCAAACATATCGAAGATGGAGGAGAAGTGAAACAGCGCTTCTCTAAACCTCGTGATAAAGAAAGGTGTGTTATATGTCCCATTGATTACTCCCTCAATAAACATATTAGGATTGATCTTCTTTATCAAGTTTAATACGGCATCTCTTGGGCTATTCACCATCACAGTTTCGTCAGGCACATTCTGGAGCCGGTACAGAGAGTTAACCACAAGTAACTCATTCTTTTCGATTTTGAGTTGTTCGATTTTGATGGTTTCCCATTTTTGTGCTATAGCAATGTATTCAAATGGGACTCCAAATCTTTCACAGTACCTTTGTAGTCGGTTGCCTGTATCCTCAACCCTTTCAGCCGGGCGGAATCCAGGTTGAGGGAAATCTATTCCCGTTATTTTAACCTTCGGAGGTCCGTCAGGCCTTTCGGAAAGAGCTTGGATTAGGCATGGCCACTGGAAGCCATATAGAATACCGAAATCTATAATGTGAAGTGTGGTTGCTCCATCAGACAGTTTCTTGATTGTTTTGTTTGCCAACATATTTGAAACCTTCTGAAAAGGGCAAGCATTGATATATGTCTTGTACGATTTCAAAATCTCGGAAGCTGATATTCTACTGGAGAAACAGCCTACGTAAGACGCGGGTCCTGTTCCAGCCATACGAGCCTCGAGGGCGTTGGCAAAATAATGAGCAACCCTTTCTGTGGCATCACCAGAGGTGAGGAATGTTGCCTTATGCGAATAAGAAGACCATTCACGGTTCTCGTGTCGTAGCTTGCCACAGCTTGTGCACATTGTGTTAAGAGGCTTCTCAAATCCACCATTTCCTTTATGCTGTTGCTTTGTTTCTTGCTTCCTCCTCCTCCTTTAGGCCTTCCTTTATTTGATCCTTTTGAATTCCCATTTTGCTTTCTTGCTTCATTTCCCCAAGAGTCGGACAAAGCAACACCTTATCGTACATCTCTAAGGATTCGGATTCGATAACATTGTGGGCCAACTGTTTGGTACTCCTGTGTGATCCAATAACATCCCCTTCTTCTTCCCTATTTCGGTTTCTCTTTTCTCTCATATTATCTGGAGTGGGATCCCTTTCGCTTATTTCCACCATTGTTCGATAATCAACGATATTCTTCGTTGGTTCTGAGTATAGCTGCCCATAGACACAGCCAAATGACTGTAGATTGGGCAAGAAAGTATCATGATGAAGTAGGGATTCAAAATCTGCATCTGGATTTGAATAAGAGCCGGAACAGAAAGTTTTGGTAAAATGATTATTTGGGCTATCGGCATTTTCATCATCAGGGTGGTTGTTAAGAACATTGTACAAGGATTTCTCGGTAGCTTGGAGAGCCAAGCAGTCATGAAGCATACATGGTTTGTTGACTAAATCCTCTTCTTCCATAAGCATCTGGCTTATGAATTTGAGGGTTGCATCTCGATCATCTAAACCCTCTTCCCCCTCATAAGTAGAATCAGGTGATGATTCCGAGATGGGAGAAGAAAAGTCTTTGGAAATTGAAGATTCATCATTTGGCAGAAGAGGGTATTCATCGAAAAGATGATTAGTTTTGGGTCCAAAAACATGATCTTCTTCTTCTTCAGGAAAAAGTGATTTAGAGTGGTAATTCAATTGGAAATCATTTGTGGGAGCTAACTCTAAGTATCCTTGGACTAAAGTATTCATGGGAATCCAGGAGAAAAAACAGAGGAAGAAGAAGACGTTGATTACACAGAACAGATAGATAGATGTATGTTTGAATAATAATAATAAGCTAGTTTTTCAAGAATGGAAAATGACTCAAACATTTTATAGTTGAATATATTTGGGCCTAGGAAGATTCGAGGAAATAGAGATACTTGGAGAGTGGGCAAAGTGGAGAGATCTTTTCTGGATCATGAAGTGGAGCCGGTCATCAAGTAATATAATAGTCGTGCAACTTTGACCTTTTTTGGTAGTGGTTGAGATGGATGAATCAATTAATTTTATGTATGCATGAACCTGAACCTGTCCTCATACAATTATTTGTCTTTTGTCTTTCCAAGGTCTTATCTCACTTTGACTATAATTTGACCAACTGTTCTGTTCTACAAGTGAGCAGTCAGTGTTTAGTTTAATTTTATTTTGTTGTGAAGTAGAGTTTGATGGAGTGTGTAAACTTCTTGGACTATTTTGGATATGGTCTCATTTGGTGTCGGTTCATCCTAAACCTAGAATACCTTTTGGTACTCGAATCTCAGCTTAGTCGATCGATAAAAGATCATTGTTTTAACTTTCTTTAAATCTTTATAGTTAAACAAAAGAATTAGCAATTAAAAGCACTCCCGCGGGATTATTTTGGCAAGAAATCCCCCCCCCCCCCCCCCCCTACTCACATATTAGAATACCAATCTTAGGGTGAAAATTGCAGAAAGGCTACAATCACTGTGCAACAAGCAAATTACCCTTTTTCTTTTTCCTTTTCTTTTATTCTTTTATATTTCCTTAATCATTCGTCAAACTTGATTAGAATAAAAATTGTCGAAATATGAGATGGACAAATGATTGGAGCAATTGGTTGAATTGAATAGTTGCAAGAATTATTAACTTTTGACCGGAAGCCGCCGGTTACCTTCTCTTGTTATATTACAACTCCAAATAAAATTATGATAAAGAGGTAGTGCGTTCAATTATTTCTCTAGTTTATTATTAATAATATTTGTTGTTAGTTATTTTTTGTGCTTCGGTATAATTAGATACTAGCATACGTCCCGTGCTATGCACGGGAATTTAAAAAATATATATGTTAAGTACCTTGTTTAACATATTGAAAATATTTAATGTACGACATGGTTAAAATATATAAAATGAAATAACAATATTTGACACTTCAATTTATCTTACCATCTTAATATGTCCCAAACTGATCAGTGATTTTGAGTTTTCGTCCCACCATTAATTATGAAACGAAAAATTATGCATGTGTCCGTTAAGCTGCCACATGGCTACTTACGTGTTCATGGTATGCCAAATTTTAGCATGAATAATTATACAATATTGCATAATTTATCTCAAATTAATTACTAATTGAACCGTCATTTTTATTAAATTTAATGATTGACTAAATTCATGCAAAATGATAAATTACGGGACGAAATCGGTTAGTCGATATAGTTTAGGACGAAAAATCAAAGTAATTAATTTAGAACAATAATTCGAAAAAATATTAAATTATGGGATAAAATTCGATGAGTGAATATAGTTCCAAATTACTAATTAGTACGAGACGTTTTATGCAATTTTATCTAAAAATTTTATCCAAAAATTTCATCGACAACTCCTAAATAAAATTTCGAGATCAAACTGAAACCAAATCGAGCTGATATTTTTTCTTGTTCTATAATTAACCCGACAAAAAAAATATTCATAATAAAAATCAGCCGGCCCACCACCATATCGCAGCCCTAATTATTACACTTCGGAAGTGAAGAAACCTAGAAATCGCCCGATAATTGCGGAACCCTTCTGCTCTTTTATTTTATCTTTTGTCTTTTGTCTTTTTCATTTTTAATATTATCTTTTAATACATTCGGTATCATTGAAATGTTAATTTTCCAGGCAGGACTGCAGGAGTCGATGTATCAATTATCATTGCTAGGATACGCACTTTGCCGGTCAAAAAAAAAAGAGGGTTCTTTTCTGGTTTAAAATAAGTGATTGAAATGATGAATTAAAATTTGGATGAATATGTGAATTATACAGTCCTATATCTCTTCAATTTTCTTTCGTGAAATTCCATTTTCATGCGTGACCAAATAATTCTCCAATCTTAATCTTTGAACTTTTAATAGTAATAAGATATGATTTCTTTTTGCATATACTATGTATTATATATATATATATATATATATATATATATATATATATATATATATATATATATAATTTGAAATACCTCTATCTATGTATAGTAGAGTTTATTTTTGAATTATTAGCTAGTTTTACTAGAAAAATTATTCCACAGACACAAATTAATTTTGTAGTCGCATCCCATAAAATTCTCCAATAATTCCATATACTTTTCAAAATCCAATAATAAATACAAATCCAAAACATTTTTTGACATTGTCATCCCATAAAATTACTAAAGGCTTTCGAGAATGTTACATTTTTTGTATTTATCCAAAATAAAGTTCAATATTTTTGAAAGTTGCTAACTTCCAAAACATAAAATTCCCAAATTAAAATAAATACAAACGAGGCCGACATGAAGATATTAACTGTTGGTAATGAGAGCAGCTAGCAGAACTGTTGGATCTTTACTAAATATGGTATAGTCGTGGGTAACATTAATTGGATGCTACTGTGTCTCAAGTCGGTTTGTGAATTAAGATGATTTCAATAATGTAGGAATAATTCTTTATGTGCATGTAAAAATCATCTTGACCTTACTTTAAGCTACAAAATCACGAGTATACGCTCTAATTGTTCCCTTGTATGAGATCCCAAGTAGATAAGTACTCGTGGATCAAAGTTTTCGTCGAAAAATTGAAAGTTTTATGTTTTTGAATTAATGAAAAAAAAATAAGGTGTAATTTCGAAACTATTTATTTGTCTTATACTCTCTAATTTTTTTAAATTTTAATGTTTCCATTTTTTACCCAAAATATATTCGACATTCTTTTGAAAGGGCAAGACGTAAAATATGTTTGATAAGACTAAAGCAAATTCCGCAGCTGGCATTTTCCTCGATTCAAAGGAAGTATATAGTGATGCGCCAGTGCCCGCCATGTGTGCTTGGAGGGCGTTAGCAAAGTAGTGTGCCAATCTCTCGTTTGAATCTCCGTACGGCGAGGAGTATTGTGTTATAATCTTCAGCTGTTCTTCGGCCATGGCCATGTCAAAACTCAAAACAGCTTGTGCGCAATGAGATAGATGACTCATAAGATTGACTACTTCTTTAACCTTTCCGTGTTTCTTGCTGCCTTTAGGCCTTCCCCTTTTCACCTCTTTTGATTTTCTATACTGTTTCTTGATCTCGTCTTCGCTGTCTGATGTTTCATCATCGTTCCTAGCAATATGTTTGTTGTAGAAATTGGGGTTCATGTTAGGACAAAGCAAGGACTTATCGTACTTCTCCATTGGCTCGGAGAACTCCTCCTCAGCATAGCCTGCAAAGTGCTTAGTAATCCTCTTTCCCAAATACTCAACATTGTCTCCTCGATTATGAGCTTGGTTCGTGCGTGATTCCTCGTTGTTGTCACTCATTGCATGGCAGAAATATTTCTCGGAAACTTGGAAGGCAGAGCATTCTTGAAACATTCAAGGCCTTTGCTCCAAGTAATTTTCTTGATCCATTAGCATCTGGCGGATTATTAGCAGCATCGGTTTGTTGCTGCATATCGGATAATCTTTGCTCGTACATGGATTATATATATATAGCTAGTTGTTTATGTGATTGTTTTCTGCTTCAAGAGAGAAAATTCTGCAGTGGATGGAATGAATGAATATATACATAAAGAAGAAATTACAAGATGTGTTTAATTTTTTAACATATTGATAGTGACCAATTGATAAATTTGGTGTATCGAAACTCACAATTGTGTTTTGGGGTGCAAATGAAGTTCATGAAAAGGGTGCATTGCAGCTTGGGACAAGGAATTTCACGTGTAGTAGATGATGTTTTTCTTGAAATATCAGAATATATGCCTTTATATATTTTTTACAATCAAGTAGATTTATTAAAGAAATGTATGTAGGGATTTGTTTCACATTGGATATTAGAAATTTTTTATTTTATTTAATATATGGGCACAAAACTTATAATAAAATAGTTGTTCCTTTTTTCTTAATGAAACTATAATTACATCGTTACATGGAACAATTTTTTTTTCAATGACATCGACAAATCTATTTGATCACTATTAAAGTATAAAAATGTCCAATTAACAAACACAGAGAATTCACCAACATGCTAGTATTAAATTAGAAAATAACACACTTTTTGTAGGATTCGAATCTAGATCTATAGGACCTTGGAGTCTCAACTGCGTCATCAGCCTAAGCCTAAGCTTTAATCGAAACCAACCCTTATTTTGATCAAACAAGTTCCTATCTTTTGTTATGCTTCACAAATTTCTCTCTCTGACGAAGTTATGCAAAACCACTATCCAGGGCTGGCCCTGAGTTTTCAGTGGCCCTAAGCCAATTTTAATTTGTGGCCCTTCATATAAAAAAATCTTGCTATGTAAAATACATTGATAATACGAGACATAATTATATTAAATAAGAATTAATTGCGTTCGCGAATACAATATAAACAATTAAACTCTTAATAAAATATTATTACTTAAATATCACTCTCCTAGCATTTTTTGAAGCAAAATCACTAATTACGCTTACATAATCAATCTTCTTTACCATATTATTTTCAATCGACAACATGGCTAACCCATCCAACCTCTCTTGTGACATGGTTGATCGGAGGTAAGACTTAATCTCTTACCCGAAGACTATAAAGAGTGAAGATTAAGCTTGAAGATGCCTTATGCCCGTCTTGTGTTTCAATATTTTTGCAATTAGAATTTGCAATATGCTTGTTTAGATTTATCCCCAATTTTTGCAATTTGTTTGCTTAGATTTATTTCTACAATCCACTAATTTTTCTTCTTACTTTTAAGTAGAAGGGCTTTTTTTGCAATTACTTAGTCAAATTTTCATATATATTTGTACACGGTAGCTGACAGCAATGTCTTATCTTTTCCTAACCTAGTCAATTTAAAATAAAATAGGCCCACTTAATTTTTACTCCTACAAAAAACTCAATCAAGTATAATTACAATTTAGGCCCATATAGCACCTCTTCTTCTTCCTCAATTTTGCCGACCTGCAACTCTATTCCTCCATTAATATTCTACGAGCTTTCTTCATAATTCATTAATTATAATTCTTTTTTCACAACATTAATTCGAAAATCAGCCTCTTATACAACATTATTAGCCTATTTCTTCATAATTTTTTAAAAATATATAGTTATATATATATATATATATAATAGTAAAAAAATCGAGGCCCTCCCGGATCGGTGGCCCTAAGCGGCCGCATACGCGGCTTACGCTCAACATTGATTAAAGTTTCATTTTTTTAGAATGTTTCAATCATATGAAAATTGAAAACTTTTCTGAAATTTTTGAGAAACATTAGGAAATATTTTAAATTATATGTTAAAGTAAAAACTACATTATATTTTTGTTTCAGTTGACTCAAAAACTGAGCTTTTGAGCTTTTCGATGTTTTAGGTAAATACGTATTAAAATTTTGATCCATGGCCACTATACTCCAAGGGGCAAAGAATTTAAACAAAATTGCAAAAGGAGGCTACAATTTTAATTTCAGAAACAACACACTGTAATATACATATCCAAACATAGAACTATCTCACATGACATAACGTCTACAAAATTCAAAAGTCAACAAGCCTTGTAGTAATATTCCCAATCAACAGTAAATCTCTTCAGAAAACACTATAACAAACTAACTAGCACATACTACTTGTCAGTTCATGTGAAGCATTTTCTAATCTCCATGACTTCACCAAATGTTATGCTCATAATTCCTTCTGGTACTTGCCCTTCGCCATGCATGTTAGTGCAAGTATATATATGGTGTTACAATGATAAAGATAATTATCAAAATTCGAAAAAGGGAACCCATTTTTATTTTTTACATTTTTTTCCATACCCTTTCTAGAATCTTGAGTCGAAAGTAGTTCTTACTTTTCTATGCAGGGACCCAACACGAGCTAGCACAAATGATCCGACCTTTCCATCCTTGTAACATCCAGTTACCATCTTCATCAAACACAAAATCTTTGTGATACCCATACTTAACCTTATCACTTAGTTTCTTCATAAACTTTGGATTCAAAGGCATTGGTTTGAACCCAGCCCTCATATGACGAACTTGCCATTGCTTGTATGTTTCAGGTCTTTCAACCCTTTCGGCTCCCTCACAAGCAATAACATTTATCACTTCACGCCCGTAAAAATCTTGTTCAAAATCCATTCTATGCTGATTATCACGCGATAAAGTAGTATCTAACATATCAAAGAGAGCCGAATAGTGAAATAGAGCTTCCCTAAAACGAGTAACAAAGAATGGAGCACTATACGATCCATTGGTAACAGCGTTGACAAATATATCCGGTTTCATTTGTCTAATTAAGTTGAGGACCGCATCCCTTGGACTGTCAACCACAACAGTCTCATCAAGCAATTTACCGAACCTAAACAGACTATTCACAGCAAGAACCTCACCACTTACAATCTTTAGGTCCTCTATCTTAATTGTCTCCCAATTTTGTATTGCTATGGCTTGGTACTCAAATGGTACACCAAAACGTTCGCAATATTTCTTCAAACGGTACCCTGTTTCTTCTACTAGTTCCGCTGGCCTAAATCCTGGTTGTGGAAGCTCGATTCCGGTGATCCGCAGCTTAGGTGGCCCACCAGTTCTCTGTGAAAGATGTTGAATGAGAATAGGCCATTGGAAACCATAAAGAATACCAAAATCTATGATGTGCAGAGTAGTTGCTTCTGATGCGGCTGCTACAATCATCATATTTGCAAAGGAGATAGATACTTTCTTGAATGGGCAAGCTGAAAGATAAACTTGGTAAGCTTTTAACTTTTCGACAGCACTTATCTTCTTACGCAAAAGAGATGCATAAATCTCAGTACCCGTGCCACCCAAACGTGCCTCAAGGCCATAGCTAAATACATTAGCCAACCTTTGATATACATCACCAGTAGGTGATGAATGCTGCCTTATCTGTCTTAACTGTTCGTGTGCAGTCCTACGATCATCAGAAGCAACAGATTGAGCACAATTAATCAAAAGGCTTCTCAAATCCACAACTTCCCCTTTAGTCTCGTTCTTCTTAGTACGAGTTCTTCCACCATTAGAACCATTTGGAAGTACACTTTGAAGCGATATCTTTTCCTGTTCATTTTGACATTTTGCATCAATATTGCAAGATATTGGCTCCCCTTTGGCATTGGTGCACAAAAGAACTCTATCAAACATTTCGGTCAACTCAGCTTCTTCAACATAAATTGCTGATTGCTTGCTGCTTCTTTCCATATCCAAATCACTATCCTCCAAATGGTGATGCTTCCTTCCCTTCAACCCATTAGAAAAGTGATCAATCTCGTTCTTTTCTACCTTGACCACAGCAGCACGAGTGAAGTCTTCCGACTTTTGAGGTAATTCGTATTTATCCAAATCAATGATCAATTGATTATTCTTGGGAAGAAACTTACTGGCCTCTTCCATCCCTTTCCTGAACTGCAAAATAGACTCACTATCAGTGAATATATTTTGAAGCAGGTTAGTGTTTTCCAAAGAGTCCGCTTGCGTGTTGAAATTGTAATTAGAGCTTTGAAAGATTGAATTTGAAGATGAATCCTGCAGATGACTTTTTTCAACCGAAAAATTATAATCACCGGGATCAATAATCCATTGAGGATCGACAAGGTGGCTACTACTACCTTCATTACTACTGTTTGTATACTCACTGGAATTACCGAAAAAGCTATCAGGACTATCAGATGTTTGGTGGCCGTAATTTGCTGGATTATAAGGCGGAGGAGGGTATTCCTGACCAATGACTTCATACAAGGATTTCTCTTTAGCTTGTAGAGCAAGTGGGTCATGGAACATACTGGGCTTCTCTTCTATGCTCTCTTCAAGAAGTATCTGGTTAAGGAACTTTAGCACTGGATCTGAGTCTTGATCATCTGGTGACTCGGTGTCGTAGCTCCCAGTAGATAATGTTACGAAATTATCAGGGCTCGGAGTCGATGGAAAGAAAGGAATATCCAGTACATCAAGATTTAAATAATCATGTTTAGTCCCATTGATAAGGTTTGGTGCTTGCTCATAACTGGATAAAAAGTTCCCATCGTCGAATTCGAACCCGTTCGTACTATAGGGCAATTCAGTGGATCCCATGCCTTGAAATCCCTAATCAAATAAAATCATTTTCGATGGGTCAAAACACAAAAGCAGGGCGAAAATCCTACTAATCCACGAAATTTAAAACCCCCAAAAGGATCCAAGTAAATTTGAAGTCTTGAATGGAATTCGGTATATCTTCCCACCCCAGAAATTCAATTTAAAATCTATAGTTGTTAGGTCAAGTCTAGTCAGCAACTAATCAAAATCAAAATTTCTTAGAAAAGATAATAACTGAATATGTTCCCCCCACCGCCAAACCCAAAACCCCAATCCTCAATTAGCAAAGAGAAATTATTCCCAAAAAAGTATTTGATATTTATAGGCACTGACCTATCCCTACAAATACAAAGTAGCATGAGAACTAAGAACTATTGAAAAAACACAGAATAGAAAAATTAAATAGGTCTAAATACCTAGAAAATCAATTTATCAAAAAACCACCAAAAACATACAGCAGAAATACTCAGATCCGATGGTACAAACACCTGGACAAACAAGGAGTGTTTCCATTGCGAATTTAAGTGCGTACCTTAGATTTTGGAGAACTGAATTAAAGGGGACAACCAAAACTGTAGACTGTGAAAGATTCTGATTAAAGGAAAAGACTACTCCAGATGTTTCATGAAAAATAGGAAATGTTGAGCGGTTGAGGCAATTGTATTTTATTCTACTTTTTTTTTTCTATTCTACTTTTAGGATAAGAGTTGGGCAAAATTGCAAAAATCGTCCCAAACTAATCACTGATTTTGGATTTTCGTCCCAAACTATTTAATTTGGCAAATTTCGTCCCGTAATTTAATATTTTTTTGGAATATCGTCCCACCATAATTATAAGATGGAATTGCGCATTTGCCGATGAATTATCACATGGCTGCTTAAGTGTCATGACAAGGTAAATTTTAACATGAATAATTATATAATATTGCAGAGTTCGTCCCAAATTAATTACAAGATTGAACGTCATTTTCATTAAATTAGAAATTTAATATTGGGACTAAATATTTTCATTAAATTAGAAATTTAATATTGGGACTAAATTCATGTAAAATGGTAAATTATGGGACGAAATTTGGTGAGTTGATATAGTTTGGGACGAAAAATCAAAATTAATAATTAGCTTGGGACGATATTCCAAAAAAATATTAAATTACGGGACGAAATTCGCCAAGTTTAATAGTTCGGGACGAAAATTCAAAATCAGTAATTAGTTTGGGACGTTTTCTGCAATTTTATCTAATAGTTGCAATCATGAAGTTTGCATTATTACAAAAATGTCTCTTTAAAATCTTCATAATTACACTGAAGTCCCATATTAGTTTCAAAATTCAAATCCAAGATTTGACTTTCCTTTCAAGGTTTTACGTGAGAGTTGGGGATTCGGACTTGTGTTTGCTCCAGTTTGGGGATTAGTCCCTCTTCAACTAGCAAATCAATCGTTGGTGGTTTTATATTAGAATAAACACAAATATTTGGACTTTGATCAATAATATGTTGACTTTGATTTTTTTTTTCCTCGTATTCTTTTACATGTACATGTGCCACGGATATTAAAGATTAAGGTGTTGATATTGTAAAATTATATATAACATGACGAATGGGATTAAAAGGAGTATTTGGGGAACAATTCATTCAAAGTATAAGGAAACAAAAAAAAAAATTTTTGATTCTCATTAGCAGTTTCATGATTTGTGGTTATTTATGTGTAGATTATTTTCGGATAAAAAAGTAAATGTAAATGTAAATTTAGGAAATTACACAAATATAGAACATGATCTCCTTATATTAAACATTTTCTCAATAAACCTGAATCTTCATATGAAATACTCCACTTTTTATTAGTATTTAATTTTTTTTTATGATTATCTTATAGCTAGAAATGAAATAGTATAGTTAGAGACTGATTGTATACATATTTTAGGAAGATGAGATCTTACGTTAATATAATTTTATTGAATTGAATTTATAAATATTAAATGCTAGAAATCTCTCCAATGCTTCTTCACCATCGATGATCGATCCCCAACAAAACACCATGCACCACCAATTTAAACTTAGATCACATCAAATTTTCTCCTTATCTTAGACATTCCTTTTTAGAATAACCAAAAAAGCCCTTACCTTCTCCTTTGTGAACTGTTAGCACAAATTAAAATTTTCATGCATTAAAACACATAAATATTTCTTTTATTGGAAACAAAAATATAGATAGTCTCCACTTTCACATATTTTTTTATTTATTTTAAATTTCAAAGTTTTCCAAGAATTTATGAAAAAATCTCTGTAATTTGAATATGCAATGGACCGAAACATAAAAGTATACAAAAAAATTATTAATGCCATTAGATAACAGGGAGGACATTAAAGTAAATATGATATATAGTGGGGCCTTTAATTCTAAAAAGAGTGACCTTTAGGGATTGTTTGTTTGTATATAATTATAGTATTATACAGTACTCGACTCTTTTACTTTTTCTCCAAGGTGGAGGTAGCTTCGAGGAAGCAGATACAGGCAGCCAAAGGCCCAAATCATTATTGTGAAGATGATTGAAACGGTCAAACCGTACTATACTATTCTATTCTATTCTATTCTAGATTTAACTTTAAGTAAATAAATAAATAGATATTAATCATTTCCGGCCGTCTGAGCTGCTGCGAAGTTGATTGGTCTATTGACGTGGATATTTTTCTTCACGTGAAAATCCACATCTTTCCTCTTCTACCACTTGCCTTTCAGAACAACTTCTTCATCCAACAAATCATATTTAGTAGGAGAAACTTGAGTATAAATAATTTGACAAGGAAAATATAAGTGTAAAGTACTTTATATTTGGAGGATTATAACTGTGATTTAGCCTAATTCTTTCGTATGAAAAAATAAATAAAATCATTAATATTAATCCATGTCGTATATCCATATTAAAATTTACGATATAGGGTATGTTTGTTTGAAGTTTAAAAGACTACGTAGTGAAAATTGTGAAATAATCCATATTTGTGTAATGTTATTTGTTTGAGTTTTGAGATAATAGTTAAATAAATAGAATAGGTGCAGATGTTTTTTGAAGAGTTAGATTGTAAGTATAAGACTTTGAGTCAAATCATGTTTTGTTATTGCCTGAATAGACTTTGTATAGTTTTTTTTCCTATAGGTAAGAAAAGTAGTTGTTTGTTTGACATTTGAAATAATAATTTGATTTTTTTTTTAAGATGATAAATTTATCTTAAAAAACACAAAATATGTTAATTTAAATTTTCCCAAACACAAAATAATTTTGAGAAACGGAAAAATAAATATGCCGATAGCTTTTTAACCTGGATCATGAACTAATGGTTTTCTGACATACCCGCGGCCATAGCTTTTTGACCTGGATCATGAACTAGTGGTTTTCTGACATACCCGCGGGCTTAGGGAACAAGATTCCAATACAAATCTTGTAAATATCTTCATGACCTTCATTTTATTTAATCATGCTTTACTTAACAAAGAATATGAGACAACGAAACTATTACCGTTCTGCATTATTTTGATTTTTCGTAGTATTTGTTTCATCCTATTATTTTTGCTCTCCATTAAAAATTGTTTAATCCTATATCCCAACATTTTTTATTGTTTACAGTAATAGGATTATCTTGAGGGAAAAAGTTTATTTAAAAATGTAATTTTATTGTCAGACGTCTTAAAAAAAATATGATATTTGAGGTTCGAATCTCTGTTGGGAGAGACTATCACTTTATGTGTCTACCGCGCCTCGAAAGGGACTAAACCATTGAAAAACTAAAAAAAAAAAATCTATATTATAATTCACCACATGATTGGGCTAATTCCACTTACATGACTTGGATCTTACTCAACCTAAAAAACTAGCTTATAAAGTAAGAATTGTCTAAGACCTTATAAGGTAGACTTAACTATTGTTTTAATAAATGTGAAATATTTAGTCTCAATAATATAGTCAAATTAAATACCAACTCATTCAAAAAAGTGTATTGAAAAAGAAATATTATGAAGTTGCATATTTTGTGAAAGTGTTAAGTAATGTAGTTAATACTTGATAGACCAACTATAAACTAGTTTCGTGCAACTAGCTATATGCTATGTCATATAACACGCATTAAGAAAAGAAAAAAAACACGCATTAAGAAGAATAAAATCTGAACAGCTTCTTAATGTATATATTAGATGGTACTCTAATTACGTCACCAAGTACGTTTGACACAAAAAAAATATTAGTAATTATTAGAGGGGAAAAAAAAGTACTCGTGACGAATTAATGTCAGTTAATGTGAGATGATAATTCCCTCAAAAAAAAATTGAGATGATAATTGATAAGTTGAGAAAATATTACTAGCAGGTAATGGTCATTGGAAATTCTAGTGCACATTGGTTGACACAAAATCATTTTCAAAACAAAGTACATATAATAATAAGTATAATGGTCTTGTAGGGTCAGAACTCAGAAGAACACAATTTGTTTTCAATTGTGGCTGCTTTTGTCCGATTTCGTTCCATTTTTGGTAGGGCGACTCTAGTGTTTCACTGTTTTGGCCTTTGGGAGCTCTACCCAATATTAGAAATCAGGACCCTTATGTAATACGGAGATTTTCCTTTTTTTTTTTTTCTTTTTTTTTGCTAAATGCAAAATAATAATTATATGTACTAATTACGATCGATCGAGTAAGAATAATCAGTTTAAACTTTAGCCACAACGAAATTCATAAAAAAAAAATTAAAACAATAACATAGTAAAAGGAAGTAATTGGAATAAATGTCCACCTGTGGGGATAGCGCCATGATACTAATTACACGTAATGATAACATAAAGTAATGAAAACGACATTTAAACTACTTATTAATAAATTTGTAATATTCATAATGCAAAAAACCTTAAAATATGGATATGAGGTGCAAGAGGCAAGAGATGGAGATTGGAGTGAATTTGATGTTTTCTTGCTAAAAAAATGGATATGATGTTTTTATTGTAAAAGTAGCTCAAAACCTTTTTTTTTTTTATTAATTTTACTCACCTCCTTTTTTTTATTTTATTTGTTGTTTAGGCAAAAAAAAAAAATATTCACTTTTATTTATCGTTTTAAGAGTTCAATGTAAATTATTTTTTTCATATTAATTTTACTCTTCTTGTTAATGCTTATAACTAATGCTATAATTATTTGGTTAAAATAATAGTTTTGGGTTTTTACTTAAAAAAAGGGCTATTTATTATATTTATTAATCTATGTGCCATTCACCAAAACGACTAATAATAATAAGAAAAGAATATCATGTTAATAGACATATTAGATAGGGGAAAATTGTTTTTTGGTACCATATAATAGGCTAACTTGCACTTTTGGTACCATTAGATACGAAAATGCAAATTTGGTACCCAAACTCAATTTTTCTCTAAAGTTAATAGCAATTTACCTCCTATAAAATGCGTAATGTTCAATTTACCACTCTATAATTTGGAAAAAATCAATTTACCCCTTGTAAATTGTTTAATGAAGCAATTTACCCCCTTCAGCCGGAGAGTGTAACCCACTTGTCGAAATTGAGAGTAGGCATGCAAACTATTTTATAACATAGGAGGATAAATTGCCACATTTATCATAACAAAGGGGGTAAAATACCACATTATCATAATAAAAGTGGATAATGTGCCGCCTATAAAAATATCAGGAAGGCGATGTGAAACTTTTTCAAAATTCCAAGGGGTAAAATACTCTTTTTAAACTACAAGGAGGTAAATTAAACATTATGGATTCTATAGGGGTAAATTATTATTAACTTTGGGAAAAGATTGGGTTTGGTACCAAAGTTATAATGAAAACATGTCATATGATTGATACCAAATTTATATTTTTATATCCAGTGATATCAAAATCACAAGTACTATCTTATGGTAAAAAAAAAAAAAAAATCCTATAAGGATAGAGGTTGGGGGTAGGGGCCCTAAATATTTTGGGGACTTGTCAACAATTTCGATTGCCTAGGACCTGGATTGGCGCGATTCTTGGATTTTAAGTTGGTTTATTATGTGTATTTTATTTACTTAATTTATTATTTATTCATTCATATTTATATTTGACTATATTCTTATTCAATTGTGCACTTACAAATCTATCAACTAGGTGTTTTCCTAATAAAAAAAATTGTTAAAATTGAGTCGGGTTGGGTCACGGTCAACCCACGAGTCTTTCCCTATTTTTCATCTCTATGATGGTTATTCTTGTATTAGTACACATGATTAACAATGTCGAGTTCTTCGATCGTGTTTGGCCCAATTCTTGTAAGATTTCCGTTAAGTCCTAGCATACATGTTCCTGTTAATTCAAAACTTAATTAGATTAAATTAACTTTTATAATTACCTAAATTTGGAATTCAAGGGACTTAAAACTATACAAGGTGCAAAATTAAACTATGGTGATTTTCTTGCTCATGTGTATCGTACTCGAGCATTTCTTTAGGACAAAAAAGATATGAAATGCAAGGGCCACACATAAATGGGAATCTTAATCAAATGACTAATCTGCCCCTCCAGTTGTTACACGTACAAATCGAGCATGTTCAAAACAAGATCTTAGATTGTATGAATCTTAAGGAAATGTAAATGTTGAACTGTTTGCTTTATAGAAAAGAATGCAGAAAACAAGAAATGAAGTGAACTCAACTCAATGAAAAAGAAAAGAAAACAAACAATCTTTGGCTTTGCAATTGAGAAAATGTGAGCTTGCTTCCAAACATATATAATTAAGAAATTCTTCCTACTATAAGCAAACTCTTATTATACTATGATCACCCATTTACAAGGGCCAGCCCACCCATATCACAAAAAAACTAAAAGTAGATGATACTATTACATACACTAATAGAGTAACATATACTACTATCCGAATCTCCTTTTTACATAGTAGACAAAAAATAATTATATATATAGATAAAACGCAAACTAACGCTAGTTACGAACGCCACCTAAACAATCCTCTGAAACATTAGATTAGAATTTCAGAGGAGGAGGCAAGTCTCGGGGTGGGATTTGAGCTGCTGTTTGGCTTGCTGCTGGGACCAGAAAGCATGAGCAGTCAACACTCTATCCAGTAGTTCTTGGGGCACCGGTTCCCCTCGCCTTTGCTGAGGAGATATTCTTGCTGTGTGGACCAAAGTTTTCCACTTATCCTGTCAAAACAAACCCGTGTCATCAAAAAACTTCGATTCAAGGAAACGACTCATGATTCAACGAAAGACCATCATCCACTTACCTTCAAATCCACATAAGTTCTGTGTTTTGCACTATCAAAAGCTCTCAACTTAACATCGCGCCATCTGCAATTTAAAAAAAAACAAACGTCATCTCACATTTCAATGACATATACAATCACGCTTTTTCTCATAATAAGTTACGACGTCTCGACAATACATACCTTCCGGTTCCGAGCTTTTCCACAGCCTGAACTAGAGCTTCCACTTCTGCAACGGTAAAAGGTCTACGGATCCGGCGCTGTGCTGACTCGGATCGCTTAGATTTCCTCAACGGGACCACAGCCAATGCATCTGGTCTCGTTGTAGGAACAGTGACTAATGCTTTCGATTGTGGGATACTTTTATGTAACGATATATTAGAAGGGGAAGCAGCCGAATCATGATCACTTTCTATAAAATTATTATTGAAATTAGATCCGGGATTATCCGATTGAGTATCTGGAGCACTCCGAGTAAACGGAGCTGGAGGATACCTAAAATAAGAAGCAATTATAATGAGGAATAATACAAAATCGAGTAATTACAACTGGAAAAAGAAAAAAAATTGTAGTACCTAGCTAGCGGTTGAGGATTGTCATGTAGAAGTTGAACTGGACGATCGTCAGGAAATGATCGTCGTGGGGCATGGACGGAGTTTGGCTCAAGAGTAAAACCGAGGGTATCCACTTTGTTATCATGAGAGATTCCAGTTTGTAACAAAGTCTTGTTATCGTCTCTAATCTTCTTGCCCTGAAAGATTACTCCAACACGTAGCCCACCACCAAGTACTGCATTCACTGCTTCCATAACTGTTCTCTGTCACATAACATAGCCACCAATAAAAATGTTATAGTATATAACTGAATCAAAAAACATAAATCAATGTCTGTGTAAAAATCATCATAATCAAAGTCGATGATCAAATAATACCTTAAGAGAACCAAAGGTTGCGGTTTCTGGGATCTCTATAAACAACTCCGGAACTCTAAAAGACTTGATCTTAAGCTTCACTGAGTCAAAAGAAGGAAAAAGAAAACATATTCACATGAGAACCTCTTCTAATGTAAGAAACTGACCAAGACATGAAACAAATTAATTAACACCATGAAAAGCTTGCATACCGTGATGATTCCGGGCATGGAAGGATGTATGTTCGCCTGCTATAGAAGTTGGAGTTTGGCTAACTGCAATTTTTTTGTCAAATAAATAAACTCTCTGTTAGAGGTCAAACATTAGGTGCTCGCCTAAGGCCCAATTCATTATTTTTCTATACCTGTAATAGTTGTTTTAGCTGAAAGAAGTTTTTCAAAGTTAAAATTAACCAAAACATGTAAGAAATAACATATAAAATTTATATAAGAGATTACAAACCTCCAGGCAGTGCGGGATAAGAACTCGGTACACCTCCATTAGTGCCGTTTTCTGGAACACTACAAATTCCATCACTGCCTTCATCAGAATTAGACATAGAACTACAATCATAAAGCCTCCTTTTCTTGAAAGGTATATCCCGCAAAGACCTCTGCCTCTTTAAACCGATATTCCTATTGAGATAATCGCCTCTTTCTGTATCTAAAGACACGATAACACCAAATTAGATACATTTTTTACGACCATATCATAATCGAATCATGAGAAAAATAAATAAAAAATAATAGAAACTTACCAGCATTATAATTTTCATCATCCTTCATACTCGGAGCTACTCTACAATGCTTAGACGCAATCAACTTTCTAATTTTACGATCTCCAAAACGTGGTGAAGGCCTGAAGGCCTTATTATTTCTAGTACTGGGCTTAACCCACTCAGAATAGTTTTCGTCATCATCTCTATTAACTAACTTTACATTGTCCCTTTTAATGGGAAAAGAACCACAAGGAGTGTTGTGGTCTTTGCAAAATCGAAACTTTACACTATCAACTGAACTAACTAACATCGAAGATTTTCTATCCATTTTTATTTGTTTCCTACTTTCATCCTCTGATTCGAAATTAGATGAATCGACATTTAATTGAGGATTGAATATACCAAGTCGTAGCTTGCAATCATCGTTAACCAATTGTTCTGGCTCTGAGCCATCAGAAGTAGTTATTCCAGACGCAGGCCTTGAGACTTCATTAGGACAAAGACTTGAATCGGGAATTTCTGAGACAAGCTCGGTAAATAGAAAATTCCTTTCATAGCAATCTTGATCTTCTTTGGGCTTATCTTCGTTTTTTTCTTCTTTTTTAACGGAATCTTCCACAACCGAAGGTTGGTTCCCTCCGGAAGATTTATCCTCTAATAGTAACTTTCCGGCTACTGTTGCCAACAAGTCAAATGCACACATTTGTTTGTCATCGGTTTTTCTCTTAAGTGAGCACCTCCTCTATAACAATTGCAGATTAAAAAAGTAGTAAGTCACTTAAAAAACAAAATGCATTTTTGGAAAAGTTTATGATTATTACCCGGACTGATCTGGCCGCTCGGGGTATGGGAGGCACCTGATAGCCATTAAATCCGTAGTCTAATCTCTTCTGCAACACCATAACTCAGAAACCATACCCAACAAAATTTAAAAACCTGTAAAAACCATTGAGAAGCTAGCATAAATCTAGATTCTCCACATAACAAATTGGAACGTTGCATAAATAAAAAAAAAGGAGCACAAGAATGAGAAGTCAGATAAATTTTGCAATGATTGGTTAAATAAACACCAGACGCTGTGTAGAAAATCTATATCAGAAATGAAATTTCATAAGTTTACGCAAATTAGGAATCATCATAAGTTTCATATAATGTTTTAACTTATAGTAAATGTAATCAATATCAAAATCTAACCAAAAAGTTGATTTTAACCACACAAACTTATCAATATTCAAGCATCCAACAACAAATATCGATAAAATCCAGAATCGAGATTATCCAAAATTTTAAGTGTGTCCACAAAGGCTTGCATTTAAAGAATTCACATAGTCAAAACAGGTTCTTAATCCTAAAAAGTAACAGATAACCTAGATGAAGTGCACATTATGCTATCAATCTCCTTAGCTACAAGGAAAAAAGTGAAAAATATTGATTTCTTGGCTCAATGAAAACAAATACTTTGTGAAGGAAGGGCAACAATATATGAAGAAATGAAAAGGGATAACAAAGATAGAAAAAGAAACCCTGGATTTCAATAGTTTTTCAACACCACACACTAATATTTTATTCCATGAATTCTTGAAAATATATCACGAAAACAGAGATCAACTTATACCATGTTGAAATAACATGAATAACTTTTCAATGGATCTAATTCATCTTTCCCTAACATTATTTTTCTGAAAACCAAAAGAAAAGTAGTTTGCATGGAAAAATCCCTAAAAAAGATGAATTGGCAAAATGGTCAGAAAGAAAAAGAAGGAAAATCAATTGGCATAAAAAGGGCATTTGAAATTTAGAACACCATTCATCCTAGAAAGACAATTGAATATCACTTTTTCCAAGTTTTCTCTTCAAGAAAAAGGAAATTTTGTACCAAAGACTCCAACTTTACCAAACCACAAACACAAAAAGGACCCAACATTTTGATAATCTCACCTTCAAAAGACTGATCATTCTTCCATGCCACCATAATCATTTCCTTCAGAAAACAGATACCAACAATTAACCTAACATTTACCCTATCAACAATACAAAGATCACAACTTTTCTTCTCAAGAGACAATTCGAACTATCAAATCATCTAACCCATTTTTTCACCCTCTGAATATATAAACCTATAAAGAGAAAAGAAAGAATTCCCTCATTTTATTTCTCTCTTTTTACTTTGGGTAAAAAAGTTTTCAAAACCCTGTGAAAACCACCATTGCTTAAACCCCAACTCTTATACCATTGACCCCTTACCACCGAACCTATCGCTAAATGCCAAATGTTCCACTTACTATAGCAAGGAAGTTACCGAAAACAACTGCCTTAAGACTTGTTCTTTATCGATGTGGATGCTGCCACGTGGAAGGACGATATGAATCCTGTGGTGCTACTTCTTTTAGACATCGAGAAAAACGTTGGGTCATCAAGCAAAGGAATTTTCTTCAAATATTGTGTTAATTCTTGTCCCTCTATTTTCAAGATAATGATAAATAATTGTGGGGTACCATTTGTTTTTTTGTTTCCTTTTTTAGGATATGGTTTTTTCGTGCCTATGAAATCCGAGATGCAGGGAGCTTTGTATTAATGTCCTAACAATGTTGCAACTAACTTTTGTTTAAGTTTTTTGCCTTAAAACTCACCAAATTCATGCCTAACCAAACAAACACCCTGTGGTTTAACTAAAACTTAGCATAAGCTTAAAAACATATTATGGAAGATAATATCATATTTTCTCTTCAAATGAAATAAATGTTTTAAAGTTAACTTAACAATCGGTGATTGTATATTGTTAGCAAAATAAATCAAAGCCCATTGTTTTATAAGGAATTTTTTTCCCACGCTAGCATGTTTTTATTGCAATTCACCAACAAATTATAATATTTTAAATTCTTTTTTGATCTAAATTCAAAATTTAATAAACAAAAAAAAAAATAATTGTCAACATTACGTCATAGTTTCTAGTCTAAAACAAAATAAATGAAAAGATCTAGTAACTCCGTTTATTTTTTAAAAATTTCCCTAAGTGCACCCCTTCTTTAACTTTAGTTAGATAAAAAAAAAAATTGTATTCAAGATAAAAAATATTAACCAAATTACGAAATTATATGAAGCTAATATGATAATTCAAAATAGAGATAGCTATGATGATAAGCATGTAACAAAAAATTGAATTAAATAAGTGGCGGACGGCTAACATCAATCAAAATCCTCATCGGGCCAAGAGCATACATATTCCTATGTGGCATTTGAACGGGCATCCATTGGGTGCTTTCTGCTTTTCCACTACACACTATCTCCCCCTTTTCTTTTTAACAAACAAATTTCAAAATTTATTAATAAAAGTAAGGGAATTTTCTTCCAAGTCTTCTAAGTTATGGGGTTGCACAACTCAAAGCACAAGCTACAATTTATAATTTATAAAATGTCACTAATTATTTATAATTTGTGGCATCTTTTTAAATTATGACTTTATTAAATTTTTGTGGCATCTTCTTCAAAATGTCATCATGCATAGTGTCACCATAAATTAATTTTGTTGTAGCGTTCAGAGTGTATTCCTAAATTTGATTGAAATAAATATTTTAATAATAACGTTGACCCATTCTTTTTATTTTCTGGTCATTCTTTGAAATAAGTATTTCTTATTTGTCAAAAAATTAATTGGGAAATGGAGGTTCGGGTACGTAATTGGACTTCGTCTCGTCCCCTCCCCCCACTTCTTTTTTTAGAATTCACGTAGAATTAGTATTTCGAAATTCGATACCCATATTTAAAAAATCCCTAACACTGGGTGAAATTACAATACGGAAATAGATTTGATTTGTCCCATCCTTATGCATGTACGAAGACCCGCTCAAAGCGCCCAACAAGCCAAGTTAACAAAGGTTTAAGATGGGCAATTGTGTTCTATTTGATTTCATGAACTTAGAAATTTGGATGTAGGTTCGATTCATGGTGGATTATCAATAATTTTATTACTTATTTAAAGTAATCTAAGTGTTGGATAAATTATTTAGATATTTGCTATTAAATTGTATTTAGATGTCGGACAAAGGTAGTTAGGTTTATGATTGCTATTCTTGATTGATATTCACGGTTGCATTCTTACACATGGTTTATTTGTTGAAATTTTAGTCATTTCATTTGAATAATTTTGAATGGATGTATGCATAAACACACTTCTTCTATCCAAGTTTTAAAAAAACAATATTAATTATTCCTTGCATAAAAGTCTTACTCTTACTTTATTCTAGATAAGTCCCTAAACAAGATTCTATATTCATTAATAAAAGTATTTATCTTATAAGTGCTATCTCAATCAAATTAATTATTGAACACCAATTATTTTCAATCACTTTCACTACTGTTAAAAACATAAATATAAATGTACTCGAAGGTATTGACGGAGTAGTAAGGGCTGAGGTGATGAGGGGAATATTATTTTTTTTCGAAAACTCAGGTTCGAATCTTGTGTGGCACAATTTTCCACTGCAATATAGTGGGAGTTCGTGTTGGGGTTGTCGGGTTGATATCATGTTGTCTCTTTCTCTCAAAACTCTGTCATCAGTGCATATCCCTCGATTTACATCATTCCTCTCCTTTAGAACGATGCACATCCCTCGATTTACATCATTCATGATCAAGAGACATCTGACACATAGGGGAGTTTCTTCGGGATTATCTAATTACAAGAACATAAATATAAAAATAAATTTCAGTATTTTGACTTTTACAGCCAATGATAATTAGATTACAAAGGACTTGCCTGAGACTAATTTCAGAACCTAAGGACTAAATTGTCAATATCCCACCTCCAACAAAGCAGCAACGTCATACACATCCAGCCTTTGCTAGCCTATCTAACGCCGGGTATTGCAAATCGTCTCAAAATAAAAACAGAAACAATTGAAAAGATTCCGATCCAAGTCGCATTAGATCTACTATATTATTATTAATATTATAATTTGTTTACTGAATCGTATATACTCCCCGTTTTTGGCATAGGTGCCTTAATTTTCATTAATAGTAATAATAAATAAAGATGAGAGAAAGGAAATCAGTGAAGTCGAACCCACAAGAGCAGCATCAGAATGGTCATTCATCTCCATTTAAATTGGCGAAGCTCCTAGATCCTGATGCATCTTGGGATAAGGTTTCAACTCTTTTTCTTTTAAGCTTAATTATGTCATTTTTGTTTATTTGAGGTTAATAACTGTGAACATTGTAGTTTATTTAGGTGGAATTGATGTAAGCATATTTAACTAGTAAATAATGACTTCTTTGTATGAATGATTCGTATGGTTATCTAAATCTTCTTCGGGAAATAGAAATGGTTGGTATCTTGAAACGACTTATAATTAGAGCATACTAAGTTCAATTCTTATGTCTAATTAAAAAAATGCATATTAAGAAGCACACTAAGTTCAGTTTTTGTGTATAATGAATCATGCATATCAAGAATTCTCTTATCTATTTAATACTACATCTTGCAAATAATAAATATCCCAATAAGATTAACTGAGTATATATAAGTTCCATTTTTTGTGACTATATGTTGGTAGAGAGGAAAAATAAATCCTGTTCTTGGATCTATTTGGATTATTCGAAGAAGTTGAATTTATCCATACTGGAATTTTGCAAAAATATTTTGTTAGAGGACTTATGATATGGGCATCTTAAATGATTGAAGCTGTGCCGAGTTCTTTTTGTAATATTGTATCACTTTGACCAATATCTGGTCTGTTGTCTTTAAGTATTAACTTGAACTTCTATCAAGCTGGTTTTGTTGTCTCTATATATAAGTCTACTTTCACTCTTAAAATGGTTATGGAAAAATGTGGAAAGGGTTATAATGCAGCGGTTTTGGGATATCCATATGCAATTTTACAATGGGATTGACCACATTCAACTAGAACTTTTTCGTCCAAGTATATCTGCTCATAACATATAGCTGAAAGGCCCATTATTATGAGACTTACGTCACTAGCATTGATATTCATATTGCCATAATGTTTATGAGAAAACCTTTGGTTTTGTCTCCTTGAATACTTATTACTTAATATTGTATTAGTTTACTGGACAAGAATTGGTGCTAAAAGTACCTGTCGTGTAATCCACATGTAATAATTGTTACTCTTTATCTGTTGCAGGATCAACTCGGTGATGCACTACATTGGATTAGACAAGCACTGGCCCTTGTATGTGGATTACTATGGGGTGCGGTTCCTTTAGTTGGGGGCATCTGGTTTATCTTGTAAGTTATTACTGCTTTTGTATCTGGTTCTTGTAAATTCTTGATTCCTTTCGAGATTTTCATACATTACTTTGCATAAGAGCTGTTTGGTACAAAAAATGAACTGGAATTGAGGTCTCTTGAATGTTAGAATGTATAAGTAACTTATTTTAATGTCGATTTTCGCGCTGACTGTCATGTTCACATTTATCAATCACTAACCCATGCTCAAACTGAGGTATCTCATCAGCACCTTGAGGTACCATCATTGTGTGATCAGAGACCATCTCGGGAGACTAGAGCACAAAAGTTTTATAGGCCGCGTTTGGATCTGTTCTGGACATTTCCACATTTGAAATTTGAAACTCCATTCCTTTCACATTTGAGGGGCCAAAACAGCGAGATGATGCATCAGTTTAATATTTTTTAATTATACACACAGATAGATCATCCTACCTTTCTACTTACTCCACTATAATAATATTTTTCCTATCTCCTTGCGATTAACTACACAACGAACGTGATTTGACAACCTAAATCATACTTATCACCTTACAATCCCAACATCAATCGCTATCTGAGCACATTTTTAACTTTTCAACTCTACTATCACTTTTTTTGATACATCTTCCATACCTCCGGAATGGTCCACCCAAAAACCAAGAGAATATTCCGTACAGTCAATCATCCTAACAAATTGAAAATGCATCCAAGTAGTCTTCCATCCACTTTGACGGTGGTATTTTTGTTTATGGTTTCCTTGCAGTGCCAAGTGATATGTGAATAGTTTAAACTCAATTTATCCAAAATCCTTTGCTGTTATTAAAAGTTTGTACTGTTGATTTGCGGGAGGCAATAATCTAGAGCACATATCCTTTTGGTAAAAATAACAGGCTTTTAAGCATAAGATTCACATTATCTATACAGTGATAAACTCCCAGAGTGGACATTCTTTCATTAGTTTTGTCCAAGAAAACAGGCTTTCTCTTAAATGATAACAGTGTTTTTATTGTTTAAGGCTATAGGGATTTGACAATTAACTTTCAATTTAATACGTAGAGATCGTGCAAATATTATCATTGATGCTGATTTTGATACTCAGGTTCGTGGTGTTGTCCACTGGCATAATATATGCATATTATGCTCTTGTACTAAAAATCGATGAAGAGGATTTTGGCGGTCATGGAGCACTTCTTCAGGAGGGACTATTTGCTTCAATATCTCTCTTTCTGGTAAATTTTTTCATTATTCTTGTATTAGTATATGATAGTGTGAAGTAACTTCACAAACTAACGATCCCTTTCCCTGCATTTCAGCTTGCGTGGATTCTAGTATACAGTTTGGCTCACTTTTGATTTGCTCTCTTCTAGACTTCGGATTGTTTGCTTTCTCTTCAGCAAAACCGTAATGTTATGTTTAGATTTTTAGATGGTATGAGCAAAACTTCTGTACCCTGAAAAAATCATCTGATGAAGTGAAATACTTTGCAGTGTGCATTATCAACCTGCAAAATGCAGGGATAGGCTTAGCTTCAAATTTTTATTATTTGTCTTTTGTATGTTTTTTACCTTCATTTTATTTTTTGGCATTCTGTGCAGTTCAACTGCAGAATAAGACTTCTCTTATAATAAATTACTCTCCCTTTTTTCATTCACTAGCAATTGTACAGTTCTATTTTAACTTTAAAGCTATAAAAAGAATGTGAACTAAGTTTGAGGGCTAAAGGAAAAAAATGTATATGAACTGAGTATCAGCCAAATGATTGAATTTGTGTGAGCTCAATTTGAGTCTAATTTTTTATGTATCCGATGCTATTTAATTTTTTTAATTTTTTATAAGATGGTATTTAAGTTTGACCCACTAAGCATGATTGACAAACTTAATTATCAGTAATGGTTGATGTCCAATTTTATCATTTAGATTTATAATATACTATTTTTTACTTTCATATATGTTGATTTTTTTCTTAATTTTTAAATTTGAGTGAGCTAGAACCAACTAAACACAAGTCAAGTTTATTTGCACATGTCCAACACTTTTGTGATTCATTATCTTTCTCTTTATAAGTTAATAATCTATTGTAGTTATCTCGGAGCTAAATGAAAAAATAACTCATGTGCTTTGCGTAATTGGCAAAAAAAATCATTTTCAAGCCAAGCTCATATTTTACATAAAAAATGACAATTATTTCTCCATCATAAGTTACAAACTAATTTAATTAGTTACTTGTGGTTTAAAAAATTGAATAGTGAAGACAATATATTTGAGCATCCGAATAATCTAATAGAAAAACTAAAAACGTTATTAATTGTACTGGAGTAGGGTCCCATAACCAGTAGAATCACAAAATCAATCGATCAAAGGTTCAATAACTCAACTCCGATTGTAAATAGAATTGAATTCCTTATTATAGTACTACTGGAACTATTTTCTTGAAAATATGTATTTAGTTAAAATCAGATGTTAATATCATACAATTCTCACATAAACAATATATCATCATCATACAAACACACAATTATATTCCAGTTGTATTTTGATTCCATGTTATAGTACAACTACAATTGTACGAATTAATTGCTGCCTGTATCTGTATTGTTATAATGGGAACCTTGCTGTTTTCTTTCTGCCGGGGACGAAGGGAGTGTCCATTGATGAGATGAATGAAAGAGTATGGAAAAAACAGTGCGCCTTGCCTTGAACAAGTGAATTAACTCTTGTTTATGGAAGTTATTTATGAACTTGGTTTTTTTTCTTCTTCTAGGACTTTTGGTGAATCTTTTTGTTTTTATTTTTACAGTCAGCAATTTCCTCTTTTCAAGTGTAAATAAAAGTTTGCATTCGAGTTTAATCTTATTCTGCTCCATCTTGTCTTCTTGTTTAACATGTATGAAATTATCCAACTACACAAACATTTCGATGTCATGCTAAATTAAGGGCAATGTTGTTCTCAATGGTCAGTTAATACAACATCGATCTCCCCAATGGTTCTTGTTATGATTATCAAATGCACCAAGAACATAAATCAAGTGTCCCGTGCATAAATTCTTTCTAGATCAAGGAATGAGAATTTTTTTTTTTATTTTTCCAGTAAAAATTTAAGTAATAAGAAAAAATCCAACAAAAAATTATAGTATTGTGCAATCTGTAAATCAGTTGCAAGTACTTTCACCATTGTGCTGTCTGGTAAAATGAATAAAAACCCCTTCCTGTACAAGAGGATCCAGTCAATCATGTATGCAAGGCAGAAAAAATATCGATTTTATGTCCACCTTTGACGTCTACCTGTAGAACGAATCAGATAAATGCGCCCATGCACCCATCTTCTACCTGGTCTTGAGATGGATTTCTGCAATCACACAAATCAGTTAAGATAAACTTTTACTTATTGAATCAAATATAAGTTCAAGAAAAACTTCAAGGGTGTGGAGAGGAATGTTTAAACTAGGTTTTCCTTCCACTAAATATTTAGTCATATAATCAAATCTTATTTAGGCTTTAAACTTGGGTGGTACAAAATGTGTCCTTTCAGTCTTGCACATGAATAACAACATACTTAAGAAAAGGAGCCAGACCCTAGTACCTCAACCTTGGTGCGGAATTCCAAAGAGCTCTCACATACGTGGCATTCCACTCTATGTGGGGAGTGATTGGGACGATCTGATCTAACGAATGCAAACACCTGCAAAAGGAAGTGCAATTCTTAAAGCCATTGCTGCAGATTAAATTTATATTTTTATTAGCATTGTCAAGTCAAGGACAGTAACTTTTAAACTTACCTCTTCACCACAATTTGGGCATACCCCTTTTAATGCCACCAAGTCATTCTTCCACAGTCCTTTAAGTGCTCCAACTATGAGCAAATTTATAAATTAGAAAGTATACTATAGTTAGATTAAATAATAAGTTACAAAGTTAGATTAAATAATAAGATATACCAGATATAATTTTGTTGTCTTTATTCATATATATGACCTTGACATAAACATAATGCTCAATGGATAATTAGCTTATTAAATTCGTAACATAACATTTTCCACGTCAAAATCCCCAATTTTATCAAGTGATGTTTCCCAATCATATAATTCACCATTCCTAATTGAACTCACACAGGAATTGCCAGAAGCAGGAAAACACATAGACTAAATACAGTAAGTTAACTTGTTTATAAATTTATTACCAGAAGCTGATGCAATTGGGTAGCCGATCATTGATCCGACCAACATGAAGAGCATGCCATTAAGTGTAGCAAGAAACTCCAGCCTAGAAGCTTGATTAGCATACCAAATTCCTGAATCGAATGCATCTTGATATGCTTGAATGATGGTGTATATTATAGGCACAGAACAGGCTAAAGATCCAAAACCAAGAATCAAAAGCCACACACTTGCCAGTACGAAAACCTGTGAAGGATCTTCCTGCCCTACATACACGTTTTTTGATATTCAAGTGCAGGAGAAACGAAAAGGACAGATGTACTACTTTGATAATAAAATAGATCGCGCATACAGATCAACTAGAGTTATGAACAAGATCTTAACATTTCATTAAGAGGATACATTTTGAAGTTGGAATGGACAACTCATTGTTTCATAATTTGAGAGAATTGCAGGCCTATGCCAGACAAAATACCATATGGTTGTTATGTATATTTATTTACCATCTAATATATCTTTCATTAGTTATGCTTTGTTTGGATATCTTTGGTAACGAGAAAAGGTAAAATACTAAGAATAAACCTTCCCAAGAGCTGCTCCCATACTCCTCCTGCCCAAAACCTCTGGCGGCACCCCCCTCCCCCCCGTTCCCAAACCACCCAAACTTACTGTATATCGAACACTGCCATGAGCAACAATAATCAACTGCCCTAAACCAACTCCAAATAAAATTGTGGATTGTCTTTCCTCAAGCGATAACGAACATTGAAAACCAGTTAGAGACATCCTCCATCTAAATAATAATTCATTACACTCGTGGAGGAAGCTTATCATTAGTGTGACATATGCCATGTTCAGATAATCAATTTCTTTACTCCGCATAAGAGCCATCAATTTATTTTATGCTGAATAAATGAAGGCTACTGTCTGTCTTGTCCTTTGTACTTTTAAGGAATGGCACAAGTTCAGTGCTTGTGTCTTTAGTCTTCTCTCACACTCATGCGTCCGTAGGAGGACTAGCCCCTTATACTCACTAAATTTTGACTAGAATACTATGGGCAAATATACACCATAATAGTACAAAGTAGCAGTACACAACTTAAAATTAGTTAACAATACCAACTGATTCTAAACTAATTAAGATATCATTCAATCACAGAAAATATATACAGAAACAGTTGCAATTGCAGTCTCCAACTGAAATTTAATATCACAAAGCAAGTCCAATCGAATAGTGAACACAAATTAATTGCAAAATTACCTGGGCGTCAGCGTAAGTAGATTGCCGCCTGAGACTGCAACGCGGATACTTAACAACATAACTCGATCCATAATACCGCAGTTTCAACTGTTCAAATAGAGTTCTCTCTTTACCACAAACCAAACAACCTATCCCATATGCAAACCAAATCTTATGCAAAATTTACCTCTACTCTATCAAACATGTCATCAACTATCAATGGTTCCCCGCCATAGTAAGCCTCCCGAGCCTGCATAATAATTGAAACAATAAGATTAATAGTTAACTGAAAATTTGCAAAAAAAAAAGAACTGTAGTTGAATACTTTAGTACTCACTTGACGATAGAGAGCTTCTAGGGTTTCTTGACTGGCGGTTTCAACAGGGCCGACGAAGATGCACGACGGTCCTTCGAGGCGGTGGTGATTTCCGCCGTGTGCGGGGGCGGCGGCGGTGCCGTAGCTACTGGCAGAGATACGGACGCAGAGCGGAGCTCCGGTACGGGAACGGGTTCTGGAGAGCTCGATGACTGTGGAGCCGATCACGTGAGGAGCCACAGGGGAGGACGTGCCGGCCATAGACTGCCAAATATGGTAAGGGAAATGACTTGAGAATTGTTTGTTTGGAACATCTTTTTCAAGTTCTGTGCGAACGAAGGGGTGATTCTGGCCACAAGATAAAGATTGTTGAGTAATGTCGAAAGTGCCCTTTGACTTTGAGGCTATGGTTTGATGTGCTGCTCAAAAATCTTGTCCAGCTAGATAAGTATTTTTTTATCCAATCATTTTCTGTGATCCCGTATTAGTGAAAATTGAAAATTTGTTGGATGAAGTGTAACAAAAGGAGGAGCATGTTGAATTTAGTTCCTGAAATTAAGAAAAATTTAACTAACGACATCATTCTTAATTTCTTATCATGTATTTGATGCAATATTGAACTTGAATAAATTTATCTCTTTAAAAAAAAAAAAACATGAATAAACTTCATTCGTTAACTGCATCATGCCATTTTTTTTTTTTTCATCACACATTCAGTTGCACCAAATAACTCAAGTTGGAGGGAATATTCATGTTATTTATTTGTTAAGTACGTACTCAAGCAGTTCAAAAAAGTATTCTATAATCTAAAGGGTAAATTATGGATACCTTGAGCTAAGACTTAATTGTAGAAATCTCCCTCACGTAATGAGGGTTTATTTGGATGGGTTTTAACTCGGTTTTGCGAGTTTCGATTTAAAAAAAATGGTTTGGGTAGTTTCGATGAAACCTTTAAGACCTCACTTGGATGAGTTTTGGATGTTGGGTTTTGTGGTTTGAATAAGTTGAAACCCTACTTGGATTGAATTTGAATGTTGGGTTTTAGGGGAAAAAATAGGTGGTAATTGTCAAATCAATGTTTTATAAGTTTGAAGAGTTTGATTGTGAGTTTCTGAATAGGTTTTTGAAGATTTTATGGGTTTTACGAAACTCATTTAAAAGAGTTTTGGTTCGGTCTCGCGAAACCCACGAGACCGGGGCAAAACTCATCCACTTATACCCTGAGTATTACAAAAAAAAAATTCAAAATTTTCACCTTCTTGCAATTATCCTAAAATGTTCCAAGTTTGTCTTGGGGTTATTTACAATGTTTATAATATTTTAAACTTTGAATGTTGATTATTATATTTGTTAAATTATAAAAATGATTATTATATATTTACAACCAAAGTAATTGATATAATTTATAATTGTCTATAAGTTAATTAGTTTCCTTATCATTAAAATTTATTTAATTTGTTATTATATAAGTTAAATTATTAATAAATATATAAAGAATTTTTCAATATTTACTGAGAGTTGTGGACAATTATAAATTTTATCAATTATTTTGATAGTAAATATATAATTATCACATTTATAATTATTTTGTATTATTACACTGTATTGATGACAGAACACGTTTGCTTAAAAAAAATTAAGAAGAACGAATATTATATTGATAAAAAAGACGAGTCTGCTATGAAAAATTTAAAAGGGATGAAACTACAAAAATTGATCCATAGGAAGGACAAAAAATGTGATTCAGTCATCTAAAAATAACTCCTAGCTATTGAAACACACAATTACAAATTAAAGGTGAGTACCTACTTTGAACGAATTAACTCGAGAGTGAGAAATTGTTATCCATCAGCTTTCTTGATATGTATTTAACTACAAACACTAAAAATAATTACTCGTTCTACATGGCGAAGACACCTTGAGTTCCTTATTCTGACTAGTTCACGACACATCATCGCATCGGGGATAATAGATTCCGAAAAGAAATTCATAGTGTCAAAGTCATACAGAATGGATAAGAATTTTTAGAAATTGGAACTTATTAAGATGAACTGTTGTATATGGAATACTATGATTTGGGGAAGATTTTGAATATAACAAATCCTAATTTTGATTAACTTATATATATAAATATTGGCAAACTAATGCGCGTTAGATGTCCGCCTTCTCTCCTCTTGTGATTATAGGATAATTCCTTTTCAAGATTTCACAGCTTTATTTTCTTCAAATATCAATAGAATTTGTTTTCAACCGGTAAGGTAGTTTCGGCTATTAACAAAACACGTGGGTATTGCTTAAAGATGAAGCTTATAGTTATAGTTTGGCGGTTTGGCCTAGCATTGGGGTGGATGGGTTTGGGTAATCTAAACTCAACCGTTTTAAATGTGACGTGTATTTCGAGTATTTCGAATTTGGGTATCCTAACTTGAAAAAATTATATTTTATTACGTGAATATATGACGGGTCTGTAATTGATCTCTTTAACTATGAATACTCGAACCCGCATACATCTTTTTCATATTATATATAATGTGTTCACTTTACATAATTACAATTACGAGAAATCTAATTAATTAATTAACACCATTAAAATTATTTAGTGTGTTAATTAATGTTGGTCAATACATAATATACATTCCCTTTCATATAGTGTGCTCAAATGGTCTTCATGTGGTTAATGACATTTCAAATTCAAATATTAGATTCATAACACACTCTCCTGACTGCATATTGCTCATAGTTTATATTTCGTAAAAAACCTCTTTAAAAAAAACCTAGTGATAACCTGAACAAGGAAAAATAATATATATCTATATGGAGTATAAGCACGTAACAATAATGTTGGTCCAATGAAAGAACTAAACGTCACAAAATAGAGAATACCAACAAAATCTTACAATGGTTTTGCTATTTGCTTATTTCTTTATCATTATATTTTATTTAGATAGTTAATGACAGTTTTTGTGATTTGCATAAAGTTTAATTTTTCTTCATGTGATTTGAAAAGAGCATTTAATTTCTTTGTAATTTTATAAAAGTTTTATAGTACCTCCCTAATATTTTTAAACTTTAAAAAAATATGAATTGACATAACTATTCTCTTATATGTTACATTTTACCCCCGTGTATTATAATAAATGTTGCAATTTACTTCCCTGTGATGATAAATGTAGCAAACCCCTACTTACATAAATACTTTTAGTGCCTACTCTCAATTCGGTGAGTGAGTTGCATTCTCCAACTGGAGGAGGTAAATTGCTCTTTTATTTTCTTTTTACAGGATATAAAATGCTAATTTTTGTAATCACAAAATAGCATAAAGTGCTATTTTTTAAATCACGAAGGAATAAATTGGTATTTGCTTTACTTTTTTTCCTTATGTTTAATTAAAAAAAAATCTAGGAAAAAATCTGGAATACTTCACATGGTGGTAGAAGATTTAAAACAGTAATATTTTAGAACAAAAAGGTAAAGGGAAATGAAAAATATAAGCTTTGCGTCTGCCGGGAGTCGAACCCGGGTCTATTGCTTGGAAGGCAATTATCCTAACCGTTGGACTACAAACGCTTTGTTTGTTATAGGTTGCAAGTGTTATTTTAATTCTAATATTCTTTACTAGTTAAAATTTGAACCTTCACGTTATTGCCAAACTTGTGAGAGAGACCTTTCCTAATTTTAAATTATTATTATACATGTGATGGTATTGACGTTGCGATGTATCTTTTTGGTTAAGTGCTCAAAAAAATCATGACTAGATTTTAGTAATCATAATCCAATTTAACGATGAACTATAACACTGGAAAAAAATCACATATGGTGTTTTTGTTGAAAATTGGCTTTACCAAGATAAACTATGAAAATTGTTGAAAGTTATTAAAGCTTCAAAACTTTTTTACAAAGAAGTTATATTATATCAAAATCACCAAGAATCAATTGTACATGATCCAGGGGCGGACAGTCTAAGGGGCTGGGGGAAGAAAAATATCGAAATTATTTTATATATATCTTCATTAATAGTCTTAACAGCTGCTAGTTGATCTGGTAATGACTATGTATTAAAAACCTTTTGCACTGTGTTCGGATCTCGTAAGAAACAATTCCATTTATTATATATTCTCTTTTCTCGTGCAACATTTATTATATTTTTTTCCTTTCTCCCGTAAAGATATACATAAATTAATTATATATTCTCCTTTCTCCCTGTGCAACATTTAACATATTTTGCATATTCTTTTCTCTTTGTTTGTTATATGTTTTTTTTTTCCACTTTTTAAAAAAATATTTTGTTGATTATTTTAACAAAGACTCAAATCATATACGATTCATACTCAATAAAACATTGACTATTCCAATAATTTTATATTTTTAAGATATCTATATTTCAGCGTTTGTTATCTATTACTTTATAATGATTTATGTTTGTTTTAATATTAAAACGATGAGAAAATATTGGGAGTAGGAAAAAAAAGTTTAGCCCCCCAAGAAAAAGTCTCTAGTTCCGCCCTTGACATGATTTGTACAAATATTTGGCAAAATAATACAAATGTGGTTCATTTCTATCTTTTTCTTCCTCTCTTTCTACAATTCTTATAACACCTTCATATTTGATCCTATTTGTCCTGTTAAAGTAATGATCCCATTCATGAGGCCTCATTTACGTAAAATACTTCCAACTATACTCTTTATCAAATTCATTTCTATAACTCTTCCCTTCCCTCATTTCCCTCTTCAACGATTCAATCATTTCCAAAACTCCATTAATCGTCAAATCAAATGCATCCTCATACCCCTCGCATCCGAATAAACCACCTTCGGTATCAAATCAATAACATTTTCCCTCATTGTCAAAACTCTCATCCTCTAAATTCTCTCCAAAACTCCCTCAGTATTAACCTTTTTCCTCTTCACGTCCCCCTCAGGTATCAAAACCGAATATCTTCCGTAATTCTTAGGCAAATCTCATATATTGCACATAAGCCGAACCCGGGTTTAAAAAACCGGTATGCAATCCGCCAAAATCGAATTGAATGTGGATATCTGTAGACGAATAGCCCGGAAGACAAAAAGTCGGATTATGAAACATTTTTATCACAACTATTTTGAATAAACCTCAAATAAAATTAACCAATATGCAATTCATGTTAATTTGATAAATAAAATAAAGGCCCTGTGTCTGTCTTCGTCAATAAGTAGGCTGGCTCGATCAGTACCTTTACTACTTTCTACTGCTAGTGATAAACGTATACTATTAAAATCATAGTTCTAATAATCTTACCTCCATTATCATTTTATGACTAGTACAAGAGTATGGGCAACCAACCAGCTATAGATATATATTGAGACTAACAAATAGAGATTTTCATCTTATACTGAACATTATTTGAAATAGCCCAATATTTAGTTCATACAATATATTTGGCGAGATACTTTGCTCTAGTTGTGTTTTCAATTCATGTAGTGTTGGCAAATTAGCCATAACCCACTTTGACCAAGTCGACCTATAACTCAATTGTTAAATTTTGTGACCCATAATTTTCACTAAAGAAACTTGTTCATAGCTTAAATGAAGCGTATAACTAAATTCACATGGTGGTAGAAGATTTGAAACAGCAGTATTTTAGAACAAAAAGGAAAAGGGAAAAACATAAGCCTAATGCGTCTGTCGGGAGTCAAACCCGGGTCTATAGCTTGGAAGGCAATTATCCTGACAGTTGGACTACAAACGCTTTGTCATCAGAAATTGCTAGTGTTAAATTTCCTTACTAGCTACAATTTGATCCTTGATGTATTTTCTGCCAAACTTGAGATAAAGACCTCTCCTAATTTCAAATAATTATATATGTTTCTGAAGATTTTTTGGGTTAAGTGTTCAAAAACATCATGAATAGAATTTAGTAATCACAACCCAATTTAGCGATGAACTATAACTCCGAAATATAATCACAAATAGTGTTTCTGCTGAAAGCAGACTTTGGCAAGATAAGATAAACTAAAGAATGGGAATTGTTGGAGTTATTAAGGCTTCAAAACATCTTACAAAAAAGTTATAATATAACAAAATCACCAAGAATCAATCCTACATGAGCTGTACAAATATTTGACAAAATAATACAAATGTGGTTCATTTCGATTTCTTTCTTCCTCTTCTTTCTACAATTCTTATAATACCTTCATACTTTGATCCTATTTGTCCTGTTAAAGTAATGATCCCATTCATGAGGTCTCATTCTCCCAAAGGTATAATACTTCCAACTATACTCTTCATCAAACTCATCACTATAACTCTTCCCTTCCCTCATTTCCCTCTTCAACACTTCAATTCTTTCCAAAACTCCATTAATCGTCAAATCGAATGCATCATCGTACCCCTCTAATCTCGACCTCGGATCGCATAAACCACCTTCGGTATCAGATCAATAACCTCGTCCCTCATTGCCAAAACTCTCCTCTCGAAATCCTCTCCAAAAATCTCTCAATACTAACCTTCTTCCTCTTCACATCCCCTCTGGTATCAAAATCGAATACCTTCCGTAATTCTTAGGCAAATGCCATAAATATTGCACGTAAGCTGAACCCGGATTGAAAAAAACCGGTATACAACCCGCCAAAATCGAATCGAATGTGGATCTCCTGGTAAACGAATCGCCCGGTGGCTGTAGACAAAAAATCGAATTCTGAAACATTTTTATCACATTAACCGGTTTTAAACAATTATGTTTATCGCTCTTGCATTCAAGCATCCTGCATTTTCGACCCGAGGACGTGCACTGTTCCATGATCTCACCACGGATGGAATCGTCCATGTCGGGTCTAGGTGCACCCGCGAAACAGAACAATGATTTTCTCCTCTGCTTCCTCATTTTCCCTTGCCATTGTCGAACTTGTTCGTCGCTCGTAGGGTGGAAATAAGTCGGGTATGGTATAGCGAAATCGTTCTTGTTCCATGGACTAGACTCAATGGTAAGTATTGTCATGTTTTGCGATTCGGGTATCAACATGAGTTTGTTTCCCCAACCAGAATCTTCGTCGATTCCTCTTCGAAAATCCCACGTGATACGACCTGCAACCATGAAATGATCATTACCGTTCATTACATCCCACTCCGGTTTTTCTCTAAGCCATTTAAATATCTCCAACGAATCCTTATCCCTCGTGGAGTAATTGTAATTGCCCCATAAGTATCGTGCAACATCTAGCCCCGAGTAGTACGGAACGAAAATGGCTGAGGCCTGGGCAGAATTGTTAGTCAGGCAATCGTAATGTTTCATTCTCTGGTGAAATATGACCTCTAGTGAAAATTGGTGTGTTATGTGCCATCCCGAATGCAAGAAAAGCCGTTGAGGGTTCCCGAGGGACATACCGAGTCCCATGTTTTCGAAGTATTGACACATATCTTCCCATTTGTTCAATGATTTGCAATTCTTGAGTAAGTTGTCATTGAATTTGGTCGGGATGTCGTGAACATATATGTATCGCCCCGTGCATCGTTCTCGTACTCTCTCAATTTCGGTATGATGATTTTCTTGTTCCTTGTTTGGGATTATGGGATCTAAATCTATTTGAAGGCTTTCAAGATCTTCAATTGTTGCATTATTTTGAATGGATGAATTGTTGGAAGTGTCCACAATTATGTCATTTGAGAAATTGGTTATGGGATTAACTGGAATTGAAGAAGTTGAAGAGGAGTGGCTCGGGAGATAAGACCAATCAAAGCCATAGAGTAAAAAGTACCAAAAAATGAATATGATGAAAAACAAGAACCAGAATTTGATGCGAGGTCTGAAAAACATGATGATTTTTTCTTGGTGTTTATTTCTGGAGGGAGGTCTCCTATGGAACATCGAATTGTTCAGACATTTTTTTGTTATCGGATGAATTGTAATAGTCCCATATGAAAGCGATGAAAAATTAATAATATATGTTACTTTATTGAGTGAAATATGTGTGTTTTGTTCATTGGATTGTTTTGAAGAAATAGATTTGAAGTTACAAATGGTGAAGCAATTTACTTTGAAATGGAAATGCAGAATTGGTATTGGTAGTGTAAGAGAGAATGACAGGTTAACTGTATTAAGAGGAAATACGGTGAAACCGTTGAAGTTAGACCGTTCGTGTTCATTTAATAATTCATTAAAAGATATACAATGTATATAAAAAAAAAAATAGAACTAAATAAAAGACCTTTCATATTCAAGGTGGTTTTGGTTTTTTTAATTAACCAATATATATATATATTATATAAGCAAATAACAGTAAGTTTGTCAATTAAAACTAGCCTTGTATCATCATAATTATTGGATTCAAAGTTTCAAGCTTCAATGCGTTTACGTGGAGAAATTGCTAGAGTCCATTTTAAATAAATAGTGCAATTAAATCCGACCAATATAACAAAGAATAAATTGTTATTTAGCCTTTTTATGATTTACAAATGTAACAAGATCTCAGTGGCAACAAAATAAAACAATAAAATAGAACATTATAAAGTTTGTTAATATACCAAGTTTAGGATTTGCAGATACAAATAGCCAACCGTTTGCTTTTCTATACAAAAACAAGCACTCGTTGGTTCATGGATAGACGATAAATTCTATCTCAAATTCAATTCATATACATATATGATGCAATAAAAAAGTACTTGCATAAGATAAATGAAGCAATCTAGAATATGAAGTACTCAACCTAGTAATTTAATTTGATTGTCTCCAACTATTAAGCGATGGAAAATACCAATTCGAAAAAGAAAAAGAAAAATTGTTGATTATTTTCTTGAATAAATTGTTCAATATTCTTTTATTGATGTATTTGTAACTTCAACTATGCTTCCTAGTCTCGTTATTTTATTTCAATTCAATCAAATACTGAAGTACTTTAAACATGTGATAATAATTTTAGATTTCAGCCCAAAGTACTTTAAAATTAAACTTGAATTCTCAATAACTCATTTCAGCAGTTCCAGTCCAAACTACATTCCATCCATTAAAGTTATACTCCTATATTTCACCAGCTACTTTCGACGAGGAAACCCAACTTAGATTTTATTGATTCTTTTTTTGTTGATTCAAATCTACTAAACCAACGATTTAATCAAGTAGTATACAATCCACATAGGCCCCCTTCATCCTGAATCCCAGTTACATCCCAAAGTCGACCTTTGTTTAGATGTATTTTGGCATAGTTTAATTTGATTTTGGTTAAAATATTTTGTTTAGGTATTTGAAATTTAATCTTCAAATTTACGTAAAAATTGAAACAAAAAAAAATTCAATTTATATTGCTTAGAATATGATGAATATAAATTAATATCAATTTAATATTGAGTTGAATTTGAATAATTTAGATGTTGGAGTTTTCGAGATAAAATCGGTCATAGGTTCAAATCATGTATTTTTAAATTAAATCAATTGGTGTTATGATTGATTTCATTGGAATGTTAATATTAATTTAAGTTGGAATAAGGGGTGTAATTCTTGTCTAAATTGGATATGACCAAACCAAAAATATTCACATAGCAAACTTGTTTTGGCATTGGACGACGATACACTTACATTGTAATTGAATTGGTTTGGTCAGACTTAGTTCGAGCTAGAATTTTCCTAAAACAAGCTAAAATTAGTTTAAATAATGTTCGATTCAGTGAAAATTCACAACACTTCAAACAAAGCCAACATTGACTTCAAACAAAGCCAACACTGATCCAATTTTGAAGAAAGTGGAAGAGGAGGAGAAGAAAACTGGCACCACCGGTCGGAGCAAGACCTCCGTCGTTGTGCTGCCAGCAAAGAAAAAAGATGGTGGCTTTGGACTTGGGGGACTCTTCCTCAAGAAATAAATATGTGATGTTCAATTAAATAGCACTGAACTAATTTCTTAAATGTATGCATTTTTGACATTATCTTCTATAATTGTTGATTGATTATATTGCACGTGGGATATATTGTTTGTCAATGTTGAATTTGTGCCCTAGCTATAATCAATTCCAGTTGATGTTCAATTATGTTATTTTAATACTCCAGCAATTGATTTCAATGGTTTGAATTGAACAACTGGTATCAATAGTTTTAGTTTTTAAAATTTTGTTTGAATGATTTAAATAAAACATTTGAAAAAATTGATTCTATTTTATTTTGGTTTGATTGTTGGGTTTTATGATTTCAGATATGAATATTAGGTACGTAAATGAGCATAATCAACTTTTGCGAAACTACACCCCTAAGGGCTAAAGTCAAATTACGACTAGGTTAATTTATGTTAAATTAAAATAAAGTACAATGAGTTTTTCAGATATAAGGTAAACATTTTTAAGAGGAGTTTATTTTTGAAAAATGAGAGAAAACTTTTATGATAAATCAAATTAAGAAATAAAAAGCTTTTTTTTTTTTTTTTTTTGAGAAATACGTAGGATTTTCATTTACTTGGAATCTCAAAGTTTACAATATCCAATGTAAAACATTGAAAATATAAGATTCTCTAAAAAAAAGGTCGAGCCACTTCATGAGCTGCTTTGTTTCCTTCTTTGCCAATGTGTTTTGCTCAAAAACGTTCCAAATTAGAGATTGTAGTGTGTAGATCCGAGTTGAGATTTACATAGGCGATCTGAGCTCCTGATTCACCATTAATAGCTGCTATAATCAAATTAAAGTTCCCCTCTAAAATAATATTATGCCAAGCTTGGTCGCGAGCAAACTTGGTGCCATGCAAAGTTGCTCTCGCTTCCATCGAAGTAGGATCCAATGTTGGACAATAGCAAAACGATGACCATCCAACACACTCACCGGAAGCATTTCACGCTATTATCCCCAACCCACAAACTCCATCCGCAAAATTTACAGTTGAATCGAAATTTACATTAAAAAATAAAATGACTCAAAATTTCTACAAATTCCTAGAAAAACTAAAAGGCCCAAAGCTCTTAGTCTAGGCCCTACGAGAAGCAATGCATAAAAAATATGTAAGAAACAGAAAAAAATTCACTATATATATAGGAAAATTATTGTCTAGAATAGTTTTTCATAGACCATGGATAAAATTTCTATAAAAAATTGGTCGGGATGAAAATTTTCCCAATATATACACGTGTATCTCCTAAAACAAAAAGAAATACGCGTGTCGGCGTGTAGTATACGTTTCTTGAAACTGTTCATCATAAAAAATGAAACTAGTAGCTATATAAATCAAGAAACCTAGAAACCAGGGTTCTGTCATTTCTTATTTCCCCCCCTTTAACGTCGAAAACCTCAAACCCTAGCTACTTTCTCAGATCTGCTAATTTTCGAAGTCTTTCAATGGGTTCCAGGAGATCAGATTTTGGTGACGGCGCTAGCCCAGGGTAACTCTCTCTCTCTCTCTCTCTCTCTCTCTTCTTTTCCTCTTTAGTGTATGAACATATATATGAATGTATAATTAGATGATTGGGTTGATGGGGTTTTTATAATTTTAACGTTTTATTTAACAGGAAGATTTTCATCGGAGGTCTAGCAAAAGACACTACTTTAGGTTGGACTTTTATTTTATAAGTAATTTTGAAAAATTTGCTAACTAGTACTCCATAATTTTACTTGGTTTGTAATTGAAAAATCGGTGCAGATACTTTTGTGAAGTACTTTGGAAAGTACGGAGAGATTACTGACTCTGTTATCATGAAAGACCGGAGCACAGGCCGGCCCCGAGGTTTTGGTTTCATCACATATGCTGACCCTTCCGTTGTTGACACTCTTATAACTGAAACTCACATCATCAATGGCAAACAAGTGAGATTTTTTTTTGTTTTGTTTTGTTTTGTTGATCCTGTTTTCAACATCTGTTGTGGCTTTACTTCAAAATTGATGTTTTACAATTGTATGTTTGATTTGTTTCAGTGTTGTAATACCAATTGTTTCCTAAGAAATTAGATGAGATATGGTAAATTGTTAGTGTTGTTGAATGAAGTCTGGTTATTTCCATGTGGGACATATTAATTCACTGTTGAATTTTGCCAACTGTGTTATATGTCCGTTAGGAGATTGTGTCACGTGCTACTTAGAGGTAATTGGTTTGATATTATTAATTTACTTTTTATAATTAGTGTTCACCGGCTTTATTTGCATACCGGTCTTGCACGTGATGAGAGATAAATATTAGCTTGCTTTAGGGTATCTTGGACTCTTATGGAAATTCACGCATTTGTGTTATGCCATTCCATATCGGGGTGCGAACAATGATCAGGTTTTCGGGACCTTCCCCCAACTTATTGGGTAAAATCCAGACTGGGTTAGGTAAATATGATTCATTTCGTGATTTTCCAATGAATCGCAAGATTCTTCAGCGTGGAACCACCCGTTCCCTAGGGCACCCAAAGATGAGAATTTGGCATCGTTAATAAAAAAGAAAACAACAAAAGATACCTGAATGCGTGTACTTGCACCTAATTGGATTCCTGATTATATCCGAAAATATTGGTTTAGGAAGTTAAATTTGCTAACCTAATTGGTGCGTACCCTAACCCTCAAAAACCCGATCCACCACTATTTCCTCGTGTGATTGCATTGTAGTTAGAATTTTGAAGGCGTCTTTGAGTATTTGTAACTTGGGTTGCTGATATCAGATAGAAAACCTTCCCTGTCAAAAATCTTTCAGTTCTTGTCCTAATGCTTTCTTACCTTGATTATTTTCAAGTGGAAGATAATTTGTTGGTTGCGTGAGTAATCTGAATTATAATCTTTCGGTAGTTTTTAGTAATTTCTTAACTTACTAATACTGTATAATTTTGGAGTAACTTAATACTTCCTAAATTTTTCATACTGTATAATTCTGGAGTTACCTAAAATCATGTTTTTCTCCAGGTTGAGATTAAAAGAACTATTCCAAAAGGATCTGGTGATTCCAAGGATTTCAAAACTAAAAAGGTTTTTGTTGGCGGGATACCTACATCTGTTTCTGAAGGTGCTCTTAGCTCCATTTGGTTACATCCGCTACTGTTTGTAATTACTGTCTATTGATAATATGAAAACAATGCTTACTCTTTAAATCTAATGGTTGCTTACAATTTCTGTGTGTAGATGAGTTGAAGAGTTTCTTTTCCAAGTATGGTAAGGTGGTTGAGCATGAGATTATTCGAGATCATATGACCAAAAAGTCTAGGGGATTTGGATTTGTTGTTTTTGATAATGAACAAGTTGTTGATAGTCTACTAGCTGATGGAAACATGATTGATATGGAAGGCACTCAGGTGAGTTAAGCTGGTTTTGCATGACATTGGTTGTACTCGAATATAGGACTGTTCTTGACATAGATGTGCTCTATGTCAATGCCTTTTCGACTACTTCCATGATTACATTCTTATTGCTATTTTTCTGTGCATACTAATATTATTCAAGTGTTTTATCAGCCTATGAGTTAAATCAGGTTGTAGGTTCTCTAGCTCAGGTTACTCGGCCTAGTTGTCGGACTATTTGCAAGATTAAGTTCTAGGTTAACTTGCTTCTTTATTGTAGGTTGAGATCAAGAAGGCTGAACCAAAGAAACCCTCAAACCCAACACACACTCCTGCATATGGTAGTGAACCTAGGGGACGTGCCTATGGTGATAGTTATGGTGGTTATGGAAGCTCATATAGCAGTTTTGGCAGGGGCAGTGGCAGTTTTGGCCCTGCTTCGTATAGGTCCATGGGATCAAGTCTTGGTGGTAGGTTTGACTATGGTGGTGGATATGGCGGTGGAAGTGAATTTGGTGGTGGATATGGTGGTGGTGGTGGTGGAAGTGAGTATGGCGGTCGATATGGGGATTATCCTAGTAGCGAATTTGGTTATCGTGGAGATGGCCCACTTGGCTACTCTAGTCGTTTCAATTCTTATGGTGGAGGAGGTTATGGTGGTTATGGTGGTGCTGGGGCAGGTGCCTATGGCCGTGGTGGTGGTTATGGTGGGGCTGGACCAGGTGCCGGTTATGATTCTGGCCCTGGTGCCAGTTATGGTGGGGGAGCAGGAAGTTTGTACGGAGGCAGGGCAGGTTATAGTGGAAGTAGTCGTTACCATCCTTACTCCCGATAGATGTCACCCTAAGCAATCCTGTAGGAGTTCTCTTATGGTTATTGCTTCGCAGGCTCGAAGTCAACTAGATTTTCGAAGTACTAGCAAGGAGACTCACTAGAAGATGAGACGGACTTTTTACTTTTAAGTTATTTTTCTTATTATTCTATGCTTAGTAAATTTTATCGGATAGACTAGAAAAACCATATCAAGAAACTATTTATGCTGTTTTTAAGTTTAGACATCTTATCCTGTAAGAATTGTTTTTAAGTTTAGACATCTTATCCTGTAAGAATTAATCTTTTAGTTATATGTTTTAGTGTTTTTAGTGTAGAATGGCCTCTTGCATTTTAAGAATCAACTCAGTTAGATTTTTGTTTATTAAACTTCTGCATACAGCTAAAGCTTAATTTGTGAGGCTAGTTATTCTCTACCAGGATTCACACCCACCGGTTATCCTTTTTCGCCCCTTGCTTTCATAGATCTGTCTGTTATTTTAGTGATTAGAACTCTTATGGAAAGTAATTTTCATGCAACAAATGATAGAACATTGGAGTTTCATTTTTCGTTTGTTTTCATTTTCTTTTTATACGACTGGCTGAAATCCATGAACCAATCATAGCCATAGAATATAAGATCTAGTGAAATGTTTGTGTTTTGCACCCATGTATAGATATAAAAGACCCTCGAGTTAGGAAAATGTTAGATGGATTATAAGTTTTTTGAAGTCCATTAGTACTTAATTCTGTCTATCAATGAAGGCATAGACTTTTTAGTCTATATCCTAGTATTAAGGTCTTAAGATTTGTAAAAGCATCCGTGTCCTATTTGGGTTATTGGAGTATCTGATGACTTGTGCAGGGCAAGATTCAATATATTACTTTGACGCCATTGTTGGAGATTTGGATTCACTCTTGTTATTATGTTTTATTGCCTGTTTTGTTTGTATTTGACATGTTCCTTAACAGCTGTAATATACCCAAGATGTTATGTCTTCTGAATATCAACTAAAATTTCTCACATACTTGTCTACTTATCATTTTTTTGTTACGTCTAACGTACCTGGATTTGTAATCCAGAGTTTGATTGGAAGTATTCAGATGGACTGGCTCTCAAAAGTTGTGGTCCTGACCTCTTTTTAACTTTCGTTTTCTTTTAAAGAATAAATCCATTCAATCATTTCTAATGTGAGGGTTATATTTTCATTCTTGCGGACCCTGTGTGCTATTTTGGGTGAGTTTGATTCGATTTTGTGAAACTTTAAAGCTCGATTTAGACTGGTTTCCAAAATTATATTGGTTTGGAAAATGAAATGAACTCTTTCACCCTGAGTCAATATTCATAATTAATTGCAAGAGGAATTCAAATATTGGAAATCACTAATAAAGGAAGAAAGTTGAAACAATACATCTCAATAGGTCAATTGAATTTTTTTTTAATCTACTAAATATAGGTCTAGGTCAAAGTCAGGTCCGGGGACCGCTGGAAGTCGCTTTGGTGCAAGTCGTTACCATTTGACCAATCACCTTGACATAATTAACATGTTTTCATAATTAAAAGTTTTTCTTGATATAGTATAACCAAATAACCTATATTCTCAATTGCGGTCATCGAGCTACGCTCGTCAAAAGACTACATTACATGATGCCATGAACCTTAATGGTGTTTTGGCAGCAAGAGTCTTTGTAGCAACGATGCTTCATGTTGAGCGCATTATCAATTTTTTCGTACGTTTCTATGAGATTTGTAATTGTTAATTTGTTTAGTATTAATTGTTAATTATTTATCTACGAAATTCTTGTATCCATTTGTAATTTCCTAATATATTCTATTGATATTATGATGTATCTATGTTATTAATATATCCAATTGATATTATGATGTATATCTGTTATTTGCCACTTCGTCAATTTTATTTATTTATTTAAGAACTGCCTCTATCCATAATACTTTAATACTATTTTGTTTTGGGATTTTGCTAAATCAAGATTTTATTAGCTTTTTTTCTTTTCAAAACTATCACATCGCTAAATTAATAGTTTAATAACATTAATTTTAATACTTTTAATTAAAAAAATATTTGACAATTTCCTTTTTCTTTTAGTTTTTATCTAAAATTAAATTCTAGAACTAAAGGAAGTAATATTGGGATGAAGAGGGTATTATAAAAGGGAACATGTCGGGCGTTGTTAATTATCTCACATTTTCAAGAGTAGCTTCATAAATAAATTGATAATTATGAAAATGTATTAGTTGTTATAATGTTGTTTATTTGAATTTTATATAGAACATTTATGCAAAGAAGAGAAATAGTGTAAGAAATATATTGTTTTATATGAAATAATCAGTCAAGTTGTGTAAAAATATGTTACTTTATATAAAATTTACGGTTAGTACCACTTGTGTTAAGTATTCATTAGTTCCTCATTTAATTATTATTGGATCATATTTATTTTTTAATCTATCATTCATTTTTTTAAGGGTGACCTGTACAGTAGGTTATCGTACTCCATAATTCAATAACTCTTTTTAAATTTTTACAAATAATTTTTTCAAAAAAACCCCAATTTATTTTTCTTTTCTGTACAATTTTTGTTATGAGAAATATTCCAAAAAAAGAAACACCCAATTTCCTTCTTCCTGTCTATTCCTCCGGTGAATCCCTCATACTTTCCGGCACCGTTCTCCTTCGAATCACTTGCGGGGCCGGTTGAATATGAAGTTGTAGGCGAGAGATTTAATTTATTTTAATTTTTCCTCCATTTTTGGTAAGATTATTCCTCAAAATTTTCATTTAATTTAATTTTCTGGGTTAATCCAAAGAATCATTTTTCCAAAAACTTTCCCAGGCTCATTATTTAGGAAAGACGCGGAGAGGGTAGTTCTAGCAGTTCCACAGAAATCAGACGACAAGAAGAACTAGATGGTTATTGATCAGGTTTTAATAAAACAATAATATGACATGTGGGATAGGTTACTAGGTGTTTGTCGTATGTATTCTATTCACTGCTTTAGCACTGTGAGGTATGGCTGTAATTGATGGAAATGTATGGCTTCTAGTGGAGGCGCGGCGACGGCGACGACGAAGACGAGGGTGGTACGGCGGCGGTTAAGAAAAGAGGATGATTAGGTCAATTTTGGGGGATTTTAATTTTGACAATGTAAAGGAGATATCCTTTTTTTTTTTTTCTTGTTGTGTAAAAGAATGTATCATTTTTTATTCAGTAAATGAATTTGTATTTGAATATAAAATAATTTGAATCCAAAAAAGAAATTATAAGTTATGTGTTCTTTTAGTAAAATTATATTTTAAAATCAATACTTTTTGAAAAAATAACAGGTAAAATGTGTGCCACTTGACAAAATTACATATTAAAAAAAGTTAAACTTCATAATAGAACACTTAAAATATTTAAACAAATAAGAATACATACTAAAAATCATCGACCGTGCCTTTCCCACACATGGGCAATTAAGTCGTCCCGAAGTTTACGATTGGCTACTACAGATCGTATTGCTTGATGGCGCATCATATAATTCTCCATGGATAATTTACCACATCTTGGATTAACCTCTCACGTTGGTCCTGGATAAATATTAGCACGGGCTCTACGAGATGTGGAAATATTTGTATCATCGTCTTCAGACTCGGCATCATCGTATTCATGACGTTCGTCCTCCACAATCATATTGTGAAGTACTACACAAGTTTGGTATCACATGATTATTATTATTATTTATTATTATTATTATTATTATTATTATTCTTATTATTGTTATTATTATTTTATTATTATTATTTTATGTCCCTAACTGTTGAAGATGATTATGGAGTGGGAGGGGAAGTGGGAGGGGGGGAGGGCAGGGGCGGAGCTATAGAGGGGCTGGGGGGGGCGGTCGTCCCCCCAAGAAAATTCTGGATATAAATATATATAGATATTATTTGCATAGAAATGAATATCATTACCTGTGGTCTAATGGTTAGGGAACTAAAGTGATTTTCTTAGGTCCAGGATTCGAATTTCAGGTTGCACATTCTTCTCTTTTTAATTAATTTATTGTATTTCTTTATCAACTATCAATTATAACGTATCTTGGGTTACATAATATTTTTTAATATTTAATAGATTCTTAACAAACTTGCCGGTGAATTTTTTTCATCATTTGTTGGATAAAACAATTGCTAGTATATTTTTTTTTATCTTATGTTGGATAACATTATAGTGTTAATTTATCTTAAATAAAAATTTCTCATATTAACATAACTTAAAAAAGCTATCGAGTTTGCTATAAAAAAAAATTTCGCCCCCCCTAGAATAATTGTCTAGCTCCGCCACTGGGGGAGGGGGAGGGGGCAGTTTTGCCCCAACGATTGGAGATGGCCTTATATATTATAGTATTAGATTCATTTGTGAAGATTGAGAGAATTTATTTTTTGTTAACCGATATGAAGTTAAGTTGACAAACAGACCTTCTTCCTCTCCAGAATTTTCTAACTCACTCACGTTTCCGTTCCTCAGTTCCTATACCTCGGGACGCCACGTTTCACTTTTTCCTGATTGCACTGTACGCTATTAGCTGTCGGTTTTTTCACTTTTTCCCAACTCTATTTTGACTGACTGACAAGGCAAAAATTACGCCATTTTTACTCAGTTAAAACAAAAACCAAAAATCCAAGACATGGGTACGCCGCTTACTACTCTTCTACTACTTGTCACCTTCATCAACCTCAACTCTGTCTCACTCTCCACGGCGGAGTTCACCGTCGGAGTAAACTATGGCAGGGTGGCCGACAACCTCCCTCCGCCGTCCCAAGTGTCCCAATTTATCATCACCCAAACCAAGATCAGCCACGTCAAAATTTTCGACGCAAATCCCGACGTCATAAAAGCATTCGCCAACACTAACATATCTCTCACCATAACCGTCCCAACGACGCCGTTTCAGCAGTTTCCAAACCATCCGCCGCCCAATCATGGGTTTCCGAAAATGTCCTCCCGTTCTTCCCCGCCACAAAAATTAAACGAATCCTCGTCGGTAACGAAATCCTTGCCACCGGGGACAAAACAGTCATTTCACGTCTCCTCCCCGCTATGAAGGCCATTCACTCTGCTCTTCAGTCAGCAAATGTGGAAATCCAAGTCTCAACTCCCCATTCCCTCGGCATACTATCTGTATCCGAACCGCCGAGTTCGGGTCGGTTCAGACGGGTCTACGACCGGGTCATATTCGCCCCGATTCTAGAATTTCACCGACAAACGAAAACCCCCTTCATGGTCTGCCCGTACCCTTACTTCGGGTACAACGAGAAGACCCTAGATTACGCTTTATTCAAGCCGAACGCCGGCGTTTTGGATAAAGCTACAGGGGTTCATTACACAAACATGTTTGACGCGCAAATGGACGCGGTTTATTCGGCGATGAAGCGGGTCGGGTACGGCGATGTGGATATTGTTGTGGCGGAAACGGGTTGGCCTTCCGCGGGCAACCCGAACCAGCTTGGTGTGAGTGTTGACGATGCGGCATCGTATAATGGGAATTTGATGAAGCATGTAAGTTCTAGTGTCGGGACGCCGCTGATGCCTAATAAAACTTTCGAGACGTTTATTTTCTCGCTGTTTAATGAGAATTTGAAGGTTGGTGTTTCGGAGCAGAATTTTGGGCTTTTTCGACCCGATCTTGAACCTGTTTATGATGTGGGCCTTCTCCGCAATCCCCAGGCGAGTTTTGTTTATTTATTTAATGTGTATAATGATTAGAATAATAGAATTAGACAAATGCTTTCTGTTGCATAAATTAAGGGTTTATTTGTAAAAATCACATCTGCTGCTCAGATGATAAACTAATTCAGAATTTTCTATATTATATATTTATAATATTTTTGACATTTTTGTTGTGTTATTTAATATTAACAGATAGATTATTGTTCATTGCAGACTAAGGGTCCATCCCCGTCCTCTGATGATACCGGGACCAAGAAATGGTGCATACCAAAAGAAGAAGCCACTAATGCCGAATTACAAGCAAACATAGACTTTGTATGTGGCTCAGGAGTCGACTGTAAGCCCATACAAGGTGGCGGGCCTTGCTACGAGCCCGACAACGTGAGATCACATGCTTCTTATGCTATGAACGCTTATTACCAAGCCCATGGCCGCAATGATTTTGATTGTGATTTCTCCAACACTGGCTTCATTTCTTCTTCTGATCCTAGTAAGTCGGCGGAAGAAATGTTTTTTTATTTGTTTGTGTTGTTCTAATGTACAGTTGTGGAGTTGCACCTTGTTTTATTTGGATCAACACTTTTTGTGTTGTACACTACAAAATTGCATTCTTGGTCCCAATTTTTCAAAACTGAGACTATTATATGGGCCAAAAAAGTGCAACTTTAAAATGTAAAGGACTAAAACTGCAGTTTTATTGTTCATATTTCATTTAGCCTTAAATTGCGCGTCATATTTCATTTGAATGTTATTATTTTTCTTTTTTGGCAGGCTATGAAGAATGTGCATATGCTGCATAAATAAAGGAGTTGATTTGTGAGCCCTGTGTTCACAACTAGGAGTCATGCCTGCCTTAATTTATGAGAATCTTTTGTACCTTTAGTTGCAGGTGATCTATATGCAGTTAGCGGAATTAAAGGTTGATGTATATTTACCTTATTTTTGAATGCTTTCTTTTTCAGTCATTTTATGTGATTGTAATAAAATATACTAGTATACATAAAAACAAAAACTCTAATGCAAAATCAACAACTACAATAAAATATATTATTTAGACAATATAGAGAGGTAGATAGGTATAAAATTGATATACAATATAATTTTATATCTAAGTTCATCTTGTAAGTTTCGCATTACATTTTTTAAATGAAATTTTAAGTTGTAGATATTTGTAAGAAAATTCCCAATTTTCAGGTCATATGGTCTGCACATGTGCAATTTCAGGTCAATTTTTTAAATTGATTTTCAATTTGAATCAAAATTGCTAGAAAAGTTGAAGGTGTGGCATCAATGTGTCAATCTGAAAAAATATGAGGTAGAAATATCATTGAAGTTAACTTATGATATCAAAAATATAATAATTCCATTTACTTCGAGTTATTATTAATATTTGTAGTACTAAACACTCACTCCATCCTCTTATTATTTCTTCTTTCTTGAGTTTTGGTGCATGATTTAGGTAAGAGTTGAAAAAGTGAAACTTTTAAAAATATTTACATGTATATGAGAGAATATTTTTTTCTAAAATAATTTGATTATAAAAAAAAATAATGTTGCAAAAAAATTAATAGGAAATAAAATAAAACTATGGAAGAAAATTATTATTATTAATATTGTGTGATAGATCTTAAATTTGGTTCGATCAAACTCAATTCATATTTAACTCAAAGAGTATAAAGTAAAAACTAAATACTCGAGGACTTGAATACATGGTAATAGATGCACAATTCAACTCAATTTATGAGTCATATGGTTTAATTCTACGATGAGCGGAATTGTTCTACAAGCTTAACTAGGCTGTAGGTCTCTGAATCTGGCCTAGCACCTCCAAGAATCATCCTTCTAAGAAGATTAGGCTCGTATACCTTAGCCTTTACATACACCTTAATCAACGTATTGTACACAAAAGTATACCTGGTGTAATTTGCTCTCTTCAATTCTTCAAACAACTTTTCAACGTTTTCGACATCACCATTGTCAGCGAATATCTCTAGCATTGAAAACGTAATCTCTAGCCATGGAGTCGATTTTTTAACTTTGGCGACCGTTGTAAAATCCATGCCTAGTTCAAGAGTTCTAATACTTTCCTTCACCAATCCCGCTTTTAAACAACCAAGTGCTAGATGCCGAAGTGTTATGGCATTTGGTTTACATCCACTAATATTCTCCATTTCTTTATATAGCCCGGTAGCTTTAGTAGTAAGCCCGTGTTTACAATACACAGCTATCATTGAGTTAAATTGTTCAGTTGATTTTAACCCTTTCTTTGATTCCATATCGCGCCATAGCTCTTCTGCTCGAGTAAGGTCTCCAATCTTACCAAACGATTCTATTGCTAGCATGAAACTCTTACTTCTAACATGAGGCAGTTCTTGAACCATGGCCCATGTTCTTTGCATCTCATTGTGGTTGCCCAAATATCCATAAATTATTACAAGAATATCTAATGTCGACCAGTTTTCTCCTAACATGGACTTCTTGATAGCTTCGACATAAGCCTCACAAGCAGTGAACAATCTAGCCACAGCATGTGCAAGAGCCAGGATGCAATAAGTTATCTCATTTGGTTCAACCATTACTCTCTTCATATCACGAAGTACCTTTTCCAAGCCTTCAATGTTATGTTCATTAGCTTCCATTTTCAATAATATATTATAAGTAGAAACATGTGGAACCACTTTATCAGCTCTCATTTGAGTTAAAATTTTCGGAATTGCTTTTCTGCGACTAGGGGAAGAATGAAGTATGATGAGTCGGTTGAAAGCCAAGTAAGATATGGTATGGCCCAGCTCCCTCATTTTCTTCATGTATGCTAATGCAAGCCTTATCAATCCCCTTTCCAAGCAGCCCAGCACGAGATTATTGAAAAGCAGCTCGTTTTGGAACTCGGATGGAATTCGAGAGAAAAGGGTCTCACCTTGTGCCACGCCATGAAGCTTCATGGTAAATTCCAGTAAGTAGGAGTAATCTAGTTCTTTTGGCCTGTAGGGCTTCTCCCTTATCACCCACTCCATCACCTGAGAAAATACAAATACTTTAGTTCATATTCTCATAAAAAAAGCCTATCATCATCCTCAAAATTCAGGAAGCTTGGTTTAATCAACCACATTATTAGGAAAAACAAGGTTCCATATAGATAAGATGACAATAGTTTCCCGTCCTCTTGTAATTTGACTACTCGACCATATAATATTTAAATCGATGGTTTTACAATCAGCGAACTTAAGGTGTGCTTGTTAGTGCAGGTCAGTTAAATGTTATGACCCTGGGAGAACCACACCCCAAAAGCTAGCTAATGAAGTGGGAGAGCCCAAGGCCATATAAACCCCACACAAATACCCCATAATATCGATGTGGGATCAAGGGTATTACCCCTTGCAATTAGGAACGTAACATTAAAAGAATGTACTGGTGTTCTAATAGATCATCATTCGACCAATGAATCCAGTCTTATCATCTATACTCAGCTCGACAAACCAGCTTATGAAGTTGACCTTCATCACACCAGTTGTAAAACAAATTTTGGCTGAATAGTTTTTATGAGTACCCCTTTGAATTGGTTAATGAGTTCCCCAAGAAGAAAAATAATACCATTCAATGCAGTATTAGTAATCTAAGAATGAAAATATTCAAACTTTTTTGCTTTATATTGTTCTTTAAGCATTTCAACAAACAGTTAACATACATAACATGGGTATCTGATATCTCACCTCAAGGGCGCGCTTAGTTGCTCTATGCTTTCGCAAACGGTTGATGGTATGGAAAACATCGCCTCTATGAATGGGAAATCCATCGCCCATCCAGCTTCGAAAGGCGGAAGCAACAGACTCTGTTCTTCCTAATTTCTCAATCCTCAAGCTCAAACTCTTTGCTTCTCCTTCTTCTTTTGATGGATTTTCCGAGTACGATGAAGTTTCTTTATGGATTACGTTACCGTCTGATGATGCTTGGGTGCAGAACTTCAGATTGGGGCTCAGGTTTTTGGAAGAAAAATAGGAGACGTTAAGTGTTCGACGAATGGCTCCAAAGGCTTTCTGCTGTTCAAGCAGAAAGGCTATTACTCGCATGCTTTGGTCGGGAAGAAATTAGGCGTAGGTCTTCCTAATCATGGCGGGATTTTAAGAAATTTGCACTTCAAAATTTGTTTTGTTTTGTTTTTGTTTTTATAGTGCTGACTGGTGAGTGATCTACATAATGGTGTAGTAAGTTACAAATTCAAAAAAAAAAAAAAAGAGATATTTAATAATAATAATAATAATAATAATAATAATAATAATCAAAGTAATAGTAACCGTATTTTATCAGCTAATGATTATCTGGACAACGTTCAAAATTTTAGCTAAGACATGTAGTGAAAGAATTGTTTAACATGCATACAAGTGATTGTAGTGTAAGCCTGTAAGGACATTTCACATATATGTAAATGTCATATTTTCATTGATAAAGCTTTGATATAATATTCGTATTTAATACCTAAGTATTTATTTATTCTTCGTTTGCATAATCGATTATGAACTACAACAATTTTCGTAAATTTGGAAATGTACTTGTTCGAAATAAGAGCTAAGGGCATTTTCTTTATAAACAAAAAAAAATTAGTGCGATCGTGTAATAAGTAATAGTACAATTCTAATAGATCACTAGCCGGTTGGAGAGGCGAGTCTAACGAATCAATAATTTTTTCAGTAGAAATAGAAGCATTATTTCTACAATAACAATACAACATTAGGAGAACAATTTGTGCATTTTCAGAAAATATGAAAAACTACTCATGATTTAATAATAATAACATTATAAGGAAAAATAAGCGTATAACAAAATTTCCACCCCCACCCGCACCCCTTTCCAACATCTTCAACATACGAGATTATTTCGTACAGCGGTTGCGCGATACAACCAATTTAGTTTATTGCATATAATACACTATAATGACAAGATTTTGGAGATAAGTACTTAAATTTTCTTAAATTTAGTGAACGTCATCCCACCTCTCCTCCCCACATGGTGGTGCATGAATTCCCCCTCGTTTGCTTGAGGGCCATGCTTGGTTGTGTCGCAGCCTCCGTTCCCCCTTCATTTCCTCCATAAACACAGGCTCCGTGAGCATAAACTTTCATCTCCACCCAGCTGCCGAGCACACTTGTTCTACAAACTTGATATTTTTTATTTTTCCTTAAAAAATTATTTAATAAAAGAATTTGTTATTTTTTTGGCCTTTTTGGACATATCCACTCTCATTTCAAGCGGATTTAATTCAAACTCGTTGAAATATGAACAGACGTGCATGTAAAAAAAAACAGGTTCATGTGCTAGGCAAAACAAACATAAGGGAGTGTTACTTAATGAATAAAGTTTCATATAAGATTCTATCAACAAAAGGGAGGGGAAATTCTTACATAATTAAATTTAATTCCTCTCTTTTTCTTTTTTTATTTTTTTTATTTTTTATATTCTTACTCATTATACTTTTTATCTTTACAAGTTTAATGCAGAAAACCATCATGAATATACTCAAATTAATTTCACTCACAAGTCACTACCATTCATGGAAATTGGAAATTAATTAGTTAAGGTTTTTACAATAATTAGAGTAAATATTAAGACCAGAGATTAACACATCAACCCTTCAAAGAACTATATTCATGTGTATTGTTTTATACGTACACACATAATACACATACATACATAAAGATTATTAATTCAAGCCCCAATAATATAATAATTACAAAACCATAGATCTATACAAATAGATTTCACAAACACACGAACAAATCCATATAGCCACAAGACAAATTCATGGCCAGTTGTCTTATTGTAATAGTTAATTTACATACGTTTTTGTTTAAACACGCTTTCTTTTTCTTTGGGGCCTAAATTATAATAATATATATATTGGCATAAAGTATCAACAATTGCAAGGATCGCATTGGCAGCTTGATCCACACTTGCAGCCTTCAGCACCAAAGCTAGTTTCATCAGATCCCTCAACGTACCTAACCAAAAAAATTATTTGCTCACTTCTATACAAAATCTCATAAAACGATTTTTAAATATATTAATTAATTTAGACTTACATCTTCACTGGTGCAATTCCTTCAATGATGGTAACATGAGTACTTGTGCTTTTCTCTACATCTAGGTACATCCCACATCTGCCAAATATATATTTAATTTGTTATATATGATAAAGTAAAGCATAAACCAAAATTTGTATTTTTAGTTCACCATTTGGTTCCGCATATTATTTTTAGTTCCACAAGACTAAATCGTTAGCATTTTGGTTTTTTGTGTGACAAAATTGCACTTTTGATAAGAAAAGTGGAGAATTTTTAAAATTTTGGAACTAAAAGTACAAAATATTCTAATAATTTGAGATCAAAACGCAATCTTATAAAGTACGAAGTGGTTAGGTTCAATTCTATAGACGATTTTTTTTTAATAGTTAAGACAGTCAATCTATATTAATCGGAAGAATCACTCAAACTAAGTATGAGAAAATAAAAACTGAAAAGACAAGAACAAATTAGTTAAACCACTAAATCCTGATTAATTTAGTAGTACAAAAATAAAGGAATTCAAACAACATGAAATAAACTCCGATCCGTATAGCAATTTCTTTCTTACCCGCAGCCGTTGCCACACTTGCAGCTTGAGCCACATGAGCTGTTTCCTCCACAGTTAGACATTTTTCCTCTGATAAAGAATGTAATAATAATCTCCTTTTAATTTGATTTAGAATTTGTTGTGAATGGATACACGGAGTATTTGGCCCCCCTATTTATAATACAAATTAAACCATAATAATGCTTTTGACAAAATCTTAGACAAGTGACAGAATCATATCAAATTAATGTTAGAAGTGCCGTGTTAGAATAATTTATTATAAATCAGGCCTTAATCCACGTCGGTTCACAAATTATAAAATTACATATGTTACTTTCCAATTCTTGAATGAGAGGGAAATTTGACATTTTGTAATGTGGCCCATTTTTAGTATAATTAATTAACATTATCTCTTAGAGATGATACTATGTATGAACTAATCAAAGGAATATATTATTTCGATCTGTTAAAAAAAGATTAGTTGACTACCATTTGTAAGTTATATTGCCCTTTGTGGGAGACGACGTATTTCCCTCATGTGCGGCAATGGCTTAAGAGCACAACACGTGTCCCAATAACTATGTACATAAAATAGGGGCAAAATTGTAAAAATCGTCTCAAACTAATCACTGATTATGGATTTTCGTCCCAAATTATATCAATTTGGCGAATTTCATCCCGTAATTTAATTTTTTTTTTTTAACATTGTCCCACAGTTTATTATGAAACGGAATTGAGCATTTGTCCGTTAATTTACCACATGGCTGCTTAAGTATCATGGGGTGGTAAATTTTAACATTATAATTATATAATATTGCAGGATTCGTCACAAACTAATTACAAGATTGAACCGTTTAAATTAAAAATTTAATATTCGGACTAAATTCGACGAGTTCATATAGTTTTGGATGAAAAATTAAAATTAATAATTAGTTTGAGATGATATTTCAAAAGATTATTAAATTATAGAATAAAATTCGGTAAGATAATATAGTGTGAGACTAAAATTCAAAATTACTAATTAATTTGTGACGTCTTTCGCAATTTTACCTAAAATAGGAATAAATGTTCATAATAATAACCTATCTGTTTTCTATCTAGACCAAGACCATGTATTTTAACTGAAGACAGTTCGGCCCATTCTTGCTTCAATGTATAGAATAGATGGGCTATGTTGATAAAATAGGCTTATATCCACCCAAAATCCTTTTCTTTAATACTAACAATCAATTTTAAAATTTCGTTTGATCCAACTATCTTAAAAAGGTTTCATAAATAGTGATTTGTAATATCAATTGTGTTATATTTTCTATGTTTATATTTCAATACTCTATCAATATTAACTAAATAAAACATTGTTGAGTTGGATTTGATGTATATATGACAGTAATATAGTGTAATGTTAAATTAGTTGATATATTTTTTTTTGATAAATTAATTAATTGTAACAATCAAAATTGAAGAAATTTGATTCAAACTCAAGAAAAATTAAAACTGAGAATTTTTTTACAATTGTCCAAGTTGGTTTGTCGTAGACTAAATTTTCTTAATGGTTATCTTTTTTTACAACAGTAATCATATAGTCATTTAGCAATTCATTTAACATCCAACTCAATTTTTTATAACTTATCAAAAAAAAAAAAAAAAACTCAATTTTTTATATACTTCATGGCCCTCTTCAATAAATATGAAGATAAGGAGAAATGGTTAAAAAATTAGAGTGATTATTAATATTTGAAAAATGTCTTTTATTAAGATTCAAATTGTAAAATAAAAGTTGAAATCCTTAACTTGTTAGATTTATGACACTCTAATAAATATGGACGTCTTTAATTAAAAACAAAAAAAAAAAAATCTTCATTGGAGGGGTCCATTACAAAAAAAATTACAGATTATTCTAAGATTGTTGATATAAACATAAAATTATATATATAGCAAAACAAAATAAAAAAACTAAGATAAAAAATTAAGGGGGTCCATTGCACCCCCTAACTTTGAATATGGCTCCGCCAATGACCAGGCTTACTAGAACATGTAAGAACTAATTCAAATTCAAATTCAAATTCAAAAGCTAAATATTACGAACAAGAGCAGGTCAAATTGAAGGATTCATAGTTTGCCCAATTTTTTAGTGACCGCTTCATCAAACTGCTGATTCACAGTATTTTTTAAATCGATTTTGCACTCGTAGGACTATGAACAGGTCGGAATTCGAGTTTAAGTTTAAATAAAGTTAAATCAGACCAGATCCAAATCAAAATTCATTATATCACGTCGCCTTTGGGACAGATCAGATCTTCTCGAATCGAGCTAAGTTTCAGTTCCATCTCCCAGTCCTATTCAGGAAGATCATACCTGAGTACATTTGACAATTTATTTGAAATGATTTAAAATATAGTCGGTAAACAATAGTAGTATTGTTCGTTAAGTGATTCAGATTAAAATCCGCCCCATTGACAACGCTACTAGAAGTTAGATTGAAATCAATATTAATTGAAAAGGAAAACCTAGGCGCAGATTACTTATTAGCCTATTAACTTACTAGGAATAGGGGAATATAAACATATGCAAATCATAAAGCAACATAATTTACATAATCATAGAAATTGCACTCTTCCTCCACAATCCAGCAGAGGAATTTACACAACCATTCAACGTAATATATATTAAAACACGCTTCACAGAGGAAAGTGGTAGTAGATGTCATGTGCTCAATCCACACACCACATTTCTCCTCTTTTTATTCAGACAGAAAAAAAAACACACAACAAATTACTTCACTTGTCTCAATCTTCAATCAACCAACCACTGATGAGCATAAACACCACTCTTCCTCAGACTTCCGATGAGATTCTTACAATCTCCACACGTGTTTGCTTTACAATCAGCTTCATTTGGACAACCAAGGAAAAGTTCGTCCACGCGGCATATCGCTCCTGTACGAAACAATTCAACAAGAATGTTTAACTCCGCAATTTTCGCATTCATCATGAGGACCACAAAATCTCCATCAACAACCGTCTCATTGAACCAACGAACAAAGTCGAACCCTTCTTCATCCATAGATTCATTCAGATATTTATTGGGGCTCGTTTTCGGAGTAGAAGTTTCTCCAGCTAGGGCTGGATCATAGACAAAGGTGATACCAGGACCTGTAACATAAGATGTTAGGACTGATGTTCGATGATCTATAACGAAAACATCAAAAGCTGCATGGTGGTTTGAGCAATAAGGTTTTGTCATTTTAGCAACACTTGTTCTTGCAATCTCACCGGCACCGACATTGATATAAACCAGTTTGTTTCTTGAGGAAATATTCATATAGCTAGGGAGATAAGAAATTTCTTTCTCAAGTCCGAGAGGCTCGATGTGTTTCATAAAAGGCTTGTTTTTCGCAATAGATGGGCAATTTTCCGAAAGTTGAAAATGCTCGAAAATTTTCAATCTTTTCTTAAATATCACAACCGTAAAGGGTCCAATCCCACATGAATAAACAACGTCTGAGCTTTTCAAGAACGACTTTACTAAGCCACCCGAGTGAAACTTAAAGGTTCCTACAAGTGCGGCACCTATCCCACCTGGACGAAGAACACGCTCGATCTCCATCACGAGGAGAGCTGGAATGGATACTTTATCAAGATCTCCGCAGAATACGAAATCAAAATGATTATCCTTAAAGTCGATCTCGTACACAAACTTCCTCTTGAGAAGGGAGAAGAACGGGTGCCTATCAACACCAAATACATCGAAGAATCCCAATTCCCGTAATGCCAATACACCGGAGGCGGAGGATCCCTCCCCAACACATAATGCTTTTGCATTTGATTGCAACAAGTTTTTCTCCATCAACCCTTTGAAAACAGTTCTAGGCATGTTTTCATTTTCTTTGTAAGACACCGGAGAAGCTTGGTATAGGGGAAACGCGAAACTTGAGGCCGAATTCAAGAAACCCGTAGGCTTGAAATCTGAGTGTGGGTGCGAGTTTGACCCGGAATCGAAAGGGCATTCATCAAAATTCGACATAATTGGCTCAATTACCCTAACCTCACGGGCCATTTGCATCAAAGAAACCACAATCAAGGCCACTACAAGCATGAAAGCTCTAAGTACCACACGCCTTATCAAAGACCCACGAAATAATTGCCATTTCAAGAAGTTAAAGTCCATTTGTCTCTTCTTTTCGGCCAATTATAAAGATTATTCAAGCAATTCAAAGTCACAGATCTAACTCAAAAAGCTAAAAGATCAGATTTTTTATAGTAAAATTCAAGAGAAAAAGCCAAATTAACTAGGAATAAACAGAATTTAGCGAGTGCAAAACCTGGACGAGGTGTGGTTTCCACCCACCATTAATCCCATTGATTTTTGGTAACCTAACCAAGCCCTTGATGGAATTCTTCTCAACGCCATTGGTTCAAACCACTCTGTACCCATCTTCAATTCAGCCCTCCATTCAAAATTACATAGTTGTAGTAATGAAAATTAGCGAATATTTTGGGTTCTTTTCAAAAAAAATTGAGATTTAGGATTAGAGGATGGAGCAGTGGTAGTAGTGGAGTAGATGTGAAGTGAAGTGAAGTGCAGCGATTTAAGTCTTTTGGATCTGAAGTGCGTCAGCGGAGAAGTTGAGAACGACGCGTTTAGAGAAATAAAATGTGGGGTAAAATTTTATTTTAAACCGTTTTTGCATTTTAAAATTGAATCTAAGTGGTAATTTATAAAATATGTCACTTATTGTGTCATTGTTATATTTCAATTCTTATCATTATTATGGAAAATCATTAATTTATTTTTTATTTGACCTTAAAATCTACTCTCTTCAATTTTTTTATTTATCATTTTGAAGGATTGTACACGAATTAAGAAATATCATAAATAATCACTTTTTTAAAGTAAAAATTCAAAATACCATTTTAATCAAATAATCTTAGCATTAATGACAAGTATTGGTAAGAACTAAGAAGGGTAAAAATTCCAAAATACCATTTTAATCAAATAATCTTAGCATTAATAACAAGTATTGGTAAGAAAGGTAAAATTGGTAAAAGTACATTAGTTTTACATTGAAATTCTCGAACGATAAATCAACGTAAACAAATAATGTTTGCCAAAGCGATGAATAAAAAAAACGGAGGGAGTATTCTTTTGTCGAAAATCACCAATCTATGTCTTATCTTACTATTAAATTTATTTTTTGCCAAAAATATCATAAGTCTTGTGACACTTAAAAATTTTGGGATTCCAACGAGATGGGTCTATAACTTCGATTCTCGATAAAAAATGGTTAAAGTTTCTCCAAAAATAGAAGATACTTATTTTTATTTGTAAAGTAAACGCTCAATTCAAACTACATCATGTAGTGTTATATTAAACTAGTATATGTATTGAACTAATGAACTGGGCGTTTATTATTGTATATTTCGTATAAGAAGATGACAATTTAAAAATATTATTAGTATTAAAGTATGACTCACATTACAAAATAAAAAAGAATATATTAGAATTTAAGTTAATATCTTCATTATAACTCATAAATTTATCAAATTTTAATAAACATGGACCCCTTTTATTTAGAAATTCAATTTTAATAATATACCATATAAGATACATATATATACTTGACTTGGAGCAAAATTTCAGGGGGGGTCCATGCACCCCCTGCCTATAATGTGGCTCCGCCACTGGATGTATACAGAAAATTTGAAGCGAATGTGGTTGTGAATTTGACTTATTTATTTTTTAATACATAAGAATAGCTAGATTCAATTTCAGGTGGAACTTTAACTGTTTTTCATAAGAAATTAAAATTATAAATCCATCATGTGACTTGTACTTGCAAATTTTGGATTCAGAATCTAAAATTCCCTAATTTTAAAAGTCCTTTGATAAATTATATTTTGGATGAAAATCAAAATTTTCATTCAGATATAACATAAATTGATGATTTTCAACAAAAAGATAAATTTTTAGGTCAAATTATACATAAATTGATTATTTTCGACAATAATTAAAAAATTCGATGATAAGAACTGAAACTGATGACGATGAGACAATAAACAATGTTTATAGTTAAGTTACCACAATAAATAAATGACCATTTTGAAATATACTCCCTATGTCCGAATTTATTTGTCATTTTATATGTTTTCACACATATTAAGGCACCTACTAAATAGCCTCAATTTTAGAGAAACAATAAATTATATTCATAAAATACTCTTATTCTTTATTTTATCTCACCATTAACTATTTACACTTTACACTCTCTCTCTCTCTTACTTTCTCTTTTATTCTCTCCATCTTTTAGATGCATTAAATAAGGGCAAAATAGAAAATATGTATTTAATATAATAGTGTATTGAAATTCTAAAGTGACAAATAATTTTCTCAAGACAGATAAATTTTAGAGGTTTAAAAATAAAAAAAAGGGATTTTTGCACATCACCCCCCAAAAGAGTTTAATTTTCACACTTTCCCCCTATGATTGAAAAAACATGACAGTACACCCTAGAAGTTGATAAGTAAGTGCACTTTGTCCCCTGATCAATAATTTGTTGGATTTCAAAGGGTAAAAATGTAAATTTGGGGTTTAGTGCAATAATTCTAATCTTTTGGGGGGCTAAGTGCACAAAATATTATTAATTTAAGTTATTAAAATATTAACATTTCAAAGATGATTTTCATAGAATTATTTATCTTGATAATCACATCGTAATCTAATTTTAGTCTTATAACATTTTTTTTGTTTTAATTGTTTTACTTTCAAACTTCTTTGATTTGATTAAAATATTTTTAGAATAGAGATGATTTATTTGTAACAAAAATAAATAAATAATTAGGACTAATGAAAAATTCTTCTTTTAAATTTGAATTTTCGAAAAAAAAAAATTAACTAAATATTTTTTATTTTTTTAAATTGCAAGTCACATTTGGATATTTAAAATTTTTGTGCACTTAATCCCTTAAAAGTTGTTTGTTATTGCAGAAAACCCCTTAAGTGACGTTTTTACCCTTTGAAAATTACTTAAAAATGACTAGGGGGTAAAGTGCACTCATTTATCAACTTATAGGGGGTACTGTCATATTTTTTCAATTAGAAGGGAAAAAGTGCGAAAATGAAACTTTTGGGGGGGGGGTGACATGCAAAAATCCCATAAAAAAATTGCCTAAAATGCGGTGTTGAAATGGAAAGTTCCAGCGGGGTGTCGGTGATGGAACACGTGGACTTAGCAGATTAGAATTGAACAAGAAAGTGCTAATGATTTTAGTTTTTTGGGGAATGGTGCTAATGATTTACTTACATTTGCATGTGCAGTTGACATAAAATGACAGGGAAAGTCCCTTATCTTTTATTAAACCATAATTTTGGGACACTCTTAAAACCAATTAACAATTCTGATCTTTTTAGAGTCTTTAGTGCTGCGGTTTTAGGACTCTTGGCCGCGATTTTTGTAGTTTAAATCTTAAGAATTGTGATTTAAAGACACTTGGTTGCAATTTTTGTAAAGTAAGTCTTCATTGCAGCAATTTCGCGATACTTTGTTGTGGTTTTTGAACCTAGGGGACGTGCCTATGATCATAGTTATGGTGGTTTTGAAGCTCATATAAAACTTATAAGAGAGTTCTACGCAATTAAAATTGACAAAAATAAATTTTACCTGAGTTTCTATCAACACAAGGTAGATGAAATTCTTGTCCAACTCGTTTTACATGATAGCCTAACTAGCTCGATCCGTCGGAAACAAAACTGAGCAAATATTTTAAGACCAAAAATTAATACAATAACCCATCACAAAACTATATTGATGTGAATTGTTCTATACACACATACATACATTCATACATAAAGATTATTAATTCAAGCCCCAATAATAATTATAAAACCATAGATCGATACAAATAGATTTCACAAACACAAACAAATCCATATAGCCACAAGACAAATTCATGGCCAGTTGTCTTATTGTAATAGTTAATTTACATACGTTTTTGTTTGAAAACACGCTTTCTTTTTCTTGGAGCCTAAATTATAATATATATATATATATATATATTGTCATAAAGTATCAACAATTGCAAGGATCGCATTGGCAGCTTGATCCACACTTGCAACCTTCAGCACCAAAGCTAGTTTCATCAGATCCCTCAACGTACCTAACCAAAAAAATATTTGCTCACTTCTATACAAAATCTCATAAAACGATTTTTAAATATATTAATTAATTTAGACTTACATCTTCACTGGTGCAATTCCTTCAATGATGGTAACATGAGTACTTGTGCTGTTCTCTACATCTGGGTACATCCCACATCTGCCAAATATATATTTAATTTGTTATATATGATTTTTTTTTTTTTTGAGAAACAATTTGTTATATATGATGAAGTAAAGCATAAAACAAAGTTTGTATTTTTAGTTCACCATTTGGTTCCGCATATTATTTTTAGTTCCACAGGTCTAAATCGTCAGCATTTTGGTTCCTTGTGTTACAAAATTGCACTTTTGATAAGAAAAGTGGAGAATTATTTAAAATTTTGGAACTAAAAGTACAAAATATTCTAATAATTTGAGATCAAAACGCAATCTTATAAAGTACGAAGTGGTTAGGTCCAATTCTATAGACGATTTTTTTGTAATAGTAAAGACAGTCAATCTATATTAATCGGAAGAATCACTAATCAAACTAAGTATGAGAAAATCAAAACTGAAAAGACAAGAACAAATTAGTTAAACCACTAAATCCTGATTAATTTAGTAGTACAAAAATAAAGGAATTCAAACAACAGTTCATGAATTAAACTCTGATCCGTATAGCAATTTCTTTCTTACCCGCAGCCGTTGCCACACTTGCAGCTTGAGCCACATGAGCTGTTTCCTCCACAGTTAGACATTTTTCCTCTGATAAAGAAAATCTCCTTTCAATTTGATTTAGAATATGTTGTGGGATGGATACACATAGTATTTGGCCCCCCTATTTATAATACAAATTAAAACAGAGGTTGCATTATATATAATAATAATTTCTTTGACAAAATCTCGGACAAGTGACAGAATAATATCATATTAGAAGTACCGTGTTAGAATAATTTTATTATAAATCTTCAGGCTTAATCCAAGCCGGTTCACAAATTATAATTTGACATATATATATTACTTTCAAATTATTGAATGAGAGGGAGAAGGCAAGAAGCATGCATGTTGTTACATAGATATTATCTAAAGATGAATTTGACATACTCTCTAATGGGGCCCATTTTCTAGGTATAATTAATTAACATTATCTCTCCAATGCGATAGATCCATGTATTAAAAAGAAAACTTGTACAAAACCATCACGTCTAATTGTCCATGTTATGAAGTATGCTACACATAATATATACGGCATTTCGACTAATTATTTTAAATTTCCAATGAGCGCGTTTTGCTTGTACAATCTTTAAGTGAGAATCATTAAGATATTGCACAAAATGAAAAAGACAAAATTATCCCTCAATCATTTAGGAAATACTTACTGTTTTGAATTTATTTATTATTAGCAAAACTTAATCCATGTCGGTTCGCAAATACAAATGTTACTTTCAACATCTTCATGTTACATATTATCAAAATGTTTTGACATTTTCAAGTGGACCCAATTTTCAGGTATAAAGGGGTAAAATACCTAAATTCTCCTTGTTAAGGAAACATACATATAAATTTTATTGAATATAACCCCCTCATTCTATACAATATATCACTTTCCTTTCGATTGTATTACACATTTTTTAAATAAAACTAAAATTGATGAAGGTCATCTGTCACAGACGAGGTCTTGGGAAAGAATATTAATCTCTCTTCTAATTGAATAATAAAGGCATTTTTTTTTTCACTTGGAGATTAGAAAACAAATTATGTTCCAATATATAAAGAACATTTTTAATAAGAACATAAATGGATTCAAATTATAAAGCAACATAGTTATTTTAGAAGCATTCAACCCAGCAGAGGAAATTACACATCCATTCAACTTAATACAAATTAAAACACACTTCACAAAGGAAAGTGGTAGTAGATGATGTGCTCAATCCACACCACATTTCTCCTCTTTTTATTCAGACAGAAAACATAACACACACCAAATTACTTCACCTGTTTCAATCTTCAATCACCCAACCACTGATGAGCATACACACCACTCTTCCTCAGACTTTCGATGAGATTCTTACAATCTCCACACATGTTCGTTTTACAATCTTCCTTTGGACAACCGAGGAAAAGTTCGTCCACGTGGCATATCGCTCCTGTCCTAAACAATTCAACGAGAATTTTTAACTCCACGGTTTTAGCATTCATCACAAGGACCGCAAAATCTCCATCGACAACCGTCTCATTGAACCAACGAACAAAGTCGAACCCTTCTTCATCCATCGAATCATTCGAATATATATTGGGGTTCGTTTTCAGAGTAGAAGTTTCTCCAGCTAGGGCTGGATCATAGACAAAGGTGATACCAGGATCCGTAACATAAGATGTTAGGACTGATGTTCGATGATCTATAACAAAAACATCAAAAGCCGCGTGGTGGTTCGAACAATAGGGTTCCGTCATTTTAGCTACACTTGTTCTTGCAAACTCACCTGCACCGATATTGATGTAAACCAATTTGTTTCTCGAGGAAATATTCATATAGTTAGGGAGATAAGAATTTTCTTTCTCAAATCCAAGAGGCTCGATGTATTTCATAAAGGGCTTGTTCTTTGCAATTGAAGGGCAATTTTCCGGAAGTTGGAAATGCTCGAAATTTTTCAATTTTTTCTTAAATATCACAACCGTAAATGGTCCAATTCCACATGTATAAAAAACGTCAGAGCTTTTCAAGAACGACTTTACTAAGCCACCCAAGTGAAACTTATGGGCTCCTACAAGTGCGACACCTGTCCCTCCTGGACGAAGAACACGCTCGATCTCTAGCAGGAGGAGAGCTGGAACTAACACTTTATCAAGATTTCCGGAGAATACGAAATCAAAATGATTATCCTTAAAGTCGATCTCATATACGAATCTCCTCTTGAGAAGGGAGAAAAACGGGTGCCTATCAACACCAAATACATCGAAGAATCCCAACTCCCGTAATGCTAATACACCTGAGGCAGAGGATCCCTCCCCAACGCACAGTGCTCTTGCATTTGATTGCAACAAGTTTTTCTCCATCAACCCTTTGAAAACAGTTCTAGTCATGTTTTCATTTTCGTTGTAAGACCCCGGAGAAGCTTGGTATAGGGGAAACGCGAAACTTGAGGCCGAATTCAAGAAACCCGTAGGCTTGAAATCTGAGTGTGGGTGCGAGTTTGACCCGGAATCGAAAGGGCATTCATCAAAATTCGACATAATTGGCTCAATTACCCTAACCTCACGGGCCATTTGCATCAAAGAAACCACAATCAAGGCCACTACAAGCATGAAAGCTCTAAGTACCACACGCCTTATCAAAGACCCACGAAATAATTGCCATTTCAAGAAGTTAAAGTCCATTTGTCTCTTCTTTTCGGCCAATTATAAAGATTATTCAAGCAATTCAAAGTCACAGAACTAACTCAAAAAGCTAAAAGATCAGATTTTTTTATAGTAAAATTCAAGAGAAAAAGCCAAATTAACTAGGAATAAACAGAATTTAGCGAGTGCAAAACCTGGACGAGGTGTGGTTTCCACCCACCATTAATCCCATTGATTTTTGGTAACCTAACCAAGCCCTTGATGGAATTCTTCTCAACGCCATTGGTTCAAACCACTCTGTACCCATCTTCAATTCAGCCCTCCATTCAAAATTACATAGTTGTAGTAATGAAAATTAGCGAAAAAAATATTGGGTTTTTCTTAGAGATAGGGATTTGAGAATGGAGTAGCAGCGTAGCTGTGAAGTGAAGTGATTTAAGTTTTGGATCTGAAGTGGGTGAAGACTGAAGAGAAGTAGAGAACGACGCGTTTTAGTGAAATGAATTTGGCGATGAAATGGAAAGTTCCTGTCGGGTGTCGGTGATGGGACACGTGGACGTAGCAGATTGGTAAGGAACAGAAAAGTGCAAATAATTTACTTACATTTGCATGTGCAATTGACATGGAAAGATCAATCATTAAATGAGAAAATCACACTTTCTTGTTGAATTTACAGTTAATTTGCATTTTTCCCATGCACTCCAATTTTTTGTACAGCTTACCCTAAACTTACACAAATGTTACACTTTACCCCTAAACTCTTTTCCGAGCACTTTTCTGGCCAAAGAGTTAAGAGGAGAAAGTGCAACAAGGGTGTAAGTTCAGGAGGAAAAGTTTAACTTGACTATATGTTTAGGGGGTAAAAATGCAATTATTTTATTGAAAGTATTATTTTGCTTCTTTAATTAATAAGTTTACATCTTTATTCTTCAAATTATAATTATTAACTAGAAAATCCTTGATTTTATAATGTCATTTTTTCCTCAAATTTTAACAACTTGAAACTACATTTTAAAAAATATAATGTAAAACTTACAAAATGACCCTAAACATGATATTATATTGTATGTTTGATTTTATAACCATCTTCCATCTAAATAATATTTTTTTCTTTCTATTTTTGCTAATTTTGTCTTAAAGTTTTTGCTTATATATCTTATTACAATTATACTATAAATTCCATGTGTTTTGTACTTTGGATTACAATTCTCTGTGAAAGATTGAGTTTTACCCCTTAAACTTTCATCAAAGGTGGATTTTTCTCCCTATACTTACATCCTTGTTGAACTTTTCATCTTGAACTCTTGTATTGCACTTTCTCCCCTGAACTCTTTCGTTAAAAAAGTACCCGAAAAAAAGTTCAGAGAAAAAAGTGCAATATTAATGAAAGGTGGACAATGCAAAAAATTGATGTTCAGGAGAAAAGTGCAATTTTCTATTAAATAAAAACGGCTAAACCACTCAAAATCACTCGATTTCATACCCATCTCTCACTATGCAATATATAGCTAATATGTTTGTATAGATATTTTATACTTGTTGATTTTTACTTAAGTTTTAGTATTTTTCTATATTTTTTTATGATTAAACAGAGAAATAAATGAGGAGCTCCTAGATGAGGTCCTCCTCCAAGCAAAGGTAGGCATTAGGTGCCTCAACCAAGATAGTCTTTGTCCCAATCTCCAATTTGTGACCCATCTTTGCCATGAACTCTGGCGTCAAATTAGTTGTGCGCTGAATATGATTAAATATGATGTTATGTGGCTTCCTAAATAAAGCTCGACAGTCCTCCAAAATATGTGTCAAAAGGATGATCCCCATTACTCTTCTTTGAGACCAAGTTGTAAATAATCTCCGAGTCCAATTCAACTTCCACTTGTGGCAATCTTCATTCACAGCCCAAAGAGAGGCCTTCTCGGAGTGCAAGCAGCTCCGCCACATTAATAAAGCATTGTCTAATGTTCCAACAAAATTCCAAGACCCAAATGCCATCCGCATCTCGAATAACACCACCATCTATGATTGAGCTATTATGAGCATAAGGCTCCATCTGTGTTCAATTTATACCACCCAAGTGGCGGCCTAACCCAACATTGTACGATTACAAGATCAAGCTTCTTCAAGGTTTTAAATTTGTCATTAAGATCCATGGCCAAAAGGTGAATTTTGAAAGCGGTTTCCCTAGTATGTTCCTTAATGATCTCAAAAACTTTTTTATTACGGGCTTTACATATGTGACGTATGATGGAGAGGAATATAGTTGGCCAAGGACAATCCGGTAAAATCATATTCCGAAAATTTTGTTTCAGGTTTCATTCAAACCAAAGGTTATTATCAAGCAAGGAGAAAATGAGTGAGTCCAAAGGGAAAATAACCATACCCCAAATATTTTGAGCTTTCGGACAATAATAGAAAATGTGGAACAAATCCGCCCTATGCGTAGCACATCTAGGACAAATATCATTTGATGAAAAATGTCTATCAAATCTAAGAGCATTGGACATAAGGGTATTGTATGAGCTAGAAAAAGTATTTCCAACGATAGTGACAAGAGAGTCTCCAAATCCAACAAGGGCTGCTTTTTTCTATATTATATATCTTATTGTAATTATACACGATTTTTAAAATTTTATATTTTTTTGTACATTAAATTAAAAGTGATTGCAAAAATTAAGTTTTGCCCTTACATTAAAGTTACACTTTCTTCTGAACTTATACCCTTGATGTATTTTTTCCCGATTTTAAATGACGAAAACATCATATACATTGGCATGTTTGTCTCATGTGACCTCTGGTTCCTGAAAAAAGTGCTTGCAAAAATAGTTTTAGGGGGAAAATATTACATTACTGTAAATTAGGGTGGATGGCGCAAAAAAAAAGTTTAGAGATGAAATACAACTTGACAATAAGTTCACCGGATAAGTACTATTTTCTCTAATTAGATAAATCACGCGGTGTTTTTACATTTGGCTCTATGTAATCAACTTCACTTTTGGTTCTCTTCAATTCTCAAATCAGACTTCTTCTTTATTTCACTCAAAAATTCTAATTTCCTGCAAAACCCTAAACCTCAAAATGGCAGAATCAAATGACCCAAAATGGAAATATTTGATAATGAGTTGTTTGGTATCTCTAATCTCCGTTGTCTTCACCCAGTTCACTCTTTTCTTACTTCCTCTCTTTCTCCCCACCTCATCATTCCTCACCATCCTTCCTCTCTCAGGTTTTATCTACTTCTCTGATGTTATTGTCTATAAATATAATTTATCAAGTTTGGAACTTTTTGGTTTAAATTCAATTTTATTTTCTTGTACCTTTTTTTTTTTTAAAAAACAAAAAATTAATTGCAGCCTTGTTGCTTGTAATCGTGGTGGGTTTGGGGAGATGCTGCAAGAGGATCGTGGGTGTGAAGGCATCACCTCCGGCTTTTGTTTTCTCTAGCATTTTTTTCTTGTGGGCTGTTTACATTTGTTTTGTTCGCCGAGGTAGCATTTTTGCCATTTTTCAACTCAACAGTCATAATTCTTATTCCTTGTGTCTGTTATGTTATTTATTACTTAAAAACTGGTAGGTGTGGGACAGTTGTTATTGGTTTGTTTGGATTCTTAATTTGATTATGTTTTGAGCAAAACATTGCTGAAAGTGAGAGTTAACTGGAGCTGCAGTGGCTAATAACTTTATATTGGTATTTCATAAGAAAGGTTTACATCTTTTTTATGTAGTAATGATGAATTTACTACGACTCAAGGAATTGAGTTACGATGGTGCTTGAGTTATACAATTAGTTATCTGCAGAATCGGTGAAGCGAATTGGACTCCAAAATTTTCAATTTACTATATAAAAGCAAGCCAAATATATATGGTAGTAGCAGGAAGATTTTCCCCAGTTCTTTTTCTTTCAGGACCTACATCTTGACTTTAGTGTTTTCATGTTAGTATTTTCTGTTATCTTATTTTGCAGTTATGTCGTCTTTGAAGGACATTGTATTTAATACAGAGATTGTAATGCTGATAATAGGCCTATGTTGGTTAGTTTCTTGTTTCTGCACTCAAAGTTCATATGAATCTATATGTTGCCTTGAAACAGAAATAATGTATTGATTTTGTAGATCTTTCGTATATCTCTTCAATGTCATTATAAACTTACAAGATAACGTTGGTTGCAGTATTATATCATCTGACCCTGGCTTTGTAACCCATCATTCTGAAGTTGAATACCTCGAGAGGTGCTGTAATTTGCTTAATTGTTTGATTATACTATCATAACTTGCGTAATAATTATATTTCCTGTATAGGAGTTGAAGGATTCAGCATTTTTAGGGCAGGAGGAATCTCAACCTGAGCAAGTAATATATTTCTTGCTCACTTATTCTTTTCAATGTAAAAATATTATGCATTCCATATTGAGAAATTTTGTGATTTAATATTCTGACTTGACTTCATTGACTTGCAATGCTGTTCTGTAAAACTTAGTCTTTTCTAACTTAACTTCTATATTGTTGTTAAATCCAGAATTCTTTTTTTTTTTTGGTACTCTTACCAATATTTATTAAAATTGTGTTGCAGTGAAAAGCATCTGGAGTCAAGTAGTATTTAACATGTCACAAATGAATCATTATATATGTTGTATGGTGGCATATCAAATTACGACCGACATAGGTGTCTTAGAATTTTTCTAGTTAACTCTTGGACAAGTAAAATATAATTTCCAAGAACCAGAAAGGAGTTAGGTCATATCTAATTTTGGATAAATATGTTTAGGTTCATCTTCATCTATGGAAATCTACTCAAATATTTGACTTCTCCTCTGTTATTGCTTTTCCGTAGATAAAAATTATTTAGCTTCTGCATTATTCAGTTTGCTTCAGTATTCGTGAGTTCTACTCACTACTAAGCCTCCACTTTGTGCTCTGTTCCAGTGTTTTACTCATGTAAACAGGAGAATAAGATATTGCAGGCTCTGCAAGAATTATGTTATGGGTTTTGACCACCATTGTCCTGCTTTTGGAAACTGTATAGGTAATAATGTCATTCGCTTGCCATGTGCATTTTCTTGATCATGAATCTATAACTGAAATCTTTTAATATTTTCGAATATGTCGTACTATTCTGTACTGCAAGATATATTTCTCTTAGGAAGTGATACAATATCTATGCAGGTCAAAATAATCATGCGTTCTTTATGGTGCTTCTAGTTGGATTTCTCATATCCGAGGTGTCTTACGTAGCTTTTGCTTTCCAATGTAAGTTCAATCCAGCTTCACTTGCTTTTTCATCTGCAATATCACATATCTATATGTGAATAAAAGCAAGAGCAAAATATAATAGAGTCCATTTATATTAAGGATTAGTTTTACATGAAAAGGAAAGCATGAACAACTGAATCTCAGTATATCTTCATTTTGGACAAAGTAAAGGATCATTTTTTGAAACTCTTGGATGTAGTTGAGTTTTATTAAAAGAAAAATGAAATAGAAGTCGAAGTCTATATTAACACACTTGTCTCTATGTAAGTATTTCTGTGAGTTTTCTCCTTAACATAGTGGGCATGGCTAGGAGGAGTTGTGTAGTTGTGGAAAACTCCCAAGAGTTCATGCCCCATAGCCAATCAAATATAATAAAAAAATCAGCCATGACCTGTTAGACAGGTGAAAGTAGCCGGTAACAATTTGTGTTGATTTAGGGTGTAATTACCATAACATTCTTGTACCTTTTTTGGGAATGGCTGCTATGGTTTATAATTTTATAATTTTTTTCCATCAAATTAAATTAAGTTAATCTAATCTAAATATGTTTAATTTACAAAGATACATTTTCCTTATGATTTAAATGTTTTTCTATAGGATTTGACAGCTAAAAATTTTATCTTGTTGAATATTCATCATAAACTTATGTAACCTTTTAATTTATTGTACTTCAATAATATACAAAATCTATTAACGTTCTAAATAGAAATTATAGTACTATATATGCTCAAATGTTTAAGATGTTTAATTGAGCAATATTTTTTTCTTTTCAATATCATATAATAATAATCTTAAAGGAAATTTAAGCAACACATAATTAAGAATATTTGGGTTTTCATTCCTCACATTAACAATATTTTATGATTAAATTAAATAATAAAAAAATCCTCAAAATTAAATAAAAAAATAAATTAAATATTGGGTCATCTTCTTCACCTCCATAACAGCAACCAACCGCTGCCACCATCTTCACCAACAGGCAACAACCATCACCATTCTCGCGCAAACCACCACCAACACAGCCACTATATTTGCAACCTCCAAAATCGCCACCACCACAAACCCTAGCCACAAAATTAGCCACCATATCCGTCGCACAAAACACGAGCGCCGCCACCATCTTCAATTAATTTCAAAAAGGTGCGTACTTCGACCTAAAATTGAAATAAAAAAAACTAGGTTGAATTAGAACTCAAATTGGGGAAGAACTCCGAGGAAGCCTTTGGAGTAGAATAGTAATACTTCGACCTCATTGAGAATTGGAAGGCTGGGAAATACAAATGAATTGGGGAAGAAGAGTTCGAAGCAGTAATGAGCAATAACTACAAGGTTGATATTTTTCCACATGTCATCCAATGAATGGAAAACTACTGAAAGTTTTCCCAACCCCCAACTCCTCTTAGCCAAATCGAACATAGTGAAGGAGAAGGTTATTCTTAGTTTAACCATTATCCAATATTGTATCATTATTGAAAATCTTATACTTTTTTGGGGAATTCAATTAGTGTTTCTCTTTCTATTTTTATCGTTTCAGTCACTATATAAAAAATTGAAAATTCACGAGCTGTTAGCTCTCTTGATGTAACACAAGCTCAACACACATCAACCTCAAGTTGAACACAAAACTAGAGTTTGGTTTAAATATCTTATCAACTTTGAAATTGGGTCTGAGCTGATTTTCTTCTTAGAGGAATGTACAGTCGAATAGTGATTTGTGTATGACGGTTTCCAATATAAACTGGAGAAGGGATGAAAGAATATTGTTTGACTTGTCAATTATTTTTATGTGAACAAGCTTCAATATGATTTTGCTCTTTCCTTGTTTCAGTATATTCTCTCTGTATTTTCATCTTACATAATCTCACTTGATTTCATACTCCCTTGGACTCTAGTCAATGCAAAATCTCAGACCTTGAGTGAAATTGGAGAGAAGGTTAATATTTCGAGAAGTTTAGTGTTAAGTACGATGTCGTTTTCTCTCATTCAAGTGCTTTGGCAGGTGATTTCCCCATTCCCTCCCGTTTTTCCTCTACTCTCACTCCCTCTAAATATATGCATATCTGACAATTTATTCTTGTAAAACTTGTAGGTGATTTTCATAATGTGGCATGTACATTGTGCGTGTTTTAACATCAAGACTGATGAGTGGGTAAGATATAATTTTTCATTAAAACAGTCGGATAGGGCTTTGGTTCGTGATATGCCTAGATTCATCAAATGATCGGTTGAAGTAGACAATTTTGTCAAACTTTATACTGCAACTGAAATTATTAATATTTAGGTTGCCTAATTGGGTTGAAGTTATAATTTCCACAGAAAGTCGAGAAATGTTGTGAATTGAAAGTATATATTTTGCAGATAAACTGGAGAAAATATCCAGAGTTCCAGATTAAAATCATCCCTCAAGCAGGTAATTAACAAGAACTGCTTCTCAACTCAACTGTAGTCATACTCTTGTTTTCCCATTCTTTTAAAAAGATATTTCAGTGTCCTCCGTTGAGCTTTATTTTCCATTGTGTAGGCCAAAACGAGACTGCTACACGGTTCATAAATCCATATAACAAGGGAGTTCTAAGGAATCTGAAGGAGTTCTTAACAGCAAAAGGATGATAGTTTTCATGCAGTTGTTTATTTGTGGTTTTCGTTCAGAGAAAGGCAAACTTCAAAACGAGCATGTCTCCATTTTGGCATCTATAATGTCCAGAAAATGAAGATGCTACAAGCTAGCAACGTTGGTTATGGTGACTATCCTGCAATTTGAGAAACAGATGATGGTGTTTCTCTATGTATAAAGTGTTCCAGATTGATCCTAGAGCAGAATTCTAACTTAAATACATGATACCTCCATTATGTATAATTGTAAGCACTACAGTTCATCTTAAATGAACATTATATGACACACTTTTGATAAAATGTTTGCATATGTTACTAATTACCAGAAATATTTTTCATGCTCAACTTCTAGTGTACATTGCCTTCAATTTGAGCTTTTCAGTATACTCTTTTACAGTCTGGTAAACTACAACTAGAATGATAAGAGCATGGTAAAGAGGTGGTGTTTGACAACGACATAGTCAAAGTTGTTTAAAGCAAGTAAGCTAATACTTTTAAGATACACTTGGGGTGTTTGTTGGAGGAGTTGCTCAAGATTTGAATATATTTTGAAAATGAAAGAGCCTCTTGTCCTTTTCCATTTTCCTCCACCTAGTGACGTTTCTGGGTAATTTAGCCAAGATCTGACTTGGCCGCATGCCTCAACCAAAGGCATGGATCAAAATTTCGTCTTGTTATGTGTTATATATATGTTTCAGTCAGTTAAATATTTAAAAAAAATGGACAATTTTTGGAAAACTGTAAATCAAAGAAACATGCTAACTAGAAATTACTCGACATGTTTGTTCTTATTAACGCAAAATAAAAAATATTTGGATGTTTTTGATGATTTATCTATTAGAAATTTGGAAAGGCATGTTGTGTTTACTTAATTGAGGCCCCATTACTATTAACTTATAGATGACACAACAATTTTTTTTGTTTTGAAGGAATGGATGACAACATACATGAAGACCAATTTTACAAGAATGTCTCTTGATTGATTTGAGGGTACAACTAACAACCATTTGATATTTTTGTTATTCCTTCTTCCAGAAGAAATTAAGGTGGGAGTCAATTGGGATTTTGTAATCAGAAATGCATAGCTGTGCAACTATCTCATAAGATATTAAGATTACTTGACGTACGTGTACTTGTCTTCTAGGTGACACAATCTGATGCAGACTTCCTTCTTTTTCCGATATTCTTTTCAATCAAAAAAAAAAAAAAAAAAGTTGTTGTGACAGTCAAAGATGATTCTTGCACAAGGACACTAATCAGGAATAATAGCCTTTGGTAACACTTTATAGATAGATAGACAGACAGACAAGACATCTATAAGCTTAACCCGATATTTTGGTGTTGCAATTTATCTCCTCCACCTTCCAAAAATATATAATAAGCTTCCCAAATTTCCAAATCATGGTATTGTGCTTTAGAAAGTTTAGAATTGGAAATTTGTCAAGCAAAGCGCAATACTTTCGTATGTTTGGAGTACCCTATTTTATTTATTTATTTTGACACCAAACTATCTCGTACTTTAAAAAACTCTGCATAAAAAACACCATATTCGTCTACTTCCGTCCATTTTTAACGTCCGTGTGTTCCACGCGAACAATATGAGATCTTTGGTGTTTTTTGCTTAATTTTTTCAGCACAAAACTCCCTTGTATTTTTTAATATTTACGCAAAATCCTCTTGTACTTTTGAACGTTTGCCCCAATGCCTCCTTGTACTTTAATTATATATATGGGTAATTTAGAAAATTCAATTAAAAATCAATAGTGTTATTGCATGTTTTATATAGGGGTTTTTAAAGTACAAGAGAGTTAGTGCAAAAAAAAAATTCACAGGATTAGTTTTGTGCAGGTTTAGCATAACACAAGATAATATCGTAGATTTACCCCTTTAATTGAAACGGAAGGAGACAAAAGAAATGAAGAAATTGAATTATAATATTCTTTGGTGGTGGAGGAATTCATAATTAATAAAGAAACAATTTTTTCTTGATAAATTTATAAAGAAACCAAGTTATTAGTTATAAAAGGAACGAGGGTATTTTTTGAATAAATATCAAAAATCATTACACAGGGGTAAGTTTTACAATGAATACTTCGTGAGTAACTTATACCGCCCCACACTCTAAGGAGACAAATTGTAGTTTACCCCTAAAATAATTAATCTAAATGGAAAGACAAAAATCACATCGCCCATTGCTGCTATACATTTATTATAGTATGATGTTAAGTGATTTAGTTTCAACGTTGCATTTTGGTAATAGTTAATATTGGTAGAAGAAAGAAACTATTGCGAAAGTAGTGATAGAAGGAATAATTATTTTATTTTAATAGTTTAAAAATATTTCCCACCTATTTCTTAGGAGGAACAATTAAGACAACGAGAATACTCCATAAATTCATTCATTAGGTAGGGCTTAAAATTCTTACATCACTCAGCTTCGAGTCTTTCTAAATGTCACATATATTACAACTGAGTTTCAAATAATTTTGAATTCAAAGATTGAAATTAATTTTATCCTATTTCAAATGACTAACACCCCTATAAACAAAATAATTATTACAAATTTCATCCACATAATCAACTTGCCAAACTAAAACCTGCAGTTCACTTCTCTTATTTCTCAATCTACAAAGCAACAAATCTATGTGTATGTATATGTACAAGATGGCAGAGCAGGTGCCTCGGAATCGAACGCTCGATTTCCATTTGAATTCTGATTTTTTTTAGCATCATCAATCAAGGCTCAAAGGCTTATCAAGCGGCCATTCATTCTCAGCAACAATCCTGCCCGACCCATGGCCCATTTTCCCCAATGGGCCGTCTCTCAAGTTCCCGGACCTCCAAGATTTCCGAGGCTTTGAGGAGTTGGCATCACGATCTATATCCTTTTCAGTTTTAACTTTGACCAATTTGACAATAATACTCCTGCAAAACGGGCAAACGGGTACGGATTGGGAAGAAGTTGTCGGGTTTGGCTTGCTATGGCAGCACAAGGCTAACGTGCATTGTGCGCACATACGGTGCCCACATTCTTGAACTTCGATCGTGCATACTTTATCAAAACATATATAGCAAAGGTCCGCTTCATTTGTCTGCATAAAGATTGACGTTTTTAGTATGGTACTAATAAATGTAATATTGGGAATTGTAACCAAAAAAGGACATGTCTATTCGTGTTTAACATATGAACCACAAGTAAGAAGACATTAGGAAATTACCTCGGATATAATGTCGCCAATACCAGAGTCGGACCCTGATGGTGATGGGTACGAGTACACTTTACTCTTTAAGATGACTTTTTCCCTCTCCCGGTTAGCCTCCAAAAGGGCACGTTCTAACAGAGATTTTGCTTCTTGATTAAGCTCACTAATGAACTTCAAAGGCGATGGCCATACAAGAGGCTCGGCAGATGAAGGATTGAGCAAAGCTGCACATACTCCATGGTGATGCCTTAAAGCTACCATATAAGGTATTCTCCTAAATCATGTCAAGAATATTAATTACATATACTTCAATCCATAATTTTTAACCTAGTTTGAGACACATTCACTTAATATTGGAGAACTAAGAGAGGAAAATGAAAAATACCCTGATGAGTCTCTTTGAAGTCGATCGGCACCCCAAGCCAGCAATTCTCTTATGCAATCAAGAGAACCACCTCGTGCAGCCAAATGAAGAGGACTACTATCCGGAAACGTATAGCATATATATAATCAATTAGAAAACTATTTCACGTACACTAATTAAGGGGACGAGAAAAGATTTAAAATTTCAAGAATACCCGTTCCCACCGGTTGAAGCACACACAAGTGCACCATTTTCCAGTAATATATGAACACATTCAGAACGTCTTTGACGGGATGCCAAGTGCAACGGTGTTGCTCCTTTACCGTCTCTAATGTTCACAAAACGAGAATATCCCCTATAAAAAAATCAAATCAAGGTTAATATGTAATAAAAGGGAAGGGAATTGGCTCTCATATCCTAAAAGCCTACCAAGAAGCTGTGACTTGCGAGGTGCGAGCTGCAGAGAGAATAGCTTGAAGGCAATCCGAGTGTCCATAGTAAGCGGCATAGTGCAAACAAGTTCTTCCATTACGCGAATCGAACATCAAAATCTGACCCCAAAATAATATATAAGGTTAGTACTAAATTGCAATTACTACTTAGTATAAAACTATCAAATTACTTCCAATTCCAAAATCAGCATTCATTCATACATTACCACCAGCTTCAATTAGCTTTCTAACACAGAGGATCTTGCCATGCATTGCAGCCAACATCAATGGAGTCTATACAAATCACAATCACCAAAACATCAAACTATAAATACAATAAAAAATCAAGAATATATATTTCACAAAAAAAAAGAAGAAGTAAAAATCCAAACTTTCCCCAAAATACAGAACAGAAAAGCACCTGTTTACGTCGATTTAATACATCCGGCTTCACAAATCGGTCCAGAAGCAATGAAAGAATCTGAAAATCCCAGAAATTAAAAAAAAAAAAACCATTATTAAGAAAATAAATTAAAAACCCAAAGCAAGAAAATTAATGAATCCCACCTCGATCTGGCCATTGGCAGCAGCAATATGAAGAGGTGAGTTGCGATCATACAGTGTGGAATGACGAATAAGTGTTGAATCCCTTTTCAAAGCTGCTTCAACAGTTTCTAAATCCCCTGACTGAACTGCACAAAACAGCCCCTGTTCTTCCCCTGCTTTGCAACTTAGCCGCTGACCCATTATCGAGTTGTTTCAAGAAACTGTGTTATGGATGATATTTATTACATCATGGTGTATGTGTGTGTAGTTGGTGGTGCACCGCCCCGTGGGGTAACAGACCGCCGTGGAAGCGGTGGGTAAAGAGAATTAGTGTGTACTGTATATATTTTCTCCTGTTATCACAAGTGTTGCTGGAAATCAGAAGGAGAGGGAAATGGTGATTGATTGATTGTGTCAGAAGGGCAGCAGACAGATAGTTTATGGGCAGTTAGATTTCAGTTCCAGATACGAACTACTATATTATACTATATACTAAATAGTAGCATCATTAGTCATTAAGATATTACTACTAATTACGTATTAGTACTAATTAATAAACAATTGTTCAAATGTGTTGAGCAAGTGTTTAGGTAGCTGATTGGTCTCTTGCTCTTTTGTTAAAATATCAAGATTACACACCATATACTTTAATGAATTATTTAATTAGAATGTTTAACCTAAAATTTTGTCAAATGGGGTGATATAATTAATTAATAATAATAATATTTATCATAGAGACTAATAAGGTTATTATGACATTTCACATATGAAAGCTGCATAACAATTTATCAACCACGCCGACATGGAGGGAGAGCCACAACCCCACGACAATTAATCATACAAAATATCTTTTCTAAACAATCAAGTAATTATTATTAGGTGCAGTTACAACAACTTCTTTTTTTTCTTTTATAAGATTGGGGATAAGTTCATACATTAAGATATTTAGTAACTAAATTAGAAAAATACTTGCACAAGTGAGAATTGTACGGGCTCAGTCTTACCACTAGATTATGGCACAACTTCTTTTTTTCTAACCACCTTATGGGAAATTCTTACTCAGACCGGGTTTGGCCGAACCCAAACTAATTACATGGCAAGTGTAATACACTTGCTTTGTGATTGGATGTAACTTCCAGGAAAGTGACCAATCACAAAGCAAGTGCAATACACTTGCTTGGTGGTTGGATGGGTTTGACCAAGCCAGGCTTGGGCAAGAATTTTCCCCATCGGATACTATAGTTCCACTCTTGACCAACCCTATAAATATTTTAGTAATTCAAATAAGTTATTTGATTTTATATTTCAAGGTTTTTTTTCCCTAACTTGAGCTCACAAGGACTCCAAATTATCTGATATAGTATGACGGTTTCTCATATATGCTGCATTATATTACTTGGTCTATATATACTTATTATTAGTTCAAAGCGTAGAATATGATCTTATGGGCAAATTAAATAAGAATAAAACTAAACATAATTCATAACTTGCACCAATTGAAATTTTGACCACATCTTAATTAATGATAATGATAAGATTAGGGCTGTCAATGGGGCGGATTTCAATCCGAATCCGTCCGAATTCGATCCGATTTATTAGGATAATTGTCCGATTAGAGATTCGATGGATCTGATCCGATTATAAAGATCCGAAATCCGAAACTCATGGAGCGAATATGGATTTAGGTCGATCCGATCCGTTGAAGATCCGTATCCGACAACAAATAAAAAGAAAGATATATATACAAAATGATTTATAAAAATAAGTATCATTAATAATATTTCAACGTCAATTTAAGAAGATAGTAATTTATAATTCGTTTATAAATTTATTTAAACCAATATATTCATTCTACAAATATGAATATAGTAAAGAAACTTTGAAAATGTGAGCTAAACTTAAATAAAATTGAAAAGATATAAACTTATTTTAGGAAAAAAATATTAATTTAACTTTTTAAATACAAATTTATTGGATCCGAAAAATATCCGATATCCGGACAAATCCGACCAAGATCCGTTGGATTCAAAAAATCTAGATCCGAGCACAATACGAACAAGATCCGAATCCGACAGAATTCGATCCGATATAAATGGAGCCGGATCTGGACGAGCCTGATCCGACCATAATCCGACCCATTGACAGCCCTAGATAAGATATAACTTGTTGGGAAAAGTTGAACATACATGAATTTATCTTTAGTATTTTATTCCAAGTGAGTTGAATGTGGTTGCTCAGCAAATAGGCCCATAACACATAATTATTGCATGAGTCATTTAATTTCGAACACTGCGGAACTAATTGGGTGTAAGTGTAACCACACAAAATTTCGACTAAGCACACAATTAAGTAGTAATTAGTAAGATAATAATATTTTAAAGGTACGTAGTTTAGAAAGAATAATAGTCATGTTGATGCACGCAAAGTATTGAGAAGATAGTACTATATGGTTGTTGGTCACGGATTAGTACATATATAAATATCGTCCTCTGCTTGCTTCATGGGGTTATTTTCTTTTGGTTCCATGAAAAGTTCATTTTTACTAATAAAAACCGTGGCCCATGGGTTTGCTAATGTTTTTTGAACCCCGAGGAGCAACAACCGTTGATTGTGAAATCAGCATGCCAGATTCATGGAATAAAATTTTATTTTTTAGTCAGTTAAGTATTAGAAATTTTTCAAGACATTTTGAAAATACTATGAAAAAATTATAAAAATGAGAGACTCTTAGACAAATAAATAATTTTGAAATTACATCTTGTTTTCGTTTTGTTTAATTCAAAAATAAAAATTTTCAATATTTTCGATGGAAAAGATAAAAAATTTAATTCATAAATGCAATAATTGTATATAAGGACGACACCAAATTTCATAAACCACTAATTTAGTTATTGAAATAGGACCCAACCCCACTAAAATACAATTTTATTTTTCACACACTAAAATACAATTTTATTTTTCATAAGAGTGTTCATTCAATTCAAATCAGAATTTCGGTTCTTCATTCTCTAAAACCAAAATCGGAGTAGCATTGCCCGATTTGGTTTTCAGTTATGACCAATTTGTCTTGGTTCCGGTTCAACAGTATTGTTCCGAAACAAATAAAATCTTTAAAAATAATCAAACTTTAAGTATTTAACGGTAGCCGGCCAAAAAAGTCAAACCAAATATATATATATATATATATATTTTTTTTTGAGATAGTAAATTCATCACCAAATCATAGTTCATCCAAAAATATATCACTAATATATGGAAAAACAATTCAATAGTTAAACAAAACTAATAATAAAATTAAAAGAAAAACCCACTCTAGTGTCAAAAACCGAAATTGGACAAACCTAAAAATCAACAACGCAAACAAGTTTATTTGGCCCAATTCTGTTTGCACTCAAATTTTCAATTCCATTTCGATTGGACCATTTAGCAAATATATATTGTGTTACATCGTTACATCAATAAAAAAATTCTAATCAAATATATTTTATATTAAAAGAATAAATCAATTACCAATATCAATATTTACTAAAAAATGAATATTGAATCTCAGAATTCAAGATGTCTTAATCTGAACCACAAGTTTTGCCTGCGCAACATTATTATTATATTAAGTATTAACCCACAGAATTTTAGGCCCACACATTTTTACTGTTGCCATTTCCTTAACTATAGTAACCTCTAAAATTATCCGTGTGATGGATAATAATTTCACTATTTTTGTTCAAGGCCTACAACAATGGCGGGAAAGAAAAGAATGGCTAATCGAGATTATAGGCAGCGGGAATGGGGTGTCCACAATCATTCCAAACCCAACTTATAATAATAAATAGTTTTTCAACTTTGCATTTACTCTCCTCTTTCAAATCGCTCTCGCCTCTCTCTCAGAAGTTAGAGTTTCCTTTTTCTTGTTAAAAGTTCGAACTCCAACAACTGAGAGCGCGGCGCCCATCCAACCACTCTCCTCCTAATCGTCAAGGCAAGTTTCATCTTTCTATTTCAATGTTGCAGATTGTGTGTGTGTTAGAATATGGTGCCCTAGTTTTTTCCCATTTTTGAATTAAGGCGTACTGTCAGTTATATGATGTTCCTTTTGTTGCTTCTAATTGATACACATGGTATGGTAGAAGCATAATTTTGGAATGAATACATTTGGCTTTTGTAATTCATCATTCACCAATCACAAAAATTAATGTATACAATTGATATATTTGTCATTTTTTTAACCAGTAAAAGTGGGGAAAAATGAGTGAAAACAATGAAATAGTTGAAAGAATCTCTAACATTGTATTGAAACATGTATAATTCGATCTTGTTATTGAATAAAGCATTTACTTGCAGAGCAATTTTATTTTCATGGGATTAATTCAAACTTTTGCTTGATTAGCTTGTAATTGCCAGTGCTCTTGGATATAACTATATTCTACTGATCCACCAAAAATAATTACAGAGGTGATAAACTGCTAATTTATTAACTAATTATAAAGATGTCAACTATGTTCCAATTTAGAGTCATATTTGCATATATATTATGAAGGCTTTTGTTGTTAAGTTCATAGACTCTTGGTACCTTTACCTCATTCTTCATTCACGGAATTATTTCATTATGCACTTATCATTGCTTATAAATTGAAAAACAAATAGAATATAGATGTTATTTCTTGAAATAAAACCACTTACGCTTGTACTGGTATTTTCAGCTTCTGAAAAATGGCAGATTCTGATGATATTCAGCCACTCGTCTGTGATAATGGCACAGGAATGGTTAAGGTAACACATTTCTTTTATTACTTATGGCTATTTAATTGATTCAAATATGGCTACTTAATATCTAGCTTACACGTGTGATTTCGTATTAGGCTGGATTTGCTGGAGATGATGCTCCGAGGGCTGTGTTCCCTAGTATTATTGGTCGCCCACGCCACACTGGTGTGATGGTTGGAATGGGCCAGAAAGATGCTTATGTTGGGGACGAAGCTCAGTCCAAACGTGGTATTTTAACCCTCAAGTATCCCATTGAGCACGGTATTGTGAGCAACTGGGATGACATGGAGAAAATTTGGCATCATACTTTCTATAATGAACTACGTGTGGCTCCAGAGGAGCATCCAGTTTTACTCACTGAAGCTCCACTTAACCCAAAGGCTAACCGTGAAAAGATGACTCAAATTATGTTTGAGACGTTTAATACTCCTGCTATGTATGTTGCCATTCAAGCTGTTCTTTCCCTTTATGCCAGTGGTCGAACAACCGGTAAGTACGTTGATGCTAGCAGTGTTATTATTACTCATGTAAACACGATTTCACAGCTATTTAGATCTTTAAAGGATTCATTTTTCATTATTTCTTAGTTTCTCTTCTACAAAAAAGGAGTTATTTCCTCTTCTAAATTGTTATTCAAAGTCGGTATTCATCTATTCAGCTTCAAATTGAGAAAAAATATCTAGTCCTGCATTATAAGATATGTTATCTGTATCCATGGTGAATTGCTTTGTATGACAAGTGCCTTGTAAGAGTATTTTCGAAAGAAAACTATCTTTATCCCACATTTTGTGCAAGTAAATAATATGTCAAGTAGGTCTTAAGTATTGCTAATACTATATCTATATTTTAAAATGTTGAACTTTTGGAAATCTGTATGATAGTTTTTGGACTGGTAACAGCTATGTTCAAATTTGAACTCTTGTCTGCAGAAGAGTTTTGTTCAAAATGAACACTGAATCCGTAATACACTCAAACTCTCTTATACTATATTTGCTGCAGAAAATTGTAATTTTATCATATTTCATGAGTGTTTTTAGTTTGATTTTGTTAGTGCAAAACAAAGTTGTTTGAGTTTGGTTATATCCTAGAGATTATTCGCAACCCTCGAGCATATCAAGTAGTGGCGGCGAAATAAGTCTTAAGAAATGTGGCATTTACAAAACATACCTAAAGCTATTTCGCTAACATGCGATAGAGATCCTTTAGCAAAGCCTTGTATTTTCTGCAGGTATCGTCCTGGACTCTGGTGATGGTGTGAGCCACACTGTCCCAATCTACGAAGGATACGCTCTACCTCACGCCATCCTACGTCTAGACTTAGCCGGTCGAGACCTCACCGACACCCTAATGAAAATCTTAACCGAGCGTGGTTACTCCTTCACAACCTCAGCCGAACGTGAAATCGTAAGGGACATGAAGGAGAAACTCGCGTACATAGCACTCGATTACAATCAAGAATTGGAGAATTCCAAGACAAGCTCAAGCGTCGAGAAAAGTTTTGAGTTACCCGATGGACAAGTAATCACAATTGGAGCTGAACGTTTCAGATGCCCTGAGGTTCTCTTCCAGCCATCAATGATCGGAATGGAGGCTGCAGGCATTCATGAAACGACATATAACTCGATCATGAAGTGTGACGTGGATATCAGGAAGGATCTTTATGGGAATGTCGTTCTCAGTGGTGGTTCTACTATGTTCCCGGGTATTGGGGATAGAATGAGCAAGGAAATCACTGCTTTGGCACCAAGTAGCATGAAGATTAAGGTTGTAGCTCCACCCGAGAGGAAGTACAGTGTCTGGATCGGAGGTTCCATTTTGGCATCTCTCAGCACTTTCCAGCAGGTAAATTCTCTATGGTCTTTTGTGCTAAAAGTTTGCATCTTTATCATATTAAATCAAATCAAGCTACATGATATTCAACTTTACTGACTTTAGTTTGATAGCTAAGCTTGGTTCGTTTTACAAAACACACCAAGCTTGACTAACGTTTTCCTATTTTAAAATATGCGAATTTGTCATTAAGAACTAAGACTGCTTTAAAGAGAAGTGACTGGATTTCTTTTGCTCCATGTTGATGAGAGAATGTTTCTTTTTTTCAACTGTGATGCAGATGTGGATTGCAAAGGCAGAATATGATGAAGCTGGTCCGTCCATTGTGCATCGCAAATGCTTCTAAGTTAATCTGATATCCTACAAGGGAAAACAAATTGATACTTGTTTAGATGACACCATAAAAAAAAGGTTATATAGAGAATTCATTAGTATGTAGTGAATAGATTCACGTGTGGCAGTATTTTTCTTTATAATCCTTCAAACTTGTCTTTTATTGCTTAGTAGTTTGTTATATTAATTACTATTTATTGTATAATATGGATTTTTTTAGTGTAATTTTTTTTCTTTTGTAGTCTTTTGGAAGCTCTAACATGAATGCACTCAAATTATTTATTAAATAATTACAATTAACTTGTCTTATGATATTAAATAGTTCTTTTAGGAGATTGGCTTATCACCAATCATGTTTAAATAAATTTAACATATCTTAAAAAATATTTTCTTTCAATAAACATGAATGATAATTAAACCGGTTTATCTCTTCTTCTTTTTTGGATGATAATTAATTCTCTTTTTTTTCCCACGAAATCAAAAATAGGGGATCCTAATCTTAAAAAAATGTTACAAAGAAAAAAAAAAAAAAAAACAAACAAACAAACTAAAGGAATACAACAAAACGGTTTTAACCAATTTAAATTTCCGGCTCAAACAGTAATGTTATGCGTCGCGAAATTTGTATCTCTTGGAATCAGTCAGAAATGTTTACATTAATTTATTCTTAAAATTCTAGGGGGACTGTATTTACATTGGTATGTTCAAACCAAATTTAGTGAAATTGATTAGTTTATACAAGAATTCATGTTTGAATTTCTATTGGAAGAGGTCTCATTCGATGTGTCCGACGTACAGATTAAAACCCTTGAAGAAAAAAAATTGTTTAGTGTTCAAACGAAAATTAATATTGACTAACATATACGCTTGTCGATGTGTGTGACATTAGAAATTGTTGTACTTACTTTTGTTATAGAATTTCAATATGATTACAAAATACAAATTATTAGTGAGGACCAATACTATTTGCACTGTTCGATCTGAACAGTAAATATAAAATCTGGTTGATAAAAAAGAAAAATTACAGCTTATTGGTGTAGTGTTTGGCAGTCCATTATATACATGGGCTTTTCTAGAAAGAAGCCACTTCGAAATAGATTTTAGTGGTTTAACAGACAATTTTAAAAAGACTAGAAAAAGTCAATTGCAAATTCTTTTTTTTTTAAACGAATAACAAATCCGTCATATTACAAAAAGTTGTCCAACTAACAATTATAAATTAAATAATATCCGACTAATGAGACTGCAAGAAATATTCAAATCTATGTGAAATCCAAATTCAAGACCTCGAAAGTCTTTATTGGGACCTTAGCTTTATCATGAGGGTCTTGACATCAATTGTAAAACTTTATCCTGAGACATGAATGTTTGTTGATTTTTGAAAATCTTTTACCACAAATTTCTTCAAATACTTATCACATATGCATGGTTCTTGAATTTCACTACATAAAACAATAATGTGAAAAGTGAAAATGAAGAAAAATTAGAGTTGAGCTAGTATTCTATCACATCACTCACTTGATGACTCAATAAAATTCAAAAACTAAACATAAACATTTTAACCATATGTGAAAACATTAGTACTTTGAAAAGTTTATTGTTAGGAGATGCATTATCAATTAGAAAATGGATACCAGACAGACAGAATCACGTTTGTCTTTCTCAACACATGACATGACTAGCCAATATATTTTGTCACGTATCCTTAAATAAATAACACATAAACTATATGATATGAATAGTATTTTTGCCACCCGCGCGAGGTTGAAAATATCCAGTATTACGAACAAAGTCAAATGCATTCGCAATTTATTTTTATTTTTAAAGAAAAAATTCTTATACCTCACTCTCTTCTATACATTTTCAAATCCATAAATTAAATTGTTTTTATATTTCAAATTCTGGATCCAAAACAGTAGTTTTTATATTTTTTCGATAAAAACAAGACAACAAATAAATTCCAGAAGGGATGCATGAATGTTGTGGTCCATATAGAGTTTCATACTTTACTGTATGAATACTGATACTGTTATGGATCGGTTAATAACAACAATTAAGCTTTGGGGCCCAATCTTTCATGTGCCTCCAGTCCAGCCCTTCACTGTCCAGTGTCCACCATTATACTCCTACCATGTTTTTTAGTTCTCAACGTAAATAAATAAATATACCAAATCATATATATATATATATAAATTTGAATTTGAATTTAATTTGATGATTGAGACACCTTTGTCTTTGTCAATAACAGAACTCAATTAAGCAATCTTTAAATCAATTTTAATATCTTTTCTTCTTCAAGTAATAATGCTTCAAGCAAGGTGGGGTCTACTTTTAGACACATCTCGTGATGAAAATGAAACATTTGCAAGAAAGAAAAAAGTTAGACGATGATCGATCTTCACCCTATTTTCCATATACGTACGTGACTTTATTTTCCTTTTTTCTATTTTTCCCCTTCTCCATTTCTTACAGCCCATTTGTGACTTATAGATTAATTTTGGGCAAAATAGCAATTTACGTCCATTAACTTTCACTAGTCCGCAGAATTAGGACACTTAATTTTCCAGCAAGCAATTTACATCCCTTAATTTTCACTGGTATGCAGAATCAGGACACTTAATGTTTTAGCAAGCAATTTACGTCCCTTAACTTTCAGTGGTCCGCAGAATCAGGACACTTAATTTTTCAGCAAGCATTTTAGGTCCCTTAACTTTCACTGGCCCGCAAAATCAGGACACTTAATTTTTCAGCAGGCATTTTACATCCCTTAACTTTCATTGGTCCGAAAAATCAATATACTTAATTTTTCAGTAAGTATTTTACGTCCCTTAACTTTCAATGGTCTGCGAAATCTATAACTTTTTTATACCTACAATTTTTGTCCACTTGACCGCAATTTTAGTCCACAATTTGCTGAAAATTCCATTGCCAACTGGACAATTAATTTGGGGGTTTGATTTAATATTGATGTTGTTAAATAGTTGTAGACGGTTTGTTAAGTGATTGTCAAGTGGGTATTTATTTTGTTAAGTGGAGTAAAATTGCGGGTATAGAAAAGTTAGGATGTATTTTTCAACAAGCATTTTACATCCCTTTACTTTCATTGGTCCGAAAAATCAAGATACTTAATTTTTCAGCAAGCATTTTACGTCCCTTAACTTTCACTGGTCTGCAAAATCTATAAATTTTTTATACCTACAATTTTAGTCCACAACTCGCTGGAAATTCCATAATTGCCAACTGGACAATTAATTTGGGGATTTGAATTAATATTGATGTCGTTAAATAGTTGTAGAAGGTTTGTTAAGTGATTGTCAAGTGGAGTAAAATTGCGGGTATAGAAAAGTTAGGATGTATTTTGCTTGTCGAAAAATTAAGCGTCCTGATTCTGCGGACCAGTGAAAGTTAAGGGACCTAAAATGCTTGCTGAAAAATTAAGTGTCCTGATTTTGCGACCACTGAAAGTTAATGGACGTAAATTGCTTGCTGAAAATTTAAGTGTCCTGATTCTGCATACCAGTGAAAGTTAAGGGACGTAAATTGCTTGCTGGAAAATTAAGTGTCCTAATTATGCGGACTAGTGAAAGTTAAGGGACGTAAATTGCTTGCTGGAAAATTAAGTGTCCTAATTCTGCGGACTAGTGAAAGTTAGGGAACGTAAATTGCAATTTTGCCATTAATTTTGTCATCGAGTACAGAATTTGTTTTTACTTTAAACCATCTCTAGTGTAACTAGAATCTCAAATCAAAAGATTTTGTTGAAATCCGAATAGCTATATTTAGGTATTTTACTCAGTGCATTGTATTTATTTACATAAATTAAATTATTTGATGCTCAAGTTAAACTCGTTTGATAATACTTTATCCAAGTTTGATTTGTTATTTTTTCATATCAAATCAAGTTTAGAATTTAATTTTTGGTTGAAAATTTCTTGAAGCTTTGTTCGAGCTCGGTTTGAAAAGCTAAAAACGACGAAATGTGTGTAACAAATTACTGAGCTCGACTCGTGTTCAGCTCGGTTATTTTCAGCTCGATTTGTTCAAAAGTTATATAAAATTCAAACACAATTTAAAATTCAAACTAGGTTAAATTTATTCAAATCATAATATCAATCACTAAACAATAAAACATTAATAATATCTCAATACTGCATTGAAAAGTCAAGTCCAAATTGAATTTTGAAGGTTACTCAGAAAACTCTCATAACATTTTTAAACCAAATCAGAATGAAATTCATCCAAGAAATAATTTCTGATAGTTTTAATTGTATATCTACTCGACTAATTGGCACCCCACATTAAATAGACGAAAGCAAACAAAGTATTTTTTTTTCTTTATTAAATTAGATTTTGATCGACCTTGAGAAAAAAGAATTGGACAAAAGTCTTCACACGTACAATTTGACTTATGCGCACGTGCACAGTTTCAAAGAATTTGATTGAAAGAGAACCCCATCCGCCATTAAGAAAAAATGAAGTATTCATCATATTGGCGATTATTGATAAAGTTAAATATGAGAGAGAGAGTGCCTTTGCAAAAGTAGAAAACTTTTACTCCATTTATTCAAAAAAGCACCTTCAAAGGTAAAAAAACTGGGCGATAATTTCTTCGGGTAGATACTTAAATCAAATGTGATACCTTTTTTCTACGCTCTTTTTCCTATAGTGGACGACTAAGTTTTTAATGCCGCTTGTGTAGGAAGAAAAAGAAAAAAGTTAGGTGAAAGTTACTTAAAACACAAAGTCATTAATAGGTAGGCTCAAGTCAACATGATATATTTATTATATAGGCTAAAAAATATAATTCAATTTAAATTGTTGCTATTCTGAACTAATTATTGAATCGTGATTTTAATGGTGTATGGCCTCCAGGATCATAATTACTTTTGAGATCTCGAGAAGCAAAAAAATAACTTATTTTATAAGCTACTAAATTGTTACTTTTATAAAAGCTATTATACAAAAGCAATTATTCTAGAATTAATTTTTATTATAATCAATTATTACCAAAATCAATATTAGTAAAATTAATACTCCTATAATTAATTTTCGAATCGCTAGGTCAAACTCACCCTGAGTTTGAAACACATCAAATACTTTTTAAGTTGTGTTCGAGACATGTCCATCCTTTTGTTCACAATTTAAATTTTTTTTCATACTCATACACACCACGTGGCGTGTTGGATAAATGTCCAAGTAATATTCAAAAAATGTCCGATACCGTATAATTTTATTTTTAGAAGTGTTAGTGCATCAAAGCCTATTTACACAGAAGAATAAAGCAGTTGAGCTTTGTTTATTTCGCTTTTCCACAAAGCATTTCAATGCTCTAAAAAGCTTATGGACTAATTTGTTTGAGTTTCTCTAAAAGTAATTTTAGAGACTAATATTTTTTTTAGATGTCGTCGATCCTCGTTTATTTAAAAAGATTATTTGTTTGAATTCTTAGTGATAAAATGAATATTAATATGTTTTTTTAGGGAACTAGTATATTCTTATTAAAATTATGGAAAAGAGAGAAGTAGGATAAGAAAGAAGTTATATTTTTCTTTATGAAAGAAATAAGTTATGTCATGTTAAATTAAAGTCGCAATGTGCATTAAATAGTGTAAGTGTTTTTTTTTTAGATAAATAATGTAAGTGTAAGTATATCACTTCATATTTTTTCTTGAAATGCACGAGAATTTTTTCAAGAAAAGATTATTTGAAAAGTGAGAAAAGAAAAAAACATTTATAATAACATTTTTCTAAAAACAAAAATCTTGTTTATTTGTCTTTTCAGAAACCATTACTGAATAGTCAAACAATCAAGCCCTATACTTAATTTCTAAATAGATGCTTAATGGTCTCTTTAATTTTATTTTAATTTTAAAAAGTAAGTTCTTAAGACTGTTTAGTTCAACTTTTTCTTGTCCATGTATGTAGATAAAAATTTACCCCTATACCGTAGCATTACATATTTTCCATTTTGTTGGTTGGTACATTAGAAAGAAAGAAACAATTAGTATATATATAGGAATAGGACACAATGAGAAGAAGAAGAAAAGCTTAAATAAATCCCGTCGGACAGGGAGGTGAGGGGCGCCCGAGGTGAGCGATTTTACCTTTTTTTGAACAAGAAAAGCTTAAATAAAGCACATCAGCAGCAATGATAGGCTTGCACGTTCAACATCAACCAGTTTGAAGACACGACTTATCTTAGTATCATGGATGAAATTGTTCATCCAAAAAAGATGAAACTTTAATCCCCTAGGCTTTTTTACCAAAATAAAGAAGAAAAAAAAATTATCCCCTAGGCTACACCACAATAAATAAGTCAACCAATCATTTCCAATAATATGAATTAATGCTGAGTCATGCTCACTTTTTTTCTTTTAATTAGCCATTTTGGATGCATGGGTGAATTTTGTTTGGTATGTTTTTTCCAGAAATTTTTCAAAATAATATTATAAATCAAACAAACATGTTGAAAGTTGAAACAGAACAAACTCTATATTTTTGTTTCAATTGACCCAAAAATTAACCTTTTTTTCTGTGTGTGTTTTCGGTGAAAAGTATAGAACTTTTCCATAATTCATTTTTAGTTCACTTCTCCCCTAACTTTCCAATATTGAGAGCAACGCAAAAAAGCTTAAAATGAATTCATCTTCTCTATTAAAAGCAGACTAGGTAACTAGTATAATGCAAATTATATAGTTAAAAAAATCTACATGATATATCAATAAACACATAGGAAACAATGAATGGGAAAATTAATAAAAAAAAAAAAAACTAAAAAATCAATCCTTTTTTAATCAACTCATAGGTGCACATGATTTTTTTCAGTCACTGGAGAAGAAGCCAATGGAAGTACCTGTGATGCTAAGCTCTTACTCTTAGTTGTATTAAGGAATGAAAGAAAAGAACCTTCTTTTTCTTCATTTCTAGAATCTTTAATTTCACAATCTTCATTCTTCAGTACCCTTTTCTTCTCGGCCTCTTCAAATAACAATCTCTTTATCAACTTATCCTCTGCATCTTCAAGAACTTAAACTTTGGAGGAGGTGAAGATCTCAATCTATTCAATTCTGCTTCAGACAATGATTCAAAGAGGGGATTGAATCCAAGATTATTGTAAGAATCTAAAGAATTTGGAGTTCTCACTGATATTGGTGAAGACAAAGGTGTAAGAAAAGGTGTTCCATTTCCATCAACTGCAAAAACAAGATCACTTAAACTCTTTGTTCTTGACCCTTTTCTACTACTTCTTTCCCCTTTTGATTTCCCATCTTCAGACTCCAAATCTCTTTACTTTCTTCCTTAATTGTGAATAGGAATCTTGGGGGCCCACAAAGGTTATGCATTCTCATCAATTCTGCTTCAATTCCTCCTTCACCATATCCTTTATTAGATCCCAAATCTTTATTACCCATTTCCAAATCTTCATTTTCTTGTGAAATTCTCACTGAGTTTGTGAGTTCTTGACTGCTACTTGTACTGTTGAATGATGAATTTGGCCTTTTCCAACAGAACAGAAAGGAGAATGCAACCATTTCTCTAGTACTACTAGTGTTTGTTATCTCTTTTTCCACCAAAGTAAATAGTAAAGCTCTGCTACAAGACCCATTAAGATGCAACCAAACACAAAACTCAAACCAATGCCTAAACCACTAAAAGATCCCATTTTTTGAAAAACCCAGTTCTAAGATTTTCTCATTCAAGTCTAATTGGAATTGGAACTTGAAAAGTGGGAGAAAGAAAGAAAACCCAGATGGATTTTTGTTTTTTCAAAAAGCATTAAACTTTGGTGGCTGGAAGGCGCCCATACGAGGAGGGATTTAGCCCCTTTTCTTGAAATCAATCAATTAATCAATCTTATGATTGTTTGTACAACTACAAAGTTAGGGTTGGAAAGCACAGAGACCTACCAATACCAATCAATAGCAATAGCTTTTCTAGTTTTTCCTTCCTACAAGTTCTCAATATAAATTAGATTCCAATGTGAGAGCATTGCTTAAAAAGATTTTATAGTATAAGCTATGTATAGCCTTAAATACACGCTATGGTACATATACGCGTGTAGAAAGAAGAAAGTAGATAAAATTCTTACCTTTTAACAATATCACAAACTTAAGAAAGTGGTTGCCTTAAAGCAAGAAATTTTGGTAAATTGTTATTGATTCAAGAAAAAGTCTAATATCTATCATCATCATCATCCGTCCTAGAAGAAAAGGGGGTTAATTTTTAAAAAATAAAATCAAGAAAATAACATAAAATGGAAAAGGGATTCTGGGATTCGGCAATTACACAGAGAGATAGACTGGCAAAAGTTAAGAGTAGTGATGAGTGTGTATGTGTGTATAGAATGGTTAGAGGGGTCACATCTTCACTGGATGCCCTCACATGGGTTGGCAAAAGCATGCATTAATTTAAACATACAAGAACAAAAACAAAAGTATTTTGCTTGAAAAGAAAAGAAAAATTAAACAAAATATTTTAAAAAACAAATATTGGGACATGTTTGGTTACTCTCTCTTTCCATCATCATTTTGGCTTTAAAGCATAAGGAGAGATTGCTCATTTATGGTAGGCTATAAATTAACTTCCGATGAACTGTAAGATAAAAAAAAAAAACGTACTGTACACCCAATTGTTGCTTGACCGTTATTACATGAGCTAAATGCAAACTATTCACGAGGTTTAGTGTAATTATATTGATCAATTTTAATGTTTAAAAAATTACACAAATTATCCTGCGGTATTAGATTATAATTACCCCCATTAATATAATTACCTTTTGACTTCTCAGGGCGTATTCCGACGTCATAAAAAAGAAAAACTTTTGACGTAAAAAAAAGTTGAATATGATTAATTGGTGAAAAACGAATGAAATCGGTTAAGAAAATTGATGAAAAATGATAAAAAAAAAAAAAAAATGGATGATAAAGGAATCTATTAAGAAAATTGGTTATTGGTGACTGGGAAAAGAAGAAAAGTAGTAAATAATAGTAATTTTGGAGGACAATCTCTTGGTCTAGTTAGAAACCAAAAGTATGTATTGTATATCACTCACTCTAATAGAGTATAAATCATTTAATTAGTATCTTAAATTTAAAACTATTAATGCTACATAGGAAAACCTAACCTCCTCCTTTTTTCTTTTAAAATAATTTCTTCCTTCAAAATGCATGGAGCCTACCCCCACCCCCACCCTAGTGGCTGTTCATGCTACCATAGTAAACCAGGGACTAATTGGGCCTGATCTCTAAATTGGGCCTCGTTTGTCATTTTCTGGGAACTAATTGGGCCTTTAATGTCAATTTTTTTTGACATAATTTAACAAAACAAAGCAAAAATTCCAACTTGTGCTTGATATTAACTCACCATCCTAACAACTACGCGATTATTTTCATTTAATTTATGAAAAATAGTCTCTGAAGTAAACTGCAAGTCTGCAAGATCCTTGCAGACTCTTCAATTATCAAATACTAAGAAGAAAATTGTTGAAAAATTTAATATCTATTCAATCACAAATAAATTCTATTATATAAAGAATGTTGTGTTCAACTTCTATGGTAATTTTTTTTTTCTTAAAGTTTTAACATTTTGAATTTATTTAGTTCTTTCTAATAATTTATTCTTGTGTAAATAATATATATAGGTAAAATTGCATAAAAAGTCCCAAATTAATCAATGATTTTGGGTTTTCATCTTTTACCTCATCAAGATTCGTCTCGTAATTTAAATTTTTTTTTGGAATATCGTCACGCCGTTAATTATGAGACGAAAATTGCGCATGTGACCGTTAAATTGCTACATGACTGCTTACGTGTCATGACGTGACAAATTTTAGCATGAACAATTATACAATATTGCAGAATTCATTTCAAACTAATTACAAGATTGAATCGTCATTTTCATTAAATTAGAAATTTAATATTGGGACTAAAGTCATGCAAAATAGTAGATTATGGGACGAAATTCGACGAGTTGATATAGTTTGTGACGAAAAATCAAAATTAGTAATTAGTTTGAGACAATATTTCGAAAAAAATATTAAATTACGAAAAAAATTCGATGAAATATATAGTTTGAGATGAAAACCCAAAATCACTAATTAATTTAAAAAATTCTACAATTTTGCTATATATTAGTTTCAACAATATCCTAACTTGGCCCCCTCAAATCTCAATTATCAAATCCGGGATCCGTCCTTAAATATATATGTATTTTGTATACTTTAATAACACAATTTCTTTTATTTATGTAAATACAGTATACTTTTTACTCTTTTATTTGCAGAATTTTTTATCTCAGAAACCCTATGGTACATTTTGTAATAAAACAAAACTCAAAGAGTCCCTATACAATTAGCAAAAGAAGAAAAAAAGATGTTTCCTATACATTTTAACCTCATCCCCGTGAACTTTACCGTCAACCCCACCGTTATCTCAGACGCTTTCTCTAATTGAGTCGTCAGTCGTCACCGTTAATTTTCACTTAAATATCAAGAAATAATCTGTACCTCTCCACCTCTTCAATTTGAAGATTTTTGCAGAGAATTTTTGTCAAGATCTCCACATTCTTTTGCATGTAAGAGGTAATATTCTTTCGTTCTCGTAAACTTTTAATTTACTGTACATATTTTATTCATATACTTTTTAGATTAATAAAATTCATCGGTACTTCATTTCGAATTTCGATTTGGAGTTCAAAGATTGATGTGTAAAGAAATGTTAGATACTCAAAAGTGAGTCGTGCGCTAATTTCATAGGAGGGGGGGGGGGGGGGGGGGGTTGTGAATCGTGATTTTGGTGGGTTGTTAATTATTGTAGTTAAAGTGATTGTTAAAGAGATTAGGGTTCTAGGAAATGGGGGAAGATTTGTTAACAAGCCTATGTATTGAGAACAATCACCCATCAACATTCTTGTCTATGGATTCAATCACTACATGTCATGAGGAGTTAGACCGTGATATGAATAGGCAAATTATTCTCTCGGGTCCACCGGATATTAATCTTCCATTATCTGCGGAGAGAAGCCCTCCTCCTCAGCCATGGAACCACGACTCTTTTGATATGCTTGAAGTTGGGCTTGGACACGGAGTCAATGACTCTGATAAACTTAACGATTTACCTAAAATTGGCAGAAAATGCACCAAGAAATTGGATAGTGTTTGGGGTGCTTGGGTCTTCTTCAATTTCTATTTCAAGCCCGTTTTCAAGGATAAGTCCAAATGCAACATGGTTCGAGATAGTAATGGGGGTTTCGGTTTCGACAAGTCTAATCTTCAACTCAACGTCTTCTTGGTGCAACATGATATGGAGAATATGTACATGTGGGTATTTAAAGAAAGGCCTGAGAATGCATTGGGGAAGATGCAGTTGAGGAGTTACATGAATGGCCACTCTAGACAGGGTCAGCGCCCTTTTCCATTCAGTGCTGAAAAGGGTTTTGTTCGGTCTCACAAAATGCAGAGGAAACACTACAGAGGGCTATCTAATCCACAGTGTTTACATGGAATCGAAGTGGTTTCATCGCCTAATCTAATAGGCCTCGATGAGGAAGAACAAAAGAAATGGGTAGAGTTAACCGGTAGAGATCTTAACTTTTGTATCCCACCAGAAGCAAAAGATTTTAGTTCATGGAGGAACCTTCCAAACACAGATTTCGAGCTTGAAAGACCACTTCCGGTTAACCCAAACCCCCCTGCAAAGAAACTGCTTAATGGGTCCGGTTTGAACTTATCAAATGGAAATGGTTTAGATCTATCATCTATGTGCAACAAGAAGAGGAAAGATTTCTTCCCACATGGAAACGATGAAGATTGTTGCTTGCCTAATAATAATCTTAATGGAGATATCGAACCTCCTTGGTTGAGTGAGTTCACTGGGGTGATGAGAAATGCATGTGGTCCAGTAACTGCAGCTAAAACTATTTACGAGGATGAAGAAGGATACTTGATACTTGTCACTTTACCATTTGCCGACCCTGGAAGGGTGAAAGTTCATTGGTGGAATAATCTCACTCATGGTGTGGTTAAAATATCGTCTGTGAGTATAGCATGCATGCCGTTAATTCAGAGAAATGATCGTACGTTCAAGCTCACTGATCCAGCTCCGGAGCATTGCCCCCCTGGAGAGTTCAGAAGGGAAATCCCGCTGCCTACACGGATCCCGGATGATGCAAATTTAGAAGCATATTTTGACAAGAGTGGAACTGTACTTGAGATTAAAGTGCCGAAACATCGTGTGGGACCAGAAGAGCACGAGGTTACTGTTTGCCTACGCCCTCCGGGTGACTTTGTGTTGTCGTGATTTGGCTCATTGAGTAGTATACTTTTAGTTATTAGGGAAAGCCATACATATTCACATTGCCTGTTCAACTAATTGAGCTATTTTGGGAATTTATTAATTATCATGTTCCTGAATACATAGTTTAGTTTTGGATATATTCTTAACTTGGAAATTCTTAAAGATTGATTACTGGCAATTTTATATGGTCATATTGGCAGTTCATTCCTTGTGCTTTGTTGTATATATATATATATATATAAATGCTGTTGAGATCCTCCAATGTGAAGGATACTTTGGTCTGAACTTTATGTGGTAGAATGTTTTGCTCAAATAAAGTGAACACGACTACATTATTTGTTAGTTTTTTTTTAATTCAACACAAGCGAATTGTTTCTAGTGGCTTAGTAAAATTAAGGCTAAAATTGTGACTTTAATTGTTAATTTCTCTAGGCAAATGTTGGTGCAGAATACTTGAGTTTTTCAAGTTCGCATAAGAAGTCGAATCTACCTTTTTTTTAAAAAAAAGAAAGAGTAAAGTAAGCATTAATGGAAATAAAGAAGTTAGCATCACAAAAAACATCATTAGGTGAAGAGTTATAATTACTTGTTACGAAGATTTGCCTACTTGGCAAGATTATGGGCAGCGGTCCATACTCCATAGTCTTAATAATTGTTAAACATTTGTTTTAATCCTTGTTTTTTCCTTTGCTTAATTTTTTTAAGCTCATTTTCTTCTTAGACACTATATTTTTCTGCATATTCTGATGAGAAAGTTAAGTTTTCGATTAAAAAAAAAAGGGTCTGATGCATTTATCTATAGAAAATAATGCTTTCACATCAATTTTTTTTGTAAGAATTATGAATTTACTAAAGTACAATACATGTTAATGAAATTATGTATTCATAAAAAATGTGAAATTTTCATTTAAGTTAAAAAATATATTTTACCTTTTCTCTCTTTTCACAAAGAATTATTTTTGCTATATATCTGAATTTAAAAATTGTCTCAAATATAGAACCAAAGATAAGACAACCCAAATTTTGACCTCCCAAAATACATGCGTTGGGAGATTTTTTATGAAATTTGGATCTTATAATACACATTTGGCCTGAACCATTGGAGGTGGTTTTAGTGGTGCAATGCAGTAAGGATGACTCTATATAAATTAGGCCATCTCCAGTGACTCCTCGTCTTAAGTCCAATTTCCTCTCAAATTCCAAGCCCACCTTCCCCTTCTCCAATAATTCAAACTATCCATTTCATTTAATTTTAATCCTCATTTTTTCCACTGTTACTTAATAATAATAAATTGTATTTAAATTTCTTACAATATTATTAAATTTATAGTTTATTAATATTAAATTTCATAAATTAAAGTTACGTTCTTTTAATGTTTAATTTTTAAAATTAAAGTTTATTTAAGTTTCTTAAATAAAGATTATATTTTTCAAATTAGAATGAACCTTTTTAAAATTAATCATAAATTAAAGAATTTTTTTATTTAAAAAACCAAAAAAAATTTATTAACTAAAAAAAAAAAAAAAACCTTTAACTTCAAGCCAACCTTGGTTTACTCCACCCCTTTGGACAATAAGTGGTTGGATTCAAGGGGACCTCCACTTGAATCAATGAAGATGGTCATTTTCAATGACCAACTTGGAGATGGCCTTACAGATTCTAAAGAACCACGTTACCCAACTCAAATATACTCAGTATATATATAAATATAAAAGGTTGAATACTGAAATGTGATTCTTTCATATACACTTAAATATAATTTAAATACCAAAAGGAAATACTCCTAATACATGTACTAACACAATTTCAGCATATAAATGCGAATATATTTCTAAATCTAAGAATACACTAAAATCTGCAATAACTACTCCAGAACCAGAACTAAAAATTTATCATAGTATTGAAGCTTATAACAATATTTCTTGAAATATATACTCATCCACTTAGATTTTATTTACACATCTCCGCAATATCCTAATAACGGGTGTAGATCCTCTGTACCACTTTTGGTGTACCACCACTAAGTGATTGACACATGCATATTTGACAATTATAATAATTCTAACATATGCATGTGTCAATCACTTAATGGTGGTACACTTAAGTGGTACACAAAAAGTGGTACAGAGGATCTTGAGCCCCTAATAACGGGTCCAGACAGAAATAGATAGAGCGTCTCCTCTCAAAAGTTTTAAATTAGATGTCCAAAGCATACAATACAATATTCTTCATTTTACAAGAGCATAATGTACAGAATACAACCACCTCGCAACCCTACAGACTGGGGATACATTGTGGTGGAGTTCCTAACATAATCATACAAAACCTGTAATCTATGAATGTTTTGGTCTTCTCAAATTTTCCCAACTAGAAAAAATCAATCTCAACACAGAATATAACACAGCTTGTACACAAGAAACTACAAAGTTCCAACATGAGGAGGGCCAGTACCATGGATAAAGCAACCGGAAGAAGAGACTTATGAGATGCCGAAGATATCTCCCAACCTAAGACATAGCAGAATTTTTTTCAATTTCTTAATGCTTAAGCATGAAAAAGAATGCAACTTCCCCACGGTTTAATGCAGCTATAAACTGATTGGCCTATATATTCCCAGTTAACTCACCACAGTAGCATGCTAAAATAAAAGGAGTCTAACACAAAGTAAGATATCGAATATTCAGAAATCCCAAGGCTATGTTTGGTTTCTTGGATATCAGTGGGTAAAATGATATGGAAATTGAATTGAACAAAACCGAAGCTTGATGTTCTATCATTTGATGTAATTTAATGTTCTATTATCAGTTGAACGTTTTACTCACTGAAATCCAAGAACAAAAAATAACATAAATCTTAAAAAATTTGGTTCTACTTACAAAACCATGGTAACAACATCCAAGTTCCAGAGAAAACAATAAGAAATTTTCTGTTTCAAGGTGCAGCACGATGGAAGAGATACATAGATGATTACGCCCAAGATTTAGTATAATACGACTAGCACATATTTGAATATTTAACAAGCAAAGGTTCTAACCACTCACCGGGAAAAGAAAATCTAATGCTTCCCATGCTGCATGGCGAACAGCTCTTGTTGGGTACATTGGACCACCTGGAGATGTAAAGCTATACAAACATGTTTTCAGTCTTGTACTTGTTGTCATTCTAAGTTCTAGGCCTGCAGACAACATAGACAAGTTTCAACATCAGTGGATATGATAATACATCTAATGGATTTAACTAAATCTTGAATACTGGCACCAACAATTATAGTCTAGCAGTACCTTGGAGAACTTTAATCTGAGAAAGGTAATGCAGAAGCACCGGCTCCACCTTCAATTTTTGTAACTGATAACAAAAAGAACAACTTATGAAGAAAATGAGGAATTTTATAGGAAATCTGAATTTGTATGTTAGCATCGTGATTAACGTGTGTATATATATGTATATGAAACCAAGTCGCTTAAAAAAAAATCTTCGTACCTGATCAGCTAGTTCAATGACAAATATGTCCGATGCACCACCAATCAAGAAAGCATTTGGAAATTCCGGAAATTGCTTCAAGAAGCTCTTAAGTTTGTCAACTATAAAAAATACAATCAGTTCATGTAACACACGATGAAAACCAAACATATACAGCACTTACGTAAATGCATGCATTTATTTAAAAATTGATGAACCTGAGTTATAGAAAAACATGAATCTTGAGAGGAGAAGAAACAGGTCTCGCTGAGTCTGATAAGCACAAAAGAGCAGTTATCGAAAATGGCAAATTCATGAACAAGGACAAGCTTATAGTCTAAGAACATAAGGAACTCGGTGATGATGGAGAAGAAAATGCTAGACCTGTGAGGGAATCTTCTTTAATCTCGCAGAATCTAGAGCAACTTCATCTAACAGATACTACAGTCATTCAAAGGGTAAGGGTCAAAAGTTTGCTCAAACAAGGAACTAAAAATACAATAAGATTGAACATATTATCTTGCAAAGAAGACTATCACCTGAAAGAGACTCTGAAAGCGCCTTGCATTTGATTGGATGTCAATCCTGCATGCATGCACACATACACTTAATAAGGCAAGTCCCAATAAAATTTCTTATAAAGCAGAAACAGAAACGCATATCTATAAAATAAAATGTGAAGAGAGAAGAGAGAGGCAAGTACAATTGACTTGTAAAATAAACAAGTTCTTCAATCAAAATAGCTTCACAGTATAATATTCACATCCTCCTACCCCACCCAAGGTAGTGGAGGTGGAAATACATGTCCATATGTTGATATATCGAGGTTAAATACCATCTTTGTCCTGAGAAAAACATCAAATATCCTTTCCCATTTTCTCCATTCACTAAAAGCATCACAAACAAAGGAGTAGAGGAAGAACCAATGTTGTGCCTGGCTCCCATTCATGCTCCCCCCACCTCCCCCCCCCCCCCCCCCCCCCCAAAAAAAAAAAAACACAAAAGAAGAAACACCACTCACTAATTTGTATATATCTTCGTGCATCAACAGCTGTACTTCAGAAACAAGAATTGTCATTGCTTGTTAGTTTCTTGGTCTACTCGTAAAGCAATATTAAACTTTTCCAATTCTAATTAATAGTCACTAATGTCTCATGATATGTAGCTTTATTCTCAAATCTGTAACTATGGGTAATAATTCAACGTCCGCAGAACCAATAAAACCCAACTTCAAGTGATTCCGACTTCAGAGATCTGAAGATTAAGTGAGGACGTTTAGGAAATAAAAGATAGGACATATCAGCTACATAACTAATACAGGTAATCTAAACAAGGGATAATCAGATCTCACAATAAAGGTAACACAAACAAAGTTTGTAATAATTTCTTTGTTGTTTGTGTAACATTCGGAAGGGTAAAGAAGTAAAATGATATAAAGATAGTTATAACCGACAGCTTGGGATCGTAACAAGTGGCATAACTGATGGATGACACGTAGCAGCACCTTATAATTTGAGCAGCAGAAATGGCGTAAATTGTTTGATATAGAATTTAGTTAGTTTCAGTTATATTCAATGAGATTTGGTTTTAGAGTCTACTAGGCATTTTGTTAATTTCTACTTTGATTCCGGTGAGCTTTTCTTCGTCCCTTTTAGTTAAGTTGTTTTGAAATGAATGTCCAGAACTCCATTAAACATCAATTTGGCTTCCTTTATTTGAATTAATTGAGTTTATTCCCATTTTTGCCTATATTTGAAGATCGGGTTGTTACATTTGGTATCTAGAGCAAGGCGATCTACGGGAAGAAGATGGATCAAATGTTTGAATAACTGAACATTCATCTAAAATATGAACACACTTGAAATTAAATAATAAGGACGAAGAAGGGTTCACCGGAATCAAAAGAGAATTAACAAGATGCCTAGCAGACTGTAAAACCGAATCTCATAGAATATTACTGAAACTAACTAAATTATATATCAAACAATTCACACACACTTCACGCCATTTCTGTAACTCAAATTACAAGGTGCTCCCTTGCCACGTGTCATCCATCGGTTAAGCCACTTGTCACGATCCCAAGATGTCAGTTATAACTATCTTTATATCATTAATGTGGGATTGGGGTATTACAATCTCCCCAACTCAAATACTCAACGTCCTCGTTGAGTCCAGATCAATAGCCTAAGACCGCCCTTATGGATAACACCACGAAGTCGGCTCTGATACCATATTAGAATTCACCACATGGATTGGGCTAAGTCCACTTACTTGGCTTAAGCCTAACTCAACCTCAAAAGCTAGCTTATAAGGTATGATTGTCCAATGCCTTATAAGGTGGACTTAACTATTGCTTTCAACCAATGTGGGACAATTAGTCTCAATATCATCAAATACGAACCAACAATTCAAAAGACTAATACCTTAGTATCTATACATATTATAAGTCTTAAATGGCTTACAATTTAAACTAACATCACCATGCAATTTAAGATCATATCGTTAGGAACCTAAATCTCACATCATTCACTGAAACTCTCGGTAAGAATTTATGCTTATGCATACGATCGTATTGTTTAGGAATGAAATACCTAAATCACACATCATTCTCCGAAACTCACTCAAGTATTTATTTTTATGCACAAACCGTAATATAGTCATAATGAATTGATATATATGGATCACAAATTACAAATGATAATGTCTCACCCAATCCAAATTTAATAGACCAAATGTGTAATCCCAATTTAGAATAAACAGACTGCAATTAACACGGCAATTATACGTATATATACACACACTTCATACTTTTTGCATCCCTTTAAGAATCAATAATGACGTCATTTTTTTCTCAAAAACCCAAACAGACCTTTGGATGTTTCTATTTCAATTTCGTTTTGGACTTCTGAGGTGCTTTTCTCTAAGGTGAGTGGAAACACAGATGTGAGACTTCGGTGTGAAAATGAGTTGATTATTGAATGTGGAAACGTGGTCCTCTTTCTTTTAATATGGTTAACAATGTTAGCTTACTGCAGGAAGCAGATTTAAATTTTCCAGTAAAAGAATCCCATTCACAAAGTGCAGAGAAAGCGGGACAGCGGATATCAAACTGTAAGCACACAAATGTACCATGCCAAATTGGTCTTTAACTTGAAAAGACAAAGAACAGGCTTGACTTTAATGGCATAATTGATGGTGTAACACACACTATCCATTTAATGTATTTAAATCACAATTGTTAAAGGCCCTACGCTGCTGGAGTTTTTTCAGCTTACGTTGCTCTATATCAACCAATTACTTCTCATACAAATGTAAGGTAGGGCTTCATACCAGAAGACATTTGTAGCACCTTGGACAAGAGCTGACGAGTAGCGGAGTAGGACTTCAGGATTATCAAGTTGAATCTCGAACAGCTGCAAAACATAGTATATGTTTAAAGATTGGTAAGATGTGATTAATATGCGCAATCATGCAAGAAAACAAGAATGAAGGTAAAATTGGTGAAATGTTATATATGTGGTATTTGAAGTTGGCAATGATAGATCACCAATAGAATTGGACAAGAGAACAAAGCAACAATTTGATATTAATAAAGGTCCATATTACATGGGAATCTTACCAATATCATTACATATTAAAAGCACCGAATAGAAGGAAATTTTTATATCAATATTATCACGTACCCATTTGTGGAACAAGAGGGAAAATATATTAGATGCAAATGATTGGCTCCAAAGTTGTACAATCAGATCAAGGATTGATTTTCCATTATGTGGCAATTGAACAAAATGATCAGCAAGCACGTCGTAGAAGCATATTGCGCTCTCATACTCATCTGCCACAAAATTTGCATCTTCCTCACGAAAAATAATATCTGTTTCAATAAAATTAGATTAGTATTACCATGATAGAACCCAATCCACCAAAGCTTGTAAAACAAGAATTAGGTCACCTCTTAATCAAAAGAATATCTAGAGGCATAGTAACACATGTAAGCCATAGAATAGGTTGAGGAAAGGTTATTCCATATTTTAGGTATGTGTAAAGTTTCTGTGACACTTGCATCAATCACGTTGTTGCCTGCACCTATAGTCTAAAGTACTATGGCAGTATTTTTCACCACTCGGATACATATCAATATCATCTACTTCTTTTAGCTTTTCCCCACTACGGCACTACATAAAAACTTCCTACATACGGAGACAGATGGCTTACCCCATGAAGGATATGTTAAAAGTTTGTAATGTGGTAAAGATCAAGAGAGAAAAATAAACAGAAGTTCAACGAATAGAATTATTATTTTCCCAGCATATGACTAGTTCTCTGACAAGCATAGGTTTTGCCTCATCCTTAACGGGGACGTAAAAATGGAGCACCAACAGACAGCTGAGAATTCATGGACGGAAAAGAAGTACATTGAACTCATTGCATGGGAAGTACTCCAGACATGGAAATAGAACTTAACCGTTAGACACTCCCTCAATTGAATTAGAATTCCAAAGAGCAAGTTGAAGTTTCCATTGCAAACTACTGTCAACCTTCTGTAATATGGCTTTGCAGCACCCAAATTAATGAGAATTTTATAAGATGGTACACGAATAATTCCCTTCTGTCCAACTAGATACATTTGGCAGACAACGCACGAGCACTACATGTTGGAATCAATCATCAGGTACAAACTACGCTCCAACATGCCCTCAACACGTATGCTTCACAGAGGCATACAAAATGACCTTTGCTTTCCAAAATTCAAATACTCATGCACATAAAGAACTGGTAACATTCACTTGTGGGTCAAAATTCAATAAAGTAAGACAACCAAAAATAGATTCCTTGGTGAAGCTCACTATCACGGACTAAGCAATGAAATTTTATATTAGTAGGGCACTACGTTCCATTGCAAGACCTTGAGACCAGCATACTTCAACAGTCTGATCCCAATACACAAGCAGTGTAACTTACAATAATCTCTACTCAACCAATAATGCCCGACTAACAAAGTTGGCAGAAAATTCAGCTCGCAGACATTAAAGATTTACTCACTTAAATCAATCGAAGACAACTTAACTTATCTACTAATCACACAATAAGGAAGAACAATAATGCAAACAGCAGCAAAAAATGGTGCACTTACCTTTAGCACGATCATCAACTTCCAAAGCTATGTCCGCAAACAACTCTTCCAACAAATTCCGCCTCTGCGATGCCGAAGCTAACGCCTAGAACAAAATTACAAAGAATTAACAAATCATCAAAATATTATTTAGAAAAATAAATACATTCTACTACGTACACGTTGAAGCTTCTTCTCAATTTCGAGAGTTAGGGCGGTTAGATAAGCCGAGCCGCGAGCCGTTGAAGCCGGTCGCATTGCCATCGCCATTGTATGTGGATCATTCCACACCAAATCCAACTGTATATATAGAGAGGTAGTTAAATCTAAAGTAATTTTCCAAAACAGGATTGAAGATTTTATCCAAACCAAATCCAAATGTGGGCCGGGAGAATAGGGATTGTTTCTTCACCGACACAATCTCAGAAGTATTTTATTGTATTGTATTGTAGGTGTTGAGTCAGCAAATGGAAGAAAATTTGGGTTGGGTTGGGTGGGGTGGTTGTGGGGTGGGGGCTGCTTTGGGAAATAAATGGAAATTTAATTATTATCATTTTTTTTTAAGGTGAATTCCGAAGGAGAGATCCTCTCATGTGTCAGAGGTCACAATGTTTCAGTGAAAATTTTGTGTTACACACTTACACTAGGTTTGAACTTACGTTGCTTAAAGAAAGATTCCTCATATCATCTCGGTACTTACCGTTCTGTTAATATCTCTGGTACTAATTATTAGAGAGAATTGCATTTAAAACCATTATATATATATATATTTAAAAAGAATATATTTTTTTAATTTTGATGATATTTATGTTAAATTGTTATTTAATTTATTAAAATTATTTATAAATCAAATTAATTATTTAAATAAAATAAGTAAAATATTTAAATTGGTCTGTACATGATTTTATTCGAGTGAATTTTGAAATTTGACTGACCGAAACATATATTCGAAACGAAATTTTGATCCATGTCTCTATCCATTCGAGATTTAGTAAAATTAAAATTTATGTTTTGTATTTAGGCTAAAGATATTGCCAGAACGGATATTGTTGTTTTTTTTTTTTTTCCAAAACTGCCCTATCTGGTCAAAAGCCATTAAAATCAAGTTTCTCAATTCTCATAATTCCTTTTTAATCGGCTTACTTCTAGTTATAATCATGGATTAAAATTTTGTTTTTTATGTATGTTTCGACAAGTTTTCGGAAACTTTTCAAAAAAATTATGAAAAAAAGTTATTAAATTAAGATAAATGAAAAGTTTCAAGGTAATTATGAAGTTTCAAAAATACATCTTATTTTTGTTTCGATTGATTAATAAACATAAAATTTTCAATGGTTTGAAATTCTAAATACCTTATGGTTTGAAATCCCAAAATTATTATTTTGATTATTGAAACCTACAAGATGTTTACACTCGGGATGCAAAGTGTTAAATATATCGATTTTCTAGTTAGGTTAAGCGTGAATGTTATACTCTTAGCACCTGAATGCAAAAGTTGAATATTTTTTGGGAGTAAAATGTAAATTGTCCTTTGTTTTATTAATTTAAGTAAGGTTCATAAATATATTCCTTGTTTTAAAAGATAGTAGAACACAATTTAAATAAATTAATATTAAAAACAAATTGAGATATTTGAGATAGAAATATTTTATGCTTTGATTTCAGAATTCAGATACACACCATTGACAGTTAGTTAATTAGCTATTAAGTAGAAGACAGTCACAAATAATTTTGACCAATTTTTTCAGACTTCCGCCTTTTAAATGTGTTTTATTATTATTATTATTATTATTATGCATGATAGTACAAATATGTATGTACTGCTTAGTTACATGTGGATATTAGCTATTGAATTAATATCTAATGTTATACATTTCTCTTTCTATTTTATTTTTGACCATAAATTAAAGATGTAAATAATTTACAATGTAATAGCTTTTGTATAAGATTCTCAAACTATAAAATTATCAGTGTGTGAGCCATGCACACTTTTTAAATATAGTTTGTTGGAGACGGGTGGTTTCTGGAAAATGGTTGTAAAAGCATCAGCGACTAACTTCAACTCGGGGGGCAGATTTTTCTTCTTTTTTTTGTTTTTTTTTTGGGACCAATAGTTGGTAATACCGAAGGATTCATGGAGAAACACATCATTTAATATTTTGGAATACTTAAATTTTAAATTAATAGCGCAAAGTGCCAAACCAGCAGTACACCAATTTGACATTAGGACCAGAAGGCCAATAGATATAAGTGAACACATTTTTCTTTTCCTTTTTGATAATTATGAGTGAACACATTTGAAATATAGAAACCAATCCAATAATGGTTATCCAGCCAAGTAACTCAAAAAATAAATTCCACACACAAAAAAATTGTAAAATAAGATCAAAATCAAGGAAATTGATCTATAAAGACATCACTACAGATTAAAACTTCGAATACAGACCAAATATCATTCATAGTTTAGCTTAGCCAGGTACCATAGTTCCACAAACTATTAACATTTCTCTCAAAGTTGAGGAAAGAGTCATACTTTTGCTGTCTCTAGAGATTGACACGACTTTTGAAGACATCGAGACCCATCTCAGTCGGATCAGTTGCTTGCAGTTCTACCTGAATGCCATCTAATTCCCTCTTGAACCTGTCCTTTGAGCTAGCATAGATCATTTTGCTCCTCACCTTTGCAGTGTCAGGGGACCTTGTACAAAGAATGCGTACATTGTTAGATAATGCAATGTAAACAACGCAACTGGAGATTGAAATTTACTCGGGAATTACCACGCAATAAAGAAAATCCTGCTCTTTTGGACATTCTCTTCAGTAACAAAGTCGAAATCAAAGACTGCATATCTGCACTCCTCAGCAGGAAGGCTTGAAGTGAAGTCTTCATAAGTTTCAGTTGGTTCACCAAGCTTTTCCACAATAACCTCTTTTTGCTTCTCCTCAATCTTGTATACTATGAAGCGGTGTGTTCTTTTAGCTTTCAACTCCATAAACTTTAGTTTGCAGTCATCATGGACTGCCATTCCTGATGCTGCATTAGCCTATACACAAAAACAAAGAAATTCCATGTAAAAATGTAATGTAGCTGGTCAATGGTATGACAATGTCAACTTAAGATGTAAGGAGTTGGAATTTGAGAATAATTTGGAGTACAAAAAGATACGTGACTCAGATATTGTGTGAAGTTCATAACCATAACAAATTTGTACAAAACAATTACTTATGTATTTGATACAAACAAGCTCAAAATTTGCCAAACAAGTTTGGAGTCTAGACTGAGAGACTCAAATTTGACGATGATACTGGGTAAATATATCAAAACTACTCCAATATTTGGTGGATTTCAAATCCTCATTATGGTTAAAAAATAGCTAAAAATAAATGATCAAAAATTTGAAATCCTTACTAACTTAAACTGATCTATCAACTGCTACAGATTTGTTGTGTAGATTTGAAATATTTGCTTATAATCCATGAATCCAAACAGACTCTTAAATCAATTGCCTCAACAACTCAAGTATATGTCCCCCATCATCTCTGGATTTGTTTGACCTAAATAACAACTAATCTGAAACCTAAGAACTTATAGACAAACAACATAAAGTAAACATTACATCTACACAAAAGGAAAATGTAAATACTAATTATCAAATTAATTGCACAATGTAACACCACTCCCAACTTTCTCCCAAAAAATCACAAGCACAGTCATTCAGCCATCCACTACGGAAGATCGCCAGTAGCAAACCAATGCAAGATCGGACACAAAATTTCTGTCAATACTATCAATATTACATCAACTCAGATCTAAGAATCCTAAGTTCAAAATATTAAATAAAAAATAAAAATAATAAAGTAAAACACTGAGCCGCCATTCGCAATAAAGTTGTTTACTACATTTCATAATTCACATAGATCGCAAATTGAAAAGAAAAAAAGATTAACGAACAGGAATAAGAGTTAACTAAGAAAACTTTTCTCCAGATAAATTGAAGAGTAAGGAGAAAATTGTAAAATTACAAAGAGAAAATCATTACCATGATGAAGAGGATTGATCGGCGAAGATCAAGGGAGTTGTAACAAGAATCCGAGACGAGAAAATTTAGGGCTGAAAATGATTTGTGGTTAGATAGATATTTAGAAAGTTGAGAAGTAGTAACAAATGTAATGAGAAACAAATATAGGGGATTGGAGCATGTGTGGAGTTGACTGAAATGTCAAATATGCCCCTAAGACGCTCTGCTTTACCTTTTCTTGCTTGATCTTACGTGTTTGGACTAAACTGTCCTTTAGCTGTCTCCCATTAGAAATGATTAAACTCACTGCTTTTGGCTAAAAGCCTCGCATCATGTGATCATAATAATAATGTTATAATCAACCACTACGGTTAGAATTGCTTTTTCCTTTTCGTGATTCAGTGGAAAAATAGAGAGGAATTTACTCATATTTCTTAGTTGTTTCATAAATTATGTGTTTGAACATGTTCTTAAGAAGTTTAAACAACAAAGTGACAAGTGATGTCAAACTTTTTTCTTCAAGAAAAACATTTAGGGCCTGTTTGTTTGGTGTTTTCAAAAAAATTTCGTGTTTGGAAAATGTCAAACAAACATGTTTTCTATTTTCTAAATAAATTTTTCATCTCTCAATTTTCTCAAACTAATCTCGCAAAATTCAAACAAACAACAATTTTTTTATCTCTAAATAAAACTTATACAAACTCTACTCTGATTTGACATAAAGTAACTTATCTCTTACACAATTTATCTCACAACAAACATGATTTGACATAAAGTCTTACAAATCTTACACCTACAACCTAACTATTCCAAAAAAAACTTACACTTACTTTATTTCTCGAACCACTTTCTCAAAACTCAAACAAACAACATTATGTAAATCGAGATTATTTCACAAACCTCCACCACTCTCTCAAACTACTTTCCAAACACCAAACAAACAAGCCCTTAGCTTCTGATTTACAATATTAATAATAATAATTTGGTGTCAAATGTCAATTGATCAATACGGTTGAAGTTTCAAACATAAGATGATAATGATGGCTGATAAATGATTCCATGAACATTTAAAGTTTTTTTTTTTTAGGACATGAACATTTAAAGTTAAATACTAAGAAAACTAGAAATGTGCTGGTTTTGATTACTAGAGAGTTTAATTATTAAAAAAAATACTAGAAAGTTTCAAATTTCCTTAAAAATTTGAACAATGCTATATAAGGATGCTAAGTTTAAAAATAATCGATCACCATCTCCACCTTGTGAGATTGGTAAGAAGATTGGAAATTATGATTTCACGAAAGAGAATATAGAGAATATATTGATAGCATGAGTTGATTTATTGGATTTATAAATGTCAGTTAATTATCGCTTTAAGTTTGGCCTAGCGGTTGAACCTCATAAAATCACTTTTAGATCTCTATTGTGATTTTTGAAGTGTTTGGCCCAGATTATAAAAATTGATTTTGCTCAATCGTGATTTTCATGGTGTTTGGCCCCCAAGATCATAATCGCTTTTGAGACCTCGAGAAGCAAAAAATCAACTTATTTTAGAAGCTGCTAAAGTGTTACTTTTGCAAAAGCTATTATACAAAAGCAATTATTCTATAATTAATTTTTATTATAATCAATTATTATCAAAATCAATTTTAGTAAAATTAATTCTCCTATAATTGATTTTCGAATCGCTAGGCCAAACTCACCCTAATTGTAATTGATGCATGTTAGCATTGACTATATGACGATCTAAAAAATTATGCACAACTAAATAACATAAATTAGTCATTTCTCAAAAAAAAAAAAAAAAAATAGTCATGTAGAGGGACTCAAACTTACCAAGACAAAATTTGAAAAAGAATAATCTCAAATATTTTTAGTCATATCAATTACAATTATTTAAGTATAATAAAAATTATTATCGATCATATCAATTACAATTATTTAAGTAAAATAAAAATAATTATCGATTTTATTAATATTTATTGACAAGATAAATATTATCCTTTTTCGAAATCAAAAATTGATATGACGAGATGGATAAAACAGAAGGTACTGAATTATGTTTTATAACACTACCCAATACATTAATCTATTTAGAATAATAGTCATTCTATTTTGAAAATACAAATTTCATATTTAAATCTACATACATTTAAGTGTAGGCTCTTGAGTTTGCTACATTGTAACTGAGTTTAACTTATTTGTATCATTTCATGTTAAGTCCAAATTAAAAACATTAACTTATTTATTCGACTATAATAAAATTCTAGATATATGAACAAAACAACAATGTTACAATCACTACTAACCTTCTTTATAGAAAATAATAAATATCTATTACATATAATTTTCTTTAAACATTAACACTCAAATTCATTCAATTTATATCTAACATTATAAAAAAAAAATTACAAAACTTAATATTCAAATTTGATAGTAATTATGATAGTATAGTATGTAATACTATTGTTGAATTTATATATGATCTTAAACTCTGACGTTTGATCGGTAGCTTTTAGATCTCCTAATTTTGCAACATTAGTTCAAATTGTCTATTTTTTTTTTTTTTTTTTGAGGAAAAGTTCAAATTATCTATTGAAACCACCAAAATATACATTTTGATTAAGCGAAATCGAATTAACAACAATAATATTTTTTATAGTATTGCTTTTTTTATTTTTAATTGAAGATCAAGCAGGGTGGGCGATGCATTGTCTAAACAGAATATGTCCAGCCTTTACAACTCCACTCCACAGATGGGTCATGCTACGCCAGTCTTGCAACCAACTCTTTGTTGGAGGTCTCTCTTTCTCTCTCTACATTGAAAGAAACACGAAAGAGAAAGCGTCCATGTGCATTAATATTTGCTTGCGTCCCTTTAATGTGTTCGATGAAATGCTCCAATGGAAACTTTAACTTCTTTGTCATTCTCAAAACACCAAACATATGCATACACGCCAAATAGATTTGACATTGGAAATCTTGTGATAATTTTTTTTAAAACATTATGTATTTTAAACTCGTCTTATTCATCCCTCTCTTAATAATTCCAGGACTTTCTTATGATACCAATGAAAGTATTTTGAAGCAGGCCTTTGAGGAGTATGGTGAAGTAATTGAAGGTAGGATACTGGTTATGGTCATGGATTAAGATTACGTTTCTTCGAGAACTTGTTGCCGGAAAATATTTAGAAAACAATAGTAAATCAAAGGAACATATGAAATAGAAACTATGCATCCATTACCTTTTTAACTAGTTGAAGGAAACTGAAGTTCCTGACCCTCGTATTTGTCAGCAGCTAAGGTAATATGCGATCGCGTAAGTGGCAAATCAAGAGGATATGGATTTGTACATTACACTGAGGAGACTGCGGCTAGCAAAGCCTTGAAGGATATGGATGGAAAGGTAAGGTTCGGTATTCAAATATTTACTTTTTTTTTTTGTGTATGAAACTACATTCGTCTTTAACATCATTAGTATGTTCTGTAGTTGCTGGATGGACGAAATATCCGCATCCATTATGGCCACAGGAAGGAAACCATTGTAGACCAGGTTCGATATTGTCGACCTCTTGCTCATTCTTTATCTGTTAATGCTGTTTGAAAAGTGAAATTTTATAGCCTTATTTAGGAAGTGAACAAAAAGATAATGATCTTCTCTGAAATTCAGGATGATGGATTTATGGCTTCTTATTATTCCTTACATTATTTGAAAAATTATAATACTTGTGTTGATAAAATGGAATTAACTTTACTATGCTTTTCATGGACATATTTTATGGGCTCCATTTATAATACTTACATTTGTATTGATCAATTGATTTACACAATGGTGAAACTTTGACTTAAAGCAAAAGTGAAGAAAAAGAATCTTATCACCCAATATTTTGATATATCTAGAACCAGGAAATTTAAATGTTAAATAAACTAGAGAAAGAGACTGTGTGTTAAATTGCCCCAGAATTGAGAATTTTAACGAGTAAAATTAAAACAATTTTTCAGTTGGATGGTGTTTGGGGTTAAGAAGAGGTTACAAGATAAATTGGTGAAGTAGTCCAACTTTCTGGTAATTTATACTGTACATACAGTAACTATCCTGGAGAACTTCAAATTTTGAAGGATGGGCATGGTCTCCCTTTCCTATGGGGGATTTTGTCGTGAGTTTGATTATGAGCGAGAAACATGTTTGATATTGCAAGTCTGCTTTTTTGAAGACTTTAGTCTATGATCTTAGGTTTAGTTCAACCTTTTGAAAAACTAGACTTTTCCTTTACCATGAGAATATTCACAACCTTCTTATTTTGGTGCTGGTTAAAGAACCTATAAGAGGTTAGTTCAATTTTACGAAGCAGTCTTAACTCTTAAGTGAACAGAACAACCAACATTGTAGTTTTGTCTAGTTTTCTTGCATTTATTGCTTAATTAGTTTAACTTTATTTAAGTTTGTAATGCTCTGTTAATTATATCCAGGTTTAAATGTAGAGTAGTAAAGAGATGTTTCTGAATTTAAATGCAAACAAAATGCAGACAATGAGAATTGAGGGCGACAAGAGGAAATAAGGTTGTAGTTATGCTCAATTTGTTTCTGGTGCTTATGTTTTCATATACATCCAGTACAGTTATGAGAATGGAATGTTTATTATAAGCTAATCCTGATCAATTCGTTAATTTCAATCATCAAGTCCCAAACCAAATTTCCCTTTCATTTTCTATTAGTTTTTTTTTATCTTTGATTCTACGTTCTTAGCTATATATCTTCATGTCATCATAGAAGGTAGAAACGATCCTTGTCACCAAGGATCAAAATAAAGAACTTTTACCACAATGAAGGCAAAAACTTATGAGCTGGCCTCCTTAGAACGTGCAATTCACTAATCAAATTTGAACCGTGGAATTGCAACGCTGAATCAGAATTGTCTTTCAGAAACTGCCTTGGCATGAAGACCATGAAGAAGATTTAGTTTTATATAATCACTGTTGGGAGACTATTTAGACAATCATAATTTTATTTTATTTGTACAGTTTTGAGAATATGTCACCTTGGGCATGTAAACTAGCATCTCTTGTAGTACCATTCAGTTATCATTGTGTTGTAACTATTTCGTTTCCTGGAATATTACAGTCTGCTGGAGAGATGGAAAAATATCAAATTTGTGGAAGATCTTGCCCCCCTAAATCCTAATCCTACCTACTCGAAAAGAGTGGTTGGAAATATCACATTTTCAAGTGTTCCATAGGATAATACAAAAACCACGACTTAGAAGAAAATCTTCCATGAAGTTGCAATATATACGGTTTCTTTGTGACTTGAAATGGTCTCATAGTATTATTGTTCAGAACTCTTAAGGTCGTGTTTGTCTAGATTCTTTTGAGAATATTACGGGAGATCAAACAAACATACAATGATATTATTTGGCTTTGAAAAAATATCATATCTACTAAAACACAAATAGGCGTGCGAATCTTGCATCTCATTCCATACAAATTTGAGGGTCTATATGGATATTGGTGATGGCTTGATTTGGTTACAGTAAATTGACTTCGGCGGTTTCATTGATCTTTTTATCGACACTATTTGAATTCAATTGAATTTGACGGTTGGATTTTTTGTATTTAGTTTTGGATTGAGTTTGACTATTTGAGATATGATATTATATGTATATTGTATGTATTTGATATATGTTTGGGCATAAGAGTTTAGAAGTTGGCATGCCCTGATATTTAACTGCTTTTAGGATGAGACTAGATGCATATCGATTTTGGCTCAGTCTCAATGAGCGAATAAAATTTAAAACTAAGGATGTTTCACATCATAACGTACTGTGACTTCGTGACAAAATCAAAACATGAAGGGTATGTTTGGATTGATCGTGACATTGTTTCGTTGTTTTAATTGAAATTGGTTTGAATATTTCGATAAAATATTTGAAACACGATTTCAATTTCCCCACACCTACATAGATATTCTCGGCCATCTTCAACCAATTTCGGAACTACCGCAACACTTGTTTCGATTGATCTTTGGACAAAAATGATATTTGGCTCCTTATTTTGGACGAAACAATGAGCTAGAATTGTTCCAAACGAGGAAAATCCCTTCTCCATCATCAATGATAACCTTAGGGACTAGAAATAAATTCCTAAAAGATTATTAAGGACTATGTAGTAAAAATGACACACAGGATTTTTTTTTCCTCTTTTCAGTAAAATTACATTTACTTGATTCCTCCATCATTTTCTTATTTTTCATCATTAACAAAAGAGGCAGCAGAAGAATAATAAAATCAGACACAAATAGGTAGAATAAGAAAATTTCGAGAATGGCGTGGAGGGGACAACTTTCACGAAATCTGAAGGAGCTTCGCATCTTATTCTCTCCAAACTCACCCTCCAGCTCTTCCACTAGGTTTTCTTTCCTTTTTTACCTCATTCGATTTTTTTTTTTAATTTCATTTCAAATGTTTTTAATTAATCATTTTATTTTTATTTTATTGATGATAGGGCTTTCATTGAGAATAATTATAAGGATCTGAAGACTAAGAACCCTAAGCTCCCGATTTTGATCCGTGAAGCCACTGGCATCGAGCCTCAGCTTTGGGCTAGATATGGTAATATTTCTCTAAACTCATTTTTCAATTATTTAATTTTTATTTCAACTGATTTGGGCATCAATGTTGCTTGAACTTATGAGACTAATGGCTGTAATTTCAATGTCGCAGTAAGGTCTTTTAAAACAGATTTATTTTATTTTTATTTTGAATTAAAATTTAATGAGGATAATGGAAAAGAATAAGAAACCAACAATTTGAAGCTTTTATTGGCTAAATCCATAATCCAAAAAAATAGCAGAGGTGTATGGTCTTTGAAATTGATTTATATATAGTTTAGTACTTGAGTATAGTTAATAGCATTGGGTAAACAATTTTTCTCCTCCCCATATTAGCTTAAGAGATTGTAGTCATCCAGAAGGGTATAGAAGTGTAATAAATATATCATCTCCAACAATATGAGGTCTTACAGATGAGCTACTCATTTTAATTGACAGGGAAACTAAATTTCAAGTGACATGGTCTTTTTGTTTGATCATGCAACCTAGTTTATCGAATCAACCGTCCCTGAATAGTGATGTAGTCCAAATAATGGTGGAGGTGGTGGTGGTAATGAATATAAAAGAAGCTACAGAAGGAAATATGAAATTGGTTTATCTTTGTCTTTGCTAGTAATCAAATAGATTTTCTGACATAATTTTTTATATGAGTTTTTGATATTAAACAAAGAAACTCTCTAAAGGTGATATTTTTCCTATTATTTCTCTACAAGTATAAAGGCGTAAAGCCTCTTTAAAATTGCTGCTACAACATAAAAAAAATGGCCCATCACAGCATTTGCTCTAACCTGATTGTTTATTCCATGGTTGTGAACCCTCTTATTTTAGTTCACTTTAAAAACGAATTAAAACGCAGAAGAGTGAACACAGTTATGTTTGACCACTATCTTTAGAATTTTGACTATAGGAACTTTAAATGGATTAGCTGGATTCTTCTTATTTCCAAGCATACCTTGCATGTGTAAATTGGATCTGGATGCTTGTTGTATGCAATGGGACATCGATTCTTTGAAAATCCCATTATGCTTAAATTTACAAGATTGTAAAAGTGCAATATCGTTAGATAACCCTGTTTTGAGTAGGAAAACATTCGAGGTCTGTCATTACCTTTTCAATAATTAATTGAAGGATTACTTCTTTTGTACTATAATTTTGAACTATGCCTTAAAAGTGTACCTTGATTCTTGAGTGGTTATAGTCTTCCAGTTTATGAAATAGCCTTCTGTAATTGATCTTTTGAATTGCAACAGACATGGGTGTTGAGAGGGGAATACATTTGGAAGGCTTGAACGAGGAACAAATTTCGAAGGCACTGGAGGACCTTGCCAAAGGAGGGGCAGCTCTTAAAGGCTGAGTTAGCTGTCATTTGGTTTTACTTGGACACAATAAAATGTCAGCCAGAAGTTTCTGATAGTTAATTTCTGTTTGGATTCACTGCAACAAGAGTTGCCTGCTTATTGTACTCTTCAACGGAATGATCATGTATAAATTTATGCTTTGGATATGATTCGTGGATGTTTTAAATTTCATCCAATAATTTATTTTCGTTTGTTAAGGCGACTCCAAAGGAGGATGCAAATTGGAGATGGGAATCAGAACTGGCTACTGCCAATTTGCATCCCCATTTTACATTTTTCTCAATTCAACAGGGACATGGAAAAGGGGATCCATTAATTTCTTAATTAGTACTTTGGAGTGTTATATTTGCTTATTCTTGAAGAGAGACCTATCGAACATGAGTTGAATGAATGCAAATACAGTGTGTTGATACATAGCAAAACTTCAGCATCGCCTTATCAGGTTCAGTGACATTTGAACTTCTACTTTTGTCCAATTGTCGAAAACCTTTTGAACGGACTAGCCGTCCAATCTGATGGTATGTGATTATTATTTTTCATGACATGGCTCCCAGATTTATCAGCTTCAGACCAGATTAATTTACTCAGTGAACAGTTTAGTTACAGTGATTATATTTTAGTAAAAATGAGTTTATATATTTTTTTGGGTATAGAGACTCTTAAGAAAATTATCCCAAAGTTTTTTACCCCTTTAGTTTTGGCACGGAGTTTTAGACAATTTGTTAAAAAAGTAAACTTTTGAAATTCTTTGAAAGAGAAAGGGAAATAAAAGTGGGACGGAGGAAGTATATTTTAGTTAAACTGCTATAGTAATTCATGTATGATTAGACTAATGACTCACAGTCCCTTGTTGTTTCTAGTTTCAAAATTTGTTAGTGAAAGAATGCCAAAAATATGGAAAATAAATATGACAATAGTGACCATTCTACTAGGAATTAAGAGAAAACTGCACTTTGCCTGCAGTTTGGTTATATCGTGTTGACAACGTACATCTGGCGGAAGGAATCATGGATCACGAAGAAGCTAGCTAGAAGGATAAATGTGGTGTGGTGTGGTGTGGTGTGGTGTGGTGTGGTGTGGTGTTATTAAAGTAGTTGGTTTCTTTTACTAAGCATTATTTAGTATACTAGTCTGGGCCTTTCTCTTTTACTGGAAGAGAGTACACTGTTGCTGTTGCTGTTGCTTAGGGGAATCATGCATATATGCAATCTTGTTTTTGAGCTAATTTATTGCAATGAGATATTTGACAGACAGTTGTAGCTAGTTGTAGTGAAAAATTATATATATTTGAGTTCATTTTTAGTTTTGATATATGATATGACTTTCTTTCACAAGTAAAAGAGTTGCTCTCATGATCCTTGCAATTTTCTCTTTATTTTTTTTATGGTCAAATGTTATAGTTGATGGCAGTTATATTGGAGAAAACTAGGGGATAGACTATAGAACAAAAAATTGTTCAATTCTGTTTTATTTGATATATATAATATATATTAGTCGATCTTGAAGTTGCTTTTGAACTTGACTTGATTGTTTAACAAATCAAAATATTACCCGAATTCGATTAATTTTATATTTTTACATATATTTTATCACTTTTAACTTGTCCGGTCGAACTTGAGTTTCAAAAATCACCAATAAAAAATGTTCAAATTTAAATTATATGAACAAATAAATTAAGCTCAAAAGAACTTTTATAAAAAAATATTTCCTAAAAGTTAAAACAAAGTCCAATGGACATGCTCTTCGAGGAGGGATGAATCATTTATGAGTCATTAGACCACATGCACCCTTAAAGAAAATGAAGGGATTAATAATCAACCAAAAGCATAACGTATAATTTCATGAGATGTAGCACTTAATTGCGATTATCACATGTCTAATGCCTTTTGCGAGAATATATAATTACTCGATAGAAATGCTTAAAATGTCCCAAGGCTTCCTACTTTCAGCTTAATAATGTATTTAATGAATAACGCAATTCTCTTTTGTGAATTGAATAGACGCATTATAATAATTTGAAGTTGTACTCCTTGTAAATTATGATAAATTTATCACATATGATATACTTACACATCAAAATGATAGAATATGCATGTCTATTTATAGACTACCTACTATGTATCTCTTCATAAGTCAAGACAACTCTTAATAGTTGTCATGTCTACTAAATAGAAAATGGGACGCAACCCATTAAATCATTGCATTAAATGAGCCTACTAATCAAAACAAAATCATTAACATGTTAAAGAGTCTAAACATTTCCTTTATTTTTTATTTTTTATTTTTTATTTTTTTATTTTTACTTTTTTTTTATAACCCAGGTGTCCAAGCTTACGCTAGACTAATCATGGACCCTCAGAACCCTTGTCTTAGAACCTTGAAGGATGTAAAACGCAAGATGTGCCTTCACCGAGTCTCGGGATCCCACCATACTGATGTACACTCTGCGCACAAAGGGGTCTTCACCACAAATGATCCTTAGACAGACCCATGAAAATGCTTCCATCCAAGTTCCAAATGGGATTCGAACCCCCACCCTTGCCGCTGGATCAAGACTTATGAATTGTTGGTCAGCCAGTTGGAGATATTCAGCTAGTGAACTATATTCACCACTCAATTCATAGGTCTGTCTAAGGGCCGGGTTATTTGTGGTGAAGACCCATTTGTACGCAGAGTATACAACAGTATGGTGGGATCCCGAGGCTTGGTGGAGGCACATCCTGCGATTTACATCCTTCAGGGTTCTAGGACAAGGGTTCTAAGGGTCCAGGAGGTTGGACACCTGGATTATAAAAAATATATATATATTAATGTAACTCCGTTAAATGAAATTTCGTACACAATTGGGAGTGTTGCAAACTTGAGCATTTGTGACATGGTAAATGTATGGCAATCTCATGATTTTCAACAATACGCGCGCAGCAATTAGAATCAAGATGCAAAACATTATACAAACACCGAGAAAACTGGAAAAGAAGAAGTATTTTATAGATATAGATGAATTATATAAACATGTATCAATCACTAATCAGACCATACCATACTACAAATTTAAAATAGCAATTAAAAACAGCATCCAAACAGAACATTAATTCGTTCTTACACATTAATTTAGAATCCAAGAATAAGAGAAATAGTACATGATATCAAATTATTATTATTATCAAATAGCTAGATAATTAAGCAGCTTAACTGGTGAAGCTTGAGCCACAGGAAGATGCATTATATTTGCCAAAGGATGTTTAGTTGCCCAAACAGATACCAAAGAAATAACAGGTGTCACAATTTCAATCAACACCAAAGTCTTGTGGCCATTGAAATTGGAACACCATATTCTTTTCATGGCTACATATATATGGAGATCTGTTTGCCTATGACTATGAGTGATCCTCCCAAAGAGAGAATAAAAGTTTCTTTTGGTTGAATAATAAACTTATAAAAGGTAATTAATATGGGGAAGGAGGATCTGATCTTCTCAGCATATGCTTATTCCCTTTTCAATATGTGGAATATTTATTATTTATATAGTATAGGCTTAGATCAATAATCTTGTGGTCTAACTACGATTAGGAATTAAAATGGGCCGACCCGAGCCTACTAATTAGGATATGTATTTAGTTTCTTCGTACTCGTACAATTATGAAATAAATTTATTAACTAACTTGCATGATATGCTAAAATTGTGTAACGTACGTCATAGTTAAAACGTATAAAAACAACATTTAAAATGACAATATTTATTTACAAAAAAAAAAAAAAAAATCCTTCATGTTAAATATCCTTAGAGATTGGTAGAGGAAAGAATTATAATATTTACAGATATAATGTAACTCGGGTTATTTTTACTCCATCGATGTGGACTGATACCTTTATAATGAGCAAGAGAGAAGTCAATAATATCTCAATATAATTGAGTTACATATTTAGGATTTAAGGTAATGAATTATGACTTACTTGTTTTAATCTAAAATCGACAGTCTCTTCGGAAGATATGAGCATTCTTCAGACCAATCAACAGGCAAAACAAATTTAACCGCTAAATGTTATTGAATAAATATCCAAAGAAATTAAAGCAACAATGTTATAATAATGAGCTAAGCTCACCATCATAGTTACCAAGGGACTAAAATGGAAAAGGAGATGGCACAATTAATTAGTATATTTATATAATGAAAGAACTTTTTTAAAGCTGCGTACATTGAAATTTCTCCAAATTAAATAGCCATAATTTGGTTAAAGTAGTGCAAATGGTTTATTTAATATAACCCAAATGGTTTATTTAATATAACCCCACCAAAAACAGTTTTATCTTCCAAATGGAATCAAATTTGCGGCAATTGATGAGGAGAAATAAAGTTTCGTTTAATAGACGAAAATGAGTGAGGATTTCAATATTTCTTACCATAAGTCCCATTAGCTCAGACTGCAATCCGTTTATTGAATCAACCGAGTTAGAATAGAGTTAAAATCATTAATTAACATTTAAAAAAAAAAGAACTGAATTAATTGTACTATACACGATCTTGAACAAAGTCCAAGTCTCCAACATACTCGAAGAAAACCGTTTTGTTTTATTTTAGAAAAAAAGTTACGAAATCAATCGAATAACTGAAAATAATTATAAAAATCAAAAGCAGATACAAAATCAAATTCCATCATACGTGAGTTAAAATCCATAATTCAATTAATCTTGAAGAACATAAAAACCTTCCAAGATTTTAAGAACGAAACTTTATTTCTCCTCATGCTAGAACGAAACTCCTACACTACAAATTGTCGCATCTGATTTTACTTCCAAATGATAAGAACCGTAAATGAAACATGGAAAGAATCCCTCAAAATACCTGTTAGTAGACTCCAATTTGAAAACCCACGTCCAATAAGTTTTGATTTGCAAACCTTTACCCAAATCCTTAACCTCTCTTCCAAAAGTTCTCCACCATTTATTTAACTGGAGAAAGAGGGATGAATCAATTACAGGTAGAGAAGTTATTGAATCAATTAACCGAGTTAGAACAAAGTTAAAATCATTAATTAACATTTAAAAAATGCCGAACTGAATTAATTATACTATACACGATCTTGAACAAACTCCAAGTCTCAAACACAGTTCAAGAAAACTGTTTTGTTTTATTCCAGAAAAAGGGTACATAATCAATCGTAATAAGTGAAAATAATTATAAAAATAAAAAACAGACTGACCATGATATTACTCATGCTTAATTTGCTTGGATCATCAGACTGACCAGCAGCCATGTTCATAGCGCATACAATATTTGGTGTAGTTTGGCATAATCGATTTGGTTTAAAACTTAATAATGAACTCTGATTTCTATGGTATAATGGAATGTTCTGCACAAGAAAATAAAATTGCTATCCCAGATTGCCACAAAAGATAATAGACTTTTAGAAGATAGTGGCTACATAACAACATGAATAAACTTGATTGAGCCAAAATTTACGTAGGCTAAGTAAAGAAAATAACAATAACTACAAAAAGCAAAAGTTTCAATTAATCTTGAAGAACATAAAAACCTTCCAAGATTTTAAGAACGAAGCTTTATTTCTCCTCATGTTAGAACGAAACTCCTACATTACAAATTGTCGCATATGATTTTACTTCCAAATGATAAGAACCGTAAATGAAACATGGAAAGAATCCCTCAAAATACTTGTTAGTAGACTCCAATTTGAAAACCCACGTCCAGTAAATTTTGATTTGTAAACCTTTACCCAAATCCTTAACCTCTCTTCCAAAAGTTGTCCATCATTTATTTAACTGAAGAAAGAGGGATGAATCCGTTACAGGTAGAGAAAGCCCAATGGTTATCCTAATCTAGTCCGTCGTACCTGAAATCGGGAGAAGAAGAAGCCGGTTGCTATAAAATAAATTGGAGTGCTGCTCTCGGAATTGTGGTGGTAAATCTGATACTTCAAAGCCTGAAATTGGGAGAAGAAGAAATAGATTTTAGTGTAGAGAATTTTCATGGTTGAGGAATTTGAAGGTGGAAATCGTGGGGGAAGAAAGAGACCGTGGGTGTGGGAATTTGAATACTAATTGACTGTGGAAATAATTTTGGGGATTTTAAAAAAATTCTAAATTCTATAAAAATAGAACTGAGTCAAAATTGTCTGAGACAGTTATTGGACTGATCTCAAATATATATATAAGAGATTTACGTGTCTTGTGACTGATCAATTAATACAAAAAATTTATTTAGTAACAATGTTAAACTTGTAATTATTTATATATAGTAAAAGTAATTTTATCTTTTTTTCTTTTAAATTAGTAAAAGTAATTTTATCACAATAATGATTTTCACAGTAAATTGTATACATTCTCCATCAACTCATTTTTTTTTTTTTTTTTTTATCTACTAGACTGTGTATATACAACTCGGATCGAAAAGAGCAAATGGTATATGTCCTCTCTAGTGTAGTATCTCTAGGATTCGAACTTGAGTCTCAAGTCTGAAAATCGCAAGTCACTACCACTTGACCTAACCACCTTGAATATTACAAGCTCATCTACATAATCTATAGAAATTATTAAAATAACAAATCACCCTAGAATAATTTCCCCTAATAACATACTCTGAACATCATCATCACCCTTTTTTTTAAGTATGTTTTCTTTCAACAAATCCTCATCAACAAATTAATCTCTCCTTTTCATGTAAGTTGTACAAAGTTGAATAAAATTCATTATACTTTTTACATCTTAATAAAAAAATAGAAATCACGAAATCGTAAATTTATGAATTTTAGTGAATAAAATAATAATTAAAATACAAATAAACTATAAATAAAGCTCAATTTTATGTCATCGGATGCAAGAAAAAAGCATTTCCCTTAGGTATATAATATATTTGCTTTGTGATTGAATATCACTCAATCAATATCCCATTATTTCTTTTCTAAATCAATGGTTAATTTTTTGGGATGATAAATATCCCATTATTTCTTTTCTAAATCAATGGTTAATTTTTATCTAAATTGAATTTGATCAAACCCACAATATTCACATAATAAGTATATAATATATTTGCTTTGTGATTGAATATCACTCAATCAATTAAATCATAAGTGTATATTTACACTTATGATTTAATTGATTGAGTGATATTCATATATACATGAGTTTGAAAAATCCCAATTTAAATTAGATTTTCCTAAATCCATATATACACACTCATGTTTCGAGTATTTTAACTAAACATAATGGAGTCCCTCACTTATTTATCTCCCTAAAAGTACACCCCCTACAAGTTGAAGCACCTGTCAATCTGTGTCCCCCAAATGGTACTCTCTCTCTCTTTCTAATAATTAATTAATTAACAAATTACCGATTTGTCTCTAACATTTGACCTGTCGTATTTTATGTGTATTTTTTTTGGATACATTGTGTATGTGTATGTATACACATGCGTATGTTGAAGTATTCTGTCTCTGTAAATTTGTGAATATTACGCAGAGATTCAAGTAAAAATTGTACTACATAAAAAAGGATACCCATAAAGCGACGACTTATTAGAAGAGAGACGGGGAATTCTTCTATTATTGTGAAATTTGTGATTTGATTGGTCAATGGCGGCACCACCGGCGAGGGCACGGGCCGATTATGATTACCTCATCAAGCTTCTCCTAATCGGTGACAGCGGTTAGTTTTCATTCGATTTTTCACTATTTTTCTTATTTATTGTTTCGATTTGTTACTCTGAATGATTTCCCCTAAGCTAGAAATTTGCTTGGATCTGTTGCTCAATGATGTTATTGTGTCATCTAAATAATAAATTCATCTCGTTTCATTAAGTGATTCCGAATATATTATACTTTAAGCTCCATTTGTCCACATTTTATTGTTATATTGAAAAAAGCAAATTGTTTAATTTGACTTATTAATTCTATTAATTTGTTAAAACAAATTTGATATTGTAATACTTGCAATTTTTAGTATCTATTGTGTTTTTCTAATATTATTGATTTCTTTGAATATAAAAATAAACTAAATTATTCGATATTACTTGAATAAAACTAGTTAAGTTGACTAATTATCTGATAGGATAATCTGCGCCTAGCTGACAATCAATTCTGGACACAAGGAGTATTAAAAATGATAGTCATGATAGCTTTATTTGATTATTGGGTGATGAGGTAGTGATATATGAGAATACTGTTAGTCATGAATCTGTGCTTATACATGGGTTGGTACTGTTATAAATACTAGCAGTGAGGTTCTTGAGTTGTATATGTCAAATTAGCCTCCTGCTTTTAGATGGGTGCTTATTGTATAATTTAATTTCTTTAAAAAGTGGTTGCACTTATTAGACTTCTAGATACTGAAAGATTTGGCTTCAAATTGTAGTCAACCTGTGAAGATAAGTTGGTGGATGAACTGTCAATATTTGTTGGCGGATTTGCAGTTCTGTAAACTTGATGACTGACTTCTGAGCACATAAATAAGCAGCTCCATTGCATGATATATATTCAGTTTGATCCTCACTATACTCTAGTCATTCCGTTTAGTCATTCTGTACTAAACTGAGAATTTATGATCTTAAACATGTGGTGTTCCCGAGTCTTTGGCATAAGCTAAAAGGTCTGATTAAGTTTAAACTTCAAGTTTTAGTTTACAATATTCGCACTTTCTTGGTGAAATATTGGTTCAGTGTGCAAAAAAATATATCTATTAATGTCCATGTGAGGTACTATTTCGACTTTTCACATAGTGACAACCAAAGCCGACTGAAAATATATCCTTTCCCCTTACTTTTTTTGTTTATCCTGCAGGTGTCGGTAAGAGTTGCCTTCTTTTGAGATTCTCTGATGGTTCCTTCACAACTAGTTTCATTACCACCATTGGGTGAGTTCCTATTTCGTTAAGCATAACTACAAACTAATTGAATGTGTACTTTAATATGTGGATATAATATTTCTTCCATAGAATTGATTTTAAGATACGAACCGTTGAACTTGATGGCAAACGCATCAAGCTCCAGATCTGGGATACTGCTGGTCAAGAACGCTTCCGAACAATTACTACAGGTAATTTATTTCTTGCCAAGCAGATAGGTTTTTGGGGAGATGGGGAGGACTGAGGAGTAATAAGAAGAAATGTAGACAAATAATTAAAGTATTGGCTTTTTTTTTTTGTCATTCAGTTTTTTGTGTCTCACTCGTCTGTTTTCTGCAATAGTGGTGCTTGTTTCTCTATTGAGACACATGGTACAGGTTGAAGTGTCGAAAGACCATGATATCTCAATTCCTTAATTTTGATTCCAGGTCTTTTTCGCAAGCCTAGAAAGAATTAATCTCCTCTTCTTGCACATTTTGCCTTATGTGAGTGAGTGGTTGAATTTGAATCTTCAGTCTGGATATGGTATTCTTCACCATGTCTCAGGAATCCCATATTATGAGATTTTTCATGAATTCATATAGTTGAAGATACGGGATCTTAAGGAATCAGTAATACAATTTTCTCTTTCGTATTTCAGTGTTAAAGGATGCTTAATCCTTGATCTATATGTTTGTGTGTCTGCATTAATAGCATTGAAAGTGTTTTCCACATACAGAAATCATATTTTATTATCTCTTTTCTTCTCATACTCGATATTTTCTTCAGCTTACTATCGTGGAGCAATGGGTATATTGTTGGTTTATGATGTCACAGATGAGTCATCCTTTAACAGTAAGTATCTCTCTTTGATCTGATGTAAGTGTTTGGCGTGTCATATATACCTCAGCATGGATCAATTGCTATGTTTCTAACAAAAACACGGAAAATTTTCTGTTTGTAAGTCGATTGAAACGAAAATATAGCAGTAGTTTCTACTTAAACACGTTTCTTTAATTTAATTTTTCTAAATGTTTCCCCAAAATTTCGACAAGTTTTGAAATGTTTCTAATATTTAACAAACCAAAGCAAATCATACAACAAAAACGAAGTTTTAACGCATACTTTTTCAGTGAACACCTCTCGCAGCCTCCCTTATCCTATTAAGTACTACTGCTACATATAAAAGAAAAATATTAAGTAGTTATGTAATTTACTCATTCTAATATTGGAATCACATATCTCTACTTTCTGTCCTACAAAAATTCTTACCAGCTCGTATTAAATTCCTTATTTTACCAAAGTTCTCTTCATCATTTTTATACTGGAAACCTTTGAATAATCTTTTTTGAAAAAAGATTTTGGAAAATCATTCATGAATTCATGTGTGATGCAAGAGCTCTGTAAATTCCCGAGTTCCAGGATTGAGCCAACTTCCTTCAGGGGAAAAAAAGAGAGCTAAGGTAAAGAAGAATTAGACAGTGCTCTAATGTGTTTAGCGACTTACATCATTTTAGCTATTTGATACTTGACCTTAGGGTTTCCCAGCAAATTGACCTGCACCTGAATGAGTAGATGGTTTCTTTGTTGCTTATCTTTTTATTAAAGTTCACACTTCTCTTCAGACATTAGGAACTGGATTAGAAACATTGAACAACACGCTTCTGACAATGTCAACAAGATATTGGTAGGGAATAAAGCTGACATGGATGAAAGCAAAAGGGTAATTATCCTTTTCGTTACTTTAGGTTCTGATCTGTTATTTCTTGTTTATAGTTAAATTGTGCTTGAATATGTAAATTAATATGCAATATTGTGGATTTCTTGTGTCATTAATAATTAGCTTAATGTAGAAATTATAAATTGTTATGTTGACTCTTACTGAGAAAGAGAGTTTTGCTGAGGCTGGGTGGTCTAAAGAGAACTTTGAAAATCATGGGCATTCGATAAACAAAAAATGACTTTTTTTCAGTAACTAGACAGGTGCCCCCGAATTGCAAGTGAAGAGTGCCTTCAGAATAATATTAGGAATCGGTCAGTTATTGTCCATTGATTTGTGAGGATATTTTCTTATTAACATCATGAAAAAGTACAAAACATGTGGATGTCCAAATGTTAATAAAATTTTGAGGTTTCATTTTACATGGGATGTTGGAGGAGTGATTAAATCTGGATCTTCGAAATATCTCAATACAGTGGTTCAAGTTAAAACTTAATAGATCAATTAATATATCTTTGAATAATACTTATTAATGTGAGGGAGAATACTGTGCTTTTATTGGATGGGAGCATTTAACATAATAAATATCATGGAGGTATATTATTTTATGACCTATCTATTATTATAAATTAATACATTGTGAAAATATGTTGGATATCTTTTTGTTTACCTAGTTAAAACAGTAGTTTCAAATTTTCCTTCTTTTTATACTTTCAGGCTATTGACTTTGTAAAAGGAGACTTAACAGAATATAGTTACCATAATACATGAGTTGAGACATTCACTTGGCTGAGACTTGAATTTATTTTATTAGAATAATTTTCACTGATATTGTTGCTAGTTCAGTGTCATGTTGGATAAATAGTTTAATAAGTTGATATATACAAAACTACAAAGATTACACAATAATTACTTAGCCAGACTATCAAAGCTTATAAGTTTTACCCAACACTTAACATGAACTTGTAAGTTGTAAGTTCTTTGAAATATTTTATTTACCTTCTGTTAAACTCTGTAGCATATCATTAGTATTTAGTGATATGAAATGTGGTTTTGAACTTGAAATCTGAAGTTCTGCCATCCAAACTTTCAAGTTCTAAGTAAAGATGTGGTGCTCGATATACCCTGCCTTTCCTTTATAAATATCGAATTTGTGATTCTAAATACTGCTAAAATGAACTCTTTGTATTCCCGCTCTGTTTAGGCTGTGCCTACGTCCAAGGGCCAAGCACTCGCGGATGAGTACGGGATCAAATTCTTTGAAACTGTAAGTATTTTGAAGTTGTATTCAATAGAAAAGACTGCTGTTAATTTACATGACTTGGAATGTATATTCTTGTGCAGAGTGCTAAAACTAATCTTAATGTGGAAGAAGTTTTCTTTTCAATAGCTAAGGATATAAAGCAAAGGCTTTCAGACACCGACACCAAATCAGAGGTAAATTACCTGAATTAGTTTGGTTTCATCGATAAATTTATTGCAAGTTAGTTAAGTACCGTTTTAATAAAATAGTATTATTGCAGCCGACAACACTTAAGATTAATCAGCCAGATGCAGCTGGTGGAGCTGGTCAACCTGCATCAAAATCGGCTTGTTGTGGTTCTTAAATGGTTGACAAGAAACGAAAGAAAAATCTGATTGCGCGGTGAAACATATCTGCCTTTGCAATTTTCTTTTGGAACTTATTTTAGTGTGTTGTGGACTAAAATGTTGAATTTGGCATTGGCCTTCGTTCCTCTACTTGACCTCTAAAACTTTATATGGCGTATACAAATATGTGCTCTTTTTAAGAGCAAGTATTTGTACATCAGTTAATTAATTAAAAATTCTACTCTTCAACATTCCAATCTCCCTTTGTTTTTTTGTAGTTTGCAACTGTAATTTGTTATTTATATTCAGTTTTTGCTTATTTTTTATCTGCACAATTGATGAAATCAAATAATATTTTCATCTGAATATATGCGCGGCTTGAATGTTTGTTTCGTTGCAATATTTTGATTTCTTATCATAGTATTGCATTTGCTATTAGTCGATAGTTGCTTCGTGTTACCAGCATATTTTTTGGTACCTTTTTTCCAAATGTGCAGTAATGCTCATTCAGGTGATCGCAAACTTTCATCAGAAAGGGGACACTAATAACCCTCATGTGATTTCAAAATTAAAAAAAAAGAGACAGAAATAGTATAGAGAAAGAGGTTTTGTGATTGGCCCTGCAGAAAATTCTTCATACAAAATCACTCAATTCCAAAGGATTACAGAAATACTGAAATTTCATAATTAATTCAATTGTAGCAAATCTTTACATTTTCCACGTTGAAATTTTTAATGCAAGATCTCTCAAACAACAAATAACCCTAACTCAAAGATCGTTTTCTTTTTTCCCTACTAGACTGTATTTACAGCTCGGATCGAATATTGCAAGTGACTCGAAGATCGTTAAGACGAACTAAGAAGGCAAAGTACAAATATAGAGTTGCCTGACTATTGATAAAAGAAAGTTGTGACATAATCAGGTTGAATTTGAATAACATGTAACAATTTTAATAGTAATAAGTTCATTGACAAGTAGAGAAGTTGAATTTCAACCAAATATTGTAATTTGCCTCCGAATTTTCACTTCATTTGCTAGGTTACTGAGTCAAGCTAATTAATCGTAATAAATATGTTATAATTATTCATATTTGTGATTTTTGAACATTTTATATCTTAATATTAGTCGTATAATTTAAATTATGCACAAATCATTTAAAAAAAAATTAGTCAGATGATTTATTATGATAGCTCGACAAATTCTAAAAATCAAATTTGCTGCTATACTTATAGATGCAGTCAGTGAAAAATGACAATTCCTTGCAATACTTCTTCCTTTTCTGGCAAATTTAATGTATATATTGCTTTCGTTCTATAATGAGAAGAGGAACCATTTTCACTACTCTACACAACACGACAAATTTACCAATTTTTGGTTAAAGTTGTATTTTGAGTCCCATAGTTGAATTCTCGACATTTTTTATCTCATCCTTAACAAAATAACAAATTTAGTCCCAACTTTATAAAGGAGATATGTACAATTTCAAAAACCTAAAATGCTGAGGGTTCAGCATGTGCTGACTAAAAGTGCAATTTCCCCAGTTTTGATATGGCACTATGGCCAAAAATTTGTATAACTTGGTCAACGATTAGAGTTTGACCACTCAACACAGTTAGGAGATCAAGATGGTTATTAGGAAATTTACTTATTCAAAACATATTATTTTTCCCTTGAAGTTGATTTTTGGTAAATACCCCAAACTCTGGGAACTGTAAATATATGAAGGCTCTATGAATTGATCAAGAATCAAGATCAATAGTCCAGACTGCCTACAAAACCACATTGCTTATATGTGCATCTCAAAACAAATACCTTCCATATTAAACAAACTCCATATTTTACACACTTTACCACATTACTTCTTGTACCTATGCACTTGAAAATCTAAACCAGGTCCTCGATTTGAATATACCTTTAAAGGTTTAGCTCTTCCTTCCCATATATACGCTGAAGCTCTCGAGTTGCTGCTTTGAAAGATTCTATTACACACAGAAAATATAAAATTAGCAATGAGAAATTTTGAATCGGGAAGAGGGTACAACTTCAAATTTCATACCTTTCCAAACACGGAAGGCTTTTTGATTGATAGGAGAGCCAGTCACATTCTGCATCGCGTCAAATATCATACTTTCAGGAGTGCTTCTCAACTCCTGAACTATTTGATAGATTGTCTTGCCATTCTCAAAGTATATGTGATTGTTCGGATGCTTTGTCTTGCTACCAGCATGACGCTCAAACTCATAAGCGTTAATTGGCTACATAAAGAATCAATATCATTGTTAGAGAGCTAAAAACGGGTGTGCAATTTCTTTTCTAAAGGGAGTAGGGGTGATCATTCGATTGTACCAAATCGAATTTTCATATTATCAGGTGTTGGGTAAGGACAAAAGTCCTTTATGTGTATTCAGTAAAAAGGACGACTTTTGGTTACAAAAAAAGCAAAGTTACAAAATGAAAGAAAAAAATGCATGCCATGCTTCTTTAAGGGAAAACATATCTAGGATTTCGATCATGTGGGGCAGGGGAGGTCATGTTTAGTAAACACGATTTAAAAAATAAAAAGAAGTTTGGTCGTCAGTCGGTTTTGTAGACCCGAATATCGGTCGAGCAGAGAAACTTGTACCAATTACGCGAACCAAATTTCCAATGAGTATGTATCAAATCTCCAGACCAGTTCAGCTTGGCCGATTTTCCAGACTGTGCACACCCCTAAAAGCAAGAATAAGAAAGATGCTTACCTTAGAGTAATTACATGATTGGCATCCACAGAGATAGCCAGAGCCTTTGATAATTCCACGAAGCTCCTTTATACATGCAAGAAAACTTCAATAAGCCACAAGGAACCAAGAGATATGAAGTAACGAATAATTAAAAAATTACCTCCCGCGAAACAGAAACATAACGCACTGGCACCCCGTCAAGTATACCAGTCGCTGTTAAACTCCTAACATTAGATGGGAAGCTGTTCGGTGCTTCTTTTCTAGCAGGTTTTGTCTCTGACTTATTTTTAGATGTAGAGTCCAGTCGGGCTTTAGGTACTTTCGCAGCATTGACATTAGACACATCCACCTCTTTTTTGCTAGAATTTCTGGTTTTTGAATTGAAGATTGTTCATAGAGTAAGCTATAGCTACTAACTGGCCTAGCCAGTGTCTCCATTACAGACTCATCTCCATAACCACCAAAAGATATGGTATTCGAGTCTCCTTTATTACAGGAAGGAGCTATTGATATAGTATTATCAATACCTTTCCCAAAGGTCGAGTTAATATTTGCATCCCCTATGTCAAATGTGGCATTTCCACCTTCTTTACCATAGGGTTGTCCCATGGTTATAAAGGTGTTCTCTAAAGATGCATTGAATACATTTTCAGGGTCCTTAGCCTGATTAACTTTGACTTTTCTAGTTCCATCATAACCGACTCCTGTTTCGGACTCTTCTATACAGTAAGACATTGACAAACCAACTGATGCATCGTTTTTAAACTGTTCATTAGTAATTTGTCTCCTCGTATTTGAACTATCTGTCACAGCATCAGACAAGCTGACAGGCGTAGTGGTCTCGGAACCAAATAGACGATTCATGAATTGATTTGGAGCTGATTGAAATCCAGAAGAATTCTCCCAAGAAAGTACACTGGACATATTAATACCAGAGTCTGGTTTACTGATTGAAGCTTCAACAAGCTGCTTTTTGCTGGGAAACAACTCTGGCTCATCAGCATCTAAGAACCATCTACGGGCACGCTTAGGTTCCATCCTAGATGAGTTATCAAAAACAGGGTCGCCTTCGTTTCCATGTCCAGTGCCCTTTGGCATCCAAAATCCTTTGTCCTGGAAATACAACAACTCAAGTATTTCGAAAGAATCAATGAAACAAAGATAGTGTGTGATGAAATGAGCTCGAGAGAGGGTAAAATTCCCATGAACATATTATAAATAATATTAAAGCATAAAATCTCATTGCGAAAAGCTTCAAAGTCATACTTTCCATTAAATTTACAGTAAAATTTTCACACTTCTATAAATTCAGATACTTAAGATCAGATGCTCATGTTTGTATGTTCAGTCGAAAGTATCATATCATATAATAAGTTTCAACTCATAAACTAACACGAATGAATTCTAATATTTCTTTTTTATTTTGTTAAACTGAATGAATTCGACTTACTAAGCAACAACTAAAGAAATAAATAAACAAAAAATATATAAATAAATAAAACGTACCATTTTGTGTTTTCCAGTTATGTACGTGATAGACCTACAAATGATTAGAAAAATCAAAACTTCATCAATTTCAGATTCGAGACAAAACCCTAGCTCTATCAAAATTGAAATTCAATAATATTTAAAAACGACGGCGTACCTTAGAGTACAATTTCTTTCCGGCAATGATTGCAATTAAAATTATCTGTTTTACAGTGAGGTAAATAATTTTTTTAGGGTTTTCTTTTTTGTTTGTGGTGGTGAGAGTATGATATGTCGAGGAGCACTCGATTTCTTCTCGCTTAAAGAAGTAATTACCTGTACCTGAGTTCACGATTGTCGTATCATTTTCCCTTTTTTCCGTACTCAAATGGGTTGACCCTTCAAGTGGCAAACCATTTAACTATTTACAAAAATACTAATATATATTTTCAAACTATTATATTTACGTGGTAAATAATTATTGAATACTACTGGAGACACAACTGAGGAGGATTTATACCCTTTAACTTTCCGGTCCGAGTTATAAATAAACAGTGTAGTAGATAAAAAAAATAAAAATAAAAACTAAGAAACAATTTATATATGAATACCATAGGATTATTAGAGGCCTTATAATTATTTAGTAGATGATGAAATATATTTACTTGGCTACTCTATTCATAAACATATCAGATGTATCAGTATTTGTATAACTAAATTTTGTGTTCGAGGTTTTGAAAATGTCCAAATTCAATTATTTATAAATTAAAATGTAAATAGATTAAAAGAATGGGGCTGTCCCCACCAAAGCCCAACGTAGATTAAACAGAATTTTCCAAATAATAGAAACACCTCTTGAGACTTTCATAATCACCACCACACTCCTTAATTTACCATAATAGTAACTTATTTAAAAACTTAACAGAATATGCGAAAAATACCTTTAAACCCTTTCTTCTTAATCCTCCAAAATTAAATTTTTTATAATATAAAAATTCTGAAATATCAAATGACAAGAACCCCACTAAAAATGGTTTCAACCCAAGTTTTTCTTTTCTTTTTTCTTCGAGAAAGGTTTACACCCAAGTTTAAGAGGTCAAATATTCTAACCAAAACCCTCAAATTCAGTTTAAATGGAAATTATTTTTAGAAAATAAAAATAATTCCTCCCCAATCAAGTTGACGACACAGAGAGGCCACATTCCATGTACTTATATACATAGCAGTGCAAATTATAACAATCTAAATACAAACTTTAAATATATATAAATATATGTTCTGTAGAATAACTGTAAAACAAAGTCTAAACTTTTCAACTCCTCCCCAAAAGTACTTGCCTTGTAGACTCATAGCTAGGCTCACCAAGTATTCAACCACCAAACTTATTTAAAACTATAAATGAAATAAAACATAAAAACTTTCACCAGTTACATCTTTCTACTTATCTTGTACATCGATCGATCTTCTTTAGCAATGCTATCTCCCTGAAAAATACTTCGATAACCGACCCCTCAAAATCGCCCCCTCCTTGTCGACAGATTCACAAACCTCCGGCTTATACCCCGGATCATGGTGCAGAAACGAGGGTGACTCATTTGAGATTTCATCTTCCATATCTATAACAATATTATGAAGAATACAACACACAAGAATAAACCTCGGCAACCTATGCTTGTCGGGTCTCCACATATCTCCTTGAATCATTCTCCAATCCTCCTTCAATTTCGCCAACGCCCTTTGAGCCACAACATGAGTTGCGATAAGCCTCTTATTAAACTCCACTTTAGTTTCCGAAATTTCCTTCCCTTGATATGGAGTCACGAGCCAAGGCAATAACGGAAAACCCATATCACCAATAATATATTCCCTCAACTCCGTTTCTCTCGATATCGATACCTTAGTCCCATTTAACTTCTCTCTTTCTTGACATAGTTTGAAGAAATGTGAACTCAAAAGCACAGAAGAATCGCTCATTTTTCCCGGCCATCCTGTGACTATGTCGCGGAATCTCATATCGGGGTCCACGATCGCTTGCATGATCATGCTATAGTTCCCTTTGCGATCGATCCAAGTGTCGCCTTCTTGATTGGACGAAGTCAGTAACATTTTTATATGAGTGGTGTCGATTGCACCGCAACAATTCGGAAGGCCTCGGATTTTCTCAAACTTAGACTTTATAACGGTCATTTCTTGTTCGGTTGAAGGCCATTGGAGGTGGTGAAGACCTTTCTCTTCAATGGCTTCCACAAATCGCCATGTTACTTGAGAGACGGTTGAGTGGTGTGTGCCAAAGGAGTCTCCAATTGTAATTAAGGAATTACCGGAGCGGAGCCTTCTTAGTGCTAAAGCTACTTGGTCGGTTAATGACATCGGCTTCCCGCTTATGAAAGAGAAATGTGTTTTAGCCATCATAAAGTCTTGTACTAGTGAACATATATACTCGAAAGTTTTTCTGGAAATTTGGAATGTCAACTTGAAGTTATCCAGCCCCTTCGAGGAGGATGGATTTCCTGCAAAGAGTTGAAAAAAATAATATTATCTGGTATGAGAAAATTTGATTTTAAATAATTTATAAACTCTTTCTAAATGAATCTTACAGATACCAGGAATTACTAACATGTCATGAATCATAATAAAGTTAACAAATTTGAAATGTAAAATGTGCAGAGTAAGTGAAGAAGCTCCAGTGCTTTCGTTTCCTAGGCTCATTCTTTAGAATATTTGTCTAGCAGAATTCACAACAAATCATTTGAAATTAAAATGGCGATATATTTTCTTCGAATTTTCATATTTGAGAATAATCGAATTTAATAAAGCCACTTTTATGTCCAATGAAGTCAGATCTTTGCCCCATGGAGCACAATTTTCAACCATATAGAATAATTAGTAATCCAATGGCCACTAACAATTAGCATTCACAGCTACAACTTAATCAAAATCAACGGCACAGAAAGAAGCACTCACAAAATCCAACAATAAAATCAAGTAATTATATTGATTTGCTTATCACTAACATTCTCAAGTTTGGGATCGAAGTACCTAGTTTTCGATATTTTTCATTGCATAAAATGTTCAAAGAATCGATTTTATTGGCATAGATAAATCACTCTAATGCTCCCTAAACTTCACGTACACATTGGATTCTTCTAGTATAATGCACTTGGTTTATTAGCACACTGAAATTTGATACCTTGAGTTGAAACCAGTTCAGAAAATCTATCAAATTAGTCCTTTTTTCCCAATTAGTCCATTTGTCCAGCAGCATTTTGAGTCTTGAAAAGATAATCAATTAAAACACAAAGTGATTGCTAAAATTGTACAAAACATTTCAACAGTTCCTTTGCAAACAGATTGCTAGCTAGTTTTTAGGCCTTTTTTCTTTGACAGAAGAGAAAAGAATATGTCTTCAACTAAACAAATAGTTGATATGATCATAATTGTTTTCTTCTTCATAAACATCGAAACAACTATAGGACTGTCGATGATTTCAAATCCACCAGAAGAAACAAGAAGTAGCTGATATATGTCTTCAATCAAATCCAAAGTGAATGTAAGAAATGTTGGTTTAGTTACTTAACTTCATATCATGAAATCAAGCTTACATTCGCAATAGGAGAGGGAACTAGTCCTCAAGCTTTGGATTAAAAACAAATCACTACCTTCCTATACCTAAAGCAAAATAGTACTAAGCGAAATGTTCACTGAAAAAGGAAAGGAAAGGAAAATTATTCATACATGTTATTGCATATATTCAAACAAATTTGTATTATCCATCAAGTCAAATCATTAAGAATGAAGATCTGCAAACAATCTATGAACCTCAATTCCCTTCCTATGTCACCGCTATCGTATTTTCACCAAATTAGGCAACAACAAACTAGAGCAAATCGCTATTCTCCAGCCATATAAGTAATTATTACGCCAAACGATAACTAATGATTCGAAAATCGGAAAGAAAAAAGTAAATTAGGGATCCTGATTTGGACACATTACATTTTCCAATTTGAAGAACATAACAACAATAAAAAGTTGTATCACAATCAAATTGAGAAAAACAATCACAATCCAATTACAGTGTAGAAAATAAATTCCCAGCATAACTTGAAGTGATCAATAAATCACAAAAATAACAAATTAAACATTGCAAAAACAACACAGAATAAACATTTATGAAATTTACCAGCAATTTTCTTTGATAAAACATCCCAACATTGAGCAGAGCCCTCCTCTGAAGACCCAGAAACCATAATAGACTTGTTCTCTTCACTATTATTCTTCTTCTTCTCCACTTTCCTTTTGTTTTTATTCCCTTTGACAGGTCCCATCATTCAAAACAAAAAGCCCTATTCAATCAACACCCAGTGACTCTAAAACACCCACAAATCAAAACAACTTGTTAGATTTCAAATATAAATCACACCCATTTGTAATAAATTCTTTAAGAACATAAAACATGCAGGAAAACAAACATATGTAGGTTATTAGCTACAGTGTGTCAATGGTGTTTGTTTGAGCGTTTGTGTGTGAGCGTTTTATTCCTTTGGTGTTTTGATAGCATGCAAATTGAAAAAGAGGTTATGTAGTACAGGAAAGAAGGCACAGATTCTTTATAGGGAAGTTTTGGAAATGTGAAAAAAAGATGTATCTTGGGTTAGTTTTTCTATTTAAGAAAACAAATGTAGCAGAAAGAAAAAAAGAAAAAATGAATGAATGATAGTCATGGACATTGGTCGAACCTGGAAAGAGTAAAACTTACATGGGTACCAATTTATTCACAGTGCCAGAGAGAAGCTTTATAACATAACATAGTTCCTTCCAACCTTTTCATTTCTTTTTTAGAAAATACGATAGGTGTATTAAAATCGAGGAGCGTCAGCAATTACGACATGATTAATGAGTTCCGGTAAATCAACTAAAGCAATTACGACATGATTAATGAGTTCCGGTAAAAATCAACTAATTTTATTAAAGAGGCTAAGTTGGTCAAAGAATGTGCCACCCCATTCCAATTTCAATATATGCTAATAATATGATAGCAAGGTTAGAGAAATATAATTTTGAAAAAAATAAAATATTTCTTATGTCCCAAAATTTTTCTCCATTTGCTAAGAAAGAAGTCGGTGCTTTTCTTTTTTAAGCTGAGTGATGTAACATGTCTGTTTTTTTTCTTCACATTTACGATGTTTTAAACTATTTAAATATCATACATTTAGTGTTATTTGATTTTCTTTATTGAATTATTAATTCAAATGGTTTGAAGTTCTTTAAAATGTCAATCACAACACAAGATAAAGAATAATAGCATGGACAAAATTCTGTTATATTTATATAGATATTTGGTTGACTACAAATGTAGTGTGTGACTGTGAACCACAGAATAAAGTGAAAGAAATTAAAAGTTGTACAAAGTAAGTAATTAATTGCTTAGGGGACTAAGGTAAAAACATTCTATTTTATTGAGACAACCAAAGTCAATGTTAAATGAGTTTTGAAATTTTCTGTAAAAATTGTCTTAAATTTTATGTTGCTTCATGACTTGTATGAGTTATTTGACTACTTGGTATTGTATCTAAAAGTTCTTTAAAAAAGAAAAAGAATTTAAATAGCATTTGTTCAAACAAACTGTGAGCTCTAGTAGCACATAGTTTATAAACAACAGGACAAAGTTCGGGTTGAAAGACAACTATATTTCTTCTAAACTTTCACAATGTAACAAGTTTTTGTGTTTTCATTAATGTTACTAATGGAGTTCATTTTAATATTCTGGAAATTTTATCTAGAATCGAGTTTTCTTAAATTTAAAAATAATTACATATAGTTGTATAAGATTCTTAAATGAGTGATTAGTCACTAGACAAATGTAGGTGCTATACTTGCATTGTAATACACTATACAAAAAAAAAAAAAAAAAATTGAGTTTATAATGATACTAAGTGAAAATGTTAAATGTTGTAACTAAAATCATATTCGTCAATATACAGTGACAAGAACTGTAATAAAAATGTCCATATTGACAATTAGTGATACACAAAGTGACAATCAAAATATTGTGATTAAATAAACATAATAATTCTTTTTGCCAATTATCATGAAAAAATGTCACTAATTATCAACTTATAAGTTATCAATTAGTGATAATACAAAAGTAATTATTTGCACTATTGTATTAGTCACAACAATTATATAATAATAAACTTCTCCTCACTAAATTAAACACATATGATAATAACTTTTATTATACACAATATATCTTATAGCGATTAAAATTCGATTTGAATAATAATTTATGCTAAACCTATAAGATTTCTTCTTATACTTCGACCAATTGGCGTGTAGACTTTTACAGATTTGTATTTTTTTCGTTTTGACGCCCACCTCACATTTATACAAATCTCCATTTAGAATCTTCAAAAATACTGAAATACCCTTGAAAACATGAGCTGTTTTTCTATTTCCTTTGTCTTTTTTCTTTTTCTTTGCACTCTCTTTTTCTTCCTTCTCTAACCCCTTCAAATTTTATTAATCTCTAAACGATTCAGATATTTCGATTAATCTCATTTGTTTTTTGAGGTATATGTTTGAGAAATGTTGTGAAGATCTACTCACATTTTATTCGATTGAATGTATGATTTTTTTTTCTTTTAAATACACAATTAATTTTATTAATTTCTGTAATAAAAAAAAAATCTTACGTAAAAAATTATCATTTGTAATAGTTTGTCAAATGACGCAAAGAACATTAATAGGGAGCTAGTTGCAATTCACTATTTTTATTGTATGAATGAAAAACCTGAAATAGATAATTTCTTATTTTGAAATAATTTTTAATAATTCCAAAAGGAATTCCAGTTAATATATAGTCTTTTTCTTTTTTGAGAGGATTGTGGATAGTCGTTAATATAATATTATTTGTTTGAATTTAAAGTTAAAATAAATTATATTTTAAACTTTCAAACCAACGAGTTGTCATGTTGGATGCCAAAAATACAAAAGTTTGGTCTAATCGCCAAATACTTAGTGGATGCATTTTACTTTACTTATAGATATCTTTACCTTTCGGAAATAGTAAATGCTCTAATTTTAGTTAACATATCCCTGGACAAACAAATCTCCTAGACAGTACTTATCTTCTTGTTATATCCAAAAAGCCAAATTTGCAAACCAGGAATATTTAAATTAAAGCTCACTTATTTAAAATTGTTTTCATTTTGCGGCTAATTTCTATAAACCCATTTCAAAAATATTTTTAATTTATGAGTAACATTGAGGACACAAATTATTTAACAAGGAAAACTAACTTATAAATACTTCTAAATTTCTTTTCTTATACTATTGACTTTTGATAATAATAACTATAACTAGCAGTTTAAGTAGTAATGTGCTCACATATGAAACATATCTCGTTCTTATAATCAATAAGAAATTAACATTATGTTTGTATACAAAAACATTTTTCTTATGTAGCATTCACAAAGTTATATAATTTGAATATCAATATTTACGCGGAATATTTTCGTGGAACAACATTAATTAGTCAAGGGAAATTGCCGAGGTCTATTTATTCTATCTTGGCAATATTGAAAATTCACCCTTTATAAGTAATACAAATATATGTTGGTGACTTGGAGGAAGTCAAAATATTGACTTGTTTATCAAATTTAAATCCTCACTTGTTTATGATATTATTTTTTCTCTTTTCTGAGAAGAAAATTGAGTTTTTTTGCACTTTGCACTCTTGAAATATGAAAAATGCAGCACTTTGCATCCTCATTTATTTTCAAGCAAAAATTCAAGGGCAAAATAGGTAATTATATTGTAAATTTTTGGCACTTTGCCCCCCTCCCCCACAAAAAAAAAATAAAAAAATTAGCACTTAAGACTCCCTTATTAAGAACAAATTAACAACTTGCACCCCCGAAACACAATAAATGGACACTTTGCACCCCAAAATACAAAATTAACACTTAACACCCTCAAATTAAAAAAAAAAAAACTCAAACCCCTAATTTTTTTGGGCAAAGTTGACCATTAAGTTGAATTTTTTTAAGGCAAAATAGGTAATTATTTCTGGGTCTTTGATATGTTGAAGTACACAATGGATCTTCAAGAAGTTTACTTGTACTTTATTTAGTTATTTATGATTATATTGTTGAAGAAAAAGATGAAGAGATAAATGAGTATTCGAGTATTAATAATTGTATTTTGCAAAATTTAAGTAAAAAAATGAATTTTTCTATTTTGCCTTAGATTTTTTTTACTCCGATAGTCAACTTTGACGAAAAAAACGAGGGGTTTGGGTTTTTTAAATTTGAGGGTGTTAAGTGTTAATTTTATGTTATGGGGTGCAAAGTGCCCATTTATTGTTTTCGGGGGTGGAAGTTGCTGATTTGTTCTTAAATAGCGGGTGTTAAGTGCTAATTTTATTTTAGGGGTACAAAGTGCGAAATTCTCAAGTTTGAGGGTGTAAAGTGCCAATACTATTGAAATACCTATTTTGCCCTTGAATTTTTGCTTGAAAATAAACGAGGGTGCAAAGTGCTATATTTTTCATATTCCGAGGGTACAAAGTGCTAAATTTAAGTTTTGGGGGTACAAAATGTCTATTTCCCATGTTTCGGGGTGCAAAGTGCAAAAAACCCAAGAAATTTGCAATCATTTTGGGCCGTACGTAAGCACGATTAATTTAAGAATTGAATAAATAAACTAGATTGAGACCCACAAACTTTGGGCTTTAGCTTTTCAAACCAAGGCCCTTTGGATGTTTCTTCGTACACAGATGTTATTCGAATACAAGCCCATTACTCCAAGTCCAGACGTTCTGTTTCACAATCGTGACTAAGGGGGGCAAGCAGGCGGGTCGAGGTGGTTCCGGTCGGGACGAAATCGGGTGGGGTTTGATAATGCATCGTGTCATAAACGGATTGGGATGGGTAGGGCCATTTTATGTGTAGTAATAATGTGTACTTTTATTAATTTAAAACGAAGAAAAAAAATACCATAGTTAAATATAGATGTTATTCAAATATTCAAGTATAATTAAATGAGATTAAATTACTATAATTCTTTTTTCAAATTATATGAATTAGGAAAAACTCACCATACTTCAGAATTTTTTTCAAAAGCATTATTTAGTATTTTGAAAATATATTTAATAATGTAATATTATTATTAAAATTTTCATAAATTTAGAAGAGAAAAATAAGATAATATATTTAAGTCAAAATTAAGTCATTAAATATTTAACTAGTTTAGTTTAGTTTAGTGTTCTTTTCTTTTTTTGGATCAGAAAGAACTGAAAAGGAACGGAAGAAAACTAAAATAAATCTTCGAGCAAAAGGTGTTTAACGTAATCAGAGGGAACCTCACACTGTAAAATCAGTATCCCGATCGCATGGCCTATTCTGGCAAAAACCGATGACCGAACATGAAGCTTCTATGGTGGATAGAGTCCAAAGGATGCCCTAGGGTGGACTCGTTTCCAATCAAACGACGAACAACATTAAACTCAATTTCTACCAATAATATTTGAATTCGCTTCTCCCAAGCCCACTTGAGACCTTTCCGTAAAGTGAAAACTCCGTTTGGGTTATCGTGCACATACCTAAACCACCACTAAATTTGAAGACCGAATCACCATCTTCATTCCTAATATCCACCAACCACAATTGAATTCCGAGAAGGCAAATAACACCCATCCGGATGAACCCACCTCTGAGTAGGAATAGCACGCACTTGGGGTGTATTTCTTGAGATTTTATGAATATCCAAAGCAAGCTGCTTGACTTTGCTGACAGTAATCCTTACAAAGTCTTCCTTGCCTTCGAACACTGACATAATTCGTGCTTTCCAAACATTCCGAACACTGATATCTTTCGTGCTTTCCAAGCATTCGAAATTGTAGGTAAAACAACTCATTGCCATTGACAACTAGTTTAGCTAAAAGGTGTTTGTTCACATGGCTCATTAATGACCATCTTATGAGCCAATTAGAAAACCATATAAATACCAACAAGTGACTGGTCTAGTGGAAGGGACTAGTCACTACAAAGTAGCGGACTCAGATTCGAATTTCTGTTGGGAGAGGTACCAACTTTATGCCCCTAACCCGCCTCGAAAGGGATTAAACCCTTGGGAAATAAAAAAAAAAAGAACTCATATAAATATTTACAAAATTCAGTTCAATCCAACATTTTCCAACAACAATGGAAAATAGAAAATATATGATTGAGTTAGGTTGGGTTGTGTCGGGCCGGTCAAGGACCAACCAATCTCGACAACAATGAATATTGACATGTTAGTATCTAGTTTACAACATTCATGGACTAAAGTTTCATTTTAATGTTTCAATTAGTTAATATTAGAGACATTGGAAAATTTTCGAATTTTTTTTTGAAAAATTGTAAAGAAAAAGAATGTTAAAATAAAAATTACTTTATATTTTTATTACGTTTGATTCAAATACGAAACATATTGGTCAATAACAATACATGGAATTTCAACCCAAATATGAATACACTACAAAAAAAGAGGTCTTCAGCAACGTATGATTCCAATGGAAATAAAAACTGTCACTATTTGTAACGAATTTATAACTGAATACCAACAGAAACAATGTTCCATCAATAATAGCGACAAATTACCAACAAAATATCTAAACGAAATATTTTTCGTAGGTATTTCGTCGTTAAATTGTAGGAAATATTGATTCATGGCGACGGAATCACTCCAATGGAAAATAATCCGTCACTATATCTTAGTCAGCTACAGATTTGCAACTGAACAACGATGGAAACGATGTTTCATCAATAATAGCAACAAATTACCAACGAAATATCTAAAAAAAATATTTTTGGTAGGTATTCCGTTGTTAAGTTGTAGGAAAAATTAATTCGTAGCGACGGATTCATTCCAATGGAAACTAATTTGTCACTATTTTTTTGTCAGTTTTAGATTTGCAACTAAACAACGACGGAAATAGAAGAAAAATTATGTTCTTATTAAAATAACGACTGATTACCAACTAAATATAAAACGAAAATAATATGTATAGCAATTATGTAGTTAAACTGTCACAAAACAACGGCGACATAACTCCAACAGGAAAACAAATTGTCATTGTAGTAACAAATTAATTACTGAATACTAACAAAATTAAATATAAAATGTCTTCATTTGGTAGAATTGACAAATTACCAACAGAACATCAGAAAAATAATTGTAGGAATTTAGTTATTAAGTTGTAAGAAAAAATGTTACATGCGGAGAAATATTCGCAACGAAAATAATTCGTTACTGTTTCTACGTCGGTAACAAATATTCAACTGAACAACATCAAAATAAAAAAAAATAAGTTCTAAAAAATAGAGACAAATTACCAATAATTCAATATATTATAAAATAAAAAAGTCATGATTAACGATTTTGTTGTTAAACTGTTACAAATATAAACAAACGACGACCTCATAACTGACTATTAATGAAATTACAAATAAAAAGTGTTCATAATAGCGATAAATCACCGATTAAATATCATAAATTACCAACATATATAAAACAAAAAGATTGTGCGTAGCAACTCTATTGTTGACCTTTGATAAAAACAAAAAGATCGAACGACAACATAATTCCTACAGAACTGATGTGGTTCTATTAAAGTTTACATTCGTCTGCAAACTAAACTAATTAATTTTCAGGTTTGTGGTTTGTGAAAATAAATTAATTCTTTCGAGAAAAAGAGACAAGTATTTAACAATATTTTTTTTATCCATATAATTAAAATTTAAAACTTAAAAAAAATTATATATAACCGACCCCCCAACCTCCCCATGTTACATTAATTATTTTTGAGATTCCAATTGTACAATTTATTTTATGGTTATACTAGTACCAAGCTCACAATGTGCTCAACCATAACGATCAATAGTCGGGTATAGATGTTGATTTATTTATTCTATTAAAATAATAATAGGTTTTAATTTAATTTTATGTAAAAGTTATGATAAGTTCATCTATTTAACCCATTAAATTTGAGTTTATCTACTCTGAGGGTATTATAGTCTTTTGATATTTTATTTTTATAAAATATAATTTATTAGAAGAACAAAGGATAAAATTCTTCTTTTATTTATGAATTTTTAAAACATCAATTAATTAACATATAAGATGTCTTCGTAATTATTGAAACCTCAAGGTCATTTTTATAATTTCATTGAACATAAGGGATGTGTATATATATATATATATATATATATATATATATAAAGATAAATCAATAAAGTTGTCTGGCTCAGCTGGTTGCAACATCTTATAAATATACATGAGGTCAATGGTTCAAATCCCACCTCCTACAATTTAATTAAAACATACCATTTAGCGCCCAAGTCATGCCTACCGCCTAGGCCTAGCCCCGGCGCCCGGGTAATGGTCAACTTCTTGCCCACCCAGACGATGATCAACCGCCTAGGCATAGCCCAGGCGCTCAAGCTGAGTCAATCGTTCGCCTAGGCAGCCGGGCGATGGTCTACAACCTAGGTGTAGCCCAGGCGCTCGAGCGGGGTTAAGTGCTCGCCTAGGCGTTGTCTAGGCGCCCATAATTACCAAACGCTAATACAACATTTTTCTACGGAATTACCAACAAAAAAAAAGTGTTATCGTTATATTCACCAACGGATATGATTCCGTCACTGCATTTACCTATGGAGCTTTCACACACGGAATATCTAACGAAAAAAATACGTCGCTATATTAACCAACGGAAAATGTGTTGTCGCTATATTCACCAACGAAAATATACCAACGGAAAATATGTTGTCGCTATATTTACCAACGGAAATATACTAACGGAAAATATGTTGTCGCTATATTCACCAACGGAATAATTCCGTCACTCTATTTACCTATGGAGCCTTCACACACAAAATATCTAACGGAAAAAATCCGTCGCTATACTTGAATACCAACAAAAATCGAGGCTTCACCAACAAAAATTACCGTTTCTAAAGACCCATTTTCTTGTAGTGATAATTTCAATACAATTGAGCTTGACTTGGATTAGAAAATAAAGAATTGATAATTTTCCACAAATTCACATATTATTATTATTTTTTCTTTCTAAAATTCTATTTGTCCACCAACTTTGTCGTCATTCCCAAAGACACAAAGAACAATTCTGTACATGATCAAAAGAAAGTTGTTTCTTTGTTTATTGTTGAATTGTGTATGACCAGGCCTCCATCTATTACTATTACTATTACTACATTTTTGTAAGGCCTTGTGCACATTACAGATAAATATAGGTGGAGGAGCTGACCCTTTCAAGACAAATAGAAGACAAAATGGCGTACATATTTTTTTTTTTTTTTTGATAATTCAAAAAATGGCGTACATATTATATTATGCTATCATTGCATAATTACAGTTTAATGTTTAGATATGACCACGTATTTCTTTTTAGGATAAATTTCTTCATATATATTTTAACAGTAATAAAAATTACAATTACTCTAATTTCTTAGAAATTAAGTCACAATGTCATCTAATTATTTTTGGTCAACTCAATGTTATATGTAATGAAATTGTTTGCTCAAATTTTGGTGAGTAGCCTTGATATTGAGCTAGGGTGTTTTTTACCTACCTATTAAGACGTGATCTTTAAATAGCAATTTTTAAAGCATGCAAGTAGCTCGTCAATTAATATAAATAATAATGGCTTTACTGTAATTTCATGATTTATAAACAAGAAGTATAATTAATGATAGTCATTTTTTCTGCAGATTGTAAACACAACGATTAAAGCACATGTCCACTGTATGGGAGGTGTGTAAGTTAAAGGCTTTAACATTTTAGACATAAGGTTTTTTTTTTTTTTTTTTTTCTAATAAAAATAAATTTGTCTATTCGGAAAGTACAAGTAGTGCTTTTACAGTTTATTCCAAGATTATTTTGTCATTTGAATTGAACCCAAAAAATACACAAACAGTCGCATTTGAATCACACAACAAGGTTGGATGGTGATGGGATAGAATGCCTTAATTTTAATCACTATTTCTCATTTCCTACAATAAAAATATGAAGGGGCTTCTTTCAAAGTTGTATAACACCCCTTGAATCATTTATATATATTTGTCTAATATAATTACAACTTGACAGCCAACTTAAGAAGAAAGTATTAATTTCCTTTTTCAAATGTAAATTGAACATGCAGTGGATAGCACATGTACATAAAGTCATATTGACAATTTTTATAAGATAATAATACCACCCAGTTTTAGTCTACCTAAACTTATAATTTTATATCATTTCCTCTATTATTACAAACGAATTCAAATTCATAGTAGATTTTCAATTTTTATAAAGAAATTGTTTTCTCATTAACGTTTTTCCTTATAAAATAATGATTTGAAATCATCAATTTCTGCTAATTAACCACTTTTAAGAATATAAATACAAGAGTTTTATATTTTTAATACCTAAAAATCCAAGTAGAAAATAAACGGAGAAAAAAATAGACATATTAAGTACATAAAATCGTAGATCTAAAATAAAAAAAGGTTCATCGATCAACATTATTAGTTTGCAATTGCAACTTGCCTATATTGGAAACCGTAGATAAGAGTTGACCAAAATATCTTATTCATCGAAAGACTTATCAACAGTCAACGCCGAATATTTATATTCATTTCCATTTCCTGGACCATGCCAATTTTCACCTCTCAAACGTCCGACTCAACTTCTTTTCTAAACATTTTATCATTATATTTTCATTAAAAGAAATCTAATATATGAGTTGAACTTAATTTTTCTTTGAGGAGGTATATATATAACTATTCTGAAAAGTTGTATATTATTGAAATTAACCTTTATTATGCGTGTGTAAATAATTTATTAATCTGAATTTCTTTCGATTAGAAGTTGAACTGATAAGATCATGTTTGCAAAATAGTTTATGAAGTCAGAAGTGACAAATAACTTTGTTATATGAAATTAATAGTAACGAGTACTTTAATTTATTCTTTGATAATTTAACTATTTAATGGTTTGATATAACCAAATACAATTTTTGAATGAAATGTAGAGTATATTATATGTTTTATTTTTAATTTTTATTATATAGTATATAATCATGTGCATTATTTTAATGAATTGAATCTGGTTTACAAGTCTAGTTTTGCTTGGATCCAAGAGTTAATTGTTTTCTTGGGTGGAACACAAGCCTACAAAGTACAAAGAGTAGATTGTAACCAACAATTTATTGGTTTAGTGGAAGAGACTAGTCACATAACGTAAGGAACCAACAAGGTTCGAATCTCTGTTGGGAGACATTTTCACTTAATGTGTCTAATGTGTCTCGAGAAAAAATGTCACGTTTAAGACATGAATACATATGAAAAATCAGAAAAAGAGAGTAGATTGTACTCAAAATCGAGGAAAGAGTAGACTGTAGCGAACATCAAGATAAAAAATCAGAAAATGCATCCTGAATCTAAATAAGGGTTAGCTAGGTAGTGAATATACCTTAATGGGGATTATACCAATTACATAATAAATAATTATTCGAAATTAAATAAACCATTGGAAAACAAAAGAAAATGGTTACTGAAATAAGACAATTGTGCTCTCCGATTGGTCTATGTATTCTCGGGATTATCGTCGATTTGATTGCGATGATATTATGATTTAGGGTTCCCGCGCCAAATTAAACAGATTACTTTCCACATAAGACTAATTTATTAGACCATGGGGCCGGGCAACAACAAAGATGAAGATTGTTATTGATCGTGATCAATTATATCATCACAATGCTCAGATTTGAGAGTTAATTAATAATATTACCCCAAAATAACACGACTTCTCCCTGATGACCCGCTAGCTCATAATACTCTTAGTACAATTTTCTATGAATAAAAGAACAAATGTACGTATTATTGCATCTTCTGGTAGTACTATTTAAGAAAATATATTAGTAAATTTCAATTATCTCCATGTAATATATATGTACAAAATTCAATTTACTCTCTTGTAATTAATTAATCAGACCATTATTAACGATTGTCTAAATTTGAATTAAAACGTCATATATAAGCAACCTCTCCCCAGTATGAATTCTGATCGCTCAGTTTAATTATATTTATACTTGAGTCTCCATTAATTACAAGTTACATTAATTAATTAATTAATCTTTTTGTATTGGTTTGACTTTTTCATAATCTTACTGTTATTTTTTTTAATTTTCATAATTTATTTGATAAATATCTTATTCTGTTATTTGTTTAATTTCTACAGTTACTTGTTCAAACACGCTTCAAGTCAACGTTGCAAACGTAGTTATAAGCCTTCCCCCATATGTAAAAACATATAATTTCTAAATTTAAAAAATTTAAAAGCCTTTCAATTCATTTCCTTTGTCTCCCCATTTCCACACCACATAGATCGATAATTAAACAGTTATGATCATTAAACACTTCAAGTAATATATACGTACTACTACTAGCTATATATCTATATCCATATCCATTGCTTTGCTTTGCTGCCGACAAGAGGATTGATTGTTAATAGAGGTTAGTTGACATGTCTTTTTCCCAATTAATAACACTTGATTTAATTTCTTTCTTTCTTTTGTGTGTGTTTTTGCCATTCCTTTCAATCTCTTTAATTTCCAACTAGTTTAGTTTAATTTGTTCTGATAATTAATGCATGTTTTAGAGATTTTCTTTGTCGGAGAATTACTGAGATCAAATCTCAAGAAATAATTAACACAATTCTTTCTTTCTTACAACTAAAAGTACTGCTGCAATTGTTGCTAGTTTGAGCTTTTAGAAAGTATAAATAAGAAAGAGGGATTTTCTTGATAATTAGTAGGTCAAATGTGTGCTTTCTTTAATTAATTATATATATATAAATATGTTCATGAATTCTTGTATGATGCTTATTTTTATGAGTTCTTGTAATTAATGTGTACATGATCAGATGCATATATATCACAAAGTTTGGAAAGAAAAAAGAAATTAATCTTAATTTTATGGACTTTGTGATACAGCTGATAGATATTAATTAATTATTAAATACCGAGCGAGGGAGCTGTGAACGGATCGATATATATATATATATATTGGTACGTATGGCGGGTGAGGAGGGAAAAGTGAGCACATCAAGAGACCTTGATCAGACACCAACATGGGCTGTGGCTGGTGTGTGTGCAGTGATTATAATCATCTCTATTGCCTTGGAAAAGTTTCTACACAAAATTGGGACGGTATGTACTATACTTAATTTGTGCTTGGATTTCAATACTTGACTTTTGGAGAGTTCTAATATTCTAACTGAATTTTTTTGTCAGTGGTTAACGGCCAGGCACAAAAGATCTCTATATGAAGCATTGGAGGTGATCAAAGCTGGTATAAAATCTATTTATTTTAATTATCTTTAATTTTTCTTTATGAATAGGTCTTGATTTAGTATATATGTAAGTATAACTAATTAATTAAGTTGATTGATATCATGTTTGGTTATTGCAGAATTGATGATACTTGGTTTCATTTCACTAATCCTCGTATTTAGTCAATATTACATTGCCGACATATGCATACCTATTAGTGTTGCCAATACTATGTTGCCTTGTCCTGTGGAACAAACTAAAGCTAAGGCCGCAGGAAATCTTCGTAGACTTTTGTCTTATGAGCGAAGAGAATTAGCGGCCAAAAAGGAACCTTCTTGCAAACCGGTAATTTATTAATTCATTTTGCTTTTAAATTAAATTGAAATTTATTACTACTAAAAATATATATTATTACATGATTTTTAACGTACGTACAGGGGCAAGTAGCATTAATATCAGTTAATGGACTGCATCAAATACACATCCTTTTATTCTTTTTAGCAGTCTTTCACATGATTTACAGTGCTATTACTATGACGCTTGGAAGACTTAAGGTAATTCAAATTGTTTTTCTTTTCTTTTTTTTAATTTTTTTCTCACTCCCTAAAGTCTTATTTAAATGTTTATATATATATATATGTTGTGTAGATTCGTGCGTGGAAGCAATGGGAGCAGGAGACTACGTCCCACGACTATGAGTTTTCAAATGGTATATATATATCTCTTTCAAAATCCAATTTTCCCTATATCAAATCTTCTCTATTATATACAATGTACCTTAAAATTTCGTACTTTTTAACCTTACTGATCATTATCGATTTATTTGTGGAATCGACAGATCCTACGAGATTCAGACTTACTCACGAGACATCTTTTGTGAAGGCACACACTAGTTTCTGGACCAAGAATCCCGTCTTCTTTTTTATTGTAAGATTATTATTTTTTTTGTCTTCTTTACTTTTTCTTAATGTTAGAAGGTACTTAGGATTAATGTTATCTTTGTTAATTTTCTAAATATTTGCAATATATATACTCCGATCCATTTAACATATATACCGAAATGCTTATAAGCTTGTTGTCATGCAGGGATGTTTTTTCCGACAATTTTTTAAGTCTGTCAGCAAATCTGACTACTTGACCGTGCGTAATGGTTTCATCGCGGTGAGTTTAACTTTTACGTGTATAGTTTACATTACCTTCCTTTTAATTTAAATAACAAATTTCATATTTTGTTATTTTAGGTTCATTTAGCACCGGGAAGCAAATTTAATTTCCAAAAATATATCAAAAGGTCGCTAGAGGATGACTTTAAGCGTGTTGTGGGAGTAAGGTAAACATAACTTTCGCGAAATTATTAGAAGATAATAATAATAATGAATGTGTCTTATTATACCTTTTTCCTATTATTTATTTTGCCAGTCCTGTGTTGTGGGCATCATTTGTGGTGTTCTTGCTCCTAAACGTTAGCGGTGAGTAACTACTATTTTCATCGATTTATTCTCATTTGTTACTATTTCTATTGATTTACACTTGTGATTTTTGATAAATTGTGTCTAAATTCCTCTATCAGGATGGCAAGCACTTTTTTGGGCATCCTTAATTCCTCTAGTTGTAAGGATCCTTAATTATAAAATAGAATTTATATAATAAAGTATATATAAACTAACTATGTAGTAATGTATATATATATTTTTATTTTTTCAGTTAATATTAGCTGTTGGCACAAAGCTACAAGCTATATTGACAAATATGGCCCTTGAGATAACAGAGAGACATGCAGTAGTACAAGGCATGCCTCTTGTGCAAGGTTCCGACAAATACTTTTGGTTTAGCAAGCCTCACTTTGTGCTTCATCTAATTCACTTTGCCCTGTTTCAGGTATTCTTTTTCAACATATATATAGTATATATTCTAGTAATTCTTTATTAATCATATCATACAAAAACTTTGGTGCTTTTTATTTTGTGTGTGCTAGCTAATTAGTTAAATTTTGTTTGCAGAATGCCTTCCAAATAACATACTTTTTGTGGATTTGGGTAATGATTCTTCTGATCTGTAATTACATCCATTAGCTAGCTACGAATATAAGTTTGTATAATTCTTGCTTTTCTTTTTTACCTCATATACTGCAGTACGAATTTGGACTAAGGTCTTGCTTCCATGATAATTTCGAGCTACTAATTGCCAAAATTTGTTTAGGGTAAGTCGTATTCTACAAAAAATGTGACAGATAAATTAATCTGTGTGGAAATAAATTCAGTTTCTGGTTTTAACATGCATTTTGCTCTGAAATTAATACAGGGTAGGAGTTCTATTCCTATGCAGCTACAGCACTCTTCCACTATATTCTCTTGTTGCTCAGGTAATCTTTAAATGTTCCTTCTCTTTTCTTTGGTATAATTAAGTATTAGTATATCATTTGACATTTCATTAACTAATTTATGGTTCAAAATGTACATATATATATATATGCAGATGGGGTCTCATATGAAGAAATCAATATTTGATGAACAAACATCCAAGGCCCTAGACAATTGGCGTATGGCCGTGAAGAAGAAGCAAGGAGATCGATCAGAAAGGCCTTCTACTCGTACTCTAGGTGGTGGTGGTAGTCCAACATCATCAATGGGTTCACCATTTCACCCTACTCGCGATCACGCCAATAATACTACTCGTGGACATTCAACTAGTCATGATGATCGCAATGCATCTGATCTCGAGAATCAGACGACACAAGACCTACCAGGTGTCTTAATGATAGGAGTTGCTGATAGAGAAAATGAGACTAAAAATAGAGATGATTTTTCATTCGACAAGCCTGCAGCTAATCAGAAATGAAAAGGTCTCTTATTTTTGTCAATATTTTCTCCATCTAGTTTTTTTTTTTTTCTTTTTCCAATTCTTATATGCATTCATTATGAGAAAATGTCAACTGTATATACCATGCTTTCTGAGTTGGTTAGTGCTCATGAATCCAATAATTTCCCCAAATATTTGGGATCTTTTTTTTTTTTTTTTTTTAATGTAAGCTTTACAAACTTATGTACTGAGGATTTTCTGTGATTAACTTTGCATGATTCTTTTTTTTCGGAAGAATAAGCATTTGATAAGCCTATGCCTATATATTTTATTTCTTATATAAAAAGAGAAAGAATCACTTTGAAATAAAGCTGCTTACGTGCTCCGATATCAATTGTTAGATCAGGGTTGGAGTTGTGTGGAAAAATCTAAGTAATCAACATTAAGTTTGACCTAAAGGTTCAAAATACAATTATAGGAGAATTAATTTTACTAATATGAATTTCAATAATAATTGATTATAATAAAAATTAAGTATAGAATAATTGATTTTTTATAATAACTTTAGCAAAAATGACACTTAGGAGTTCCTAAAATAAGTTGATTTTTAACTTCTGAAAATCTCAAAATTCCCAAAACTAATAAGATAATGAAATTGGAACCAAGCACCACGAAAGGGCCAAACTCTTTAATTCATTAATTTGCAGTCATAGTACATACTAATCGACTGATAAGTAATTTTGCTTTAAAATTGTGTTTTGTATGCCAAGCCTAAAATTAATATTGAAAATTTTGTCAAGATGTACCTCAGTTTCTTTCTAAAAAGATATAGGTTGGGCTTGTAATTGAATTAAATAACAATTACTGTCATACTTCATACTATCATATATTATGGTAAGTATGAACGTCTAAGATGAAATTGAAAACCACACACTAAGGAATTAAGAAGAAATTGAAAATTGAAATAAGTGGCCAAAATGGAAATTTAAATTCATTTCCAAAAATTTCAACTTGAAATACCCATGGACTTACAGGCAGAAAGTAATGATTTTGTATGAGACATTCCTCTTAAATTTTACTGCTCTCAAGCTCTGTGTTTCCTGGGATAGATCCCAGGGGCTTCTCCTTGCTTGAGCATTTGCTTTAATTTTTATGGTATACATATTCTAATTAATCCAGAAAATATATATATAGTCTACATTTCTAGCTGATCTTTTTGCATTGATTGTTTATGTTTGACTATCAAAGACTATTCTAATAGATGTATGTAATTACAACATTTCTCAAATAACTATGAGCTACTCTATCCACAGAAAATGGAAAGAAACTCAATATAGGAAAGACACTTTCAATCAGAAAACTTCTTAAGAGTCTTAACAAAAAAAAAATCAAGAAAACATAATCCACATAGGCTGTAACAGCAAAACAGAAGATCACTAGCATTTCTAACAACTACTAGCAATCAGGTAAGTCAAAGTACGCTCAACAAAACTATCCCCAAATGCAAATAACATAAAATTCACCACCAAAAAAAAATCCTTCCAAAAAACATAACTCTATTACTTAAGACTGTCACCTTGATAGCCATGCTCAGTAAAAGAAGCCAAGAACTTTACCCCCAACATTTTTCCTGCGAGCTTCTTCATGGTCCATGATACCGGCTGAAGTTGTTAGCACAATGTAACCAAACTGCAGTCAAAACATGAAACGGCGTTACATAATTCCCTAGTACAAAACCTAAATCAATCAATAACAAATATTTTCAAAACAATTAACATTTTAAGGAATAAAGAACTGAAATTTTCATGATTTTTAGTTTCAACCTGTCTTGATGGAAGCAATCTGGCAGTCCACGGCTCAATTTCCTTGACACCAACATCAAACCGAGGGCTAATAACACCACATTTGTTTAACCTTCCATTTAATTCAACCACAATTTTTCCAGATCTGTGGTCATCAACATACTCAAACTCTCCAATGTATCCTGTAAATTCCATCTCAAAATGAAATGCCATGCAAACAAAAAAAAACACTTAAGACGAAAAAGGTGCTATGTTAACAAAGGGGCATACCATGCTTTTGCATAACAAGAAGAAACTTGATAATGACTTTGGAAGAAGGCCTGATCATGACCTGTCGTTTACCGATCTTTTCAGCATTATACATGCTCTTCAGAGCATCATTTAGAACACTGACCCTCACCATCTTCCAACGAAATCTGATGAAAACCATAGAAAACATATAGGTCATGATCTCTAAGAATAATAGAGTAAATTCCAAACGTAAATATGCCCAAGGTGACTATATAGAACGAGCCAGAACAAAACTATATTGTTCACGAGACTGAAATTAAAGTCATATAACATAGTCAGTTAGTCACATCAATTAGAATGATAAATCCACAATATAGACATTGGGAAAACAATTAAATAAACAAGAGTATCAAATTTCAATTCCAGCACCTGCAAACACAATTTTGAATCCTTTATTCTCGATTTTGCAATATAACAATAAAAAATTGAAAAAAAAAACACCCATAAGCACACGCAAATCAGCATATCATCATATATGAATGAGCGAAAAATTGAGTGCGTTTACAAATAAATGTAAGATTTAGAAAGAGATTAATTCACAAGATCGGAAAATGAACCTTAAAAGATAGGTGGCCGCCGCTTCTTTCTGCGACTGTTCAGTTGGAGAGGAGTAAAAAGAGAAGGGGTTAGGGTTTGCGCATTATAATGAGGTTTTATTTATTTATTTATTTTCAATTTGGTTCCTGCCGAAATTACTAAATCACCCCGGTGATCAATTAGTCATATTTTACTTAAATTAGTTTATTCCATCGGAGCCATTCCATGAAAAATATTATTTGTATTATTTTTTGGGTGCCAAATTTAAAAACAATAGTGTGAAACAATTAAAACGTTGTCACCATTAGTTGCCGTTTCGCACTTTATACCCTCTTAATCCTGAACATCTTGCACTTTATTCCACAAATATTCTATATTTGCAATTCTTATCTCAACTTCACAACTTTTTCATACTTTGTCACCATTCGTCGGTGGCTAGTAGGGATAATAGTGTGAGACAATTAAAACGTTAAAAGGTCAAATTAAACTTTTTTAATTTTTTACGGTAAATATTTTTATTGCATAAAATTTGGAATACATTAATGTCCGATCTTCAATTGTGGAGGTTCATTTACTTTAAACTTTTTAGTGTATACAAACTTCCAATATGCAATACATTATAAAAAAGAAAACGATTCATTTACAATAGCCTATTTTTATGCAAAATTTGGAATTTTTATTTCCTTTCAATATTGCATCCATTTGTCTTTTAATTTGTAGTGGATTTACGTACTTTACAGTATATGTCTTAACTTCAAAGTTTTTGTCAATTCTCAATTACGGATGGATGGAATTTTGAATACAATGTCAAATGAAACGAATGAAAAATCATGTTCATTTGTAATCAATATTATCATTCAAATTTCATGATAGAATGTGTTTGTTGTCAAATAATATAGTGAAAAATTATAAGTTAGGAATAAATACAACCACGCAATAATTAGATGGTGAAGTATAAATGCACTTCATTTGATGATGTAAAGATTAAGGCAACCTTTGATCTCAATGTTGGGTTGATCTAAATGTTCTTGTCTGACTTTTGTGATCCTCGAACAAGGTAAGATTGCGACTATTATTGCAAAGGGAGGAGGGGGGGTTGCAATGAATGTTTTGTTTTTATGTTTTAAAATAATACTTATTATTTCCTCTATTTGAAATTTATGCGGTTAACCAGATTGAAGAATATATTTTTTATAATTATTTTTTTACTCCACTTTCTGAGTTTTATACTCCACTTTCTGAGTTTTTCGACATTCCGAGCTTGTTTAGTCATTTGAGTTTATATCAAATAAAATAAGTTTAAACAATATTTTTTTTGTTTGGTAAGTTTTTAAGTTCTCTTTGATCTTAATTTGATCATCTGAAAATTGATAAATTATATATGAAATTATCAAGTTATTCGAGTTTGACTCGTGTTTGATAAAATTAAAGATTGATTGAGTTTGTTTCGCTAATCTATTACATTAAACTAAGTTCGAACATAACGTATAATGCGAAAGTTAGTGTACACTTCAACCATTACTTTGTAGGTAATAATTTTCCGAATTTGATAAAGTAACAATGATTGAGTTGCTTCACTTCCAATCTCCAACATTATTTTCTTATTTCCATAATTTCTACATAATTTTATTTATGAAACTATTTTCTTATAACTCAAACAAATAACATGATAAAAAAATTAAAAAGCGAGGATTTTTGAGATCTCAATTTATTTTTGTAACTAACGACACAAACATGGCCTATATAATTTATATTTATACTTCAGAGATAGTCACCATCCGCCATATTAAGAAAATTTATGCAAAATAATCCCTAAATTGAACTTAAATTGAACTTGACCGGTGGCTATCCATGATAGTCCCGTAGTACCGTGACAAGAACGTTTTCCCAATAAAAATACAACAAAGTAAGCTCCGTTGACTGAGTGGGCCCAATTAGTTTGACGTGGAACTTATTTAATTTAATAAGAAAACATAAAGGTTACCCCGGAACAAAATAATAGCAGAGAGGCAAAATAAGAGGAGAAACACGCCGGCGATACCCCGATCAAACGACGTAGTAAAATCCGTTGGATTGAAAAATGGCAGAGGAACCATTGCCGTTGATTCAGAAATGGAAAGATAGCAAGCTCTTCAAAATGGCGTTCGCTGTAACTGGAATCATGTCCACGCTTCTCATCTATGGGGTTTTACAGGTACAGTTCCTTTTTAAGTTTTTTATTTTTTGTTTTTTAAAAATCCTTTTTAAGTTTTTATTTTCAACTGTTCTTAAATCTCGAGTAATGTCCATTTGTGGAAACGAATCAATTTTAGCTTACTCCGTGTGTGTGTTATCTATCAAATAACTGACTGACTAAGAGAGTCTTATAGTAATTATATAATCAGTATAAGGAATAAACTACCAGCAATTTTGAATATAACACAATAGGATCCATACTGTTTAAAATGTTGAGGTTTCAGTACTGAGACTAGGACAAGACGTCATTGGCTATTGAATACTCCATAACTATTTTAAAGTCTTTTAGAATGTGATACACCCAGCAGAACTGGGATTTTGTTTCCTAGTTATAATATGTTAAATTTTGTGATGTAATAGTGCGTAAAGGAATTTTTACAAGCAGATGATAATTTAATTGGGAAGTATAGAAGAAACTCCTGTGTAAGTTTAACCAATGAGAGAAAGCCAATTTCTCTCTATCTCTCTCTGTCTCTCCTTTTTTTTTTTTTTTTTGAGCAAGTTGCAAATGGTGTGAACACTCATTTAGGAAAAGAGTTAAATGCGTTAATGGAAGAATATTTTGTCAAGTGATCCACATAAATTCCTTCAAGAAAGTTATGTAGTGACAGATTTCATGGTAAAATTTGAAAAACCAAGGGTTGGTAAGTTTATGGCAGCACATATAACGAATAAGTTGGGTATCAATTATCACTGGTGATCAATAATGAATTAAACAGAAGGCAGCAGAATTAATGATAAGAAAGAAGCTGACTCCTTGATGTTTGTGTATTTTGCACTTTAATATAGATATGGATAATGTAGTACCTAAACATAAGATGGATAAAAGGTTTATTGTTTACCATTTTCAGTTAGTTGTCATTTTTCGTTTTATTTAAGTGTGTAAGATTTGGTTATGTTTAGACCAAAAACAAAAAAAAAAATCACATAATGATAAAGTGATAGTGAAAGGAATATTTTGAATGAAAAAGTTGTCTTTTCCACCTACCATTTCTTGGTGACAATCTTGCCCTGTGCTATTTATCACTAAATTCATAGACCTAAAAGTCTATGGATATTTTAGCTTTATAGTTGCACCCTTTTATAAGTTGATATTTTCATGCATAAGTATGTCTTATAGCTAGTCATATTACACATGTTTCTTATTTGTGGTTGAATGACAATGGTGATAGATTACATTGATAACTTGAAAATATGATAATGGAAGCAAGGTTTACTTCTCTATCAAGGTGCTAGTGATTTCACATTTTGTACTGAAATAAGTGGAGATTTTGGTTGCTCTTAGCTACATTAGTTGTTTGAGAATTGGTTTAATCGAAGAAAATGACGGCATGTAACAATAGTAGACTTCGTCATGATTTATGGATTGGGTTTCTGACAGTTGTGATATGGAATTGTTTCACATGAAAATGGATGTAGCCTGTAGGTGGTATCTTACATGGAATATGCAGATAATTGAGGGTTGAATTGATTTGGATGTATAAGAGCTTCTGTGGAGGTAGTTTAACATAGTGCCACTTAAGTTGATAATGTTTCAAAGCATAGAGAGAAATTTAAGAAGAGGAACTATGTTTGTCTGTATATATGTATATGCACATCAAGAGCTCCTCGCATACTTCTTTGATATACTCTATCTTTAATGGCACCAGTGTGGGATTCACGCTTCCTTCATATGATTGAGTCGACCAATATTTATAATTTATTTTTTCTTTAATCCTTTTTTTTGGATTTCTTTTCCTTCTTTGATGCTCCAATCCTTTCATTCAAGTGTTAAAGGAGAGGGACAAAGTTAGGTAGAATAGTACGCAAAATATATTTTTGTAACCTGGATGTAGCTGAGATAAGAATGTTGAGACAAAATCTATTAACATGAGAAAGAATATAACAAGAATCTGAACATTCAGTGGTGACCAAAGTAATACCTGGTCCAAGTAGGTAAAACAGATAAGATGGCTTATATTCATTTAAGAAGACTATCTCATGGGACAAATAAAGAGAAGTAGTGGAACTAATATGTATTTAGCCTAGAGAAAAAAGTTTATCAATAAAAGCGTGGAATGTGAGTAAAAAGGGGATAAACATATGTGTTATAAACATAGAAAATGGCTCTAATATGCTCTAATAAGAGTAATGCAAGCTGGTATAAGCCACATCTTAGAATCAGAAAAATATATCGTTGATATGTGAATTTCAGGAGAATAAACTAATGGTCAGCAATTAAAAATAACTCGTATTATCTGATCAGTATCTCGACCTGCCTTTATTTAAGTAAGATATTAGTTCTTATCAAAATTGTTTCTAGAAAAATTGAATGATTATTGTTTTCTTGTTTCAGGAGAAGATTATGAGAGTTCCATATGGACCAGAAAAAGAATATTTTAAGTACTCGTTGTTTCTCGTATTCTGCAATCGCATTTCAACTTCTGCTGTATCTGCTGGAGCTTTACTGGTAATCGTGATCGAATGCATGATCATTAAGTTTTCTTATCGTTTATATCGAACTTATCTTCTTGTTAAATTCAAGTTTTGAAGCACACACATTCAAGATTTTTTTTCTTTCTATATTATGTTTGTAATGTTCTCATTTAGACTTGTTTCGCTGGTTTGTTTTGTATATTAATTTTTATAAAAAGAAAATGTAATACATGAGGAGCAAGCACATTAATGCCAGAGCATATACTCAAACTTCATGTTTACATTATTTTAGCATGCTACTACATGAGAAAGCAAGTCCACAATTCACCAGATGCATGGGTTAAATATGTTAGACTTTATGACTTCTTATTTTTTTAATGTGATGTTTTATATGTTCACTTCTCTCTTTCCATTCAGGCAAATAAAAAGGTCTTGGACCCGGTTGCTCCAATTTACAAGTATGGTGTTGTATCAGTGTCTAATATACTTACTACAACTTGTCAGTATGAGGTAAGCTGTATTCAATTTATAGAAAAATCGATTTATATAGTTTTATGTTTATCCTAGAAAAGGAACACTACTTGGGAATATCTACTATTTACATTGAAATTGATTGATTTGTTTTACCCTGCTCATAATGCAAAGAGAAGTGCTTAACGTGGAAAACTTTCTGTTATGCTTGTTCCAGGCACTTAAATATGTCAGTTTCCCAGTGCAGACACTGGCGAAGTGTGCCAAAATGATCCCTGTAATGGTGAGTCGACTTACTATCCTTTTAATGCTACTTGTCAGAGAAACAGGAGTAAATCAGTAATATGACTTTCCATTCTCATATCAATTAGGATGTAAATGCCTAACAATCCCATAAAATGCAGTCATGCACAAGTTAGTAGAATTTAAGTAATTTTCACTTCCTTCTTCTCTTGCTGGCTTAGAATCTCTTAATATTTTCTTTTCCAGGCACTCATATAGGATATATTTTTTTTTTGGGTAAACAGTTTTGGAATTTTAAATTGAAAATCAAAACAGAAATGATAAGTAACTTGAAAACTTGAATTTAAGTTTAAAGAGGACTAGTATCCAACTGTTGAAATGTCCAAGTCTAACATTTCATCTGCTTGTTCTAAAGCTGATAAAGTATGATAGGGTTTGATTTTTCTCTGCATCTCATTCTTTTACTTTTTCTTTTTTCCCATTTGGGTGCAGATTTGGGGCACTGTCATCATGCAGAAGAAGTACACTGGACGTGATTATCTATTGGCCTTCTTAGTAACACTTGGTTGTTCAATATTTATTTTACATCCGGTAATTGTGGTTAAATATTTAAACTGAATCTTCTATATTGATCTAGAATGTCAAATAATTTTCTGAAGATTGTCAAGGAAACAAGTACCACAAGAAAAGGTTTGCTGAATTTATTTCTGTAAATGTTCTACGTAATAGACAACTCTGCGACCTAATCTAATATCTTTCTGTTTTCTTGCTTTTCTGATTTTAGTTTTTTTCTGGTGCATGCTATGAACACTCCTTTATTGAGAGTTGGTTAGGAAAGGGAAGAGCTAGGGAAAGTTATAGTCCATTGTTTTGATGGTTAGAAATAAGTAGTACTAGGAGAAGGATGACACACCTTCAGCGAGGAAAGTAACATGATTCTGGAAATTGAGATGGGTATCCATTGACACTTATGGGTGCTTAAGAAATATGCAATGTCATGGGTGAAGCTGGGTTTATTCTAATCTTGTTATATATGAAAAAAAAGAAAAATCCGTCTGAAGAATTTTCAATGCCAATTATCTATTTTCACAGGCAGAAAGAAAGAAAGAATAATTACACTGAACGAGTTGTGCATAGAAATGTAGAATTTCGGACTAAAAGAGGTCAAAAACCCTTTCTGGAACTGGGAACAGACAAAAAATTTGGTACCATGATAGTATAATTTCTTGATGTCAGTAACCTTTAAGGTGCATTAAGGTCAAATTTTTCTCATGACATTTAACATATGTAGATACCTGACAATAGTTCACATTCTCCTTTTGTGCTGTAGATATGTGGTTTCGAAGAAAAATTTTTTTGTACGAGACAAAATCTTGCAGGATGCCTTTTTTTTTTTTGTTTCTTCTCATATTCTCTGGTTGCAAAGCAAAGTAATTTCAGATTGAATAATATCCATGTGAATTCGATGATGAGTTATAATTATCTTGGATACTATTTAGACTGGTTTATTAAGTTGTTTAATTGACAGCCAGCAGTTTAATCTTTCAAATGTAGGCAGCAGGTGATATCAGCCCGTACAGCAGAGGAAGAGAAAGCACAGTTTGGGGTGTTTCCTTGATGATTGGTTATCTTGGGTATGAGAATTAACTCATGTTTAGCCTTTCGAGATTTGGTTAAATTTGTTCGACTTTCTATAGACATAGGTCATGGAACTCCAAAAATATGCTCACTACACCTAGCTTACTCCAAAATTGTTTATTAACGAATTGAATTCAACAAGCCCTGAAACAACATTAGTTGAGAATCAAATTTTTCTTTGTGGGAGTAAGCCTAAGAACTACTATTAAGTACCCTGGTGTTGTCTTCAATATGAATTACTGGTACCTACTTCTGTCGCCAAGTTTATGTGAAACCCTTTTTGAAATTTCAATGACGGTATTCTAGGCACCAATGTCCAAAGTGAGAACTCTTCGTCACAAAATTTTTTTCTTAAAAAAAAAAATTAGATCCTTACTCCGACAATCCGACTTATTGGGCATGAGATAGTTATTCTACATGCTTAAAGCTTAAATTTCTATTTTGAAGCTTAAGAACTCTTTACTGATTGTTGGTGATCTTCCGTAAGTACTTGTCATGCTGACACAGTTTTGATCTTCACTGGGGGATGCTAAATAGCCTTCTAAGTGGAGAAGTAGAATTTTACAATTACAGTTTACTTATTGCATCACAATGACCAATTGTCTAATAAATTCATCTAGTTGCCTTCCTTTGAGTCTACTGATCTATCTATTATCTCTATGCGATGTAAAAATCTTCTTCCTTATTTTCAGTACTTCTCTTTATTTTTGTAGTTTCTTATCATCTGAATCACAATTAAAAATAGTTGCATCTCTGAGGCACGCTTTCATAGGATGTGCTCACAACCAACGTTGATTGTTAAAGTCACCTAGAAATACCTAAGTAAAGTAGCAATTTAATGTAACTTTTATCCTTCAGATTGATTTCACTAGGAAATGCATGCCTTGTATGTAAGACCAATTAAAAGTTAATTGTTCTGGTCCTAGCACTTAATTATTGTTTGCTTGATTTTATAGGTTTGATGGCTTCACAAGCACATTTCAGGATAAACTTTTCAAAGGCTATGATATGGATATACACAATCAGATATTTTACACAACCCTATGCTCTTGCATGCTCAGTTTCACCGGTATAATAAACTTCCGAACCATATTTGATTACATGGTGTTCACAATTTGTGATTTATAGGGTTCTCGAGATACCTTGTAAATGAAGTGGAAATTTAACACTATTTTGAAACGGAATTGTAGAAGCTGGATCCACTTTACTTTTATATTTCACAAGTCTTAGAAACTCAACATTGTCTTAGTTAGACATAAACAAACTTTGGTAATTTTGTTTCATTTGCTCCAAAATGATAGGACACACGTCTCCATATGTTTATGCTCCTATTATTTAGTTTTTTCAGGCCATAAACCAGTTTAAACCAGTCTAGATAGATTCATGTATAGAGAGTAAATCAAAAGGAACATGCTGGGTGCAACTTCTTTCTTATGATAACCATTTAATAATTTTGTATACTCACTTCGAACAAAAAAACATGAACTTGTTTGTATTTGTTCCGTTCACAAATTAACAACTACCATCAAATTCTGAAAATGAACTTATTTGACTAGAGTTTCTTTTTACTGCATCTTTAAGCTTCACAGGTGGCATTTGAAAAATCTTAACAGATATTGTATTGTAAAATTGATTCACTGTATGTAATGAGTTTGTTGAACTCGTTCTATGCTTTATATTACTTCCCTTGTCTGGGAGTTAGTTTCTGGTAATCCCACATTAGACTTAAAATAGATTAATATCTGATACATCAGTATGCACCTTAGTTGCCAATATTGAGTTGACTGTTCTTTTTTAAATGTACACAGGTCTAATCTTACAAGGCAATCTTCTCATGGCTATAGATTTTGTTTCTCGACATAATGATTGTTTCATTGACGTTGCAATTCTTTCAACTGTAAGTCATAATTTAATGCAACTCTAAATGTTGAACACATATTTTATTCTGCCTACTTCTTTATTCTCGTGTATAATTCCTTGACCTGTGTCTATCAGTATCTTCTAACTGGAAAAACATTACAGTTAATATGATCTTATATTACAGGTTGCAACAATTAGTCAGTTCTTTATATCTTACACCATCCGCAATTTTGGTGCTCTGGCCTTTGCCACCATAATGACCACAAGACAGGTAGAACAACATATTATTTACATTAAATGCTACCAGAACATATTTTACTAAAAAAATGGCACTTATAATTACCTTTCTTTCTGTCACCGTTAACTCGGATCTATTTATGTACTTGTTAGCTGGTTAGCATTCTATTGTCTTGCGTGTGGTTTGCTCACCCACTTAGCTCGGAACAATTGATTGGAGCAGTAAGCATCAATCTTACTCCCTCACTTATGTGTTTAAAGAATTTTTCAATGTCTTAATTGCTCTCTTTATTTTTTTAATCCGTTGATCAGGTTGTTGTTTTTGGTTCCATATACTCAAAAAGCCTCTTAAAAAATAAACAAAGCTCATCAGAACAAACAGAAAATGTAACTTCTAGTCCACAGAGGGCGATTGCATAGTGTAAGTAGGGACTAAGATCTCTGTTTCTTCAGTTTTATTCTCTTAAAACTATTTCTTGAAAGATGACTTTCCTTTTAAACAGCAAAGCTTGTTTTGGGGCACCATGAGAAGATTTGACTAAGAGGCTCGATTAGAGTAATTTTAACTGAACTCTAGCGAGCACCAAATGCTACAAGGATTCTCTCCGAGTAACCTGCATCTGATGATAGAATGACTATAAACCCCGAGTTTGGAACACATTGACGTCGTTCTTGAGCTACAATTATTTTCTATCAATACCACAAAAATGATCTTGAGTTAAAGTTTTTCCTTTTTGATGCATTTAGTTCTTGAAATACTGAAAAGTTTCTGCAAAAAGTCTGACTTATTACCGTACAATTACATTCCGACTTCCTTGGAGGAAAAGAAAAGGAGAAATGTTTAGAAATAGCAGTTTAGTCTAAGGTTTTTTGTTGTGATTTTTAACCCCGAACATCATTGATTAATTTCTTAAGTTACTTGTTGATGTTGTCGAAGTAAATTGTAAACCTTTCTTTTTTTCTTATTTTGCTGTAATACTCATAGTATTTATCTTGACTTGGTCACTTGGAATGGGAGTTCATTCATCACATTGTTTGAGGCCGAGTTAGAAACAAATTTATGACACCAATTATGAAAATAATGTAATTTGAGTTTGTTTTGTCTCATGTTTATTATTTATAATTGGGGATTCTTACATAGACTATATTTATTGCAGCATATTAGTGTTTCCATAATTTTGAATGAATTAGTTAAACTGCTTTCCTGATATGATATGGTTAGCTCTTAGTTGTATACTGGAAGGAGCAAATAGTTACACCCATACCATTTCATCTGATCAACTCCACAGTGTATCATTTGTTTACTACTTGCTCCATATACTTCAATCATTATGAGTCCTCCCAAATCATTTCCATCTTAATTCACCTCCGAAAATCTCAATTTCATCAAACATAAAAGAAACAAGTGACAGCTCTTTATTCCTTGTTAAAACCATCATGGCTGCATTTCAACTAAAGGGCCTAGTCTCCCTCATTCTAGCCCTCACAATCGCCCGGCAGTGCCACCCTGGTAAACCCCGACGACCACTCACTAACCTTTTTCATGCATGACATACTGGGTGGCAGTAGCCCCTCTGCCATCGATGTGACGGGCATTGTATACAATCCTGCCACCGGTGGACGAGTCCCATTCGCAAAGCCAAACGGTGTGTCAACAACGGAGTTCCCACTAACAATGCCAACGGTGGAATCATAAACGACAATAACATCCCATTAATTCCTCACCGGTTTAAGTGGATTCGTAGGACAGAATAACAACATCATTGGTGGGATGTCTGGGTTCCCTGTCCTAAACTCTCCAAAAGCTCGTGTTCGGGATTTTTGATGATGAATTGAGCGAAGGGCACGACATGGGATCTGGGCTTGTGGGAAAAGCGCAGGGATCTTATATATCGAGTTCGGAAGATGGGACAAGCCAAACGATGTCGTTTACGGTGATGTTTACTAATGGAAGCTATGTGGATAGTTTGAGCTTCTTTGGTGAAGTGTGTGAATGCGAAGGGGTTTGCGGTTGTTAAGACTTTTGCGGTGGGGAATAATCAACTGATGGGATGGAGACGTTGCTGCAAATTTCGATCAGTTTATCTTGGCTATTAGGTACTGGTTTGTTGGAATTTGGTATGCGTGGGAGATTGTGTTTGTGTTTTAAGTTTTGAATTAATTGTTAATTAAGTTGGAAATTGAATTTCTATGATTCATTCATAGATAGAGACTTTATAAGGTTGTTTATTGGCAAGATTGCAGTTCTAGTCCTATAAGATTGAACTTTCAACACTTTCGTTATACTCATCATACATCAATGTCTCAATATTGTCAATTTGATCCTTTACTCCATGGAAAGAAGGCGATGGATCTAAACTGCATATCATATGTGATTCCTTTGACAAATCATCTCATGTTATAAATTAAATATTATATTCAGTTACATTATTTATTTATTTATTTAAGACAAAGATTAAAAAATATAAGAAAATTGAATTATACATATTTAATGCACTACTTAATATAAATCTAAAATAATTAATAGCACAGCATATTAAAAAATAACTCCAATCACGTTTCATTTTCTTTTGCATATAATATAATTAGATATGAACTCTCAAATAAAATCAAAATCTTTAAAACCAAACCAAGTGCGATCCAAACAAGAGTCAATATTTTGAATCCCAAGTCTTGTCCTTTCTTACAGGTAAAGTACAAATATACAAGCAGATTCATCTATTACATATGGTGGCATATTTGCAATAAACCAAATAGTAAATTATAAGTCTTTTTGCATCTAATAAAAACTAAATAAACCGCAATTCCACACTGCGTTTTGATAATATGATTTCAATCCCATGTCTTTTAAAAGTGTATCCTACTAGGCTGTGACTTTTCCATTCGAGTCTCCCCATAGGATTCATCGTTGTCATTCCTTTTGTTGTGCCTAAAAGCTGCACAAGCAACCACATAGACTATAACAAGGATAATCAATATAACAATATTGATAACAGAGACTTTTCTCCAGCTCTTCTTCAAGCTGGCTAACACACCGGCTTTACAAGAGTCGCAGCTGTAACATAGTTGGTCCTGATCGTTATTCCAACGAGCACAATCCATGCCTGTTCCTACGAACCCACCACCCGGGCTCCAAACTGTCTCGTTTATGTATGAAAAACCGCATGATGTAGGAGGTTTGCAACACCCTGACTACATAAACCAAGAAAAGAAAAAAAAATCAGTGAGAATCTGTTTATGTTTAAATGAACAGATATTAAAGCCTAAAGTGTTTTGCTCAATCAAAACACTAGAATATACAAGAAGCAAACAAAGCCTTGTGACCATTTTTTGGAGAAAATAATCTACATTTTTTAAATTATCACACCCCATTTGTGATTTCAAATTAGTCATAAACATGCGAAGTGTAAGGAAAGCTTATGTAATAGTATAAATGATAGGAAACATAAGCAAAATTGTCTAATGTGATCTCAAAACCAGATACGGAATTAGACTAAAAAAGACGGCATAGTTTTATCAGATTCCTCTGTTCACCCAATCCATTATATTTTTTTGAATTCATTTAATTAGACACTAACTTAAGAAATTTCCTAGAACTACTTTACATTAATGAGTTAGGTTCTTAATTTGTGGAGATTGAGGCCTCACAATGATGTCCCCAAAAACAATCGTAAGTTGAGATTCAAACACCTTCCTTTTTGTTTAAGAGAAACAAGGACTTCACGATTGCATTTAGGTTAGTTCCTAGGAGAAGTCGCGGTATTAAATATTGTTAGAGTCACACATTAGACAAAATTCCCACATCGAATATCTAAGAAAAATGAGTGGTTGACCGAACAATTATAAGCTTAAGTTTTCTAGTCATATCATGTAATTAAGTTTAATAAATCCAGAACTTAAATTCGTAACAAATATGATAATAAATATGAATAGTTGACCGCTAAGACTATACCACACCTTTAGTAGATCTTAAGCTTTAGTGTGATGCATTGACAATTTGACAGCCTTCTGCACCCTCATAAAATACCAAAAACTATCTCAAATGATTAAAATTTAATAATTAAAGGACCCATCTCTTAGTCACACCATGTGAAAAAGTATGTAGCAAGTCATTGGCAATTACACATCAATGCTTGGGAACATGCCTATTAAATTAAAGCTTTCATAATCAAGAAAATAGTAATACAAGCCACGTAATATAGACAGTGAAAATGACCCATTAGGCTTTTCGTAGCTGGAAAATACACAAGAAGCAAAAAGGAAACTTGTAACTCAGGATATTGAAGCTACACGAAACCATGAAAAATAATTTTGAGCAAAGGGAAATAATTAAGTGGACTGGGAATAAAGTTAAGTAAAAACCTTGGTTGAAAAGATTCCAAAAATGGTGCTCTTTGCCCATTGCATCACAAGAAGCAAGTAAAAAAACAAAACACCAAACGAGAATATTCTTAAACAAAAAAAGTTAAAAGCAAAAGGGATTTCATCAAAAAGCACATATATCCACAAATTGCAAACACAAAGTTGAAAAGGTGTCCACTGGGTAAAAGGACCTCTTTCCTATTCAGAAATATCAACTTTATTGGAAGAAAATAAATATCTTCTTAAGTCCAATAAATTGATATTACTGCTTCATTAAACGACAATAATAGTCGGTTAGGATGTCTCATCGTTGGATGAATATGATAATTTGGACCCTACACGCCCAGAAAATATTCAATTCTAGACCTCATATATAGCACCCATTATTTCTACAAACTGTAGCATGTAAGGCGGATGATTGTTTTATTGACCCTTAACTGCATATCCCATCCCTTTATCAGACAAGAACATTTAATTCTAAGTTCCTCTAAATCTCAAAATTTTATCATAAGATTCACTAAGTTCTACCTATTTAATTGAAACTCCCAATGATCTAAAAAAAAAAGAAAGAACTCCCAAAAAAATAGCAACTTGCCAGCTGTTTGTACAAATGAAATGACGCAAAAAAATTGCTTAATTTTTTTTTTTTTTAAAATTTGACGCGAGTAATAGAGTTATAGAGAGACAAAATATATGGGTTCCTCTACATTTAAGGCCAATCAGAAATATGCAGTATGAACAATAATTAAATTAAAACCCATGATAATATTTCTCTTTCAGAACTAAAAACTGGTATAGCAAAAAAATTGATCTAATTTTCTAAATAAAAAGTCCCAATTAAATAGCAAGTTAGAAGCTAATCTCCCAAGTTACTTATACCACAAAAATAGTTGGCAGTATAAAAAACTTACCTACTTAACACGTAAGAAAATAAGTTAGATTCAATTAACGTAATTACCTCAATAGGACTGAGTTTCCTTCGATAAAACATATCAGCAGATTCAGGAACACCTCCAAATTGCCTCCCCATCCTCCTACAGGCATGAGAATCCCTAACACAAGAGGCAATCCGAGACCAGTATCTCCGACTAGTGACCCGATCCGCAAGCCAGGTACCCGAATAGTCCTGGATGTCATAGTCCAAATACGCCCGGTTAACAACGGGCTGACCCGAACCTTTATCAGTAACAGCGTAAGCAAATATGACGAATCCGATTAGGGCTGCGATGATGAAGAACATAGCCCAAAGGTAGAGGTACATGAGGAAAGTGTTTCGGTAACACGCGCCAGCGAAACCGGCGAGTGAGACAACCATGATTGAGACTCCGATGATGATTATTGGCCACTGAAGGAACTTTAAGCAGTCGGTGTTGTTGGCACGGCTGCTCAGCCATATTCCTCCGCCGAGGATGGGGATTGAGAGGAGGAAGGTTAGGAAGTTGAGGAAACCTATTAGGTGGTTGCTTGTTCTCATGGTTTTGGCTTTGATTTTTGTGAAAATTTTCCAAGTTCGTTATATTCTGTGTTCTTGTTTCTCTTTTGTGTGTGTGTGTGATATTTCTCAGAGGGAGAAGTGCTTCTTCATCTATAAGTTTGATTTGAAGTAGCAGAGAGAGATAGAGAGGTTTTGCTCTCTGTGTGTGTGTGTGTTGAGAAGCACAAATGATGTGTTGTTGGAATCTTTAGTATTGTTTCTCCGGAATGACTAAAGTGCCCTCCATAAGTTTGTAAATTATTGGCTTCATATTTTCAAAAGTGTTTCCACACTTCCGTGAAAATTCAAACTAATGAAATTTGTTGTTTTTATAGAATTTGCAAAGATATCATACAAATCACTTAAACTATTTTTGTTCAATTTAAAATCAAACAAAATCGAATCATAACCAATACAAATAGAACGACTTATGGAGGGAGGAGGAGGGGCAAACAAAATTACTCAATACTAGCTCATTTGATAAAAATTCGTTTGATGTCGGTTCATCTTGCAAAACATACATCAATTAACAATATCTTTTGAAACTCGATTTGAGCTTGATTCAATAACTTAAAAATTGATAATATACAAATATAAATATCATGTTATTTGATAATCGGCTTGATCTGGTTCGATAAAAATTCATTTTATTTAATATTAAAAACAAACTCAATCACAGGGATCAAGTTCAATTTAAAATTTAATTTTTCAAATCAAGCCTAAACAATATGTCAATCAATTATTCCCCTTACTTACGTAATAGAGCATTTTAAACATTGGAAGGATGGATATAACAATTGAGGGATTTTTTTATTTTTTATTTTTATAAATTGAGGGTTAAAACTTAAAAGCGTATGATAATTGCTTAATGAATGGCAAATAAGTAAAAATGCTACCGAGATAGTTATTAAAAGACAAAGTGACACGACATATGGTAGACATCTCACAATCTGAGATGTGTCTTATGACACTTTAACGTTAAATTTAAATTTTTCACATATAAATTTATTAAAAAGAGTGCATATTTAAAATTTGTTTGAATTCATACATACACTCGTATAATGGACCCATCACACATACTATAAGGGTTTATTTGGATGGGTTTTGGCTCGGTTTCGTTGGTCTCGATTTAAAAAAGTTGGTTTGGCTGGTTTCGATGAAACATTTGAGACTTTATTTGGATGAATTTTGGCTCTTTGGTTTTGTGGTTTGAATATGTTGAAAGTCCACTTGGATTGGGTTTGAATTTTGGGGTTTAAGAGAAAAAATATATGATAAGTTTCAAATCAATGTTTTTTTTAGTGAGATTTGGGGAAAAAAGTAGGTGGTAGGTGTCAAATCAATGTTTTATCGGTTTGAAGAGTTTGAGTGTGAGTTTCTGAATAGGTTTTTGATGGTTTTATTGGTTTGGCGAAAACTCATTTGAAAGGGTTTTGACTCGATCTCGTGAAACCAACGAGACCGGGCCAAAACTCATCAGTCTCATCCACATACACCCTAAATTATTATAGAAGATCTTTAACCACCTTATAAGTAGAGCATATGGAAGGAGGGTGAATTGCTTGTTTAGAAATTAATTAGATTTAATTCCAACTTCATTTTAGATTTCAGTGAAATTTAATTTCTTAAATCTTTCAGCTCATTTTTCATGTTTTGTTCTTCCTGTTTTCCGGACGAATATTCAGTTTATTTTCGAAATTAACTCCATTAATGATCATTTGAGCTATCTTTACTTCAACCATATTAAATTATATCTATATCTAATTTTGCTTATATTTAAAGATTGTATTTTACATTAAATATTCCCCAAAAAATAAAACGACCAACTAACTACAAATGAATCTCATATGTGCATGTACTTTAATAAAGTGAACTTTATATATATATATATATATATATATATATATATATATATATTAATGGAGTTGGTCTAAAGATTAAACAAAATATGTACATGGATAAAGAAAATAGAGGGAGGGAGACTAATTAATAAAAGTTATGGGGGGTCAGTCAGACAAGACCATGCGTGTTTATTTATTAAAAATAAATGCCATGGGAGACATAAGACTCGCCTTCAATATTAAATATATAAATATTTAATCATAGATAATTAAGAAATAAATGAGTGAGAAGGTGCTTCAACTTGGATTAATTTAACTTCATATATATGAAGAACAATAATAAGGGTGGCCAGGGCATATATAAGAGGGTGTTTTAATTTGGGGACCATTCATTTCTTTGAGAATTAATTTAATAGAATATCCGAATCCAAAACAACTTTCTCTTTTGTAATATTTGTAACACAGAGGAATACAAGAGTAAATTGCATTTTCTTCACCGGAAAGTTTGAAATAATAATATGTTTTAATGTCGTTGTTTAAGATATTATAAAAATACGAAGAACGTGTTTTATTTTTTGAGATAAATAATGAGAAAATGACAGTTATTATAGAATATCTGCATACGCGGACAAATTTGAAATGCATAAATAGTGGAGTGGTCGGTGTGATGATGAGTAGGTCCCATAAACTAAACTAAACTAAATCCTATTCCATGCCAAGTTATTTAATTTCTGTTGTTCTCCAATAATGTGTAGACTCTGATTTCTTTAAAGGCGTCATATTTTAATTCGAATTTCATACAACTTATAATTCGGGTCTCACTCGGATATAAATTACGCAAGTTTTAACTAATCTTGGTATTATACCAGATCTTCTTGAATCAATAACATATTTACTTTTATAATTTTACATTATTATTTTTTCACTAAACTAAGTTTATATTTAACTATTCAAATTGTTGTTCATAATTTTAGATGAAAATATGCATAAAAATAAAATTACAAATAAATTATTAACTACTATAAAAATAATATTAATATTATTTATTTTAATAAAATATTATGTATGTACATAATTTATAGAGTTATTGTAGGATACGAGTCTTACGAGTCTCTAACTATCTATAATCAAAATAATAAATTAGATTGACTTTGAATATAAATTAAAATCTGCAATTGAGATCCTCCCATCGACATCCCTAGTCCCTATCTCACCAAAAGAAATGGCCGATAAACAATTCAGAAGGAACTTTGCCTAATTGGATTATAAAATAAAAAAGGATCAAAACGTTACGTTAACTTATATCTTACTTGGATTCCCGGTAAACATAAATCACCAATAAGGCCCACTACTTTCAAACAAGCTCCTTATAAATATTCAAGTCGATCATAATCAACTCAAATTCAGCTTCATTTATGTTAAATTGAATTCGGGCCAAACTCGAATCTTGTTTGGATCTAAATTTTCCTAGTCCACCGGATCTTAACTGATTTCGATAGGATATTGGATATTTTCGGATCCAATAAAATTATTTACTTATAAAATTTGCATCTTTTTTTTTTTTTTTAAACAAGTTTGTTAACTTTGCGATTTAAGTTAACTATATGTTCGAACTTTCTTAACTAATATTCATGTTATTAGATGATAATATGCAAAAACATCACATTAGATTAATTATTATCTCTCTCTCTCTTTTTTTTTTTGTTTTGAGAAATACTATCTTCTTAAAGTAATAGTAAAATATTATTGATGTGACTTATTTTGATAAAATATTATGAATATCTATAATTATTTTAATTATTGTCGGATACGGATCTTTAACATGTCGAATCAGCATAGATCCATATTAACTCCATATATTTTTATGATCGATCAAATCCAATCGAATAAAAATTCCTAATAAATCAAGTTGAATCCGGATAGGATTCAAGTAAAAGAAATATCTTTTTAATCTACTGAACTAGAAGTGTATATAAAGTACCATTTTGTACTTTTTTTTTTTTTTTTGAGAGGCTACCATTTTGTACTACAAATAGTATCATTTTTGCTTAAATTTTGTAACAAATTTGAATCAAGAAAAATAAATAAAAACAAAGTTTGGACTAATCCAAATAAGTATTTGTTTACCGAAACGGACATATTTTACTTCTTAATATGAAATTATATTTGGGTAAATTTGATTTTGACAAGGCGATTTGAGATGTGATTGTCTAACGCAATCGAGTTCATCGCACACGCCTGGGCAGTGGATTGAAATTTGAATCCAATGGTTGAAGTTAGAAGATTTAAGTTTGTTAATGGGCAGAGGATAATTCTTTTCTTTTTTTTTTTTTTTTGGTTTTGTTAATTCTATGGAGTATGGACCTCCCAATATCGATTTTTTTTTTTTAATGGAGTCTTTTCTATTTACAAATATACTCAAAGTACAAAATAAAATTTGTTATGCATAAGAATGATATATGATATGATAAAAATTAAAGGACTCAATATATGCTTAATGTAGTCATAAAGTTATTTTTGAAAGAACTTATAAGGCTGTTTTTTTTTTTTTTTTTGATAAATTATTATTATAGGAACTTCAAGTGATTAATTTTTTTTTTTTTATAAGTAAAGTGATTAAAATTATTAACATGTCAAAATAAAGTACTAGTATAATTTAAACTAAAAACTTTTAGATAAACTTTTGTTTTTCCCGTTTCAAAACAGCAATCAAGTTACCTACTCTACAGTCTCTGCACGCTCTTGCTCTATCCCCATAATTTTTGTCTCTACATCCTTCCTCCTTTCTATTTATCAAAAAGAAAAAAAGAAAAACTTCCTTTCACACCCTTGAAAAAAGAGCTCTCTGATATCAACAACAACAATGGCTGCCTCTTTATTAAAAAGTGTGTCATCAAAATTCTTGCAGGAGTAATAAAAGTGGCACAGTAAGTTGAGTATTTTCTCAAGATTTACTGGGTAAGTTCATATATGCACATTCTCTGTTCCCTCCTTCATTCTTCTAGAAACTAGCAAAACATGAGTATTTAAATAGCGCAACTACCCTTTTGGTTTTTTCATATTATTCTCATTGGTTTAAAAAAAATGCCATCTTGAACTTTCCCAGAACTTGGAAGAAGCAAAATAAAAAAATGCTGCTTCATTTTAAGCTCCATTTGTAAGTTTGGATATTGCTTACAGTCTTTTTCTTCAAATGTTCGTTCCCTTTTTTCTTGTGTGATAATTGAATCTTTTTTACCTTCTTTTTGGAGTGTGTGTTCTTTTATATTTTTGTTTTCAAGACATTAGTGATACGTCTACTTTAGAACAGCATCAGCCCCTTTGCAGCGTTTCCTTTTTTTTTTTTTTTGTGGTAAAATACTTTGTGCAGCCTTTGTTCAAACAAATATGAACCTTTTCCTTTTAACTCAAATGCGCGTCCTTTGCGAGAAGAAGAATATGATTCTTGGTGATTATCTGAATCTGCAATAGTTACATCTTTGCACTGTTGATCTTTGATTTTACTTTATTTTCGGAGCGTATCAGTAATGATGTTTGGAACTGTTTTTAGTTGCAATCTAACAATTTATCCGGCTGGAGTAGAGTTGTTCAAAATTTCAATTTATCAAAGTGCCACCAAATGGTTGAAATATTTAATAAGAGTCCCCACTTGCCCTCTTCTCTCAACTAATTAATGTCACACTCCAATTCATTGAAGTGGTAGCATTGTTTTTGTCTATCCTCGTGACACAATATGGACCGGTGTTAGACCGGTTTCACTTGATTTTTGTTTCAAAAAATTGATTTGGATGGTTACAGAGAAATCTTCTGAAATATGATTCGGATAGGGTTTGGATGTGATTGGATTCAATTGAATGATTCATTGGATGCTAGTAGTAATTGAGAGCATTTAATTCACTGGATTCCCAAAATATCTGTCATCTTTATTTCACTGCAACTTAGCTTGTGACATTTATGCACTGTTGCAGGGGGCAGTGTGCATTCAATTGTAGCTATACTATTTACAACCAACTCTCACTCAATTTGTGTCCACACAGTAATTAAGATACCATGCAGACTCCTAAACCAAGGTAACTTTCATTGGCCTTTTATGAGAATGTCCAATCTAATTTCTTCTTTGTTTTGTATTGCATTATTATTTTCATAAGTTGAACATTTTATTTCAAACATCTATCTGAAAATTGCAGAACCAATTCTTCTGGTTCCTCTCAAAGGAAATCTCCCCAGTCTATTTCCTCTCAAGTATCCCAAAAAGTTTCTTCTCGTGTTGTGCGGCAGCTTAGGACAGGTGCACCATATTCGGACACTTCGTCCAACCAAGAAACTAAAGGACCAAAAGAGAAAAGTCCCAAAGATATCGAACGCCGGTCACCAAGAAGTCCAATCTCTGAGGTACAAATGATCTCTCTTTTGTACTATAACATATATAGTGCACTTGCCAAAGTTTTAATGATTATATTGGTTGAATGTATACTAGTATGTTTAAGGGTAGGTGAAATTTATATAATTTCAAGACTTCTTTTGAGAATTGGTGTTCTTCCTTCATTAAATTTAGAGGGGTAAGCTAGCGTTTTTAGTCCTTTAGAACTGTACCTCAGCAATTTCAGTCTCATGATGTTTTGTAAAATTGCACTTTGGTCTCGATGTCTTATAAAGTTTTGCACTTTTGGTCCTATCACTCCCTTTTTCATCCAATTTGGGGATAAAACTGCAAAAAAAAACAGCCAATTTCTTGGGATCTAAAGTGCAAAACAAAGACTATTCTATGAGACCAAAAGTACAATATGAGTCGGTGTTGGCCCGGTTCTGCTTGTTTTTTGTTTCAAGAAATTGGTTTGGATGGTTTCAGAGAAACCTTCTGAAATACAATTTGGATTTGGTTTTGGTTTGGATGTGTTGGGTTTTGCAAGTCTTGAAAATTTGAGATATGATTTGAATTGAGTTTGGAGGACATTGGGTGTTTGGTGTAAAATCAATTACTTCTATTGTGAATATATTTTACGAAATCCGGACCAAGAGTACAGTTTTGTAAAGTAAGGGACCTATAGTGTTGAGAGTCCAATCCTGTGGGACTACAAATGCAGTTCTGCCAATTCAGTTACCAGTTCATGGTTTCAAGGTGTATCGAACAATGTTTATGTAAAGTTGTGTCATTCTGCTTTAAAGCTGCCCTGTTTTAGTCATTATCTTTCTTGTAGACAATCATCACAAGTTTCTTGCATCTTTCAGAAAAAGCATCCAAGAAAAGTTGGCGAACTAGAGTCTCAGATTTCTCAGCTTGAGAATGATCTAAAAAACGTTAAGGATCAATTATGTTCTTCAGAAACATCAAAGAAGCAAGCCCAGAAAGAAGTTGGAGAAGCTAACCAAAAGCTTCTAGCCCTGTCCAAAAAGCTTGAAGAATCTCAGGAACAGCTTTTAGACAATAAAGTCCACATTGTAGACGAGACATTGGCTACACAAACGGACCAATCAGCTGCATTAGCCTCTGCATTGGACGAGATCAAACAACTCAAAAGCCAGCTTGAAATTGTAGCAGAATCAGAAGCTACCCAAAATCTGAAAGAAAAGCTTGTAGAAAGTCATTTACTTGTGGAAGACATGAAAAACGAGCTAAGATTCTGCAAAGAATCGGAAGTTCGTGCCCAAGAAATAGTTGGTGAAACTCTTAAGCAATTGGAAACCGCTAAAAAAATGATGGAGACATTTAAATCAGACAGCTGTAAAGCTACGGAAGCTTACGAAGCCATTGCTTCCGAGCTAGACCAGTCGAAGGCTCGTGTTAACTTTCTCGAAGAGCTTGTAATCAAACTCAAAGCCGACATAAACAAAGATTCTCAAAATGAAGGTGATCTCCAAACCGAGCTTAATTCCATAAGATCGGATTTAGAAGCTGCTGAGATGAGATACAACGACGAACAGATACGAACCGTGGAGCAGATTAGACAAGCTTTCAAAATGGTGGAAGAGATAAAATCTTCATCGAGTCATAAAGAGTCGGAGCTGATGAAATCGAAATATTTAATTGAAGAACTGAAGGCGAATTTGATGGATAAAGAAACTGAATTACAAGGGATCTGTGAAGAGAACGAGGACCTTAAAACAAAGCTAGGAATTGATTTAGAGGCAACAAAGGCTGCTGAAAGAGAAGCTCTTATGAAACTCGGTTACATGACAGAGGAAGTCGGTAAAAGCAAACATGCGGCAGAACAATTAGAGGCTGAGTTACGGAAGATGAAAGTGCAGGCGGACCAGTGGAGAAAGGCTGCGGAGGCTGCTGCAGCAATGCTTACAGCGGGAAATAATGGGCAGGTTATGGGCAGAACGGGTTCGATGGACAGTAACTATAGTCCAAGGAATGTGAGGATAGATTCGCCTTACGGAGACGAGGTCGATGAGGATTTACTGAAGAAGAGAAATGGTAATGTGTTGAAGAAGATAGGGGTTTTGTGGAAGAAACCACAGAAGTAGTAGGATGGAGTTGAATGTGGAAACATGCACTATCGTTTCTTCTTTTGAAATTGACTGATGGAGTCTTTTTTGGTTTTGGTTGACCTATCTAAACTCTGTGATAGTAATTTATGATAGTGATTTACATCTTACATCACAATGATTGAGAACATTTTACATCTTTTGTCATGCATATTACAAAACTGTACTTTTGTCCCAAATTTTTATACTTCTATTTTGTACTTTTGGTTTCGTGTGTTTGTTTACACTTTTGGTCCCCAAGGATTTTAAAGGTAAACTTAAAGCGAATTTAGTTTCGATACTTTTAAAGGTCCAAGTGGCGAACCTGGAGATATATATATATATATATATTTTTTTGTATTATTTGCAATCACATACATATATCTATCTACAAATAAGAAGTTGTAGATTGATAAACAAAATAAAATTATGATGAACATGGACATAATTCCTTGTTTTGATTGACAATTCCGGGTAAACATGTGTTACAACATTCAATACAAGTCAACACACATACCTGGCCCTGCCCATATCTAGAACTCTTGCATAAACCACACCTATCATATAAAAAACATAATGGATAATAAATTTATATATTTTTCGTATATGAACTGTAGTTAGTTATAAGAAGCAATTTTACCTTCTTTCCTTGTAATATGAAAATTCTCACCATAAACACTTAAAAATATTACAGTGACCAAATTCAACATCTCATCAAATGATCTCATCTGGATACTCCCTCCCACTAAAGTCCTTCTTTAGAAAAAATGAAAGAGAGTCAATCAAATTTCAACATCACATTAATTGATATACCGACTGCCCTAGACATTTGGAATCCGAAAATTGGTCTCATGGACGCGCTTGTTGTGTTTGGTGTCAGAAAAACCGGTGAATCAACAACATCGGTGTAAATCGCTATAAAATTAGTTAAATTGATGAAACCGGAGTTAAATCAGTTAACTCGTGTTAAGAGGGTGCAATTAATTAAAAAAGATCGATGGAATTTGTTAATAACGGGTTAAATTAATGAAAAAAATTGATGAAACCAACGAAAAGAAATGGACAACCTATGATAATCCATGTTAAGAAATGGGTTAAATCGACGGTAAAACCGGTGAAAACATGTTAAACGGGTTATATCAATAAAATAGTTAAAAAAATACGATACAAAATGGTTAAATCGATAAAAAAAAAGGAGTTAAGTTGGTGAGCTAAAAAAAAACAGCTGAAATCAGTTTAATGAGTGAAAAATCGACAAAATCTGTTAAAAACGAGTTAAATCAATATAAAACTAGTTAAGAAAATAGTGGTTTAATGGGTAAATGAATGAAAAATCTGATGAAAATGGGGATGAAAAATTGGGTCATTTTGATTAAAAAAAAAAGGTTAAAACGGTAAAGTTTTTAAAAAATTGAAGAAATCAATAAAAAAAATAGTTAAAATGTCTTTTGAAAAAGTAGGAGGCACATTTTGGGTTAAAAAGGAGAATTTGATCAAAACGGTATAGCTTTTGAAAAAATCGAAGAAATAAACAAAAACGAGTTTTTGGGAAAGTAGGAGGGACATTTTAGGTTAAAAAGAGAATCTGATAAAAAAAATTGATGAAAAATTGGGTCATTTTGATTAAAAAAAGGGTTAAAATGGATAAAGTTTTTAAAAATCGAAGAAATCAATAGAAAAAAAAGAGTCAAAATGTATTTTGAAAAAGTAGGAGGCACATTTTGGGTTAAAAAGGATAATTTAACAAAACCGTAAAGCTTTTAAATAAATCGAAGAAATCTATACAAAAAACGAGTTTTTGGGAAAGTAGGAGGCACATTTTGGGTTAAAAAGAAAAGATTGATGAAAAATTGGGTCATTTGATAAAAAAAAAAAAGGGTTAAAACGGATAAAGTTTTTGAAAAATCGAAGGTTTTTAAAAAAACCGAAGAAATCAATAAAAAAAGAGTTAAAATGTCCTTTGAAACAGTAGGAGGCACATTTTGGGTTACAAAGGAGAATTTGAAAACGGTAGAGCTTCTGAAAAAATCGAAGAAATCAATAAAAACGAGTTTTTGGGAAAGTAGGAGACACATTTTGGGTTAAAAAAATTTGATAAAAAAAAGAGAGATGAAAAATTGGGTCATTTTGATAAAAAAAGAATGGGTTAAAAAACATTTTAAGTAGGATAAAAAAGGGTTAAAACGGTAAAGTTTTTAAATATCGAAGGTTTTTAAAAAGATTGAAGAAATCAATTAAAAAAGATTTAAAATATCTTTTGAAAAAGTAGGGCGCACATTTTGGGTTAAAAAGGAGAATTTGATCAAAACGTTAGAGCTTTTGAAAAAATCTAATAAATCAATAAAAAAACAAGTTTTTGGAAAAGTAGGAGGCACATTTTGGATTAAAAAGAGAATTTGATAAAAAAGAGCTAGATTGATGAAAAATTGGGTCATTTTGATAAAAAAAAAAAAAGGGTTAAATAACATTTGGGTTAAAAAATAGAATTTGATCAAAACGGTAGAGCTTTTGAAAAAATCGAAGAAATCAATAAAAAATGAGTTTTTGGGAAAGTAGGAGGCACATTTTGGGATAAAAAGAGAATTTGATTAAAAAAAAACAAGATTGATGACAAATTGGGTCATTTTGATTAAAAAAAAGGGTTAAAAACATTTTAAGTAGGATAAAAAAGGGTTAAAACGGTAAAAGTTTTTTAAAAAATTGAAGGTTTTAAAAAAAAATCGAAGAAATCAATAAAAAAAAAGAGTTAAAATGTCTTTTGAAAAAGTAAGAGGCACATTTTGGGTTAAAAATGAGAATTTGATCAAAACGGTAGAGTTTTTAAAATTGAAGAAATCAAATAAAAAAAAAAGTTTTTTGGATAGTAGAAGGCAAATTTTTGGTTAAAAGGAAAATTTGATAAAAAAAAAAAAATGAGCTAGATTGATGAAAAATTGGGTCATTTTGATAAAAAGGGTAGAATAAAAAATGGTTAAAATAGTAAAGCTTTTAAAAAAATGGAAGAAATCAATAAGAAAACTAATTAAATTGTCTTTTGGAAAAATATGGGGCACATTTTGGGTTAAAAAGGAGAATTTGATCAAAACGGTAGAGATTTTGAAAAAATAGAAGAAATCAATATTGGGAAAGTAGGAGGTACATTTTTTTGGTTTAAAAAGAGAATTTGATAATAAAAAAAGGGCTAGATTGATGAAAAATTGGGTTATTTTAATAAAAAAAAAAATGGGTTAAAACGGTAATTTTTTAAAAAAACTACTAGAGAAAAACAATTTAAGGTTGAAACTAAGCACACAATTTCAATATAGACAACTACTAGATGACAAGCAATTTAGGCTAAAACTAAGCACACAATCTCAATATAGACAATTACTAGAAGAGAAGCAATTTAGGCTGAAACTAAGCACACAATCTCAATATGGGGAGAGAGACATGTATGTACGTACCTGCTGCCAATAATAAATCTCAGGTAGTTCAGCCATCTCAATTCCAATTGCACCAGTGCCATTCTTTGCTTCTCAATCGACAAATGCTCTCCTTCCATGAAACGCTGCCCAGATCGACTAAGGCGTTAAAAGTATGAAGATATTATAAAAACAGATGTGACATATTAATTAACACTCCTATATAAAAGTTACCAAGAAAAATGACCTACCTACATTGATTGTTATGCGCATGACAGAGAGAGATCTTTTTGTGATCTACTAGTCCTAGATAATCCATCCATTTTTTGTTCTAGTTACTGGAAACAAAAGAAATGGATATAATCATGAGTCAGGCAAAAACTTTGAATCCCATATAAGCAATTTAGGCCGTAAGCACACAATTTCAATATGGGGAGAGAGACATGTACGTACCTGCTGCCAATATAAACCTCAGGTAGTTCAGCCATCTCAATTCCAATTGCACATGCGCCATTCTTTGCTTTTCAATCGACTAACGCTCTCCTTCCATGAAACACTGCCCACAACGACGAAGGTGTTAAAAGTATGAAGATATAATAATAACATATGTGACATATTAATTAATATATAATTCTACCAAGAAAAGTGACCTACCTACATTGATTGTTATTCGCATGACAGAGAGAGATCTTTTTGTCATCTACTAGTCCGAGATAATCCATCCATTTTCTGTTCTAGTTACTGGAAACATAGAAAATGATATATTATATCATGTATCAAAAACTTTGCATCACATATGTTTAAACTTAGCTGCTTTATTATGATTAATCCCTAAGCAGAGAGTATTTACATGTTGTGTGCATGCAAATTCAAGATGGCATATTTTTCAAGTTCTAAGCAGATCTTGCATTGTAACTAGTTACAAAAAGAATGAAGTAAAATATACACAATCCATCTAGCATAGTTATATAATCAGTGGAGAAAGAAAATGTTTTGAAATGTATTATTTCATATAGTAAAGAGATGTTTTGCAGTTGTTTTAATCCATTTTCGCAATATTCAACTTTGATATCTTCACATTCAAATATTAACAGTAGTTAAAAGTATAAACTTCATGACTTCAAAGCAATTACAATAGCTAGTAGAAGAGATCATACCTGATTGCTAGTATGAACAATCTGAACAAGCAACAACATCGGATGGATAAATGAGTCTTTCATATGCTTTCGAGTGTTCTGTGCCCTTAGATGGTCGGGTATCTATCAGTAGGAAAAACTAGGTTAGGTTTCCAAATTCACATGTCACTTTCATTCTGAGTTTATAAAAGTTAATTAGCAACTTCCTTACCTCTCCCTTCGCAATGTCTTCTGCTGATCTTCCCAACAAGAGAAGCACAAAAATCAACACTGTACATGAATCAACAAACACATAACAAACATTATGTAGGAACATTAGCAACACGAGATACAATTAAAAAGAATTTGCATTTCAAAAACTGGAAGTGAGAGAAAGAGGGAAATATATAATCAAAGGCACGTATCAATCAATGTACTTCTTGCAAGTCTTACATGATAATCTTCAAGTTTCTTGGGTTTCTAGTACGCACACAGACACAGTCATACACTGAAAGAATTAAGTTTAATGTAACCAATTAATAAAGAGAGATAAAAGAGTTTAGACCAATAACTCAAAGAAAGGACTACATAATTACTGCTATTTTAACAAATCTATGATAGTTTACTGTTGACACAATCTCAAAAGAAAGATCCAAATAAAAAAATCTTGGAATTAAGAAAGAACCAAGAACTGTAGGAAAGAAAGAAAAGAGGGGGCGAAATATAGTGTTAACCCCATAAAAGAACTTACCGAGATAAAAAAATTAATTCTTGGAATGAAGAAAAGAAACAAGAACTCCAAGGAAAAAGAGGCGAAATTAGGAGTATTACCTAATTTTCCTTTAGCAATACAACTCTTGATGAGAATGATCCTTCCCCCCATTATCTTTTTATCTCTGGATTCGGAATTTGAAACCAAGAATCCTAAGAATAATTTAAGAAACAAGAAAATCAAGATGAATTCATGAAATTAAAGACGAATTCAATGAAAATTGTATATATATATATGGTGAGTAGTTTCAAGTTCCTCTCTGTAGTTCTCTGTAAAGAAGAATATAAGAAAGATAGGTGTAGTGTACTGTGGAGTAATTTATGAACTTTTTAAGCGTAAATTTATAACCGTTTGAAAGAATCCTTTTTGGGCTAGGATGACTTTAATTTTATTTAATTAAATCGCCCTTTATCTGATTCTCTCTCTATACGGCTATACCTATATATACGGATAAATAAACAGGGCCGGTCCGATAGATTGAGTTGGATTGTTATGGGCCCAAATCTTAACCTAAGAATGGGCTAGCATTGGTCCATCAATTCAATGTACAAAATACAATATGGCCCCTCAATTTATACTAAATTTCTTATGTGGGGTCGTAGTCCATCAGTGTCGTGAGCACAATATTAGGACATCTCTAATCGTTAGGGGGAGGGGAGGGGGATTTTGAGGGGGAAAAGAATTATGGTCTTCAATAGTGGGGGAAAGTGGGGAGGGGAGGGAGAGTGGGAGGGGGAATGAGAGACAAAGGGCAAAAACTTGCCCTCCGGCCATCTTCAATGGTAAGGGGAAGGGGGATGGGGATTTTTGGGTTTTTCTAAAATTTTGGTCTACAATGGTGGGGGGGAGTGGGGAGGGGGAGGAGAGTGGGAGTGGGAGTGGGAAAGAAAGGGCAAAAGCTTGCCCCTCCTTTGCCCCTCGGCTCACACGCTACATTTTTTTTTTTTCGTTTTTTGTACATTTGGTGGTTTTTATTTTAATAAATTTTGTGTATGGATTAATGAATTTTATATTATAAAAAATTAAATCTTTACAGGAATTAGTTTTAATTATATATTTTAAATTTGTATTTTAAATTGGATAAAATGTACAAATGATTCAAATTATAAATTATTTTTTTATCAAATAAATGAACTTTAATATGATTAAAACTCGAGTATAACTTGATATATATAAGTGATTGCGAATTTTTATAGTAATAATAATAATAATAATAATAATAATAATTTTATTATTATGATTATTATTACTATTATTAATATTAAAATATAATCTTTTATATACGTACGATTTAATTTAACAAAATTACATATTAAAAAAGTTAAACTTCATAATTGAACACTTATAATATTTAAACAAATAAGAATACATACTAAAAATCATCGACCGTGCATTTTCCACACATGGGCAATTAAGTCGTCCCGAAGTTTACGATTGGCTACTACCGATCGTATTGCTTGATGGCGCATCATATAATTCTCCATGGATAATTCATCACATATTGGATTAACCTCTCGCGTTGGTCCTGGATAAATATTAGCACGGGCTCTACGAGATATGAAAATATTTGTATCATCATCTTCATACTCGGCATCATCGTATTCATGACGTTCGTCATCCACAATCATATTGTGAAGTACTACACAAGTAAGCATAATATCGCTTAAGTCCTCCGTATGCCATCCTCTTCCTGGCTGATTGACTATGGCGAAACGAGCTTGCAGAATTCCAAAAGCTCGTTCAACATCCTTGCGATAAGATTCTTGCAATTTTGAGAATAGTTGTTCTGGATGGGTACGCGGTCGCCTGATGGATTGAATTAACGTGCCCCATTTTGGATAAATATCATCGGCAAGATAGTACGGCATTGTGTAGACGTTGCCATTCACCTTATAGCTCACTTGTGGGACGTTTCCACGAGTGGGGTCATCGAACAAGGGTGAACGACTAAGGACAGTCAGGTCATTTTGCGCACCGGATATGCCAAAAAAGGCATGCCATATCCAAGTGTCTGATGAAGCTACTGCTTCAAGAACAATTTTGGAAATTCATCAAATCTAGGCGACAGTGATTTTGATCCATGGAACTTCTAAAAAATCGTTGTTGAGTCTTTCTTATATTAGTATTGGTATGATTGTAAAAATCGTTGTTAAGTCTTTTTTATATTAGTATTGGTATGATTGTGTAATTTTCTTTAAATTAAGTTTTTTTTTTTTATTGTCAATGGTAACTTTATCTTATTATTATTAAGGAACATTTTCTTTTTGAGTACCATAGGATATGCCAACTTGCAACTTTGGTACCATTGGTTACAAAAATGCAACTTTGGTATCACATGATATATTTTTATTGCAACATTGGTACGAAACTCAATTTTTCTCTAAAGTTAATGATAATTCACCCCGTATGAAATGCATAATATTCAATTTATCCCCTTGTGATTTAATAAATAGCATTTTATCTCCTTACTTTTATAATATTATTAGTATTTATTATTATTATTATTATTATTATTATTATTATTATTATTATTCTTATCCTTATTCTTATTATTGTTACTATTATTATTATCATTATCTTTCACATTATTATTATTATTATTATTATTGTTATTATTATTATTATTATTATTTATTATTATTATTTTTTTGTATGTTTAGTTTTATTATTATAATTATTTTTGTATTATTATTATTAATATTTTTGTATTTTTATTATTATATTATTTTATAATGATAATTTTTGTATTATTATTATTATTATTATATAATTATTTTTGTATTATTATTTTTGTTATTTATTTTTTTTACTTTTTTGTATTTTTATTATTGTTATTATTATTTTATTATTATTATTCTATGCCCCTAACTGTTGAAGACGATTATGGAGGGGGAGGGGGAGAGGGGGAGGGGGAGGGGGCATTTTTGCCCCAACGATTGGAGATGGCCTTAGTTTAATAGGAGGCCGAAAAATAAAATTTCAGTTTGCATACTCCAGTTTTCAATATATTAACAATTACCCCTCATCTTTCTAAAATATGATCTTTTAGAACCTTCATAAATCATAATACGTCATTATAAACTACAAAATATAATTTTTCTTATTTCTTTGGAATCTTGAGTCAAACATTGAGAAATTAAAAAAAAAAGTCATAAATATTTTATTATAAAAAATTAGTAAACTATTATTAAAAATCTGTATACAAGTGTATGTAGATGATGACGTCTTATATTATTGCAATTTCCCCATTTTTACATTCAATTTATTGAATAAATACTAAAGAGAAAACAAACAAAATCAAATCATAATGTATCTCAATATGATATTTTATCATTAAAAAATCTCATAGTACTAAAATGGTTATATATACTGTTGTAACATTATATCATTGCATTAATGAGTAGTTAAATGTTTGCCTAATCCAAATATAAAACTATTTCTATATCACAATTTTGATAGGTCGCAAATCGCTTAGGATCCCCTCTCTCAATATTTTATACTACTTTGTGTCTCATTCATAGATAAGTGACATTTGGTAATTACATTTAATCAGCATCACACATGATTATTCCTTTACACTTACGTCTTCTCGCCTCTAGATCTATTCTAATCATCCATCTTCCCTTGAATCCCTTATGCCATTCTTTCATTTCAAGAGCATAGATTAGATATCAATTTTTACAAATAAGTGTCTTGGATTTTCAGATATAAAACGAAATAAGAAAAAAAGTTGATTGGTATCATGGTAGTTTTTAAAAAATCGATTGAATACATGAACATTTTAACAAGATTTTTAACAGAAGAACATGAATCTAAGGGCCCAAAATCAGTTCAACCTTTTGAGTTGGTATATTGTCCTATTTTTTATTGATAAATGACCTAGAGAGAAATATATATATTAATTTATGACATTGCTATTTCAATTTAGGTGAATAATTAATTAAATTTTGTAATAAAAATATAGACCATTCCAAGAAGCACGTGGATGGGGATGTAAAAGAAGAAACTCTGAAAATCATTTTATTATATTGAATTTCGAAAATTTGAAAATTGGATAACAATAGAAATCTTTTTAGGGCTACAATTTCTCGACTATTGATATTGTCAAAGCAATAAATATTGATCCCAAATCAATTTTTAAAAAATCCTAACATACCCTCAATGCTCAAAACATATAAATTGCATAGTCATTTTTTTTTGATAACAAAAATCACAAAAAATTGCATAGTCATTAATTAATAAAACATGTTGTTCTCTTTCTTCATAAATAGAACTATTTTTTTAAATACTTTTTTAACACCTACCAATCAACCATACGTATTGTAACTAAGATCTAAGAAATTGAATTTTGTTTTCCTTAACTTGCAGTTACAATGTTCTTTCCTACCTTTACTAATTATATGAAAATAAACTCCAATTATAACAAAACCAAAAAATTGTCACATAGGAGTATTATTATATTTTCACTGAATTTAATTATTTGTAGTTGAAAATGAGCAATTGTGATAGAAATATTATGTATCATATCATAGTAATCGAGTTCATATTTAGATAGCACAATTAAATAAAAAGTTTAATCATCAAATAAAAATAAAAATAAAATAAAATTTGCAGAGTCAATTTTTTTTTTTAAAGAAAACTACGAGCATAAAACAAAACTTGAACAAACAAAAGCACCGTGACGGGATAATACTCTCCGCCGTCCCACGGAACGGAAAACAGGCAGGCTGAAATTTCGTCGTTTTAATGTAAAAACCAGTAATCAATCACTAACAGACCAAGAGTACTTGAAGAAATACCAAATTTACAAAAACTTGGTATAAATCTGTACATCTTCAAGCCCTCCCGCTATTTTCAGAAATGGCGGCCACGACATCTCGATCTCCAATCACTCCCCTCTATTCCCAAATCAGACGCCCTAATTCTAACTCATTCATCACCTTGAAACTACTTCAACGACGCCATAACATAGTTTTTCATGCCTGTGACGGTAGCAGCAGCGCCGGCAAAAGTAATCAGAAAAACGAACCAATTAAGCTGCAGAAGCTCATTGAAGGCTACCCTTATGAGTTTAATTCCAAAGATTCTCCTCCTTCACTACCGCGTATTTATATATATATATTTTTCTGTTGTTTAATTAATATGATTTCTATTTGGTTAAAATATGATCTTTTTATTCTGTTTCAGGGCCTCTCACGTCTGCAAAATTGTCTAATTTGACCTTGGAAGGATCTCTTCTTCGTGTTGCTTATCAGGTTGTGAAATTTTCTCTAGTTAATGGTATAAATTTGAAGCATAATGTGCTACTGTTTTTTATGCATTATGATTTTTGAATGGTAAACGTGTGTGCTGCTTTCTGATATTTGTCATGCACTTGTAATTTGTAAAGGGTGTTCGAGGTGCATACAGTGAATCTGCAGCAGAGAAGGCATATCCGAATTGTGAACCTGTTCCATGTGAACAATTTGATACAGCTTTTGAGGTGAAAACTCAGATGCCTTATTTGAATTATGAAGTTAGCTATAACTGATTAAAACATGTTGAATGGAGTAATGTTTGATATTAGTTGGTTTTACTCTTTGGCATCATTGTAGTGAACAGAATGTTAGTAAGCTTGCTCAATTAAAAAAACAGTGATGTTAAGCTGAATTTCTTTGTTTTTGTACTTCTTTTGGTTTATGCTTATCAAATACAATTGTTTTTAGTCATCATAGTTTGGGTCCATTCTATGGAATGAAATTATACTACTCTTGCTAGTAAAGTGTCTTTATGATTCATAAAATGTTTTATGTGTTCCATAGCAATGTGAGAATTATCCTGTTTCAAATAGAAAAGAAAACCCAGTATTTATATATCCCATAAACAAGCCCTCCCTAATGAAAGAAATATTTGTATATCGTGAGTCAAGAAGTGAATATCATTTCTTTTTAGAAGGTCTTCTTGGGCATTATTTGACACAAACTGTCATATATAACTTGAAGCAATAAGTCAAACTCATACAGCTTGATTGGTTTGAGTGTTATTATTTTATGGGCCCCAGTTTTTTTCCACTTCATTTGATGTCTTTTCATTATCTTCAAATGTTCATCTTCCACTATATCTCTCTTCTTTATCTTTTGTTAAGTTGTGTGAGTGTTAGTGTAATTCATACGAGATCCTTTATGTAACGCATAGTTGAGAAAGGTCTTTCAAAGAAAAAGGGTCTCTAGTGCCTAAGGTGGAAGTAGTTGAGCGAGGTGCATGTCTTTCTGAAGTAAGATGCTGAGAAATTTTGTCTGAGTACATAAAACATCAATAACTTTCGACAAATGCAGAAGATAAACAACCAAAATATTCAGTTTCCATTATAAGTCAGGCAACTTAGTATCTGCAACAAATTCTGCACATACCAAACAACTCGAGCAATCACCATATCAATATAACACTATTAAATATAATTAGACAAGTCGTAGTTTCTAGTCTTGTTAAGAAGTAGTTTCTAGAGCAGCACTTATTCTCTTCCTTTTATGTTCTCATTACTTACTCTAAATTGAGGAAGGTCAATGATACTTTAAAAGATTCTTCGGGATAAATTACTGGGAACTTATTAGCTCTCAATCACAGAGTCCTTTGAATCCATTTTTTGGTATTCAGCCATGTCTACTTTTTTTTTTCGAGCTTTGCCATGTCTACTTCTTAATAAAGTAGCACCAATACCTCAGTCAATGTCACTTCACTTTGACTATGGAAAAGAGTGTCGGTATTATCATGATGTTGCTTAACGAAATCATTTTTTCAGTCCATCAAATTTGGATTGAATGTGTAATTTCACTTTAGCAGCATAATCTGCACAGTGGAATAAAGTCAAAAGATTTTGGTCAGTTGAACTAGATACTCTTTCCACTCTGTGATTCCATGTGCCAATATTTGAACTCACATTATTGTTCTCAGAATATCATCTTTTAAAGAAGCTGTACCTGTTAAAACATATGATCTCCAGTAGATAGCTATGGAAGTGCTATGGTCTCACCTCACCCTTTTCTGTCTCTATGTTTTGTCAATGTTTTACAGGCTGTTGAGAGCTGGCTCGTCGATAGAGCGGTTTTGCCTATAGAAAATTCTTTGGGAGGTAGCATTCACAGAAATTATGACCTTTTACTTCGACACAGATTGCACATTGTTGGAGAAGTTAAACTTGAAATCAGACATTGCTTACTAGCTAACCATGGCGTTGAGATTCAAGACCTTAAAAGGGTTCTTAGCCATCCCCAGGTACCTCTCACTTGATGAACCAAGTCATTTATCTTTGACACATGCAACTCATAATATGTAACCTTTGGATATGCTTCAGGCTCTTGCACAGTGTGAGAATACATTAACTAAATTAGGACTGGTTAGAGAAGCTGTGGATGATACTGCTGGTGCAGCAAAGGTAATTAAAAATTATGATCAAGATCTGTTGCTTTCATCTAACCGAACTTGGAAAAATCCAATCATCTAGTGCTCATCTTTCTAAGCTTTTGTTGGGCAACTTCTAGAGGAATTGAAACCAACATTTTGTAGTCTTTGCTAGGATTATAGGGTAGAGTCCTGTTTAATTATATTGGAGAAAGAAGCCTAGATACTTTTTTATCAATAATCGTCTTATAATTAACCTTATCTGTCCAATTTTTTTAATCTAGCATGTTGCTTTCCACAAAATCATGGATGCTGGGGCAGTTGCTAGCATGGCCGCTGCTAAGATCTATGGTTTGAATGTACTTGCTCAGGACATACAGGTTGGTCTATGGAGATATATAATCTTTGGATATTTTGTTGGTTTATATACATGAACTTTCACACATGAAATTAACATAATCCAGCATTTGGCCGTTTGTCTACTTTTTCTTTGTCCAGGATGATTCTGATAATGTCACTCGATTCCTTATGCTGGCTAGAGAGCCTATTATACCTGGCACCGATAAACCTTTCAAGGTTGGCGCACCTAAATAAGTAAATATTGGTGGTTTATAATGAAAAAATTACCTTTAATTCAACTTCAGATGTTACTATTCCAAAATTTTACTCCTACACCTAGTCATTCATTATGTTAATTATCTCTATCAGACGAGCATAGTCTTCTCCCTTGAGGAAGGTCCTGGGATGCTTTTCAAGGCACTTGCTGTATTTGCCATGAGGAATATCAATCTTACCAAGGTGAAACAGCTCAACTAGCTCATGTTAGTTTTGTCTCTGGTGAGTTGCGAATAGCTCAACTTCAATGTTACTTTTTCTCGTCATGTAGATCGAGAGCCGTCCACTGCAAAAGCAGGCTTTGCAAACGCTTGCAGACAGTTCCATTGGATTTCCCAAGTAAATGCAGAATTTCCATCTGTTTTTTATGCGAAACATTCTTGAAAATTCAGTCGTATGCATAAAGGTTTATATTTCTGGAAAGGGTACACTTTAACATTTGTTAAAGTAGGAGCTTGATTATGAAGTATAAATTATAGTATATGACTCAAAATGTGTACTTATGCTCTGACATCCTGAATTGATTTTCTAATTAAACTTATCACACATCACATTTTGGTGCAGATACTTCCCGTATCTTTTCTATGTTGATTTTGAAACATCCATGGCTGACGAAAGAGCTCAAAATGCCCTTGCTCATCTAAATGTAAAGTTTGCACTATTCTAGTGTTCTATTTGAAGTAATTGTGTCCTCTTTATGAAGGCGAAATAATGATCTTAGTTCCCTCTTTGACAGGAGTTTGCAACATTTATGAGGGTACTTGGGAGTTACCCGGCAGACACTGGCCTTCCATGAGTAACCATATAAGCCTTTTAAGGTTCCAACATCTTGAAACTAGTATATAGTAGATCTATGCTGTTTTACGAAGATGCCACATAATTTATATGTAGGTATTCAATTTTGCTACAATTAATCTTTCTTTTACTCTCCTCTCCAATGGATGGAAAGTACTTAGGACACAATATGCTTAAGAAACACAATACATTTTTTTTGTTTTTTACTTATCATGTATTGTTTACAGCAAGTTTATATATCGACCTATAATTATCTATTCCCAATCATTGTTTTATTGCGTTTACAGTGAATTTGGTACAAGAGTTATAGGAAATCAAGGTGTTGGATCCTTTTTGACAGTTGATTATGGCTTATATGATGTTGTGTTTAGATAATTTGATATGTACATTTCTTGATATTAGATCAAATTCAATAAGTTTTGTGGAGCATGAAAATTGCAAGTATCTTTTACAGGTTTCTACATGAAGGAGCATTTCTTTTCTTCACATTTTCCTTGTCAATCATTACTCACCTTTCATCCAATTGCAAGGCTTATACTTTTTTCTTTTTTGGTTACATTACAAGGTTTATACTTTATACTAGTGTGATATTATGTTGATAATTTTATTGAGATATACAACTATTCAGTTGATGATAAAAATATTATTCAAGATGGATATACCACGTTTAACATAAAATTTTATGTTTGTTTGAGCTTTAGAATCGATTAATTTATCAAAAAAACATAAATTCAATTATCAGTAAAAGAACATAAAATTTTATGTTTGTTTGTAAAATTATTTATTTATTTTCAACTAATTTTTCTGAAGAACTAAAAATGATAACGTTCAATATAAAATAATTTACATAATTAAAAATTAAAATTGTGTAACCTAAAATATGAGTGATCCATATTAAGCCCATACGTAATCAAATCAGATTAAAAATATTAATTTGTCATTTTTTATTAAAAATAATAATTTTTATCAGTAAATTATAAAATTATAGAACCACTATAACATTTTATGTCTAATCTTAAGTCACAGCCCCACTTACGGAAAGTACAATCCAAGTAAAAACATATCAATAGGTGTTTTTATTGTGGAAGATACTACTTTTTTTAAATGACAAGCTGAAGATTTTTTTTTTGATAATTAAGCTGTTAATATTCGCTAGAAAAAATGTTTACATAAGTCGTGGATAACTCAGAGAGAAAAAAAATGAATATGTAAAAATGTATTTTGTCAGAAAAAATAATAGAATTATCGTATGTTATATGAATAAAAGATGTGGAATCTCCTTCTCTTCTTGTTAAACTGAATTCCCGCTCGCCCATCCTTTGAAAGATAAATCCGTTTCCGTACACAAAGAGAAAAACAAATCCAATCTTTCTCATACACAGATCGATACAGAAGCACAAAGTGTTAATCATTGCAGCATTTATATGAATTACTTTTTAGATTTAACACTTTACTCCGCAGAAGAAGTCGAAAATGTTGCGTTCCGATCTGAAAAACCGAGCCGGTGTCAAATCCAACTCCCGCACTCCATCCAGCAGTTAGTTTTCTTTTTATTTTTTCGGTTAATTTGCTACATTGCTTCCAATATTGTGTAATTAGCTATTGTAGGGTTTCGGTAGTTCCATTTTCATGTTGATGTTGCCCATGAATAGAAGTTTTGAACTGATGTATTTTATTCGTAGTAATTTGCTTCAGAGAATTGTAGTAGATAGTAGATATGGTTGTTCTACTTAGTCTTGTTTAAATATTTGGAATTGTGTATGTTTATTATGTACATATAACTTGTATTTTGAAAAGGATTAGCTTAATAGTCATACTTTGTTTAGTCCAAATAATCACAAAAATAAATTTAGGACTGCTAAAATAGTAGTACACTTAAATAATCTGAGCTAGAAAATCCATTGAGACTAAGTCGTACAGCTTGATTTGTTTTTCTAGCATGGTTGATTCTGTCATTATTCAAGTAATTTGTCTTAATTTTGATAGAGGTTAAAATGTTATCTATATACAAAGTAAAAGTGTAAAATGAGAAATTGAATATACTGTTCTAATTAATTACTAGCTCTTCTTTTTTGCAGAGCCTCCAGAAAGTGTTGCGGATATATCTAGCCCTCGTTATGCATCTCGTGAAGGAAGCTTCTTCAAAGAGAATATACATGTAAACAAATGCGAGACCTCCAAGCTTAATGTGGAACCACTGCAAATGAAAAGGAAGAAAAAGGGAGGAGAACATAACTTACGGAAAAGCCTAGCATGGGATAGAGCATTCTTTACTGAAGAAGGTGGCCCTCTCTTTTATGTATTTTTAGATTTTCATTTGATAGTATATAATCATATGATCATTTAGCAGGCATGTAATAAGTATTGCTTATTTCTTCTATCTTCAGGTGTTTTGGATCCCCTAGAACTCTCTATCATTAGTGGTGCATCTTGTAGGGAAGGATTGCCTGTTATCAATGAAGACACTCCTTGCAGTTCCCAGCTCACAACTAAATCCACTGATCGGCAAAAACCAAAATATAATTTATTAAAAGAATTTCGGGATGAGCATTTGGGTAAAGATAGAAGGAAGTCAATCTTATCATCAAAGCTCGATTCATCTTCTTCTAACATTATGGTATCAACTTTTTTAACCAGTATTCTATTAGTCCTAGTCCTCCTCCATTTTTTTTCAAGGTAGATGACCTTGTCGTTCTTTCTAATGATTATGAATTTCAGAACTCAAACAAGGTTTCAACTTGGGTTGGCAGCAAATCCGGGTCAGGAAGTAGTGGCTGTCCTATACCATTACCTCCAGCATCATATCCTTGTCTTCGATTATAATGCTTTAGTAATATCTGCATGTTTTACATTTTTCTCGGTTTCTATTTATTTTCCAATGGAAAAATTAATTGGACGTCCCTTAGTAATTCTATACATTAAAAAGACCAGCAAATGTAAACACTTCCAAAGCTGCAGCAAAGGAAGTAAAGCTGCTGAAAGTCCCTGGTTCGAAGACAGGAGGCCCTAGTGCAGTTCAAACTACATCTGAAAGTAATATACCTAGAGCGAACTGTGTGAATCACAACCAAATTGTTCAACCAGGTAACTGCTTATTGATAATTACGTTGTGCATCCTCACTTGTGTTGAATTTGCTCTTAAATTATCTTAAGAACATTAGTTCAAGTTTACATTGATTATCCTTAGCATGCTACATCTGTATGTAGCTCTTTAACTTTTGGAACCATTGGGATTTTTACTTAATATCATCAAAATGCCTAAAATGCCATTCACGTATCTCTGCAGTTTTTAGCATCCAGAGGAATGCAGGACTGAGAAGCTTCTCTAAAATTTTCAAGACCGCCCAAACTGCATCAAAAGTTAGTTCTCTACGATCAGTGCGTCAATTAGAAAGAAATTCAGTAAGAACTTAATTGCTTTGTTAAGACTTAAGAGCCATGTACTTAAATATATTTCTCGCTGGTTATGTCCTGCTCATTTTGCTAAATTATAATATAACTTTGCCGCACTTTTTTAACCACTCAAACAGTAATAAGTATTTTATCATTCCTGGATTACACTGTCAGCTGTTCATTAATACTGTTTTTTACAGAGTTGCTCATCATTTAAAGGTCATTCTTCTGTCAACATGAGTCCGGTACTGGCTGAATATTCTGATGAAAATTTAGTTCCAAAGATAGTTTCAGATAATATGACTCCACCCAGGCCAGTGCATTCATCTAAAGAACAATACAAACCCTTTACTTCCGCAGCTTCATTAGCTCAGAATGCTCATGCGAGTGGTAGAAGAATGCATCCTTCCCAGGACCAAACCATGAAACCCTCGGGTTTGAGAATGCCGTCACCATCATTGTCATTTTTTAGTCAGGTATTGCGACTTTGATTTATTAGGTAGAGGCTTAAAAGTAGAATAAGGAAGTCTTTGTGCTTCTTTAGTAGTGTTAATTCTTTGATGCTGATGCAGCCTAAAGCTTCAGCGTTACAAAACCTGTCACTGAGAGATACAGACATGGAAATTTGTGGATCACAGAAATCTGGAGATTTGAAGTTGCATGAGACTTTGAGAAGAGCACCCCAAAAGGAACGTAACATGCCAAATAGCATAAGTAGTAGTGGTAATAGTATGTCCGTGAGCTCCAGATCAGGTCGTTTGGCACCATTTCATGTCAACGAGTCTTCACATAAACCAAACTTGGACAGTAACTCTACAGAGATGGTGGGACGGAAAATTTTATATGATGTATTGGCTTCTGATCCAATAAGTTTTAAGCTAGTTGAAGATCATGTTGTTGATGGACAGGTTCAAGATCTTTCCAACAAAATTGGAAAGGAGATATTTCCAGAAGATGCAGAAAAGGAAAGGACTGGAAGTGAAATGCCCTCACAAAGTGGAAGTTATGAACAAATGATAGATGATAAGAATCTTACGAAGGCGATCAGTCCGATAAAGAGTGAATCATGTGGAAGTGGATGGAGAAATTCAGAATCAATGTCTGAACACAAATATGCTATTCATGGATATGAAACAAAAAGTGTATTAGATGAACCATATAAAGAGTTAGATACATGCAATTTTGATTTCAAGCATGGATCTGTTACTAGGACACAATCTGAAAATGTAATTGAACAAAGAGAGCATGATACACAGGCAAGGCAGGAACAAACCTGTAAGCCAGATTGCGATGAACCATGTAGGAATTACACTTACCAATCAAAACATTGTCCTGGTGTGACTGATAAGAGAACTCATGAAGATAAGAATGAAACAGAGACAAAGGAAATAACAAGTGAACTACTTGGAGAGTCTCTGCAGTTCGGGACCTGGTGCAGTGGAAGTGGAAACCATGAAGCTTTACAACATGTTGGGTCTAAGCATCAACATGGATATATTTCATATGAAACTGCTGTTATGGATGAGGTGACTGAAAAGTTACTTGTGGGTGAGGCCCATTTGCAGGATGCACTACATACTTCAACTATTAGAGATTATAGGAATTCCATAAATCTTATCTCAGATGTCGATGACGATAAAAAACAATCTGGTAAACATTTTGAAGTTCAAAATGTTTGCCTTGAAGTTGAACAGTTCGAGAGAAATGCTGGATTAATTGGTTTGTTGCCTCAGAAGCAAATATGTCTTAAAAAATCTCAGCAAGAAAATTTTCTTGAGACATTTTCACTTGTCCTGAACAAAAATGATGGGAATAAATTGAGTTGCAGTAAGGTGGAAATCCCTAGGGCTCGGAGGGAAGAACACAGTTGCAGCTCTGATAATGATAAAATGAACGGACTGCATATAAATAATAATTTAATTCACATGACCTCCAATTATGATGGCAGACTCAGAGGCAAAGCTAGTTCTGATGCTTCTTCGAATGAAACAATCATGTCAATGGTTGCTCTTGATGGGAGATGGCAGTATGAGAACGACCCGAGAAGTCATGACTCAGAAACTGTTAATAAAATATTGTCAAAGAATCATTATCAGGAGTCTTTGGAAATGGAGATTGACCATCACAGCTCATTTTCTAAGAGCAAGACGTGGGAAGTGTCCCAGAAGAATGTCCTTAGAAATGTGACTGATGCTGCTCCAGTGATTGAAGATTATGGTGGAAACGATTGTGGAACTTCCACTATGCCAGTGAAGGGAGGTGAATGTGATATGGATAACCAGAGAAGTATAGCAGACTCTGGGACTGTGTTGGCGAAGTCACCAAGCTTGAATGCATGCTGTGTCAAACAATCAGAATGCCTGGAGTTGCCTAATGCTGGAATTGTAGCTGAAAATCTTTTACAAAGCAATGATGGGTTACAGTTTGGAAATATCTCACAGAGGAACAGCACGGTTTTGGAGGAGTCCTCTGATGAGAATGTATTAGGGAGTATGGTGGATTCCTTTACAGTGCCTGAAATATGTGTAGGGATTTTAAGAAAATCTAGTGGTGCTGTGCAGGAATCGCCTTTGAAACATGAAAATTGCAGCACTGCAGATGGAAGTCATGTTGAATCATGTATCGAAGATGCGGTGGCAGATACATCAAGAATCAAACCTTTTCCTGACCCCAATGAGAGTGAAGTTTGTCAAAACACTTCTACTTCTTTCAATGAACCTCATCCTAAGTTGGAAAATGACCAGCTTAACGCTGCATTAACTCCAAAGTACGTCTTATCAGCAAATTCTTTTCCACCATGCTTAATTTTATGTCTTCTTTATAGGATAATCCTGAACTGAAAAATTGAGGATGTACTTTTATCACTTTGCATGACAGAAATAAATATGGGAATGGTCTTAACGAGAAAAGTCGAACTTTAGTTCTTCCACAAAATGCTGTTCCATTTTCTGATGAATGGTTGGCTGCCATTGAAGCTGCTGGAGAGGTAAATATATACCTTTTGGCTTCTATTTTGTTTTAACACAGTTTTGCAATACGTGAGTAGTTGTGTCAAGTGAAGTACAATTCAATCTCTGATGAAAAACTGCATTTAACTTGCTAGTTACAGAATGTTGGTTTTTCATTATCTCTGTTGGAATGTTTTGACAAGCTATATTATTCTGGGACCCAAATAGGGACGGAGCCATCCTGTGTAGGTGCGGTCGGCAGACCTCCTTGCTTTCAAATGAAACCATTAAAGCCTGCATCTTGTCTTTAGGTTCATGAGGAGCAATGACTGCCACCCCTGCCTGGCAACTAGGAAATTATCAATGTATTTGGAAAATGATTTGTTTTTTCCTAGTTAATTGCATTTTTAAAGGATTAAATATTTTCACAAAAAAAAAAAAAAAGTCGCCCCTTCCATTCAAATCCTGCCTCTGTTCCTAAACCCCATATTTGTTTTAAGAATGAAATGCATGTTGATGTTGGTGATTTAAAGCTAGTGGATGCTCACATGCATCATTTACTTTTTTACCAGACAACCTCCACAGCCCATTCCTGTCCATAGTTTCATCATCTCTGTTATGCAACAGTACTTTCCTTGTATAAAATTCTCTTGTTCTAGAGGAGAACTGCATTTGACTCTATAATCAATAATTTTGGACATAAGTTTTTTATTTAATTAACTTAGTGATGTATGGCAATGATAAAGAACTACAGTTATAAATACCAATTTAGATATGCAGTTTCAAAGTAAAATTATTTTTTAGGAACATTAATGAGAATGTCGAAAGAAGATGTCTATAGTTGTCGTTTACTACATAAAAAAAGTCGAGTTTCTCTTTTTACTAAATTTACCATTCTTCAAGAACTGGTTTTGTGCAAATCTGATTCATATGAATAACAAATCCCGGTATAGAGTGGTGTAATATGCAATCAAAATTATTATATCTTGACATTTTGATACAAGTATTGTTGGACAAACAAATATTAATATTTGAAAGATGTGACTTGTATGGTTTGAAATAAAGTTACATTCAGAAATCTTTAAATTTAATATGAAAAAAATTAAAATCTGCATATACATTTTAACAAGTTTATATTGTGTGGTCTATGCCTCAACTTAACGAAAGAACGTATTCAGTAATGCTTTGTTTGGTTAAAGAGAAACCATGCAGGAATGTATTTCTTTGAATAAACTGGAAAAAGGAAAAGAATGTGTTTCTGTTACGTGTATGTTGTCAAGAAACTCATTGTTCCACTCATAGTCTATATTCTGCACATTGGCATGTAATTTTTTTGACATGAACGAGAAAATCACTTGCACTCATATTAGTTAACATTTGATATCTTGGATAAACCTTTGTTACATGTTCTTCTAGTCATCCTCATCTTTTATTTTTGTTGTTTTCGTGAATTTTTGTTCTCTCGATTGGATATGTTTTTTATTAATTGATTAAACGTGGAATTGTAAACAGGATATCCTCACGAGGAAGAGTGGGGCAGTGCAAAATTCACCTACCGACAAATCTCTACCTGAGCCAAGCCCATGGTCTCCGGTATGCCTTAGGATTATTTGATGTGTGTTTATTCCATATATCTTTCCATCCTTTTGATGCTTTATGTGACCATTGATTATTTAGTTCTTCGTTCTTTCACAACTACTTTATTTGGAGGGTTTTCATCTTGTTTGATTGAATGATAATTTTTGTTACTACTTGCTAGTTATCATACCTGGGAGTTTTTGGTGAAAGTGTCAACCTAAACTTTCTCAGATAACTGATATTTATGATCTATTCTTAATTGAGTCTACCGTAACGGAATTGACATGCTCTTTTCAAAGTTAACAATTTTTTTCCTTCTGCAAAACAAGAGAACGTAAATTCTGGGTAGATATATGTTTCTTTTGGTTTGTTGAAGGATCTTGCCAGTAGCTTGTGCAAATTTACTAATGAATTTCATCAGTGTTGCAATTCTCTTGCCATTAATGTTTCAAGACCACAGTTGTAGAATGCTTAGGTGACAAAGTGCTAGAAGCCTAGTTTATCATCATGTTGAGCACCTAAAAGTCTTCATGCCAACACTTGAAAAAAATGAAGATCAACGACGAAGAATATAATCATAAGAATAATAAAAAATTTGTACCATGGATTTACAAAGTTTTTTCTTTCTTTTCATTTTATACATTTTTTTCTCATAGTATATCATGTATAAATTTTGTATCAATAAATGGCATGCAAAGGATTTGCAAGAAGATTGTATGTTCGGTTGAAACAATATATTGATTTATAATATACAGCTTAAGGTTTATGTAGCTAACATGTTCTATTTTCCATCTTCCCTGAATTGTATCAGGTCAAAAGGAAAAACAATGAGATCGGACCATTTGACTGTACGAAATACACCAACATTCTGCCCTCTGAATCTAACTAAACCACAAAGTTGGCTCAAATTCATTGTTTTAACTATAACACTCATGGATGATCTGGAATTACACCAAGATGGTAACCACGATAACGTTTCATGAAGAATCAATTTTTATTCATTTGTCCAATTAGATAATTGAGATTTCTGCTTTTCACAAAGGCTCTTTGATTCAGCTAACTTTGGCAAAGTCTCTGGACATAGGAACATATTTTAATGCTCTGATGTATCTGTTATGATGGCTCTAGAAACTACAATAATTAGGAGCTAATAGTTGTTTGAGTACGTATCATCATCTTCTGGTACTATTCATATGTGGTTATCTTTTGCTTTTGTTTAGAGAACTACTCATGCTGAGGATAGACCATATCTCGATTAGGTAGGTTATGATTTTCCTGATGCAACAAGAAAGCTTGTACATGTTGTAATAAGGGTGTTCCCACTATTTTGGATCAAGAAATTCAATTGCATAAACCTGATTCACGTGCATAATTTTTAACTGTGAGATTTTATATTTTTAACACGGCCAGAATTTTTGTTACTCCTATTCTGCGTCTAAGATGACAAGGAATCAGAAATCGTGGGGTTGACTTGTAAAAGCCAATTGGGAATACCAAAGGTTTATCTTCATTTTGCAGAGAAGTTTCGTATGCAGTTGCTAATCATATCCAATGACAAGATGTTACATAATACCGGAAGTAAATATGTAATAAACTTAGGACATGAGGAATTTTTGTTTATGACATTGAAAAATCTGAAGTTCAGCCAATCCTTACTAGAGTAATCATCAAACAAAGTACAAATCCTACAAATAGTCTAGATTCATCAATTCTTGTCATCATCTGCAGTTCTTTGGGTATTTTGATACTTGTACAGCAACGTGCATCCAAGATAGCAAGCAAAATTAATTGCTCCCAGTGTACTACAAAACCAATACACATTATCTAGCCTTCCATTATTCATATTGTCTGGCAGCCATCCCGAAACCCTTCGAATAACCTCAATCACCGGGTTGCTCAAATAAAAGGCACTGCCTATAGACATAGCAACTGCTGCAGTAGACGTGTTTTTCAATGATTCTGGAAATTCTTGGTAGTACAATGAAACTTGTCCTGCAAAATGCAGTGCTTCTGCCATACCTACAAAGCTCAGTTGTGGCACTAGCCAAAAGACTGACATGGGAACAATAGCATTGCTTTGGTTTTGTAGAGTGTTCGATTTCACTATTTTAAGCCTCTTCGACTCTACAATCCCTGAAACAACCATGCTAAGTATGGTGAAGAAATGCCCTATTCCTATTCGTTGAAGAGCTGTAAGAGGCTTGTGTTTGAGCCTTTCCCAAAGGGGAAATAGCATTCGGTCGACTATTATAATGGTGATTGTAGTTGAGATTAATGTGAATACTTGCATTGAAGCAGCCGGGACTTTTAAGTGTGATCCGAGGTCACAGTTCATGGTTTGTGCTTGGAAGATAAATAAACTCTGTTGGATGGCTATTGGGATAGATAAAACTACACCAGTTATCCAAATTGGGAAGATTTTAATGAGGCTTTTGAGATCTTCTACCTGTTGCACTGAACATAGTTTCCATGGATCTGTAATGGAATGATCTGATCTAATATCTCCTTCGGTTATCAGTGCTGCCCGCGTATCTCCTTCTGTTAACAGTGCTGCCCGGTTCAAGAATCTGCAAAATTGTGAAGATTTTTTCAGGTAAATTATACAAGCTATCCTTGAGTTATGGTCAGATTACATGAAAATTCCCTCATTTTTTAGGAATTATACAGACTATCCCAAAATCTGACGTTGTTAACTAAGCTGACCTGAAGAAGTTTGTGGGAGTCTTGGCCTCTACGCTGTGGTAATAATCCTCACTTTTTAGTGACAGAATCGTTTTCCTTTTTCTGAAAGCTGCAACTACAACACGGGCTAGATTCTTATAGGCGCTTCCTTTGGGTTTAAGGAGGCGATAGAAGCGGGTCCCGGATAAGAAAAGTGCTAGGCCGAGGACGTTAGCCAGGATGCATAGTCCAAAACCCCATGCCCAGCTAATGTTTTCTTGTACGTAGACTGTGGCTGTAGAGCTTATAATGTTGGCTGTGTACATTGTGAAAATGAACCAGTTGAAGAAAACTGTTTGATGTTTTGGGTTGTCTAATTGATCTGCTCCCATTGGTGCTATGGTGAAACGTGTGCCTGCATTACCCAAGGATGCTAGTACCAAGCCTATGTATAAGAGTGGATATTCAATTTGTGAATGTTTTAGCTGGTTGATTGATGCAAGTAGCAGTAGAAGTAGTGTACCCTGTATAAAGAAACAAACACTGGATTGGATTGGATATTCAAATCAAACATATTGAAGAATCGAATAGTATTTAATTTACCAGCAGTGAAATGAGAGATGAAAACCAGATGACGGAGTAGCAGCCGACATAGGAATCTGCAATAATAGCCCATACTATAGGAAACATTGTAATGCTCCCATTGACATAGTTGTATATTTTTGCAGCATCAACTTTCTTGAAGTGAAATTCATCTTTCAAACATGTGATCAGGTTTATCACCCATCCTCCACCCAGTGACACACCACCCATCGTCCCTACATTATATTTTAGTTTTATTTAAGAATGAAGATATTCTTTTTATTTAATTTGTCTTTTACCTTTTTTTTTAAGATTTCAAAAATAATCATGACAAAAATCAAATCTATGATAAGTGATTTTCATAACTCTTTTTAACACTTTTTAAACTTACTTAACAACCGTGCATTCGATGCAATGCAGAAATTTGTGTTTGATTATATATATTATTATTACTTTATTAATTGCTAATATAAAAAGGGAAGGAGCATAAAACCTATAATAAAAGGAAAGGTGATGAGTCCACCGCGCTGCCCACGAGCCGCTGGGTGCTGTGCTGCTTCATCCTTAGAACCGTTCATAATGACTCCAGTCTCTTCTTCAGGGAAAGCTGGTGAAATTTATGTTATGACTTCATATGATATGCAAACGGTAAAACCGAACCGAATTTCGGTATACCGACTGGTTCGGTATTCTGGAATCTCGTACCGTTTGTCAAACCGAAAATTTCGGTTCGGTTTGATAAATTATCGATTCGGTACGGTTCGGTTTGATTCAGTACAAAAAGAATCGAAAATTTATTAAACCAAAAATAATTTGTCTTGAAAATAATAATCTGCTTCCTACCACTTTCACCATAATAGAAATCATAAAGAATATATCAAAGACCCTCTGTCCTCAGTATTCTCTTCTACAAAAATTACTTTAGCATCTTTCAAGTTTGGGGTTTTAAATGCAATTAGAAACCAATTTATTGAGAAAAAAAATAAAAAGAAACAAAATTGGGCATTTAAAATTTGGACTGTACCTCTGTAAACTACAAATCTGGGCTGAGAGAGAGATGGTGTGTAAACTACAAATCTGGGCTGAGAGAGAGATGGTGGAGGCACGGAGCAGTGCGACGGCGCGTGGGAATCAAAATAAAGGTGAAGGTGAATTTGTCATCTTCAGTTTTGGAACCAGCAGGGAGTTTGCTGTAACTTTCAGTCATTGCCATTTAGATTAGGAGTAGATATAGGTAGTGTTGGTGACTTGGTGGTGGTGTAATGACTAATTTCTAATTCTACTCTCCTCTTTATATAGTATGTATATATTGTGTTCATGCCATAACAACCATTCTTTGAATTTTTTCCTCTGCCAACCAAACATGCCAGTCAATAATTAAATGCTTTTCCATTTTTGGATTTTTATTGATGCTAAAATATTAATTAGTTCTGATAAATAAACAGGATTTAGATAATATATATATATATAATTAGTTTCACGGCACCATGAGTCAAGAATTTTATACAATATTATTGTAATATAGGCTAGGATTCCAATATAGTGGATTGTGTTTGTGAATTGAAGCATATATAATTATATAAATAGTTAGTTAAGGTTACGAAAATAATTAAAAACGACTAAATTACACTTATATGTACATTTAAATTGTTACGTCTCTTAAAATAGATACTGGGGTCTTAAAAACAATCTTAAGACTGAATTTATTGGTAAGGCTGAGATCCCAAAATAAGGGTGAATTTGGCCTAGCGATTGAAGCTCTTAAAATCATTTTTACATCTCTATTGTGATTTTTGAAGTGTTTGACCTTGATTATAAAAATGATTTATGTTCAATCGTGATTTTCATGGTGTTTTGCCCCCAATATCATAATCACTTTTGGGATCTCGAGAAGCAAAAAATCAACTTATTTTAGAAGCAACTAAATTGTTACTTTATCAAAAGCTATTATACAAAATCAATTATTCTATAATTAATTTTTATCATAATCAATTTTAGTAAAATTAATTATCCTATAATTGCTTTTCGACTCACTAGGCTAAACTCACCCTAAATAGGTCTCGAGTTTTACTCTCACTAATGTGTATTTTTTTTTCTAGTTTAATATTAGTATTTGATTATTGATTTCTTTGTAATTTAATTCTAATTCAAAAAAAAATTAATTAAGTTTTCGCTAAAAAAAGACTTTTAATTAATTGATATTATGTAATAATCGTTTTCTTAAAAAAAAAAAAAAAAAAAAAAGACTATTAGAGTTTACTACTAATATGGTTTTTTTTTTCTAGTTTAATGCTAGTGTTTGGTGATTGATTTTTTTTGAAATTTAATTTTAATTCAATAGGTTTCTAATTAAGTGATATTGATGTAATGATATTGAAGATATTATGTAATATTTCTTTGCCAAAAAAAAGGGATATTAGAGTTTACCAACCTCATTAATGCTTATTAATATTATGGTTGTATGATGATAATGATTGCCGCTGTTATTTGCTGTTGAATTAAGGAAATCTTATATAATGATTGAAAAGGACTACTTTACCGTTATATTTACATTTTAATTTGCAGCGAAATTGAGGAAATCTTACATAATAATTAGAAAAAGACTAAATTAACCTTATGTGTACATTTAAATTGTCACGTCTCTTTAAATAGATTACGGGGTCTTAAGAAGCATCCTAAGACTGGGCTCATTGGTAAAGCGAAGGCACCATAATCAAAAGATTTTTGTTCAACTTTGATTAATGTGGGTTTTTCTTTTAATTTAATGTTAGTATATTGTAATTGATTTTCTTTACAATTTGATTCTAATTCAATTGATATATTATTGAGTTATGACTTATTGTAATGATTATTTCTCCAGAAAAAAATACTATGCCTGTAAAATTATAGTAATGATTGCCACTGTATTTTTTTAGAGATACATTAGTATCAACGCACAAATCTCTTTAAATACAATAAAATTACAAGGAAATAATTGGCAACAAATTAGTATTAAACTAGAAGAAAATTCACATTAATGAGGATTGAACCCAAAACCTCTTTATCTTTCTAAAATAAGATTTTATGAAACATAAGTGTATATGAGATACCTCATTTCAACCACTAAAAAAAGTCAACAACAAATCTAAACCACAATTTTTGGTCAAAATGTTCAATGATGATGTGGCATCGGACATTTATAAAAAATAAACATATGTTAAATTACATACTAACCCTTTAATTAATATGTTTAATTAAATTTCTCTAATTAATTTCATCTCTTTTCCAAAAAAAAAACAAAAAAATTGAGAGAATTGCATTTTTCGTACCAATTGAGAGGCACGTGTATATTCTTGAAAAATATACATATGTCCCTCTATAATAAATACTTTACCTTCTCATTTCTATGTTGTAATTTGTGAATAGCTTAATTATTAGTACGCAAACACAATGTTCTCTCTTTACAAATAAAATATTTTTCTACTTGGTTCTTTCACATGAACGAAGTATTTGGACTTGTAAGAAGTGTTGTAACTAACTTTGAAAATCCATGTAAGGGGCACATGTATATTTTTCGTCGAACAAAAATAAAATAAAATTATTTGAGGCAGTAAAATGCTTATTTTGCACATATGTGTCGTAAAGTGCCACAATATGTAACTTTGGGGGGATAAGATTTTTTTCAAATCTTTAAAGTGGACTTCAATAATCAAGTGGAAGTTTTTGTCAATGTTTATAAAAAGAAAAACAGGGGAGTTATTGAAATTTTTTAAAGTTACCAGGGCTATTGGTAATCTTTTAAGTTAAACGGAGGTTTTTTCATCTTTTGATTGAGTAAAATTGATAATTCGACTTGAGAGGGGTATTTTTTGCTACTAAAAAAATACAGGGATATTTTACTGATAAAAATAATACATAATTTTTAGTTAGGCAAAACTTAAGGGGTGTTGTTAAATTTCAATCATTAAAAAATGACAAATTTATCTTTAAGAAAATAAAATATTTTAACTTAAATTTTAAGAGGATATGTGTTACCAAGATAAATGATATCTCATGTGCTCCTCATCCCCCAAAATCTCATTTTAGACGGACCCAAACCTCGGGTGTGTGTGGATGGGTTTTGGCCCGGTCTCATGGGTCTCGCGAGACCGAGCCAAAACCCTTTCAAATGAGTTTTCGCCAAACCCGTAAAATCATCAAAAACCTATTCAGAAACTCACACTCAAACTCTTCAAACCTATAAAACATTGATTTGACACCTACCATCTACTTTTTCCTCCAAATCTCACTAAAAAAGACATTGATTTGACACCTATCACTTACTTTTTCCCCTAAACCCCAACATTCAAACCCAATCCAAGTGGGGTTTCAACTTATTCAAACCACAAAACCCAAGAATCAAAACTCATCAAAATGAAGTCTCAAAGGTTTCATCGAAACCACCCAAATCAATTTTTTAAAACCGAGACCCGCGAAACCGAGCCAAAACCCATCCAAATAGACCCTTAGTATTGGGCTTCAACCTTTATGACGGACTATAACCTCATTGACTTAAGGAATCTTATTGATGTAGTAATCTTTCGAGATAGCTATCATTTTCGTAAATTTTTCCTGATTTAAAAATTATTTGTATGTTTTGTTTTTCGACGTGTTTTTAATCAAATTTTAATTAAATGTAAGAAATATGGTATATTATTTTACTTTGATTTGACATTAATAGCTATTACAAATAATTTAATGATTCACCACTAATAATCAATAGAAAAACATTAAAAAAGACATTATATTTTTCTAACTTTTGGATTGCTAACAATCAAACAACATTTAATTATGGATCAGACACATTGAGCAGTCATTCGAATCTTCTACGAAACTTGCAAATTGTGGCGTCTATAGAAGTTTTGCGTAAAAAATTTGTAAATGTAACAAAGGATTTTATTGAATCTTAAAAAAAAACGATAAACTACAGGAAGTTAAGAACATAAATTTCAAGTAAAAATCGCCTAATGAACAGTTTATTTAATATTTCATAATTGATAGTTTTGTTAGAAACATGAATGCATAAGTATCTTATTTATTAAAGAATCTCCAACTCATCTGTCAAATATATCATCTGTAATTTAGTAATTAAATATAGTTTAGGGAAGCGACTTTTTACATCTTGATCCACCGTTACTTATATTTTGGTTGTATTTTAACTTTTTAATTATAATAATAATTCATAAGTATACACAAAATATAAAGGAAAATTTTATATAAATATATATTTATACATATATATGTATTTTATAAATAATTAATATAATAATAGTAGTAGTAGTAGTAGTAATAATAATAATAATAATATACATATATATTATCAAATATCTTTAAATTATTCCTAACGATGAATATTTAATTAAGATAATAAAGCCATTACAAGTGTTTTAATTTCATTTAGTTAAGTCAAATATATAAAATCGAAGTATAAAATTGCTTCATCATAGTATTTAAAAATTTGTTTTTGGGATTTCCAGTGTTTGAATAGATTTCTAACATTTGGGTACAAAATCCAAATTACAAAGGTGTAAAATTATAAAACATCATATGAAGTATTTAGTTTTAAAATGAATTTGAATTTTCTGGAAAATGTTAATATAAATATATATAGCATTCTCAAAATTTATGTCGTCACTTGAATTATGAATTTATGAAAGACGGGTTATCATGGAGAAATTTTAGAAAGATCACAAGACTCCAAGATGAAATAGCAGTGAATAAAATGACAATTTCGGGCGGCTGGGCTGGGCAGGGGAATTTTGGTGTGGGTGATATGATAAAGGAAGGTTACAATTCGGTGTACAACAGTATAAAAAGGTCAGCTTGACCGACTTAGCACTGTTCTTTCATTACCAATGAAAAGTTGATCATTATTTTCTACTCTTTTAATTACAAATAATAACATACATATTTTATGTTAAACAAAATGTACTTCTTTTAATTAAATTTTTTCAATATAATGTCAGAATTTTATTAGAATTTTTTTTTAAGCCTCTAGAAATAAAGCAATTGAAATTTTTTAGCTTATATAAATATTTATTAACCTATAAGAATCCGGGCCAACCCATTGACCATTACGGATACCATAGGCAGACCATTAAAGATATGCAAATTGCGAAACCAGGCACTGCTAGCAAATTTTATTTTGCATTAAGTGATGACCACATGCGTCATTAATAGCTGCGGAAAATGTCAAAATCCAACAATTCCTTCAAAAGAAGCACAAAAGAAAAAAAATAGATCCAACTAAGTTTCCCAAAACTACAGAGCACAAAAATAACAAGACAAAAAGAGGCCATCACTTCCTCGCCTTAACATGCATCATCCTCAAGCTTAGGCATCAGCAAATCTACAAATTGAGGACAAAATAGATGTTATCAGAAGAGGACCTTCACATAGAAAATCTAATACAACACTAATAAACTATTTATGGTTGTCATTAGAGGCCAAGGAGAAACTGAAAGCCTTACCCCAACTCAGAGAGCCTGGTGTGAGCCACAGCATAATCTTCAAAGAAAGCATCCTCATCAGCAGCATATTTCTCAACAAGTGGGCGAAAGACTGGGTCAGAAAGAAGAGCTTTGTCTGATGGTAGCTGCAAAAGCCCTTCCTTTTCTCCAGTCAGAAGCTCACTGTTGAAAATCAAAAGAAGGAATTATTATAAAACTCTTTCCAATATAAAATATGTGTTAACATTGTGAAACGAGTAGATCTTACGTGAAGTAAGAATTGTCAAAGATGAGAGGATTGGCAGTCCATGGTCCCTCGAAACCAGAACGTTCCTTGTGGCATCTTCCCTGTAAGAGAGAAATATATATAAGATAACTACTATATCCAACATGGTTGGTTAGTATGTATGTATATATATAGCAAAAAAACAAACCAGAGTGTGGCCACCAGAGAGTGCAACAATATCCTGGTCACTTAAACCCATATGCTTGCCAAAAACATCCCTTAGATGGTCAGATCCTACAATATCCAAAACGATGATAAGATTGACAAGAACATGGGGGCCATTTAAAAACAATCAGAAGCTTCCAATTCAAGTATAAGATTAGTTTTTTATTATTTCAAGTTAATACTTCCAAAAGGACAAATGTTTCTACTCACCCTTGGTAGCATCAGGTAAACGACCCTCCAGTGGAGGCTCCTCCTTGTCCTGTGATTAAATCATCAGATTTTCACAAGAGTTAAAACACTTACAAAACTACCAAGGAGATGATACAAAGTTATATGTAAATGAACTTGCTAAGAATTTTCTGCAGGAGTCCAACATAAATGACGAGAACAAGAGGCCATCAAGTTTAGTTAATAATGAATAAGATCTTCCTACAAATGTATTAAAAAAAAAGGATGCAGAATGTAGGCCGAGAAATATGAAATATGGATAAACAAAAAATTTATTGTATACATACGCCACCAGAAATTTATCAATGTTAATAAGATCAAATTGTTCTTTATTTAAGTAAAGAGGAGAAAAAACCCCTTCAAGCGGACCCCCAGTCTATACACAAAAGTCAGAATAGAATCTTATCATTCCCCTATCATCAAATTAAAATGAGAAGACACACAGCACTAACAAATAATATGCAAGTATTTCAGATTCAAGACACAAAAGTGCCAAAAAAACACATAAAAAAATGTTACTTACTGGTCTCCCCGGGTGGAATGGAACTTCAGGTCCTCCAGTAATTTCAACAGCAACAACTCCAGCCAACTATGTCCAAATAAAATGGTCGCTCAGTTCTCAAATATTTAAATGTATAGAGTAGAAGTTAAATATATGGCAATAAGACAAGTACCTGAAAGAAGTCAGCAAAAGAAATGATGGGGAATTGCTCCTTGATGGGCTCCAAAAGTCTAAGAGCAATGTCAATACCATTGTTGGCAGCATGTCCCTGTTCAGCCTTGAATCGCATGGTCCCAAAAGGGCCTCCAGTCTTGCTGCATTGGTCAAAAGTACCAGCAGAATGCCACCTACAATCACAGCACACCACATAATCAGAAACACAATTATATCTACACATCACAGAATACATAAATGTAGGCAACAAAGGTGCTTGACTAAGGGACCTGAGTTACAAATGTGAGTGAATTTTAATTTATTTGTTTGATAAATCATAAAATTGAAGAATATTTCTTCAAGCTTGGTCTGATTTTATACATCAAGCTTGATAATCTGAAACAAATTGACTTGAAGTTGAGTTGGTATCAAGTTTTCATAAATATTTATATGGTATTGTTCTATTTAACATGTATTATAAACAAAAACATCTTTTTTTTTCTTTTTTTTGGGGGTGGGGGATGGGGGGGAGGACACGTATATGACTACTAAAGGTTTATCCCCACATCATAGTTATTTATTGATCTTGACAACCCCGAAATCAAGCTATACTAACATGCAATTGTTGTAGAATCATATTCACTATATATGTAACAATTGATTACATTGAAATAAGTTACTGAATATTAAAATTAAGAAAAAAATATTTACAATCAACTATAACACAATTCTATTAAATTTATTTCTCATTTTTTTCATAGATAATAAACCGCTCTTGGGAAAACAAATATCGAGTATATATACATCCAATCATTGTTAAATGATATTTCATCTACCGATCTCAGACGAGGAAATTCTTACAAATAAAACTGGTCAAACCAAAATGAATCAGGATCACGTCATATACACTAGCCAATTTATTGGTGAGCAGAACAAGCCACGTTACTAATCACAACTCAATAATATCAAATTGATTAAGATTGGTCAAAACCGAGTTTACAATAGTATTTTACACATAAATCCGATTAGAGTAAAATAAATGAATCTTAAAAAAACTTACGCAAGACGGAGCATGATAGGAGCGCAGTTCTTCTCGGCGATGAAACCTCTGAGCTTCTTCTTACATTTCTCAACTGCCTTCAGGTACTCCTCACTCACGGTGGGGTAGTTCTTCACCATTTTCACAGAATTCTACATACAGATTCATTTCCATCAGCCAAAAAGGAACCAAAAAATCTAAAAACATTTCTCTTCATTTCATACAATGAAAAGTCAACGAGAACAACAAATCAACACGGATCGAATTAAAAAAGTATGGAAACGTGAAATACGTAAAGCGTCTGACCTCTGAATGAAGAGATGGACGAGTTGGTAGACAAATCGGATAAGCCCTAATGTAAAGGAATGTGAGTGTGGAGAACACAAGCAAGTGAAGAAAGATTGATGAGATATGAGTGTTAAATATAGTAGAGTGAGGGAGAGAGAAGCTTCTAGTAGGTTGATTTGGTACCGTTGAATTCAATGATCGTAGGGCTGTTGTTGTCTAGTGCAGTGGATGGCTGTGATTGGTCCATACGAGGTGGATACACGGTTGGCATATTAATGGTAGGTGAAGAATTGCAAAAAATGAGTGGTATGATAATGGACTTTCCCGTCTTATTGTTTTTTGTCTGGAATGACTAAAATGTCCTTTTGACTTTAGCAGGTTTATAGGAACTTTTATTTTCTGTTGCAGGGTCCACCTTATTTTGAATAACAGAAATAGAAGAACATTAAACACTAATCAAAACAATTTTTATTGCAAAAAAAAAAAAAAAAAAAACCAAAACAATTTTAGTGAAATTAGTTGGCCTCTTCAATTTAGAAAACAATACCAAATGAATATTTTAATAGAATGTAAAGAAGGAAGTGAGTAAGATTTTACAGGCACGGAGCTTATTAGACCATAACTTTCTTATAACAATCATTTTCATAACCCAAATTGAGATTAAGAAGAAAAATTATGACCCTAGATAGCGTGAGAAGTAGATTGAAAAATAGGCCAAGCCAATAAAATATTTTGTTAAATTATTCCATAGCAACAATTAGGTTACATCTTTGTATTTTTTTTTAGTCGATTAAGTTCACATTTTATTTGTTGGAGACTTTAAGATTAATAAAGCTTTTTTTTAATAAATAGAATAAAGCTATTAATATTCGAATCCCCAAAAAAATTTCATATACTATGCCTGACATGTATCAAAATGAATTTAGTCATATTTAAGATATTAATACCTTTTCCCCAAAAAAAATGACATTAATAGAAGAATGACTGAATGAGAAACCAAAGAGGAAGAAAAACAAAATAAAAAATATAAGCATACTTGAGAGGTATGTAAATAAAATAACAAAATTTGTTTGATCAAAATATCTAGAATTGTGAGACTAAAGTATAATTCTAAATATAACGCTCAAGTATTCTTAAAATGTTTAGTCATCTCAAAAGTTTGCAAATTAAAAGAAAATCCAGTTAAGGAAATTACTTAAAATTTCTTAATCAGCATTCATTCATCAATATTTTTTAATCAGCAAATTTGTATAATTTTGGTGTGGATGATAAGCTAAGTATCTAAAGTACTAATATCCATATAAAAACATGTTTAACGTGTAACGGTGAGTTCGGCCTAGAGGTTCGAAGAACAATTATACGAGAATTAATTTTACTAAAATAGATTTTGACAATAATTGATTATAATAAAAATTAATTATAGAATAATTGCTTTTGCAAAAATAATACTTTTGGAACTTCTAAAATAAGTTGGATGTTCTAAAAGTGATTATAACATAGAGGCAAAACACCATGAAAATCACGATTGACCAAAAATAACTTTTATAATTGAGGTTGAACATTTTAAAAATGACAATAGAAATCTAGAAGTGCTCCCACAATTGAGTCAAACTCACCCTAAAATATTTCATAGTTTGTTAAAAAAAAAAATCATAGTTTAATTGTTCATGAAAAAATAGTAACTGATAATAAAGTTTAAAATTTAAGAATTTGACTACATATATTTTTAATTTGACCTAAAGTTTTATATAAAAGCCAAAATATTTGAATTTCTAGAGTTAGTTTAGATTGTTTAATTTTAAATTTTGGAGTTGGATAAAAGATTTTCAAAGGACTTCGACATTGTGTGTATGTCAAATCACCTATTTGGTTGTATAGAAAGAAAGAAAAAACTAAAACATAGTTACCTGAGATTTTGAGATTCAAACATAATTAATTAAATGACCCCAACAATTTGAGATGTATTTTTTGTTATTTATTGAAATTCTTAGCTATAAATTCATTAATACAAATGAGCCTTGAATATTTTTACATATTTTCTCTAGAAAAATGATGCTAATAAATTATTTTTAATACTTAATATATTAACTGCATTGACATGGGAAATTGGAATAAACATGTAGGAGTATTATTCATATGGTCTTATGGATAAATGGATAATGTGTATAGTTTAAGGGTAAATGCAAAATAGTCCCCTGTATTATGATAAACCTGCATGAAGCTATCTAATCAAAAATTTATTGTGTCAAGTTTTTGTGTACTTTCAAAAATCCTTAAAAAAATATTCAATTTGTAAAAAATATGTCATTTTGAATTAACATATTTCAAGAAATTATTTTTAAAATACTTCAAGTTGGCCCCTATAACTTTATGTGTTATATTTTTTAAATTATTTCTTAAAATATGCATATCCTAACGACCTATATTTTACAAATTATGTATTTTTTGCATAGTTTTTGAAAGTACAAGAAAATTTAATGCAATAAAATTTTTACATGATAATTTTTTGTAGGTTTAATGTAACACAAGGGAGTATATTGCAATTTTTCCCCTAGTTTCATTCACGCACTCAATTGCTTGATTGGGACAATGAAATGATTTCCTAAAGATGAAATAGAGCACTGCGCGGCCCACGACTGATACTCATTCCTCACTAAGGTGGAGGGCATTATTGGTAATATACTTAAAATATTCTTCTGAGAATGTGTGAACACAAGGAGGTTGCTGAAGATTCCATTCTGTGTTTGCGAATGGGTGTAAACACAAACGCGTGACCCATTCTTCCGGTCCGGGAATTAATTTTATTGTACGGCGTTCACGGAATTGTAAAATAAATTATCGGGAGAATTTCCCTTTTCAATGAATTATGGGGAGAATTATTTGAATTATTATTAAGGTTCAATGCAATTAGATAACAAGTGATTCTCTTTGTATTTGAGAAATTACTTGAACTATTTATATGACATTGTATTACTGACCATTGAACTATTTATGTGGCATTGTATTCATTACAATTTTTTTTTACGACATTAATTTTTATCAAAAAGAGTTTGAATTTAAAACAGATCCCCGAGTATTATCTAAGGCCATCTCCAACCCGTAGGGCTATTTACAGCCCTGGGGTGTCAATCTCCACCCGGGGAATCTGCACCCCCCTGAGTATCATCTCCAACCGGTAGGGCTATCTCCTCCAATTAATTAAAAAAAAAGCCTTCCCCACTCTCACCTATATTATCTATAATAATAATAATAATAATAATAATAATAATTTAATGCAAAATTGTATTTCTACATTTTGTCTCAATTATACATTGAACATTAATGCTATATTAGGGTTTAAATAAAATTAAAATATTTCAAATCAAATTTTAAACGTGGCTAAATAAATTATTATTTCATAGACAAATATATAATTTTAAAATATTTATTTGAGTTAATTATCTAATTTTATTTGAGTTCATTTTCATTCATAATGTGTAAAATATTTATTTGAGTTAATTATCTAATTTATAAATAAATTTGGCTACAAGTTTATATAATTTATAAATATTAATTTGTACTAAAAGTTCAACAAAAGTGATGTAGCTCAAATGGTAAGGAAGTCAAGTTTCACAATAAAGGTTTCGTGTTCGAATCCCAATTATTACAGAAAATTTTTAACATTAAAAAATTAAAAAAAAAATAAAAAAGGCAATGTGGCTGGGACGCGCTGATTAGCGCGTCCCAGCCCGAGGGCTGTGGGCTGGGCGATAAATCGCCCAGCCCACAGACCTGGGCGGTCCAAATGGACCGCCCAGTATCATCTCCAACCCGCGGCTGGCGGGCTGGCCCAAATCGACCCACCCCCCAGCCCGGGTTGGAGATGCCCTAAGAAATCACAAACTTCAAGAGTGCCGATTCACTCATTCTTTCGATTTCACTTATTTCAGTTCTTATAGTTGAATTTTTTTAATTACCACTGAAAATCATTAATTTATGTCTTATTTGACCGGACAATTTATTTTTTTGCCAAAAACATTGATTTATGTCTTATATGACCACAAAATTTAATTTTCGTCAAAAATATTATGTGTCGAGTGACACTTGAAAGTTGGGAATTTCATATTCTGACTTCAAAATTTACAAATTCAAGTCACGTGATTGATTTATAACTTCAAATTTTGATGAAAAACGGTTAAAGTACCCAAACAATCGAAGATATATATTTTTATTTAAAAGAAATAAGTAATTAGGTCAAATTCACAAAATAAATATTAGTTTAAAATACCGTTACATGGTGAAATTTAAATAACCGTGTAGTATAATATATCTCATAGAAGATGATGACATTTCTGGATATATAGAGAAAATGTGATTGTGAATTTGACTTATTTATTTCTTATAAATAAAATTATGTATATTGGATTTCTTGGGGAACTTTAATCGTTTTTTCATTAAATTTTTTATAGACCTATCACGTGACTTGGACTAATAAATTTTGAAGTCATAATATGAAATATACACTTTTAAGTGTCACTTGACATATGGTATTTTTTGCGAATAATTAAATTTCTCGACCTTATAGGACATAAATTGATGATTTTCGGCAAAAAAAAAATGTCGGTCAAAAAGACATAATTGATGATTTTCGGCAATAAGGACGGAAGTTGATGACGGTGACCTAATGAATGACTTATTGTCGAGGTACCATAATAAGTGGTCAATTTTGTAATGCATCCGCTTTAGAGAATCAAAAGTAAAATTTTATCTTCTTTTTCCATCTTTCTCTTTATAGTTGTTTAACGTGCTTTTATCCCTTATAATTACTTATTTGTTATTTATCATTTATTACTTGACCACCATAGTTAGGCCATCTCCAATCCCGAGACAGAGGCGGTGCTCTCAACCTTGTTTCTAACCCTGCCTAATCGTCTCTAATCATGGGGACAACAACAACAACAATAATAACAGCAATAATAATAATAATAATAATAATAATAATAATAATCATAATATATATATTAATAATATTAAGAATCATAATATAATTAAATTAATAATATTAAAATCTTTAAATTAAAAATAATAATAATAACATGAAATAATTAACCAATTACAACATCATATACGACATTAAAAAAAACATGATATACAACAACGAAAAACAACATTGATAATTGGATACAACAACATTCTATTAATTTGGCCAACACTCCTCATCGTTGTGATCATTTGACAAGCCTCCAAATAAGTTCCATGTAGGATTTTTTTGTTGCATTTCTTTCCTTTATATTCAGTTATATTCTAATTAAATTTAAAATTAAAGATTTCAATATTATACATTAAGATAATGTTGATGGTTTATTTTTTATTGCAAGTTATTAAAAAGAACATAAATTTTCTATTAAAAAACTTATGTACAAAAAAATTTAATTTTAATATAAAACGAAAAAAAAAATTTTTTGTTGTTAAATTATACATAATATTGGTACATAGGTTTTTAATAGATGAAAAAAATTTTGGTACAATTTTATAATATTGGTACAAAAAAATTGTTAAATTATACATAATTATAAAATTCTTTACAAATTTTTTTTTCATCTATTAAAAAACTTATGTACAAAAAAATTATATTAAAAACCTAAAGAACTATTAAATATTGGTTTTTCGTTGACTGTGAAGAAGTGGAAATAATTTTTTTGTTGTTATGCATTAAACGTATTTAGCGAATCCCAATATTTCAACTAGTTCTTGAATATCGCGTGGATCCAAATTCACATTGACCAGGAGGGGCTCCGAGTCAGACCTAGTCATAATCATTTGTTCAAAAAATTGTCAAAATTGTCAAACGATCATGGCTTAGTTTTCTGGCTAAATTTTGTCATCACGTGTGTAGTACATGTAAACTAAAAATTAGTAATGGGTGAAATGAGAACACGTATAAATTAATTTAAAAGATGAATAGGATTATTGCCAAAACAAGAGAAAAAAATAAATGAAAAACTGAAAAAAAAGAAAAAAGAAAAAAAAAAAGATATCGATAAATTTCAATTTCATCCAATGAAGAAATAAATAAAATCAATTATATAAGAAATGATATATGTTTTTATGAAATATTAATTACATACAACTATCAGCGAAGTTTTCATTGAATATTTATATTTTTAGTCTTAGTGTGGAATAATGTCAATATTCTCAATGAATACGAAATTTAAAATTTAAACAATCATATTATTGCAATAATTAAGACGACCTTTCATGAATTAATTATTTGTAACATAAGACATATTGTTTTTGAAATATTTTAATTCTTGAGAAGAAAATATACTACACATTAACTACAATAAACTTTAAAAATATAAATAGTTGGATAATGCTATTTAATTTGTTGCTTCTTTTCTTTTCTGTGTCCCAAGAGCTTAATTATTTACGAGACACGTTGGACATATTATAAGAGAACTTATTTCAATGAGGATTTTGAAATTGAGTTCACCACTTTGAGAGGACTAGTTGGTTCAACTAGACCATTCACACATTAGTAAATAATATAAGGTCAATGGTGATTCTTGAGCGATTTCACCAATCAGTAATGACATAATAAAAGAAAAAGACTATCGAACAACACTAGGAACTGGATCAAATAATACTCTTATATCAACTCTTATACCATCGTGTTTTCGATTTTTTCAGTTTCGCAATCCAATCACAACTTTGGCCCAATCTTGTTGGGCACATGGATCAAAGTTTCGTTTTCGATATATGTTCCGGTCAGCTTAATATAAGAAACTTTTCGAAAAGTTTCGGATAAACTAGGAAATATTATGAAAAAAGTTACTAAATTGAGAAAAAAAGGAAGTTTCAAGACAAATATAGAGTTTCGAAAATACATCTATTTTCGTTTCGATTGAAAAAAATAGAAAAATTTCGATGTTTTTTACGGAAAAGATGAAAATTTTAATTCATGGTTGGGAAAACCAAATACTAACTTAGAAGTTCCCATCTATGCATCTCTATGAATTGGATCAAACAGCACTCATATATCAACTCTTATACCACCGTTCTTTCGATCTCTTCAGTCTTCACAACCCAATCAAAGCTTCCCCAGTTACTGTACTTTGGCCTCAACACCACAATTGCAATTTGCAGTCGCCATTGCCAACTAAATTTGGACGCAATTATCGCTCGTTCAAATCGTTTTGCCTACTCTATCTACCTTTTTGTTCTCCGCTAACTTGGTTGCTACCATACAATTTGACTCCAACCTAGATGACTAAATTAACGTTCTATTTAAAAAAAAAAAAAAATTCACCCTTGTCGTGAATCAACCATAAAAATATGAATAATTTAGGTTAAATGTGTTTAACAAATCCCACTATTTGAGTTTTTTTTAACAAAATAATTAATTCATATGGAGTATTATTTTATCCTTTTGTGGCGGATTTTGGCATTTTACACCCTTAATTATAGGATTTTGGCACTTTTCACCCTAGAAATATAATTTATTTGGCACTTGGCACCCTAGTGTGTGTTTCAGTGAGAAAATTCATTGGTATAATGGTAGAATAGTTATTTTCAATTTTTTTTCACTTTTCACCTTGGCAGTATAGATTTTGCACCCTTAAAATATAAAATATTGACATTTTGTACCCTAAAATTATAAAATATTTGTATTTTCACCCCGATTTAATTTTTTTGGCACTCTTAAAAATATAATTTGTATGACATTTTGTACCCTAATGTATTTTTCTTAAAAAAAATAAGCTCATGAATGTCGGCGATATAGAAATAAAAATGATCATTTATATGCACAACAATCATAAACTTGTTATTCTAAATTTATTTTAGTTTATAATAACTTAATTTAACATTTTCTCTCAGTAAAATTTAGATTAAAAAAAAAGACATTGTCTTCATTTTATTTTCAAGTATTCTCTAGATTATTTACTTTATATCTAAAATACACGTTTACATATCTAACATATTATTATATTGCATGTTATTTACATATTTTAGATTATCATATTAAGTTGGGGTTGAAAATGCCATAAATTTTATTTTTTGTGTGCAAAGTGTCAATATTCTATATTTCAGAGTGCAAAGTGTCAAAATCTATACTTTTAGGTTGCAAAGTGCCAAACATATTCGAAAATAACTATTATACTCTTCAATCAATGAATTTTTTCTTCAAAACACACACTAGGGTGCAAAGTGCCAACTAAATTGTATTTCCAGGGTGCAAAGTGCCATAAGTCCTTTTATGGCTTTTGAACTTCAAATTGAAGGAAAGTATAAACTTGCAAGAATATAATCGTATAGGTTCGATACGTAATTTCCTCAAATAGTCTAACTTGCATGGTAAAACTTTTGGGTAAGTTCCTTAATCAAAGTAGTCCAAAATTATGTCAAGGTTCCTAGGAAATGATTAATGATTTTTAGGAAAAGTAATTGTTGATGACTTAATCAATTAATTTAAGAACATGTAGAAATTTTAAGAAAATAACCTTTTTCTTCCAGAGATTAAAAACTTTTGAATTTCTAGTAAATTATATCCAGTCGAATTTTGCTAACTGGAGTCAAACTACCTCCATCTCATATATATATATATATATATATCAATTTCAATTTCAGATATAGTCTTAATGATGGTAACAAAATAGTATACCCACGTATCACATATGATATAAAATTCAATGATAAATAACACAAAACTATACAAGCTTCAATTGACAGTGGGGAGAAAAGGATTCGCAATCTTGTGGTGAAAATTGACTTTGACATCATTTACAATCTTATCAATAAGACTGACACAAGGGATCATCCTATGGAGTTCATTTTAGAGGATTCCAGGAATTTGATTGCTAAAACATGGAATGGTCCTTCGACATATTAGAAGATCTACTAATTCGATGGCAGATGCTCTGGCAAAACTTGGTCATGATTTGGGTGAAGGTTTGCATTGGTTTGAAGAACCACAAGATGTTCTTCAAGCACTTGTAGAGTTATAGGCACTGTCTTACCTCCTTTTGGACTAAAAAAAACAATAAGTTTTGAAAATGTTCGAATTAATAAAATGGTATAGAATGAATTATTGAGGAATACCCGTATTGAACAAGTGGAAGACAATAAATATTGGATTTAATTAAAAATGATTAAACTATAATTTTTTTTACTTCATTTGAAATTAAAAGGTAAAAAAACAAAATTCTATTTTTTGTTTGTATTATTGTTTCGACTTGAATTGTCTACTTATTTTCAATTCAAAATACTTATATGATTTTTATCGTTAAAAATCCTTGGAAGTATATTTTATCAAGTTTTTCATATAAAATCTTCAATAGTCATCTTGATTATTTAGAGCCAAATTAATTAGGTTTGATTTTAAAATAATTGATTGATTATGAAATATATTGGATTTAAATAAAAAAATGATTAAAATATACACTTTTTTTTTTTACTTCATTTGAAATTAAAATGTAAAGAGACAAAATTTTTGTTTTTCGTATTATTGTTTCGACTTGAATTGTCTACTTATTTTCAATTCAACATACTTATATGATTTTTTATCGTTAAAAACCTCACAAGTATATTTGATCAAATTCTTCGTATAAAATCTTCAATAATCATCTTTATTATTTAGAGCCTAATTAATTAAGTTTGATTTTAAAATAATTTATTGATTATGAAATACTTACTTTCGTGGAATTAATTTTATTAAAATTGACTGCACCTTTTGTATAAGTTTTAATGATTCTATAAATCTAGAATTTTCTAATATAAAATTAATTAATTGTATGATAAAGATCATTGTCACTTAAATACTTTACTTCATTACACAAATAATTATAGTTAAAATATGAATATTGTTAGTAAACAAAGTCCACGAACTAAATACTCGAATACATCAATTTGAAAATATACAAAAGATTATTTTCTAATGATGAATTTAGGGTAAATACCACTTTTGGTCCCTCTTATCATTAACTTTTTACAGAGTGGTCTCCCTTATGTTTTTTTTCCCACTTTAGTCCTTACTATGAATTATGTGTTTCACTTTAGTCCTTATCAGGTGGTTCCGATAACACATGACATGCATATGAATATTTTTTAGGGTATTTTCGTTCGTTCACTATTGAGACTATTTGAGATATTGTTTAATTGGTGAGCAATTTTGGTGTTTGAAAAAGATTTTAGAAAAAACTTTAGTTTGGAACGAAATATACGATTAATTTGGATTGGAATAAAAGCCTAGTTTGGAAGGGATTATATATTTAGTTTTTTTTTAAATAATTAGAAAGACGAAAATATCCCTGTTAGTTTACTTGAAATGACAAAATTGCCCTCATGAGCATATCAAATGTTATCGGAATCGCCTTGGACCACTTGAAAAGGACTAAAGTGAAATAAATAATTCATAGTAGGGACTAAAGTGGAAAAAAAAAACATAAGAGGGACCACTCTATAAAAAGTTAATGATAAGAGGGACCAAAAGTGGTGTTTACCCGATGAATTTATTTATAAACATTGCAATTTGACTATCTAGTTAACTAAGAAAAATACACAATCCAAATTTTGGTTATCAAATACTTCTCTCGCATTAGTACTATTTTTCCACGATTAAAGTTATTTTTTATTACTATAAATAATATTATTATGTATATTAAAATATCATCTACGATAGGAGTGTTGTTGAACATAAAATAATATATTAAAGGGAAAAAATCAACAACCCATATAGTTGTTTGTAAAGATTTGAGGAATTTTGTTTAGACCGCGTGGGCTGGAAGTGCATCACATCATTCACTGTAAGAGCATGAATTCACAAGAATGCATTCCTAGTCTAAATGTATAATAATTTTTCCGAGCCAGTTTATCGATAAAAAAAATTCATTGTGTGCCCATTCCATTTGTTTTTCCAACTTAAACTAAAAACTTGCGAGTTCTCGCAAAAAATAAATGTAAGAATATTTATTTTAAATAATAAAAATAAAAGCGAGAAACTTCAAAGTATAAAAGTTTGGGTAAACAAAAACATCCCCACGACGATTTCATGTAATAGTTGGATTCCCATGTTGGCACCGTGACCCATAAGTAGATAAATACTAGTGCCTAACAATAAATGCATTAACGCGGTACTAAATTCACCCCTAATACAACATTTAAACCCATAATTTATTTATTAATTATAACTATTTGTTATTTAGCCTACAAATAAAAGTATAATCATTAGAACCGATGCCACACATGACGAGAAAGAACCAAAATTAGGGCTTGAAATACACCATAATAACTTACTTACCTATCCAATGAAAATTAGGGCTTGAAATTCATCTTATTTCTAAACTTAATTGGATTTCCTGCCATCTTTAGTTGGATAGTCCACAAATAACCTTCGTTTTGACATACTTATGCACTAAAATCCGAAAATCTCAACCCGGACCGAACTCGAACTTGACCCGTATAGCAATAGGAATAAAACCGTATATCAAACAGCAATAAAACCACCAAATCATCCCAATCCAACCCTTTCTCTGTTTCTCACTCTCTCTCTCTCTCTCTCTCTGATACTCAGTCTTTGTGGCTCTCTTTCTCGCTCTGTATCTATATCTCTATCTATATCTCTATACAAATCCGTTATCTCGATTCTCGATCCAATCATCCACTGTAAGTCTTCGCATCTACAATCTCAATTCCCCCGTTAGATCCCTAATTTTTATTGTAGCAAATTTCAAGATCAAGCCTTTTTATTAATTTTTTTGGTTGTTTTAAGTTGTGTTAATGTTCTTGAGCGTCCTTCCGAATTCGATTTTAGTTTTTTCGGTTGATTCTGTAGCTAAATGTTGGTAATTATCACCTGGATTTAATTTAGGTTTTAATTGGTCTAATAATTAGCTGATTTGTTTATAAACTTTATGGTTTGTGTGTCAGATTTATTAGGAAATCTGTGGCCTTGTGGTTAAAACTGTTTAAGGTTTTGACTTTGGTTTGATGGGTAAAAGCGATTTTAATTTATTTTATCTTGTTTTATTTTTCAGTTTCAGCCAAGTTTTTGTCTCTCTTTTATTAAATATTTAGTCTCGGTCGTGTTGATCTATTGGTTTGTCTGCTTGATGTTGGTAAAATCAGTTTATACTTGCAGTTTTAACTTATGCCACATAGTAAAACACTTGTGTTTTAGTAAGAACTACATTTATGATATATAATTTTCTCAAGGCAACCATGAGTGACGAAGGAGAGAAGGCTTGCCCCCTATGTGCTGAGGAGATGGATTTGACTGATCAACAATTGAAGCCTTGCAAGTGCGGTTATGAGGTAACTAATTTTTTAAACAATTTTTATTTGTGTTTGTTGATTTGTGCCCATGTAATTCAAGAAATGAGAAAGTATGCTGTTTATTAGATCTGGCTTCGACTAATGGAGAAGGGTATTTGAAAAGTATTGCAATAAAGAGAGAATTGTTAAAGGCTTGCTTAAGCAAATAATTCACTTTACATTTATGCATCGGTGTGCCATAATGCAATTACACAAAATATTAGTCAGGACATAATTAGTTGTCTAATCAATACAATTTAAGAAATTCAGCCCCTTATTGGAATAATTTAAAAGTTCTGTTTCATTATGTATGAATCTGCATTAAGACTATGTGAGTTGTCTGGTTCATATACTTGACTGTATTAATATAGTGTTTCTGCAAATTTTAAGAGCTTGTACTTGGTAACTCTTCTGTGTATATATCAGTGGGTGTGGCCACAAAAGATGATAAGAAAATATTATATTTTCTAAATTAATTTTTTTTCAAGAAATAACACAGAATTGCTTTAAATTGGAGATGGTTGTGTTTCTTCTAATACTATGTTCAAGATGCACCAGCTAGCAGTTGTTTTACGGTTTAGGTGCTGTATGGGAATGTACATTGCTATTTCATTTGTATACTTGATTTTGTTGTGCATAGCTGGAAATGTGATAAAAAAATTTGATTGTGCAGATTTGTGTTTGGTGCTGGCACCACATTATGGATATGGCTGAGAAAGATGAGACTGAAGGGCGCTGTCCAGCATGTCGTACTCCCTATAACAAGGAAAAGATTGTTGGAACGGGAGCAAACTGTGAAAGGTAGTTAATATGTGTTATATATATATGTGTGTGTGTGTGTGTGTGTGTTCGTTACTAGCACTTCCACTATTTTAATTGGAAGGTTTTAGTATATTTGCTTTAACTATGATCTGTGTCATCATTTTAACAGGCTGGTTTCAGAGATGAGTGTGGAGAAAAAGCTAAAGTCACAAAAAGGAAAGAGCAAAACCTCAGAAGGAAGAAAGCAACTTGGCAGCGTACGTGTAATCCAGCGGAATCTTGTGTATGTCGTGGGCTTGCCACTTAATTTCGCCGATGAGGAAGTAAGTCTTCTCTTGTCATTTGATCTTATCTTTTCTCATCTCTTGTTGATATATGACTTTTTTTTGGGTTCAGCAGCTACTTCAAAGAAGAGAGTATTTTAGTCAGTACGGAAATGTGCTGAAGGTGTCTATCTCGCGGACAGCAGCTGGTGCCATACAACAATTTGCTAATAGTACATGCAGTGTGTAGGTTCCGAGTTTTGGAGTTTAAATGTTGTATTGATATTTTAGGCAATATGGGAAATTCTTTTGAGTTCTGTAGAACTTCATATATTATGAATATTTAAGAGCATGCTCATATGACCTTATTTCTTTTCAAGTTTGTTTAACTTGGGATCCTGAGGAGCAGCATAAGTTCACAACATATCTTATTAAAATGGAAAACTTCAATTATTCATTATTTTACGTGGGCACAAATTTAATTATGTCATATTTCTATGTTAAATTTTAATGGTTAAGATAGCTTGGAAAAAATATATCTTCTCATTTTGGGTGAGGTGTCATATTGTGTATTATATTTGATTTAGTAATAAGAACTAGTATTCATCTTGTTATTTACTCATTTCATATCGTTTATTGCATAGATATATCACATATTCAAAGGAGGAAGAAGCAGTTCGGTGTATTCAGTCAGTACACGGGTTTGTTTTGGATGGTAGACCTTTAAAGTAAGTGTCATCCTGGATTTGCATCTCCTTTGTAATATCAGAAAGTCTTTTAAAACACTTTCTACAGATAAAAGAATGTTTATTAAAATCCTTGTTGCAGGGCAAACTTCGGGACTACTAAATACTGTCATGCATGGCTGAGAAATGTGGTATGTCTCTTATAATACTATAAATCATTTAATATTATCCTATTGTCCGTATTATCTTGCTCGGGATATGCACCTACAGCCAATTGGTTCATATATAGTGTTTCCTAATAAAGAATTTACTTTTTTGGTTCAGCCTTGCACCAATCCCGATTGTCTATATTTGCATGAGGTTGGTTCGCAAGAGGATAGTTTTACTAAAGACGAAATAGTATCTGCTTACACAAGGTAATTCTCTGAGTGCATGCATTCAACTTTCCACATATGTTTGTCCCATCACTTCATTTTTATTGGATGCACTATGTATATGTCAAGTCTCTTTTTTAAAATTTTGCTTTTTTCTTCAATGGGTTACTTGAGCAGCTTTTGATGTTTTGGTGTAAACCTGGCTCTATGGGAGAATATGGTTTTTCAATTTTAACGTTTTATGTCTAGCATGTGGAATTAACCATTGCTTAGTAGTTAATCTAGTACATATTTTCATTTATTGGTGATAATCACTTCGCTGGATCTTTTGAAAGACAACATATAACTAGAGTTCTGAAAATAATTGATATGTGAAGTTGCTGAAAGTTGTACTTTTAATATTTATGGTAGTGATACTTTTATGGCGAGTTATGGCTTGAGATATGTATGTGGCTAACTAAGGACGTGGGGCATAGATCAAGACCTGAAGTTCCTTGTGAAGCTCATTTTCTTGTTTGGTTTATATTACTTTTTAGTTTTATCCACATGTATTGAAGCATCCACTTTCGTGATGTCTTTCGTTACTAATTTATGTTCTTTGAGAATTACTTTGACATTTAGAACTTGTGACAATCCTATTACAAAATATATTACAAAATATATGAATTATTTTGTATTGGATTTCCTGTAATTGTTTTCAGTATCTGATTACTTAATTCTTTTAAGGAATAGAGTTCAACAAAGTATTGGTTCCTCCAATAGTATACAACGGGGTTCAGGAAATGTGCTACCTCCACCAGCGGATGAATACTGCAATAACAGCTCAGCTTCTTCAGGGAAGCCTATAACTAAAATTGCGGCACATGCAAACGTAAGATTTTCTTCTTTCTTACTTTTGCCCCCAAGTCATTTGCATTTTCCAAATGATGGTAGTCACTGGGTGAATTTTATTTTATGTTCTTATCTTATTTTTCAATCTTGTGCTGGCTCCGAGACTAACTAACTTGATTTATAAAGATATCGGTGATTACTCTCTTAGGTCTTAAACTGACGTGAATGATTGTGTTAGTTGACTGTGATATTCATATTATTTGTTTGGCTCTCTAGCAATTGTAACTTTGGTTGCTTTGAAATATCCTATAATCACCTCCTTTCCCTTCCGCTAATATGTTCTTTTACCTGGCAGCAGAATTCAGCAATCAGTGCTAGAGTTTCTCCTCCAAATAGTAGCTCTGGTAGATCTGCTGCTCTTCCAGCTGGGGCCTCATGGTATGTCATCATCTACTTGTATTAGTTTCTACCTATAATGGCGTCAGTTTCTAAGTTTCAAATTTTCTTGATCAGGGGTACTCGTACTTCCAATAGTGAGCCTTCTAGTATACCATGTTCCAATGGGCCGCTTAAACAGAAACCTGATACATTGTCTACTGCAGTAGCAAGCCCAAGTCAGATTTTGCCATTGCACACGGATACTGGAAAGAAATTTGTTCCTAATGAAGAGAGCACCATCTCTCAAGATAAAATTAAAACAGAAATAGTGGAACCAATAAAAAGGATTGCTGTTTCTGAGAGTTCCTTTGCTGCACATCTACGCTCTGCCCCTTTGCCAACAGACAGACAGCCTCATGGCCCACCTACATCCACGCCTTCTTATACTACACAAAAAACTGTTCCTTCCGTAACGTCAGACCAGGATTCTGCTGATGTCAGAGATGGAAACATAGAGAATATATGCTCTGATATTTTTTCAATGAGCATTCATGAAAATCAACAGTTGCAGAATGGCTATGTGGAGCACATTAGGGAACCACCGACCTCGCAGACATCTGTAAAATCTGCAAATAAAATTGAGGAGGTCCTTGTCACAGATGGGCAGTCTAAATTTAGATTGGGAATGCCGACTCAAGTAAGTCCCGTCGACTTGCATGAAATGGAAGACGATTTGTTATCTTTTGATAACCAAAGGATTAAGGATCCTGAGATCGCTTCTAACAGAAAACCGGATTTTTCTCAATCTTTTCACCTGTCAAAGCATTCTTTTCATTCTCTGCCGTTTGACAATTGCGATAATTTGGTGAATTTTGATCTGGATCGGCAGGTTGTAGATAGAAATAGCAATTTGATGGTTACAACTTCTAATTTTCCTAGTGGGCATCCTGAGAATTTACTCAATAGAGTTGAGGTTAATAATGAGGTTGAGTATTCTAATTTATATCCAAGTAAGGAGAAACATTCGCTACTAGGGAGATATGGAAGTGAAGTTACCAGTGGCACTGTTGACGTGGGAGAGAGCAGTATAATATCGAATATTCTGTCGATGGACTTTAACCCGTGGGATGAGTCTGTAGCTTCACCTCGGGACCTGGTTAAGTTGTTAGGTGAAAATGACAAACATCAAGGGTCCTTTGGAGCACCAGGTTCACGCAAAATTCAGAATAGTAATCAGTCAAGGTTTTCGTTCGCAAGAGAGGAGGAACCTATGAGGCCAGTATCTGATTTTGGACAGCCTATTGACTATGAACAAGCCTTTAAACAGCGCTCTTTTGGGCATGATATCTCTAGCGGCAACAGCTTGCATCATGAGAAGTTTGTTACTCGAAATGGTTATCCTGTTTTTAGTGGTGCAGAATCAGATATTTTTGCGAGCAGTCATTCTCATATTTCTTCAAACAAGAATTCAGGTCAGTTATCATGGATTCTTATTTTCTTTATAAGTTCTATCTAGTTGTCATTTTATGTTGACGTTATTCTCGGTGAATGCACATTTATTTTGGGGCTTTATCTGTTAATTTGGCTTGCTTGAGAAATATAATTTTTTAGTGCGCTTTTGATTATATTACCACAAGTTGACTAAATTTTGGAAGTACACATGCTTTAGGATGGGATTTTTGTCATTCCTCAGTATCTCATACTCTCTCCGTATCTGTTGCCTGGGGGGGGGGTGTGTGGGAAGTAGGTTTACATTCAGAAATGTAGTTACTAGTTTTCGGTGCATCAGTATTGGGCCATGATGAAGAAATCTATTTTCAGTTTATTTGCCTCCACTGGATGTTATGTATTTCATGCTCTCGTCCTCCCTCTCAATTTGGGAAGGGGGTCTGATTTACAATCAGAAATGTAGTGCATCAATCACTATTGAGGCTCAATGAAGAAAACAATTTTCAGTTTATTTCCCCTTCACTGGATGTTGTGGTGCTTATTTGTCAAGTTAGCTGCACATTAGTTGTTGATAAGGGTATAAACAGAGCGTGGCCTTGAGCAAACTTCAGAAACTTGTAATTCAGCTAAATATTGTTGGCAAACCTCAAAGATTTCTCAAGCTTTGGTTTTCTTTGTTTGAGTCAAGCTTGAATGAGCTTTATAAAGTTGAGTTGAAATGGGCCAAACTTAAGCATCTTTGGTGTCTCATGGCTGTGTTGCTCTTTAGGTCAGTGAGTCAAACTTTCGCTGAACATGAAACCATCTGAAAATTTCTTTCATGTCTGGCCTTCTATGTCAAGCCTGAATGAGGTCTTACGAAGTTGGCTTGAGTCAGTGTCAAGCTATTTTAGCCTAATTACTTCCATCCTGGATGAATTATTGTGCAGACTTGATGGAAACACTGAAAGATGGATGGATTATTCGAAATTATAGCTTTTCTGTTTGAAAATTTACTTTTAACTCCTTATTCTTTATAACTAGCTCCATTTTTCTACAAATCCAGGACAATGCCAACCACTATCTTTCTTAGTATATGTACTAATTTTTTATATATGTAGTTATTTACTTATCCGTCATCCTCAACTTCTTTCTTTCCAATTTCTTGAAACAGTTTCGAGATCCCAGATATCTGCCCCTCCTGGATTTTCAGTTCCTAATAGAGCACCACCTCCAGGCTTTACTTCTCATGAAAGGACAGAACAAATTTTGGATACCCTCTCGGGTTAGTTTTGTACACTGACCACATTCAAAGCTTCTGTTTTAAGTTCAAAATTCACTTGGTTTTTGGATACTCACACTTCAATTCTGAATTTTGCAGCAAATCATATGCTTGACGCTTCCACTTTGTTAAGAAATCAGTATCAAACACCCTCAAATGGTAATACTTTTAATAATGGTGATATTGAATTTATGGATCCTGCAATTTTGGCAGTCGGCAAAGGCACATTTTCAGGTAGTATCAACAATCCAGGCTTAGACATGAGATCAAGCTATTCTCCGCAACAGAGTACCTACGAAGAAGCAAGATTTCAATCATTTTTGCAAAGATCACTTCCTCCAAATCAGAACCAAAGATTTACTGATAACGGAGACAGGTTTTCCCCCCTTGGCGATTCTTATGGAATTCCTTCTAGAGTAATGGAGCATACAATAGCCAATAACCTATCTCCATATTCTCAGTTCACGCTACCTCAATCTAGAAACGGACTAACTTCTAATGGGCAATGGGATTCATGGAATGAGATTCAAAGTGGGAACAATATGGGTATGGCAGAAATGCTCAGAAACGATAGATTGGGGTTTAATAAGTTTTATGGTGGCTATGAAGATTCTAGAATTAGAATGTCTAGCTCAGGCAATTTATACAATGGGACATATGGGATTTAAGGTTGAGAGTCTTATTCGGTACGGTTGATTATTATATATCGGTGGTGAAATAGGATGATCATGTGTGATTTTGATGTGCCAGCATTAAGTGGTTGAATTATGGCACTCAAACTGGGCTTCGTATTCATTTTGACGCCAAGAAGTGTTGGACGTGTTTATGTTCTAATTGAGAAAGGATCAAACCAACACAGGTTAATTTTGACCTTTTCTTTTTATTTTTCCATATCACATTCACATTTAGGAATATAGGTTGAAACTTTTTAAGTGAATGATTTGAGCAATTGGCATTTTGCACTACACGTTTTGTTTTTGCATTTTGCACCCTGAAATTGAAATCATGGCATATTGCACCCTCGAGAAATATATATTTTATTTTGCACCCTAGTAGGGTGCACCTAGCCAAAGAATGTGTAATTTGAGAGTGTAAGTGCCAAATTTCAATTCTTGGGTGCATAGCTTGAAAAGGGTGTATTCTTTGGTGCAAAATGCAAATCACTCTGAATGATTTATTAACTGTTCACAATTTGCAGTTATAAAGAGCTAGAGGAGGACGACTTGCGAAATGGATTTTGTACATTGTGATCCTTCAAATATCATCAGATGGAGAATCAGATTATTGGTTTGCAGATAAGGCAATGGTTTTTGTAATTAGATCGGAGCAGTAATTTGATTCTAAGACATTAATTCGATTGTAAAGTAGCTAAATTTGAGGGGGAGATGATTGATTGGCAATATTTTCATCTCCATATGCATACATAGAAGCCCTCAGGAGTCATTTTTCGGTTTTATGGTTTTCTAAAACTGGTAAAATGGTAATCAACCTGCCGTTCCGATTCTGACCCGACCGACCTGTCTCTAAATCTTTTACATTGTTCTTAAATTGAATTGGGTTGAAATTAGTATGGTTTAATCTTTGAATTTGACTTTAATGAAGTAAAGAAATATATTCAGTAAGGTATATTATTTAATTCGCCATAGTTGATTCAACCCTTAAATCCTTTTTAATTGAACCTGTTTCAGACCTTATCAAACTGATCTATTTTCCGATCGTGAAACTGTTTTTCAGCTTTGCCTGGTTCTGGGGTGTGGAATGACATTGGCTGAGCCCCATCAATATTGTATCTCCTTTAAACATGCATGGCTTGGCTTGGCTTATGTGTACTGAAAATTCATGAAGTTGTAATATTTTGTTTAAAATGTCATTTATTTGTTTTATGAGAGTCTTATCAAAATTTCAAAATCTTTAACAATGTCGAAATCCATTGAAACCACTGTGTCCAGGTTAAACAGATTCTAGGACCTAGAAATTAGTAGTGCAGTTCTTGCTTGAACTCTGTTTTCTTATTCATGCAAAGAAATAGTTGAGGTACGGTGTTCCAAACCTATCACTCCATGCAAATCTTAGATCGATTACTTTTGAGATTGTACAAAAGCGCAGTCCGTGATGCTTGCATTCAAATTCATGGATTTGTTGATTCAGAAAAAGTCCATGTTACATAATTCAAACCAAAAACTTTGTGATTTATCTTGAGATTTGTGAAGCAAAACTTTGGAAATTTTTAAGGCACCTCAACCAAAAACTCACAAACTTGCTATTTTCAGCAATATGCATATAACTTGCCCAAAGGAAAATCGCAATGCTCAAAGAAACAAAAGTTTGACAAAATTAAGTTGTTAGTAATAATTGTCATAGTTTACATTTTCACCTGCATATTCTATTGAAAAAACAACACTACGATACCCGCAAGGGTGGCCTAGTTGGTGGAGCAAGTGAGCGTGGTGTCTGTTGCCCGGAACTAGCTATGTGAATAAACAATGGCCTGCTAATTCCTCATTGTTGAATCAGAACGTGGACTATATATTGGTCTTATCTACATTTTCTGCACTAGTTTATCTTATGACATTACAAGGAAAGCTAGCCAAATCCTAAATATATAGACGTCTCGTAGTTTCTTTTTATTATATTTATATATCCTACAAATTTGTCTGAATCAGAAAGAAAGTGCATCTCGTGCAAAATATAGAATTAAGAAAACAAATTACTAAGAAAAGTTAACAAGGTTAAATATAGAATAAGCGATTGCATCACATGCCTTGTTCATCCAGCTTTGACCAGGTTGATCTCGCGGCACTTAAGTATCAGTAATTAATTATACCACCATGGCCTGCATGAGCAGATGAACATGTCATTTTTTGTTGCAGGCACGCTATATTCTTCTCACAAGAAACATAAAAATCAAGGAACATTAATACAATTATGTTAAATGTACTCATCACCATATATAAAGCCAAAAAGAGTAATGAGTTCTACTAGACACTTCTGGAACAACTATCAATAATGATACAGTCATTGTTACTTTATAGATCTCTGGTAATCTTGATCTCAGTTTGTCTTTTGGTTGTTTAATTTTGGTACTACTACTATTGCCTAATATCAAGAATTTTCTGAAGCCAGTAAAAGATTCATATCAAACCTTGACAGTGTATCATGTTCACATCAGGCCCTGTCATTTCAACTCCTTCGTCATCTAGCAAGGAAATCCCAGATGAAGTTATGTTGAATAGAAATCCCATAGGTGGGGATATTGAAGATTTCGCTATCTTTATAAGCCTTTGTCCTGTAAGCAATAAAAAGAGTAATCATCAATCATCATGACATACCAACCAAATCAAATTATCGCACTGTAGTACTATGTCCATGGATATAAATATATAAGTAATATCCTTGAGTTCAAAATATCCTCATGCTCATCCACGTGCGCTAAACTTTGACCTAAAACCATTCTTAATCTTTCTATTTCTGCCTTAGTTAGGGAGCTTTGCTAGAAGCCAAATTGTCATAGGAACCATACTCGTCTACAAAAGGATTGCCATCAAACTTCTTTAATCAGTTCACAGCAAAATGTCTGTAGGTTTCAGTGGTATCCAAAAAGAGCATGCAAAATTGTCAATTGTACTAGCATTTTTTAGGATACAACAGAATCCTACATAAGACATGGACTCTACTAAAGTTGACAGAGGTACAGATAAGAATGAAAAACGCTAATATTCTTTACTTACTAAAGCTTCAGGTCAGTCCAAAACTACTGAAGGATTTACCGAAGATGTAGGGATGGCAAAGTGAATCGGATCCATGGATCTAATCAGGCCTTGGTCCAAACCAGATGAATCTGATCCAGCTTAAATCCACTCTTTTCAGTCCATATTGGATCTTGACCAAATTTGGTCAGGTTGATTCATTTGCCACCCCTACATAGGCGGAGATCGCCATTCATCACCACACCATCCGGGCCAGGGCCAAAGTTGAACACGATAAACACCCTCGTCAACTATCATAGTGCTCTCTTACATAGAAACAAGGAATCAAAAATCGAAAAATGAAACTATATGACGTATGTGCTGTGAGGTCAACTTATAAAAATAACATACTCTTGGTTCAACAACAATTTGAAGTTCATAAACGAAGACTATTCTGGTTACTGTTTATCTAAAAAATAAGTTTATACTGCTATATTCAACACAAATATTATCCAGAAACAACAACAATAGATCAAAGAAAGAATGTCAGTCACAAAGCATGGATATGCATCAGATTTTTTCATCTTAAGCTTAAAGATGGAAATGCAAAGTAAGAAGAAACCTGATCTTGATTCTAGCACAAGACGAATAGTAACAGCATGAGCCCAGTGAATTCCAAGAGCAGCAACAAGATGAGAAGAAAATTTTGTGGGATCTTCTTGAGTCTCAGCTCTGCAATTCTCTGCACTGCACCATGTCTACTATTATACTTTGTTCAGGGAAGAAGCTTCTGGAGCATAATTTTTAAATAGTACCTTGGAATAAATATCGGGAAGCGTCATCATGGACTTGAGATCTTACTTGATTAGTTACCACTACAGGAATTCGACAAAATTCTGCTAGAGATCTGAATATGCAAATGAAAGAGTAGATATTGTATACAGAGAAGATATAACAAGAATAATAAAAATTTCCATAAATTCTTACTTGATAAATGAGATATGCCAACCCAACGGGTGTTGTCGAGGTCCAGGGCCATATTCTCTAACATAAAACAGGAAAGTCAAATTCAAGGTTTCCTTCCTAGTGAACAGTTAGGAGTATGCACTTTTTAGCATGATAAATCAGATAATGAGTTCATAGGAGGTAATTACACATAGACTAAAAAAAGAATTACACTATCAAACAATTAGAATAGTAGTTAGGTTTAAAATCAAAATAGACAACTACGAAAGGATACCTTCATTAATTTATCCATACTACTTTGTTTCAATAAAAGTTATGTATCTAGTGTACCTAGACTGCTAGACAGAAGAAAGCACATGGTAATTCTAGTTCATTACACTTTTATGGGATCCGCTTTAGTTGCAAAGGAAGAGATGCTTATTGCACAAAGGAGGCGATAGCTATCTTTAACTACCTAAAAAGTAATTCTGTAGCTGCAATTGTGTGCCTTTAGTTGATGATATTGAGTCAGTTATCTACCTAAACTAAAGTTCCAGGAGCAGCCTTGATTAATTTTTTGGTAGTGATGTCATATTTAACCACTTAATGCCATCAAAATTACCTAACGATTTTCATACTGGATTACAGATAGATTGACATTACAGCCGACCGACATAAAACACCACTTACTAAAAAATGGTTATAATTAACTGTAACTCTATCCATATCAAAGTGTTCTTTCGAGAAACTACATAGATTGTTCTGCAATTACCTAAAACAAGGATAAAGAATTTTCTACAAGATTAAGAACAGCATGAGAAGTCAATGAGAGACCGATATTTTTCGAAGAAGTGCATTCCAATAAAAGTACACAAAACAGATGGTGACAGCAAAACTCTCTCAACATAGATCTGTGCAAAAATCTATTAAAAGGATCCAAACAGTATTTGTCCATCAGCTAATCAATAACACTCTAAAACATCTCTCTGCATGAGAATACTAAGAAATTACTCATTAATCAGTAAAAAGCAACACAAATTAACATTTTTTTGTTACTTGTATTCATGTCTTGATTTTTCAGAAATAAATGCAGTTCAGCAATCATTTTTTCCTTTTAAAATTCTAGCTGTGTTCACTTTGTTTCTCCTCTTGTTAGTCCGATACTCATGTTTCTTTAAAAAGCGCAAATAAACTAACTATAAACATCAGTTTGTTGTAACCCAAGCCCCTGAAGTAGTTGATATATTCTACGAAAATTTCTTTATTTGACTGCTACTGATCTCAGCGGAACAAAATTATGTGAATGTATACTATAATAGAGGAAATATAATCACCCAGAAGCAAGAGCTGCCATGCTATCAACTATAAGCAGTTTTACGTGATGCTGGAGGAGGGAAACCTTTATCTGTTGCAAGCTGTCAACAAAACATGATAGAATAACTTAAAAGTTAGTCTTAAAAAAGGTAACTCGTGTAAAGTAAGTAAGTCAGTAACACACTTGATAACCTAATGTTAACGATAACAAGCAGCAGCCAAGACCACAATACAACTCTGTCTTATCCAATCAGATTTCTTTCTATTGCTTGTTATTGAAATTACCTTGATGTTCTCAGACCATTTTCTACAGCCTGAAGCAGGACAGAACTGAAAAATGTCTACTACTTTAGGTAGAAACATCCATCTCTGATTTCAAATGTGTATGACTTACATATTCAAGAAATTTACTGGTATAAGAAATATTAAAGGTGTTGGATAATAATGCATAACAAATTTAGCATTCCTGGTAAGTAATTCTTTCAGAACACCTATGTTGTTATGTGTTGATTGTAAGACTTCACAAATTTCAAATGTATCTCCTCTCTAACAGCATAAACTTTTAGATAAGGTAGTCAATAATAATACAGTATCAAAGCTAGGTCTAGGTGGAGGTCCTCGGTTTGTCTCATTATTAATTCGTCTCATTACCATCTAACTAGGAGATAAAGTAGGTTTAGAGATTGATGGGACAAAAAGTTAAACTGATGTTTATGAAAAGAGACAAATAAAGAAACTGCTATCAAATTAGGTTCTACATATCATGATCAAGCCATGTGAAATGTAGCACACCGCTCAATCTAAAAAGTGTTCTTCTTTTAGGAATGGATTGGTGAAGAATGGCGTAGGTTAAACCTAGGTGAAAACTAGAATGTCAAATGTTACTATTTCCTTGGCAGAGCATATTGAAGAACCACTCTGAACAACCATGATTTTCTCGTTAGCCTCAAAGAAATTTAGTATTTACAATCAATGATCCAGTCAAGATTGTAAGTCAAGCTTGCTTTGTATATTTCAAGTATTTAGCAAAGTGCAAATGAGAAAACTATCTCCAACAACATTTTGTTATTAGAAAAAAGAACTAAACCTATTCTAATCATTACAGTCACAAGTAGCTAACATAACTCAGCAAGTTTTAGTACCCGGGAATATTCTTTTCACTTCAAATTTATGAGGATAGTTCAGTCATTAATGAGGAAATCAATTTAACAGATTACCTTTCAGTGAATTCAGATAATGATGCTGGCCTTAGAACTAGAATCCTTCCCGCCATCTGTCACAGAAATAGTATATATTCTAACTATGATGTAAACAGATACTTTGTAAAAGCTATGAAACAACTTTAGTAAGTTACTCACAGTACAGTTAGATATAACATAGATTTATGAAATGTAGAACAAACCAATGACAGGTGCAAACCAGACAGCAGTACTGCGTGTAGAGGTCAGTGGTGGTGGATAGGCAAGACATCAGTAAAGCACTATAAATTTTAGGAGTAGATCAAAATAAAATAAAAAATTGGAGTAGAATAGCTATTTTCAAGATACCAGCAATTAAAAATTAACAATTTTAGTTCAGCCTCAAATTCTCTGTAAAAATATTTTACAAACAGAAAGAACAGAGAGATTGTGATACAAAGCGACACTTTTCAGTTAAATTAATTATATTTACAGTCACAAAATATTTATTAACTTATAATCCAGCAACCAAACAATTATTCTGAAGATACTTCTTATCTTAGTAGGCAAGTGGATTTTGTCTCGTTGGAAGGGGAAACGCAAATAAAAAATAGATGGAAAAAATGTAAAATAAAATCCACGATGTACTTTTTTCTTTCTCTTGTATAAAGACAATTGATATATGATAAAAGTATATTAAACACCAAAGTGGTGGTGGCTAAGTCTTAATTCTATAAATGCCAAAGTGATTCTCCTGGTTCTCATCACAAATTCAGGCATTATTGTTTCTATTACCATCTTATATCTCTATAGGCCTTGCTCTCTTGATTTTTGTGGCTGAACTGACAAAAATCGGAATATCGAATTTGTGTCTAAACAAATACTGTAATTCTTTTGTCTGGCTTAGCTGCTAAGTAGAACTAAATCAACATCTGACACATTATAACATTTCACAAACATCCCGGCTACTCAGAGTGAACAACACAAGACCACCGGACGCTATAAAACTGCATACCTCTTGGGCCAGTCCTTCCTTCTGAAATATTTCTGGGATACTATTAATCCCCATCTCTATCATCCTAAAAAGTCAGGTGAAGCAGAACTGTAATGTTGCCCTTGTTTGAGCTAAATAAATACCACAGTGTTTAGTAATACCTTCTGGAACTGAATTTGGATTCAACATCGACATATATTACATGGGCACCTAGACCACCATAAGAAGTAGGCAAGGAGGCCAGTAAAGCAAGCTTCAGGCAAAACTACAAGTTCAAACAGAATAAGGCAAGATTAGCACCAGAAACAACCAAAAGCAGGGAAAGAATGAGTTTACTACTTTAGGTATGTAGCATAAATTATAATTACACTACTCCAATAATTATTCTGATTGATGCAAAAGAAGTGGCATAGTTGACATGTCATGTAATTATCCCTACTTGCTTAAGAAAGGAATTAACCTCTCTCCGTTAGTAAGATTAAGATTGTTAATAGACACAGAACATAAGACCAATGAATATTTGAGATTAATTTTTTTAAAGCAACTGAATTGATGGAATACATGGGTAGAACAGGTCAAAAAATGAATGGCGCAATTGAATGGATATTTAACTACGTCCTATTTAACGAAATGGTATCTTTTGAGTTAATAATGTCTATTTTTTATTTTAGATATCTTATCCATTTTCTGAATAACAATTGATTGACTTATCTGAATATCACTGCAGAAGCTTACGCTTTTCAATATTTTATGTTACTCCCAGTTATTATATGCAACATTCTCCCAGAACAAAAATTTTAAGCCTATCATGTTATTTTAAAATTTGAAGAGCATAAAGCTTGGCTGATTCCTTGACCCAGACAGGTTAAAAAAACTATTTGATTTGTGTCATGCTAGCAAACACAGTCATAAGTTGTAGGGATCACGACCAAGCAAATTTATTCATGAAAATATTTATACTGAAGAACCATACTAATAAGCAGCCAAGAGCCAATAATTACTGCTACATGATGGTTATCTACCAACCCCAGTTCAACATTGTTTCAAAACCTTAACAGTTCTTGGCTCCTCCCTCATTTTGACTTGAGTTCTGAAGACGTATGACATGACAGAACAACTTGCAAGTTTAATCACTGTAAACTTCTTAACTTCATGTAGATCCATGAATATAAGTTTAAACAGAGAAGAGACATTTTGATACTTATTATGTCTTGTACCCCCTCGTGTGCAGACAATAATAAAAGACAAGCCCTAGCACATAGAACTCTTTTTTGTGAACGAGTGGCAGTGAGATTTGAACAAAAGAGCAATTCTTGACCACCTCAAAGTCAATTTGGTTGAGAGGATAGATATTCAATCTCTGTACTCCTAGAGTGATTACTATCTGTTGTACCATGCGGTAGCAACGATAATCACATCCCATCATTTCCAAGTGAAAGGTTATAATTTTTATACCATTAACACATCTAATCTCGAAGTATATGATCATTTGCAGCAACCTACATGATCATTTACAGACTCCACAAACCTCAAACCTACACTAGTCCAAATTTTTTTGACATAATTTTATTTCATGCGAAGCTCCATCGGAATTTAGTCTAATTTTCCAAACAAAAGGTCTTCATGGTTTCATTTAATAAATCTTTATACAAGCTTATGGTTACACAACCATACTACACCTGCCATGACAAAAAAAGAAAAGAAAAAGAAAACAAGCTAACTTTAACCACTATAGAAGCTCCACCTCATATATCTATCATATTTCATAAACACACCTGTGTTTTGCCAATCCCTGCAGGACCGACCAACTCTGTCACGACGCCGAATGGTATCCCACCACAGAGAGCTGCATCAAGTCCTTTTAAGCGTGTGGGAAGATGTCCAGCCATGTTCTCATTCTGAGTTCTCTGCTCTAGCACTGATAGAGCCTAAAGTCACAATCAAAACAATCATCAATGAGATGATATCTAGATATGCATCATAAGCTAAGTGAGTGAAATATTGTGAACCTGTTCATTAACTTACTGTTTGATAGGGTGGGCAAGCAAATTCACTAATGTGTGCCACTGCTCGTGTTACTTCTTCCAATCCGACATCCAACAACTCCATTAACTCGAATTCGCTTAATGATAATGCATCCTAGAAGCAAACAAATTTGACAAACATCATATGGACTTTACTACTTCAAGATAATTACATTTAGCTAGTGATGAAGTCTGCAGAACTAGTTCAACAAATGCACTATACAAATTCTATATTTATAGTAATTAGGATTATGCCCTCTTTGGGTTTTTTTTTTTTTTTTTTTCGCAATTACTTATGACCCCTTCTAGTAAAAACAGTATATTCAACTAATTAAATTGCATAGTGATATTTATGAAAATTGAAAAATTATAGTAATTGCAATGCAATCGGCTGCAATACTTTGCTAAAAATAAATAAAAGAGAAAAATAAGGGAGAAGTTTTTTCTTTGTCCGTATACCTTAGCTGTTATGATACTACGAGCTGCAAAGACGTGAGCGGTAGATTTCGGGAGACCCATTTCGCTAATGAGCTTGTTCGCCATTTCCCGAAATTTGCAATTAGCTCCCCGTTCTCGGCGTATGAACAGAACGACTGTTTCAGTTTGGAGTGTGCTCCTTTGTCTACAGTTTTTTTTTATATCGAAAATTTCATTTTACGTTTTTTGCTTTAATTCTTTTGAAATATATCTACTGAAATTAAATATTTTTATTTATTAGGTCTCATAAATTTAACGGATGATAATGACTAAATATTATGTTTTACTTAATTTTTTTGGATCACGTTAAATATATTATAATATAACATCTTTCGAAGGAAATTTAATCATGAGTATTTCATATTACGAAGGTATATCCAATTCATAGGCAATCACCCATTGCTATATATCATGAGTTTGTGCTATCTAAATTATTGGAGTATTGCATAAACTAGTTTCGACTTATTGGTAACTCTTCTGTAGTTGTCATTTATTTTTATCATATAAGGCCATTTTCAGTGGGTATGAACTTCCATTTTTCTCAGACTCCTCGTCCCCTTCAGACTCCTCTTTTCATATTCATCTTCAGTGACTCAATCTTCACATTCTATTTAATTCCAATTCTCGTACTTCCCCACTCTCACTTAATCTTCCCAATCTTCACATTCTATTTAGTTCCAATTCTCATTCTATTTAATAATAATAATAATAATAATAAAGTCAATAGTAAATTAAATATTGACCTTAATAATAAGTAATTTAATATTGGCATTAATAATAACTTTTTGCTTAATCGTATTTAAATTATGTAACCAGTATTCTATTTTTAATCCACTAGTCGTATTTAATTTCAATGTATTTAATTTTCATTAAAAAAAAAAATTTCTTTAACAATGTGATTAAATTTCAAACAAGAAAATAAATTAATGTTAAGTTTATTACATAAAAGTTATAATATTACAAATAATAAAATATCTTTATTACCATTTATTCCACAAAATTCTAATTCTCATATTTTTTCACTCTCACTTAATAAAATTAATAATGATAGAGCTAAATAATAATAACAATTAATAAACATTGTACATAAAATTATAATATTACAAGTTATAAAAGTACAAAATGCACAAGTAATAAAAATAAATTAATGTTAAGATATTAAAAAAATACATTTTTAAATATTTAAATTTAAAAAAAATAATAATAAGTATATGGGGCTGGCCCCAATTAAACGAATAAAAAAAAATGGGGGCCAGTCCAATTAACAAAAAATAAATAAAAAAAAAACAAGAAATGGGGTTGGGCGCGTTGTCCAGCCCCAAAAAAAGAACCCACCGCCCGACACATCTGTAACCACCGCCCAACACCCCCTCCAAATTCACCCATCTCCCCATAAAACTTCATTTTTTTCTCCACCTCCTATGTACCCAATGTAGATGGTCTAATGAGAGAAATGAGACCATAATGTCATATTCACTAATGACTAATTAATATAGTTAAAGTGATTAGTCCTCACACTATGATGGATTCATGTTTGATTTTCTTCTAAAAGATTAATATTTTTTACTAAATATTTGTACATTTTTTCAAAAAGGTTAAAAATAATTTTTTTTCTCACTAATCTGGAAATTAAATAGTTTATTTTTTTGGCAGATAATTGTGAGTATTAATAAGAACACGTTAGTTCCATAATTGCTACACATATTTTACTTTGTTTTATATCCACAAGTAATTCGTCGTATTTTTAAAAAAAATAATTATCTTTTATTTTCGTCATTGTTCAGTTACAATTTTGTCACATACAACATGAATAGTACAAATCATTTTCTATTCGAATGATTCCGTTGCTATGGATCACTTTTTCCTAAAACTTAACAACATAATTTTCGTGAGTTTTTTTTTTTTTTTTTTTGACCGTCCATCAATAATTTGTCATTATTATAGAAGAAACATATTTTTATTTGTAATTTTGTTGGTATTCGGTGATAAGTTCCTTATTAGACTAATAGTGACCATATTTTCCATTAGAGTTTTGTTATCGCTGTTTTTGTTTATAATCGGGACAGTTTAACAACAGAATTGCTAAATACATCTTTTCGATTTTATATTTCCTAGGTAATTTGTCTTTATTTTTTAAAGAACATAATTATTTTTATTTATGTTGTTTTTTCAGTTGCCTTTTAGACACAAAATAATGACGGATTATTTTCCGTTTGAATGATTCTTTCGCTATAAATAATTTTTTTCTACAACTTAACGAATTTCCTACAAAAATTAATTTTTTGTAGATATTATGTTTGCAATTCATCGCTCTTATCGGACGAACATATTTTCGGTTGGTATTCATTTATAAGTTCATTACAAAGAGTGACATTTTTTTTTTATTTTTTTTTATTTTATGTTAGCCATGTGATATACTTAATCAATAATTTAACTTCATATTATATGAAAATCGACATATTGCCTCCCTTTGAAAAATTAGTAAGTGTTTCACCTCCTTCCTCAATGAGAAGTTGCTCATGCAGTCGAAATTGCAATTGCAATTGCGACGTCTTTTGATATGAAAATTGATCAATTAAACCCTCCCTTGATAACATACTTCATTCACCACCGTGAAATATTATAATGGACATTTAACCTTCTGTGAGATTGTCTCATAAGCAATTTACCCCCTTTGATATATATATTGCTTAATAGACACTTAGCTCAGTTGTGATTACGTTCATGAATATAAGAGAGACAGTGAACCTTTTTCACAAAAATAAAGGGGGTTATTGCCATTTGATTTATCACAGGAACAAATTGTCTTTTAAAAATAACAAAGAGGGGTTAATTTGCTATTAATTCAAAAGTAAAATGCAAGTAACTATTTTAAATGACAACTACCCCCTACGAAATTTCCAAACTCCTTTCGGCTTTCCCCGTCCCCTTATATATACACTGTCACCCTTCCCTCTATTGATCTCCATATTCACTGCCCTGCCCTGCCCTCACACCAAAACAACCCTCAGCCCCTGAGGCAGGGGGCTTTTTTTCTCCACTCATAAATCCTTCCTATCTTATCTATTAGATTATAAAGGCTCTATTTTTGAAGGCCAGTTCGTTCAATCATCTCACATTTTGTATTTTTCCATTTCGTTATCTTTTCAAAACTCTGTTTTCCTCTGTTTCTTTGTGTTATTATTGTTATATAGGAGTATTTTTTTTTTATCAATTACCATATGATGGCTACTGCTCCAATAAACCCACCAAGAAAACCGAGTTCGAGCTTTCCTCCGAAGAGGGGCCGTGTTAAAGCTCAAATTTTTGAGAGCTTGGCCGGAACCATTTCCTCCGCCGCCTCAAAAGCGGTGGCTAAGATCAAAGGCGGCGGCGGTGACAGCTTCGACCCCGCCAGTCCGCCGCTCAGCGCGTACACTTCTGACGGGTTCATCGATCAGGCCTAGTTCATTAGCCTATGATCATTCTTGTATAATATATAGGTGTGGTGTTGAATAAAGAGAAGGCAGCAACTTTTAACGATTTATTATGTTAATAATGTTGTTATGGATCGGATCAGGGTTGTTGTTTTACCCTTTTGGCCCTGGAGAATCTTGGATCTTGTCTTTGCTTAATTATTAGTATGTTTTAATTTGTCCTGTCCTCTATCGTTTCTAAAAGTTTTAGATTGGAAATGGTAGTTGGGAGGTCGAGTTTGTGTGTTGGTATGTTTATACATTATTATTGATGTAAAATAATATATTGTGCTACGAATATAATAATTTGGTGTGTTTGTTGTATACACATATCTATCTATCGCTTTTTACTCCCTATTATATCACGTCTCCTTTGGATTTATATTGTCTATATCCACGAACTTATCCAATTGCAAAAGAGTTATTAAAATGTTAAAACACGCCATGTGTTTTACCTAATTGACCAAAAACACATAAGTAACATTTTATTTTTATTATAATAGTGCACCTATTTGAGAATTGAGAGTTAATTATATGAAGAATATTGAGTTCCGGTTTTTAAAGTTAACAAATGATTATTGTTAATTTTATTAGAACGAATGGTGTTTTTTCATTTTATTTTTAAGAAAGTTAAAAAATATGTAAAGGTATAATTGTCAAAAACATAAACAGAAGTGAAATACATGTCTTTGGCAACATGATATGAAAATTAACTAGCAAGTGTGAGATTTTGGGTCAATTTTGGAATTGCATTGCACTAAAATTATCATTGATGTTGAAATTGTGCTAACAAATGTGTCAGCACAAATAGATAAGGAATAGAAATGCCAACAAACTTTATTTGTGGCACCAAAAATGCAATAATCGCCCAAGTGTAGCTTTTTATTTCTTGAAGAACCACTACTGGCCTAATTTTTTAACAACAAAACCAGGACCCTACTGAATCAAGTTGGCATATTATTTATTAAAAATAAGAAAGAAATACTGAAATAGTGAGTCAAGTCTTTCTAATACAGTATTTAATTTCTCCTTGATATTTTCATGATTAAAAAAAGAACTCCTAGACAATTTCTTAATTACTTGAGCACTTTTTTGGGGGACCATAAGGTTGCCAAGTCAAACTCAAATACTACGTGTTACCAGATAGATTCAGTGTGCGTTCTAAAAAAAAAAAAAAAAAAGGAAAAAGGTGGGGATTGAGTGTGCCACTGTGACTTAATAAATTTGATTAATTGGATAAAAAAGTAAAGTTGATTAAGCTATGTCCTACTTAATTATGATTTGGAAATAAATAAATATTTAGATTTGGTAAGGTTTTGGTGATATTTCTTTCTTTCGGTATTGATGCACAGAATATTCCACGGATCGAGTCGTCTCCATCTCTCTCAAAAACGTGCTTTTGCCTTTTGGGGTAATAACATAAGAGAATTTATTTATAAATCAGTCCCCACTCAATTATTACAAAATCCTATCCTTATATATAGGAAAATCATATATGTACGCGCGTTTCCCTTTTTTCTCTTTCTTTACTTTTTGGCATATATATATACCAGTCAGTCTCTCTTAATTTACTGAACCTTCTTCTTTCAATATATAATTATAGTATTATACATCCTTAATAAATAATTAGAGTTGTACTGCTACTGCCCAAACTAATCCTCTTTGTTTTGCAAATTGCAATGAAAAGTCAATGTTGCAGTCCACGTGTACTTCTTCTCTAACGTACAGAAATTGGCTATTTATTGTCCACGCGGAGTATTTATAGATATATAATATATTTGCATTATAAGGCAATACGTACATGACGATTTAACGCCATACATCCTTACTTAAAAAGTGTACTCTACTTAATTTTTGTACTATACATTTATATGGCGATTTGACATCATCTATACTTACATTCATTCGGCTTATCACCAATACACATTCGGAAAATTTTAGTGTATATATATGACCAAAACTTCTGCTCCGAATTATCATTAGACAAAATCATATTAATATAGGACCAAAACGAAAAATTGTTTACTAAAATATAAACCCTACTTGCAGGTATTTGGGTTTTTAAATTCTTTATTATTTCAGGGAGTTAAATTATTTATTTTCATATCACATAAAGTTAAATTATCTATTAGACATATTATCAAACACCCATATTCCATTTTATCCAGTTAAGAACCTTATGTTCTACATAATTCGTTGTCACTAACTAAATAGTGAAAGTGTAATCAATACCATGAGGATAGTTTTCAATTTTTTTGAAAATAGATGTAAAGATTATTCTACACTACAAAAAATTGTCTTTCTCGTGATGAAATTTTTCGTCACAATAGCATGGAATTTCGTCACTATAGGCTGTTATGACGAATATTTTCGTCACAAAGTTCGCCGTAAAGGCCCTGTCGTAACAGGCCTCATATGACGAAATACAAATTCGCCACAATCTATTATGACGAAAATTAATCTGCCACATAAGCCATCCTATCATGGCGAAATATTTAGTCGCAAAAGAGTGTAAATTTCGTTACAAAATACTTATTTCGTCACAACAATAGTTTCTTTTTGGGTACCTTTTGTGACAATTAGTTTCGTCACATAATGCATATGTGTTACAACAACAAAAAATTATCGCACAAACATTTATTTTCGTCGCAACAAGCTATTTTCGTCACAATGGCACTTTATTTTTTAGTACCTCTTGTAACAATTGATTTCGTCACATGAATCATTTATTTTATGACGAAAATTTTGTTGTATAAACTTAAAAATTTCGTCACAAAATACCAATTTCGTCACAACAGGAGTTTCTTTTTGGACACCTCATGTGACAATTAATTTCGTTACTTATACTTTGTTCTACTATGACAAAAACTGTCACAAAAATTATTTTCCAAAATTTATGAAAATACTTTTATGACCAACAAAATCGTCACAAAAACCAAATATAATTTAATATTTAATTTTATAATCTCTTATAATATTCTATTTTGTCACAACAAGTTCTCAATTTTGTTATACCTATGATTTTTTTACACCAAAAAATCATTACATTTATATCAATCCAACAATCACAACCAATTAACTACATTGATTTCAAAATACTACATATCCATACCAATAAAAATAATGCAACTACATTAGTATCAAAATAATCATCCAACTCAACTAACAAAATACACCTCTGTTCAATTACTTTTATCCAAACCAACAAAAGTTCCATAAACACATATATAAGAAAGAATAATTTACAAGAGTTACTTAAATCCATAAATTAGATAATATTCAAATCTTCACATACATACACCACTAACAATTATTGCAGTATCTTGTCCAAATAGATCAAAAGATATTGTGTCTACACATTTCCTCGACGATTATTGTAGTAATCAAACTTCGTAAGCTCAACAGCCTGCACCTGACCACAAACAACATTTCTAGCTTCAGTTTTTAAAGTTTTAACAAAATATTATGATCTATGAATACTTACATTTTTCTTGATATATAAGGGCAAAATGCGAGTTTTATAGCATTGTTCGTTGCATTTTCTTGGAACACGAGTAGTTATGACTTTCCCTACATTTTCTGGCAGCTGTTTTATAATTTTGACATCTTTGGACAGAGATGTCGCGAACCATTCAACATCGAAGATATCGGAGAAGTTGCTGCAGAGAAATCGTAATGAGCTAATGATGGTAATATATGTAACATAGTTAATATGTTATAATTTGTCAAATATGAAAGGATCAACATATATACCTGGTATCCTTCCAGAATGAGTATTGGTCCAACTTAGGAATAACCAAAGTAGCATTCAAGATATAAGCTGCAACAACAGCATCTATTATCTGCAACCATAAGCAAATGCAAGTTTAAATAAATTTATAATTTAGTTAATTTGATTTCAAATAAAGTAACATTTCAACATTCCTATTGAATCTTGATAAATGAACATGCAGTGTGGAGTAAATTAAAGACTCTCACCCCTGTTCTTTGTTGATTTAAACCTCCACTAGTTGCAATCAATAAGTACCGATTAGGTTCCGTGTTAATACCCGCAGCTGAAATATTGCATAGACAAATCAGAATAAGGCATAAATATTGACTGAGATTCTCCAAATTAAAATCACAAAATTTATGGAACCAGTTATAAGACTTAAACTGGAAAGTACAAAATCCAACCATAACTGGATGTGAATTGAACAAAAGTGACATAATAATTACAAAGCCTGCTTATTTCATTGCAAAAATTACTGCGTTTATTTATAGACTCTCTATATATGAATGCTTAAGTATAGGTTTATAACAAGGAGCTAGCAGAGCTTACTTAAAAATTAAGGTGAGTTTAGGTGAAACAAGAAATACCACACGGGGTTCATTGTGTAAAGTAGTAGTATGTTGGACCAAAGCTTTCCATGTGATGAACTTTAGATCCATACAGTATTCAATTATCATAACCAAAGTGGGACAAAATTATCTTTAGTTCAAATGATGGAAAGTCTAAGTCTAACTGTCTAACGTAATTTCATACCTCTTCTCTGCTAGCAAGCAAGAACCGAAGAATGCTAGGGTCTGCGTCATTTACATATTCCTCCTCGCTTATCCTTTCACCCTCCTTTTCTACAATCTCTTTGCACTTGGCCATGAGTTCTTCGACATTCTTTCTGATTAATGAAACTGCCTTTCAGCCTTAATTTGTCTTGGTATTACTTTACATAAAGCATTAATCTGCATGAAAAGAAGAAGAAAACAACAAATGTGAACACTATGCTTATATTTAATTGACAATGAATAGTCTTAATGAATCATGTCATGACTTGCCTTCCAATATGGCAATAGATCAGTCGACCGAAGCTCTGCCTCTTTTAGTGCAGTATGAAATGCATCTATAACGGGGCTATTAGATGTAAGAGAATCAAAATCGTAGTTGAATAGAGCTAGTCCAATAACATCAAGAGTGAGCTGAGAAAATTTCTCCTCTACGTTTACGGAAAAGCCATTGAGTATATCGGGCTTTAGTTTTTCTACCAAACTTCTGGAATCTCATTTCAAGAATTCATAACCACCTAAAACGATTACCATAGTATGTACGCACCACAAAACTTGAGTCCTAAAATATCAAATGAATAATTTTAACAAAAGAACATAATCAACTATCAGAAAAGTATTCACACAAAATATCAGCGCCTGTGAACGTTCGAGTATCAGTTGTTATAGTGAGGACGTGTTAATTCCAATAATTTACCTTTAGACTGCATATCTATGTGTATGTAATGTACTTACAAAGACACATATACCTCTTGTTAAAACTAGTTAGAAAAAAGTTAAATCAATTCATGAATGTTTAAAGACTTCACATGCCATATATATAGATTGATCTATCAACAATTCAAATCATTAAAATTGGGGTACTAGATACTGCTGCTATTGAAATATATCATGTCTAAAAATTAAAAAACTTCAATAACATGATACTTTCTTTCTTATGTTCTGAGAATCAGTAAGTGATTGCAGGCAATTATATTATTTAAACAACCCAAGTAACTCATCAATCGTAAACAAGATACGGTTCAAGACCATGTTATTTTTTTAATAGTCCCAAAATCTCATGTCAAATTAACTGGAATAAACATTGACATATGCTATGCAGCGAAGATATATAATTTCAGTTCTTATAGTATATAATTACATATAAAATAAATCTCCTATTACTATATAATGGTAGTCTTATTTTTGTGAAATTGCATATTTTAATCCCATATACAGGGGATTAGATCCTCACCACTTTAAAAAGGAACCCAATTTCCTAAAATGTACCTCCAAGGCAGACGAAATTGAAGGATTAAAACCGAAATTGAAGGATTGAAGTGCAATTATACCTTAGTTAGACAGTTTCAAGAAGACTTGTGGTGGTGTAGGTGCCGGAGTCGGAGCTGGCCGGAGGCGCGTTGCACGGATCTGGAGAGCTTGAGCCGAGGGGTAGGCCGGGTCTCGCGAGTTCGGGCAAGAGCAGGGGAGGGCAGGGCGAGTTGCACGGGTTCAAGCAGGAGCAGGGGAGGCTGAGCTGGGCGGCGCAAGTTCGAGCTGGAGCAAGGGTGTGTCACGCGTGTTTGGGCAGCTAGGGCAGGCGGCTCGCTCAGTTCGAGAAGTGGTGCAGTCGGGCGGGGGTGGGCGGGTTGTGCAAGAGATGGTGGTGAGTGGTTGTTCAGGCGGTGGTGGGCGGGAGAGAGAAAGGAAGAGAGGCGGGTTTGGAGTGAGGAAGAAGAAGAGTAAAATTAGGGCTTTATGTCCCATGTCAGTAAATTTCAATTTTTTTTCATTTTTCTTAATTATTGTACCTTAAATCATTAATTATTATTATTAACCTTTTTTAAATTAATTAGTTAAATTATTGCACAAAATTGATGAAATAAAAAAATAATTAATGTTATTAAATGGTTAAATTGAATAAAAATACTGGCTAAATCAATCAAAAACGGTTTAAATGAAATCAAATTAGTGGAAAACTAGTTAAATCAATTAGTAATGATTAAATTGATGAAAATAATTAAGTCGATCGTTTGTTGAGCTTAGGGATTATGTACATTGAGGTTATTTGAAATCAAATCGATAATTAACCCATAATTAATTAGTTAGTCGTTAATTCAAAAATTATTGACTATATGGTTATGTACATTGTGGTTATTTGCAACCAGATCGATCGATTCTTGATTTGTAACTTTAATTGACCAATTGTTGACAATAGTTTTATGTATATCGAGGTTATTCGAGATCGAATTGATACTTGGCTCGAAATTAATTAGTCGTTAATTCAAAATTGTTGACTATATGGTTATGTACGTTGAGGTTATTCGCAATCAGATCGATCGATTCTCGATTTATGACGTTAATTGACCAATTGTTGACCATAAGGTTATGTACATTGATGTTATTTGAGATTGAAAGTCCACTTTTTGAAATTTACTGAACTGTGTTACTTGCCCCGAGATAATCTCGTGCCCACTCCTAGTTGTAACCATTAAACAAAAATGTACGAATTGATTATTGTGAAATTTTTGACGAAGTAATATTATTGTCACAGTTAAAAAAAGTTTACTGAAAAACTTTTGTTGTGACGAATAAAAAAAGTCGTCACGTAAAGACAAAGTTATATGTCGAAACAAAACTTTTGTCATATGAGTCATACTATTTTTGTAACGAATATCAAACTTTGTCACATGAAATATGTTCTCATATGACGAATATTCTTTTGTCATATGAGCGATACAATTTTTATGACAAAAATAAATTTTCATCACATGAAGTTTGTTATCACATGACGAAATTACCTATCGTCATATGAGCCATACTATGTTTGTGACGAATTGAATAATTCATCACATGAAATTTGTTATTATATGACGAAATTATTTTTGTCATATGAGCCATGCTGCTATGTGACAAAAAATAGAAATTCGTCACATGAATTTTGTACATATGTGACGAATTATTTTTTTGTCATATGAGTGATGCTACCTTGTGACAAAAATGTAAATCGTCACATGAACTTTGCTCCTATATAACAAAATTATTTTTCGTTATATGAGACTTACCATCTTGCGACGAACATGGTAACTCGTTGCATCAAGTTCAATCTCATGTGACGAAAATTATTTCGCCATATCAGCATAGGTTTCATATGACGAAAGGTGCATTCGTCACATGACATGAATTTGTTGTGACGAGTTTACTTTACGTCATAACAATTTGTCACAAGAAAACCATTTTTTTGTAGTGCTACTTTATTTTGTAAGAACAACTTTAATTTTAAATTATAACGATCCTTTGTAGTTTTCTCTATAAATGTATTTATTGATGATTATATTTTGTTAGTTGATATTTTAATTATTTCCATTATGGTTGTTTATGTGAATTTGTGAAATTAGTTCATAAATAAAAGTATAGTAACAAAATATACTTAATAACTAATTTGTGCAATTAATTTATCAAAAACAAAATTACTTTAAAGTTGGTAAAGTAAGTAAGATTTTTTTTTTTTTTGGGTAAAGTAAGACCACAAAATCCACCTCCACCAGAATGAACATCAAAGTGCAATCTCAATACTTGTTGGATTGGTAAAAAAAATATGTTAAAGTTGGTGAAGTAAGACCTCAAAACCTGCCCCAACCCGAATAGACTGCAAAGTGTAATCTCAAAACTTGTTGGGTCGGTCTTGAAGTACTAGAGAATTAAAAAACCGCAAATATTGATGTTTGGCCGAATACCATCTGATAATGATATTTAAGTTGTTATATGTATACACACGAAAACATACATATTTAGAATATATATATATATATATATATATATCCGTTCTTATATATCAAAATATTTAATAGGCTGTAATCAATTTTGTGGAGTACAAGTGATCAACATTAATCTCCACATAGATAATAAGAGTACATTTGTATATAATTTGACATATGTGGTGACCTATATGTATAATATACATATGTCAGCAATTAGCATAATGTGTATTTGGTCATTAATAAAACGAATCACTGATCAAGTCCAATAATTATATAATAATTATTTATATTTACAGTCAAGATTCTATGAACAAATCATATGCATGCACAAATATTGCAAATAAGTACATCAAACATTAAATTAATAAAGTATATATATGTTATTTAAATTATCTTTTTGCGTTTACTTGTTAATGCCGTCTCTTGACCTTGAGGCCTTGACTGAGCATTCAGTCAAGAGTTCTCTTTGAATTCCATGATTCCTCTTCCTCATGTAAGTAAATTTAAGAGCACAACTAGCAAATCCTCTTTACCCAAAGTGAGATATATAAAGCTTGTAAGCATTGTTTATTTCGTCTCATAATTTTATTTTGGCCTCAGTTTAGCAATTAATTAGAATTATGAACTGAAGTGAATTTTTAATAAATGGGTTAATACGTCTATCATCTCTGAACTCTTAACTATTCGCATCAACTTCATCTGTTTTTCATAAAATTTACAAAAGTCTAGGTAGGTGGATGCCAATAGTCGAACTTAGGGGGAGGTGCATGGATATAATTGTCTTTTAATAATTTATACATTTACCTTTAAAAATAATAGTTTTTTTTAGAATATATATTCATTTATTAATCATTACATCATAAATAATTGTCCAAATACAAAAAATAATACTCCTAGTTAAGGAATATATTATATATAGTACTAGTTGCCATATATGTCATTGTTTAGTCCGAAAGTAATTCAGGTAAAATCACTATAATGCTTAATATTAATATTATGATATTCCAAGAGCATGAAATGGAGAATAAGATTTTCCGGCAATAAATAGCTTAGATTAAATTTAATATACCTGGATGGGGTATATTCTTGCAGACTAATGAGCCTAGGCTGTAGAAGTGGCCTAAATATGACCATATCTGAATATCATAGATTTTTTTCTTTCAAATATTACTTACATATCATATCGAATCTAATCACAGTTTGGCCCAAATTAAACTCATCCAACCACAAATTAATTATAATATTGCACATGTAAAAACCCAATTTGAGCAACCATCATCACCCCAACAAAAGTGAATTTTATTACACCTCATCTGATTAAAACGTCACTAATTTTTTAATCAACAATAACTGAATTAAATTAGTGGCTTTTACATCTTACTTCCATTATTATTTTCCTATTTTAGTGTGAGCTCTTAAAAATTGATTCAATCATTTTCCTTAGATGGCCCCAGTCAGGTCTACGGGTAAATCTTGGAGACCAAGCAATTGAATTGGTTCAATTCTCACAGCTCCCAGCTTACAAATATTCAAAACGCCCAAACTTTCTTCTCTGAGAACAAATCACAAACACCTTCAGAGCAAATGGAGTCCACAGCCTCAAAACCCAAAACCAGCTCAAAACAAACGCTTCCTCCGAGGAGAGGGCAAATCAAGATTAAGGTAGTGAAATCAATTGTTAAATCAGCTGTTGTTGGGATTATGTCCATGGCTTCTGATTTAGGAAGGAAAGACGAGAGGCCCTTCAGTTCAAATTCCACAACCCCGCACGAAACTCCAAGTGGTTACAACTCAGATGCTGAAATTGATTGATTTATGACGAGTGTTCTTTGTGTGGATTTTGGAGGAAATTGTAATTATGTACAGATTCTATATGGAATATTATGTTGTATTCTAGGCCACTTTCATATAGTTGACTGGTTTGCTGTAAATTACAGTTCGTTATTTGGGTTTTTTTTTTTCTTTTTTTTCATTTCTTGAATCTTGTTGGGTTTTTGGTTCTGTTACTGTTATTTTAAATGGATGCATAAGAATTGCCCATTTCTTATGGTTTTTTTTAATGACAGTACATTAGTCAAGTCCAAGAAGTTTTGAGTTTGAATCTCAGTAGAAAAGTGATTCCTTTTTTCATTTAACTCTAATTTTGTTAGTAAAAGTATTAGTTGGTTGGTTATACAAATTAGATAGTTTTCTAGTAATCGAACAAATTTAATTATTCACCATTTGACTCAAAAACACAAATATACATAACTCAAACCAGTTTGGTAAGAGTAAATGCATACACACACTAGGTGCTTCGTCTAGTTGATTGGGTGGAAGCCGTTGGTTTAGTCTGGGAATAGATTTCTGGGTTGTGAGTTCCATCTTGATCATTTGATTTGAGATATCCAAATGAGTGTTTCTTGTTTAAATGGAAAACAGAGAAAAACAGAGTGAAACAGAGCAAGACAGGGGAAATTGTTATTGTTTTGAGTTTTATTGACATCCAGTTCAGTCAATGAAAATGAGTGTTTGATGATTGGGACTTGGGAGTGGGGGTATTTTACCTTATTTGTATATGTGGCATTGACAATTGGGTAGGGACCATAGAGCAAATTTCTTATACTTTGGATCCCAAGATTACAAATGACATTTAATTTCTTTTTCTTTTTCTCTCTCTCATCTTCCCATTTAAATAAAATTGAAAGGTTCATACTTCATATGACCTAGAATGTCATCGCTCTCATAAATATCGGGGATAATTACTCAAGTTATTCCTACAGTTTAATGAAATATAATATCCTTCATATTTAAAATATTATTCGAACTACCTTTGAAGTGTTAGATTCATTATGATTATCCATTACGGCATTAGATTTTTTGTCCTATATTACAAAGAAGTAAAATTTTCAAGTTTTATGTTTGGAAGATTCAACTCCTTACTCGTGGAGGTGTTGTACACACTCTCTATAATGTGACTGAGACTTCATTTTCATGTGAAAAATGATCAATTTTAACACTACATTGACAACATATTCATTTCACTTTACCTCCATGTGATATGCATAAATAGGCAATTTACATCTATGATATGTATAAATGAATACCTTACTCTTTTGTGATCTTGTATAATGTACATTTTACCCTCTTGTAAAAATGTAAGATTTAAGAGGAAGGCAGCGTTCTTCTTTTGCAAAAATAAAAAGAGTTATTTTATCATTTTATTTATCACATGGAGATGATTTGCCTATTAAGAAGTAACACTGGGAGTTAATTTGATATTCACTTGTGACAATAAGTTAAACTTCTATATATAGCTATATTTATACTTCATCCGTCTCGTTTATTTTGCTCTATTGTACAGTTGACCAATCAACTTGATTAAATTTATAAAAAGTGTAATAAATAATTTAATTAATATATTCACTATTAGGTTGATAATATCACATGACACCATATATATTAATATTTAATATAATTTAACATGATAAAGTCAATTAAAAGTTTGATCGGGTATTGTAGCATAGAGAGTAAAATAAATGGGACCGAGGGAGTATAATAAATTATAATACATATAACTTTTGCAATGTAAATACCCATATATGATTGGTCTAGTGGAAACGACGAACAAAAAAGTGAGGCATAGTCCCAGCTAGTCATTATAAAGTAGCGAACTCATGTTTGAATCCTTATTGAAAGAAGTTCCTACTAAATGTGTCTGACGCGCCTCGAAATATATTAAACCCTTGGAAAAAAATAATTGTGGTGAAGTGCAATTTATGTGACTTTTTAATATACAAATTCAAGCCCGATTGCAACTACTGATCTTTTTCTTAAAAGGCCGAAAACCAACCCATTCAATTTTTAGTCCACAAGTTTCAGTCAATTTGGGTTGGACTGGTCGGTTGGAGCACATTGGCGATTTCGTTCAACACCATAATATAAACTTCTGCTAATATAAAACTCTTAGAAAGGTTTTAAGAAGGAAAGAATATCTGGGAGTTTATTATTGCAATTCTTGGGATTCATTAGCTCTTCCTCATCATCTTGGATTAAGGAAAATCTCACAGGTATGTTTTTTGGTAATATAATCGCACCTAAATTGCCTTGGAATAGAGTGTTTGCTGCTACTTTATGGTCCATGTGGAAGTCGAGAAATAAAGCGGTGTTTGCGAAAAAATGCGAAGGCACTAGTGAGCTTTGGTCTTTGCAGTGCACAATTTAACAAATCTTGAGAATGCAATCTAACCTAATATATTAATAACAGAAAAGGGAAGACCAAATCCGGAATAAAATAAACATGAACATGGAATAAGTTAAAGCTTGGACCAAAAATGGGTCAGCCACCACAAGATTGTGTGTTTTGGGCTAGCTACATTAAAACACACAAGCCCAAAGCAAATGAATCAGCCTTATTTGAGTACAGCAGCATCAAGAGTCCAGAAAAAGGCATATCCATTTTTTGTGGAGTCCACAAATCAAGAGCAGCAAAAGAAGCACCAGATCCGGGCATATCCATTTCTTTTGTACTATACTATGGAGTGGGTGTGGGGTTTTACTAGCTTTTAAGTTATTAACTCTGTATAATTCGTGTTTTTCACTTATTATTTTATTATTATAAGAAATCAATCTCTTTACGTTGTAAAAAAAAAAAAAAAAAATTGAATCCTATATTTATTAGATCGAATAAATCTGTAATTATGAATATGTGTCCATCTTATGTACAAACAAATACTACTGCATGTATTACTACTATATTATAATATTATATATTCTGACCATCTAGACACCCAGTTTACACGTGCACACTTATTTGTCATCTTATGACTAGTTAATCCATTTTTGTGCTAATCAAAAACTTTGTTTAGTATATCAAATCATCAAACAGTTGAGAAAATCATAAACTGTTTGGTTTGTCACTAATTTACTAATCATACTTTATCAGCATAATCTTTCTTTCGGTTTGATTTGACAAATTAAATTCATAAATTATTAATATTCTATGTATTAAAAACCACTGGTACTTCTTCCTTTTTAAAACCCTGACCTGACCCACAAAACTTTCATTTTCGGACAAATCTTCTTCAAATTTAAAGGTTATGGGTCCCATTTTTCTATATTCCATCTTCCATCCAACACTTCCAATATACTATTTTATTTATCAAAAAAAAAAAAAAAAAAAAACACTATTTCATAACCTCTAAAATATTATTTACTTATTTATTAAATATATAATTTAATTCACATCCATCAAAATTAAATTTTGTGTTATTTATTAAGTTATATTAGAGCAAGTTCAAGTAATATATTTAATATAATTAAGTACGAGTGACTAATTACAAATCATATGTAAATACATCTATCTTAGACAAACTAGTTACCGTAATTAAGTAATTTAAAATATTATAACAAGAGTGGCCGATTATAAAACATATACACATGATGTGATTTTTTTTTTCCACGGTTTACTTGAGTTAAAGTTACTATGTGTAAAACGAAGTTTTGTGGGATGAGGAGCATATGAGATATCCCTCTCTTGATAATACATGTCTCATAAAAATTTAAATTTAAATAATTTATTTTCTTAAGGATAAATTTACTTTTTTTCTTGAAAAAAATTAAAAAAAATTAGAAAAGCTAGGGTTGGAATCAACGCAATAAGAAAATCTAGAGCATGGCTGTGAAGATGAAGAGTGTGATAGAATATCTCATTTTTGTTGCTTCAATTTTTCTAAAACATTAACCTCTTAACTAATCAACTTTATTTTTTGAATTGCTCTTTCTAGTTTTTTTTAAAGATGGAGGAATTTCTGAACAAGTATCTATGTCGGTTAAATTGTTAAAAATTAAGTTTAAAGTTTCATTAAGATAGGTGTAGATTCGGGAGAACATTCAATCTTTTAAATTTTGTTAGTTGGGGATTTTGACGTCATATTTGTGCCTAATCAAGTTGATTGAGTGCTTGTTGATATTTGTCTGTCTAATGTATCTTGATATGTGCCTTTTCCTTTATCACAGAAAAAATGGATTTTATTAGAAAGAAGCTTTATAATTGTCACTTCGTAAATAGAAGTAATTTCAGATTTATGAACTAAGTTTTTGATTCTTGATTGTTGTTGCCCTGATTTGATTTTGACATTCTATGTCTTGGAATCCATTTAACACTTATCATGAAATGGGTTCAAGGTAGGAGGATTTGGGGAAAAAGACAATGAGAGGAGGGAGGGTTTGAGGAAGAAGAAGATGAGCATAATGAAATAAATTATAATGAGAAAAATGTTTTAAACATATTAATTTAAGGGTTAGTATGTAATTTAACAGATGTCAATTTTTTTCAAATATCTGATGCCACATCATCATTGGACATTTCTATCGAAAATTATGGTTCCGATTTGTTGTTGACATTTATTAGTGATACACCTTTGTCCCATAAAATCTTACTAGCTTATTCTCGTGCTATGCACAAATTCAAATAATTTATATCAATTTATTTCAATTTACATCAAAATAAATTACAATGTATTATGATTACTACAATTTTAAGTCTATGATAATTACAACTTGATTATTTTTTTTACCGGCTAAAAATAATTTTAAAGGTCTAATTTAATCAAAACGATTGTTTCATATATCTTTCTTCTTCATGGGATATGGATTATATGATGATTGACAATACTTTAACTCAATAATACCAAGAGAGGATTACTCGAATGATTTTTTGCACTTTGCACCATCGAAGCATCCGTATTAAGTATTCTAAAAACAAAGTTAGTAGAAAAAAATTACTTAATTATCCAACGGCTAAAATAACTTAAAAGAGGATCAAATAAAAGGGTTTTTTGCAAGTTAACTCTATGTGATATGTCTAATGGGCAATTTACTTTCCTGTGAAATAAAAATAGGCAATTTAACTACATGTGAAATGAAAAAATGAGTAATTTACCTCCTTGTGATATAAAAATGGACAATTTACCTTCCTGTGAAATGAAATAATGAGCAATTTGACTCCATATGATATGAATTAATAATCAATTTAGACGGAGACAATGTGCTTCATTTATAAAAACACATTAAGGTATTTTTTCCTTTTTCTTATCACATGACGTTAAATTGCATATTTAGGATATAATACAGAAGTATTTTGCCATTTTATTTATCATATGAAGTTTAATTGCTTATTTAGAATAACACAGTGAGTTAATTTACTATTCAATCCCAAATAAAACATGAAACTGCATTAAATGAGCAAAATCTCTTCGTTCATACCCTACTTACTTTTCCCCATTATAAATAGATTGCAAACATCAACTTTTTTTTTTTTTTTGAGAAGATTGCAAAAATCAATTTGAGTTTTCTGTGTTGGGGTTGGGGCGTTCACACTAACTAGTTAACAATAACAAACAAAATTCATCCACTGCGTTGGGGTGGGGGTGTTCACACTTACTATTCAACAAACAAAATTTGTTGTAGTTGGAGGGAGTAATTGCTTTCAGTTTACTCTGAAAATTCTCTGACCAGACTGAGAATAGCGTTGGCCAAAATTAACTACGCCGTAATTAATAACCTACTAATCTACCTAAATTTTACACGACACGTGCCGAAATAGCACTGATTCATTAAAAAGTCAAACCCCATCGATTTACTCCTCCTATATAACAAAAACCGTGTCGGTCACATGTTGCGTCAAAGCACCGTAGATCCAAATGAAAGTGGGTCCCTGCACAACTGTTTCGCCAATCTAAGGGTAGTGAATCCATCTGTGAAATATGACGCCGTACTGTCCGTACAGCAAGAGTGACAGTCATGTTATTGAAGTTCAACCCATATTTTAAAACAGAAAATGAGAAAACTGCATTTCTAGTCCATTGAAATTGGATTCTGAATACTTTTGGTCTCGTAATTTTCTAATTTGTCTCCATTTTTTAAAATATTTCACAATGTTGGTAAATCTTCTTCTATAGGACCAAAATTGCGAAATTTGAGAGAATTCTTTGAGATGAATAGTGTTAGATATTATTCTATGCATTGACTCAAATTTTCTTACATTTCGATTTAAAAATATATTAAAAAATTATATTTTTTGACTTTTGAAATGGAACCAAATGTAATTTCTATTCAATACTTGTCTTTGATCTACAAATTTCTGCAGAAGTTCATAAAATTATCGAAAAATTTATATTTAAATAAATGATCGAAACACTAAAAAAATGATGATTCAAGATTCTATTTTTGTAGGACTGAAAATGGAAATATTTTAAAATTTTGAGACCAAAATTATAACTTCAAAAAGTGTTGGACCAACCAAACTAAGGAGTAGCATCAACAGAGCCTATTGTTACAAGAATTGTAATTTTACAGAAGAAAAAAATAATGGAACCAATTAAATTTCACACGTCATAAATAAAAGAAGAGAAGAGAAAAGAAACAGAAAAATTATTATAACGTGGCAGTGAATGCAAACAAATCAAGAAAACATAAAGAAGAAAGTTTAAACGAAAAGAAAAATATAATAAGCCTCACTTCTTCTCTTTCCTCTGCTTTTCTCTCTTTTGTAACTCTTCTAATTTTTTCCCCATTCTCTGTTATGGGTTTCGTTTATTAATCTTCAGCTAAGAGAGAAAGAGAGAAAATCATATAAACATTTAAACTTTTAGTTTAAAGATTATAGAGAGAGTAAAGAGGGGAAAAGGCCATGAGGTGTTTTCTTTGTTCTCGAGATTCATCGTCGTCATCGTCATCTGACAATAATAGGAAAAATAGTACGAATAACAATCGCAACAATAGAAGAGATGATCATGCACAACCGCCACAAGGTAAATTAAAATGTTGGGTTTTCTTTATCGATTTCTGGGTTCTCGACAAAGACTAATTTTAGTTTGTATTTGGGATTTTCAACGACGTGGGTTTGTTTTTCTTAAAGAATCTTTTGTTTTTCCAATTTATGGGTATGGATTGATTTTTCTTTCTTTTTTTTTAGTCTAGGCGCGATTCTTGTTGCTGAATTGTGCTATGTTTATTGCATGCAGAATTTTTCCTCTTTTCATGATTTAGTTTATGATCATACGCATAAAAAAAGTATTATTGGTGTAAATGCTTCAACTTTTGAATTTGTATTTAAATGTAAATTTCCAGGGTAATAATGGCGTTTCTCTACTACACTGTTTTCTGAAGTGTGTTTACTTTGTTATTTCCTTTTGGGTGCGATCTTACATTTATATCTGGTTTTTAATTAATGTTGAGTGATAGCTTGACTGATTCTTGATTAAATATGCATATAAGAATTTTTGAAATGTTAAATTCTTGTTATTGTATGATTGTATTACAAGAATTGTCTAGTGTATCACCAATTGCAGAAATCATCTTGTTTGTTCTATCTTGACCAGATTTTGGAATGTCAAATTTAAAAATCTTGTTGATTATGCATATAGGATTTTAGATCGTTTAAATACTACTTATGTATGACTTTTCTACAAGAAATGTTGCAGACATCATCTTGTTTGTTTTATCTAGCACATGTTTTGGAAGGTTTAATTTAATAATCTTGTTGATTATGCATATAAGGAATTTAGATTAAGTTAATTTTCTTGCTTCTGAATGACTGTTTTACAAGAAGTGTTTAGTGTATCACCAATTAGAATTTGTCTCTAATTCTGTTTCTTGTTTGATTTTGTCTTATAGATAGACAAAGGGTAAGTCCAGATAACCTTGTGAATCAATCTGCCCCTGAGAACACTGAAGGGGAGAGCTCTTCTTCTCATGAAAAGGCCATAGACAAAACCCAAGCACGAACCTTCACTTTCGATGTCTTAGTAGCCGCGACACAGAATTTCAAAGAAGAATATTTTCTTGGTGAAGGAGGCTTCGGAAAAGTGTATAAAGGTCGTCTACCAGATACTCATGAGGTCAGTTTAATTTGCATCAAATAATCTAGTTAGTATCTAGTGATTTAATTGGTGGAAAATTCATTTTGTTGGTATGTTGCAGATTGTGGCTGTCAAACAACTTGATCGTAGTGGATGCCAAGGAGTTACTGAATTCGTGGTTGAAGTCGTAACACTAAGCTCTGCTCATCATGAAAATCTCGTAAAATTGATTGGTTATTGCGTTGAGGGAGCTCAGAGGCTTTTAGTTTACGAGTACATGCCACTAGGTGCTTTGGACGAACATATACATGGTATGTCACGGATATGCACTTTCCCAATGCTACCCTGCTGGATTGCTTCCATCTGGCGAACACACGGATATCCACCAGGGTAGCATGTTTTGATTTTGTTCCCTCCCTTTTATAATATCAAAAATTTGGTAAAACTTACATGTTTTTATTTGATTTGTGCAGACACTGGACCTCATAGGAAAGTAATGGACTGGTGTACTAGAATGAAAGTAGCAGCTGGTGCAGCAAGAGGGTTAGAGTATTTGCATAATAAGATGACGCCACCGATTATATATCGTGATTTGAAGTGTTCCAATATTTTGCTTGGGGATGGATATCATCCTAAACTGTCTGATTTTGGTTTAGCGAAAGTGGGCCCGCAAGGAGATAAGACACATGTATCTACGAGGGTGATGGGCACGTATGGATACTGTGCACCTGAATATGCAATGACTGGGCAACTTACTTACAAATCCGATATATTTAGTTTCGGCGTTGTTCTTCTTGAGCTCATCTCAGGCAGGAAAGCCATTGACAATAGAAGACCTAGTCCAGAGCAAAATTTGGTTTCATGGGTAAGTTACCTATTATGACTTTCTACTCTTTATAAACTGTTAATCTTTTGTTGTTTGTATTATAGAGTTTATGCTGGCTGCTCTTTGCATGATATATTAAGATTTTTCTTTTTTTTTGTAGAAACTACATAATAGTAGTGAAAATATTAACTATGTCTTCAAGAGTAAAATAATTCTATAATTCATTGGCTTGTTTGTTATCCATGTCTATAGCATAAAGCATATATATTAATGACAAACGAGTGTAGTTCACCACCTTAATTTGTTGTTGGACCATAGAGATTATATTATATTTGTGTTTGTGCCTAAAAAAGACAGATTAGTGCTTTTTATTTATGCGTCGACTTGCTTTGTTTAACAACACTACTGAACAAGAGATGATGTATAAAGACCTAAGCCAACCTAATCTTTACAATCAAACATGTTCTTAATATAGATATATTGTTTATATTGGTTGCTCTCTGCCTCTTGTCATAGGAAGTTGTATTTTGAAAATATATTATGAATTCATTTGGTAGCAACTATAGAATAATAGTGGAAATATAAACTATGTCATTAAGAGTGAGATTGAACTATAATTTTGGACTTGTTTGTTATCAGTGTCTAAAGCATAAAGCATAGATTCTTGAAAACGAACTAAATTACCACATATATTTGTCGTTGGACCATAGAGATTATGATAATATATCATAGAGTTGGACTTGTGATAATTACATTTGTGTAAGTGCCTGACAGATCATTGCTTCTTGTTTATGTGCCGACTTGCTTTATATATCAACACCTCGAAACAGAAGTATTATCTATTTATTAAGGTCATTATATAAGACCTTTTTTCCAAAGTGTACTATATCTTGTATCCACTTGAGAAACTACCCATTTAGTAAAAATCCCATGAGCAATGTATTCTGTTCCGTTCCTTTCATTTGTCTGATTTCCTATAATTTGCAGGCGAGGCCATTGTTCAAGGATCGTAAAAAGTTTTATAAAATGGTTGACCCGGCATTGCAAGGTGAATTTCCCATTAGAGGGTTGTACCAAGCTCTAGCGATTGCTGCAATGTGCGTCCAAGAGCAACCTACTATGCGTCCACAAACTTCTGACATAGTTACAGCACTGAATTACCTTGCTTCACAGACATATGATCCACAAACTACTACTCAATCAAGAAGTAGCCCTTCTTCACGCAGAACTAGTAGAAAAGATGGTGACCAAAATCGTGAAGAAGACGAGAGTACCCGTAGAAAAGATGGTGAGCAAAGTAACAGAGAAGAAGACGAGAGTGTCAGTAGAAAAGATAGTGAGCAAAGTAAAAGAGAAGAAGACGAGAGTACCAGTAGAAAAGATGGTGAGCAAAGTAAAAGTGAAGAAGACGAGAGTACCAACGATCCCAATACTACTCAGTCAAGAAGTAGCCCTTCTTCAAGCAGAACTAGTAGAAAAGAAGATGTTGACCAATGTAAACGTGAAGAAGACGGGAGTACCAAGTCAGACTAACAAGAAGATTGTTATTGTACATTCGAGCTAAAGACAAGAAAAAAAACAGAAATACGTAGAAATAAAGAAGGTTCTTTTTGATATGTAGAAGTCAATCTTGTTTTCATTGATACAAACACTGTAGGAAATGGTTAGTACTATGCAATTGGTTTTACGGAAAGATTCTTGAGCAGTTGAAGCTTTGATATCATCATAACTGTGTAATAATAATAGATAATATAGTTTCTTTTCTCTGGTGGAGCTCTCTTGAAAGACCAGATAAATAGAGTTGGTTTTGGTGTAGACAGCGAAATTGTGCGATTTATTCTGCTTTTTCTTCTTCTTTCGTCGTATATGTTAATTCAGCAAAGTGCAAACTGCTGGTATTGAACAGGACATGATAAGCGAGACTATGCTGAATAAATCGTAGGCTGTTAGCTGAATTTACTGCATTTTCGATGAATTTGCACTGTTGGAGTCTTGAAGCTTTTTCCATATATACCATATTTAAAATTTGTTGCACTTTAGGTTATATTTTTTTAAAAGTGCAATTCAAAAATGTAGTTTTTCTATAAACAAAGGTTTGGTCTAATTACATACCATAAATATACCTGAATGTAACGGACAGTGAGAAAATGTCCAATATGGCCCAAGGTTTTTCTAAGGGACTGTTTAGTAAAAAGAAAAAAAATACAGAGTTAAGTTATGGTGACAGAAACAACATGACTTGCACGCGAGAGAGAGCCAAATCTCCCGCTCCAATCAACTAACAATAATTGAATTGAAGTGTTTTTGCCTCTTTATTCTCTGGTGGTTTTGTTAGTTTTATAAACACAATTTAATGAAGAAAGCAACATCACCATGAACAAGGAGGAAAATAATTGACAGGGACAAAGAAAGAAGAGTAAATCAACTGAAATAGAAAAGTGAGGAATATAATCCAATTATTCTATGCAATGCTCGAGCCCTAGCTATATACAAACAAAAGAAAGAAAGGGTACTGACTAACATAAGATTGAGATGCAAGAGTATTTCATTTAAATGACTTTTCCAAATGTTAAAATTATGAAAATGACCTTTCACTTATTTTTCATTTTTTTTTTAATTTTATTATAAACTAAACATACTTATTTCTCCTAAATATTCTCAATAACTCTCTTATTTTCCCCTTCTTTTCAAATTCAAATTCAAATTCTCCCAACTTTCTCAACTCTTCTTCTTCATTTTTAAACTCTCTCATAACTTCCACATCTCTCACACAAATGATGGTAATGAACATAAATATGTGATTGTGATGAATCTGCAACAACCGCGACCAAATATTGCGTCTGAAAATGTTCTTGGGCGACTGAACCAGTTGCCCAAGAACCCGAGAACATCTTCAAATGTTATTGGGCGACTAGTTCAGCCGCAAGAGCCTGAGAACATCTTCAAATGTTATTGAACAGTCGCCCGAGCAACTGAAGCAGTCGCCCAAGAACAGCCCAGGCGATTGGCCAGTGGCCCAATCGTCCAAGAATATCTTCAAATGTTCTTCGACGATTTGTCCGGCGATTTTGAATTTGATTTATTTTATTTTATTTTATTTTGATTTTTTGTTTAAAAATTAGTTATAATTTAATCAGTTAATAAGTTAATTAATTAATCTATTAACTAATTAATTAAAGAAAGGTCATTTCTAGAATTTTTAATTTGTAAGGGCATTTTAAAAATCCTCCCGAGATGCAAACATACAACAATTATACATAAAACAATGAAAATTACAAATGCAGTCCCTATAAACTATTCTAAAGGCAATAAAACAATACTAACTAACTTTTGAATTGTCTTGCTCTTCAATCTCCAGTAGGTTCTTTTATCTGAGTAATTATGTCAAGAAATATAGATTCACCAAATTAACACTACAAGAAAAATGAATTTTAGTGACAAAATATTTAGTGACATTGTTGAAATTGTCACTTTTTGCATATATTTAGTGATAAGAATATTAGTTTTGTCACAATATAATAGTGACAAGTGCAATAGTGACAAAATATATTTTTAAGTTGTCACTAATGGCTATCAGTGACAAGTTTATGGAACTTAAGTTGTCACTATTGAAAATTAGTGACACCCTTTCAGTGACAATCTAGTGACAATAAATATTGTCACTATAATTTAGTGATAACTTTTTAGTTGTCACTATTGGGATATCACTAAATGTCAATAGTGACAACTTTTTCACATTTCTTGTCATTAGTGTGTCTATATACATCATTTTAGTGACAATAAAAAAATTCTTGTCCCTTTGTCATTTATTATTTTGTCACTAAACTTTAAATTTTTTGTAGTGTAATAGAATCGTTTCCACTGTTTTCATTGAAAACAACAATTACTTTCCCTTTTTTAACCAATGGATAAAAAAATAAGATTAAATTGGAAACTGTTTGTTTGGCTTAGAACTCTATTGTTTTTTTTAATTTAATAATTTTTTCACAATATTTTTCCTAGAGCTTTTATGAAAATTTACGGAAAATTCTCGATGCAATATTTACCATACCGAACATACACTTAAAACAATTTTGATCCATGATTAATTTATTCTATTGCAGTTTCTTTTTTCATATTTTCTTGGATTTTCATTCTTTATGTGTGTCTTATTATAAATACTTACTAGAATAATTGAGATTCTTTTGTGTTTATTTGTGGGCAAAGTAAATTAATCAGGAAATTTTCACTAGGAGTCATTAAATGTTCGATTTCTTGATGAAATTAATAGCTCAATGTATATAATTTACAGAATAAAAATTACAAACCCTAGCCAGTTACATTGATTTCTTTGATTCTCCGTGGATGTCGATCAGATTGAGTGGAATGCAAAGATGTTCTTTATAAAAGTCGTCTCTATAAGATTCTTGTATTAGTTTAATTCTTGTATTAGTTTAATTAGTAAAAGCTCTCGGTGAAGAAAAGTGAATGATATGCGGGATTTGGGCCCCTTTATAACTATGTTATTCGATATTGGCATATTGTAAAATTCTTAGACGGGGATTCATATTTTTTTTCAATGGTTTAATTTATTTTGAGGCGTGTTGGGCATATAATATGAGAACCCTCTCAACAAAATTTTGGATTTTCACTTTAAAAAATGAGAATTTTTTTATTATCTACTAAACATGAGATGTACAGTTGCTTTTAATTTATTAATAAATTTTTCTAAAGAAGATGTAAAAATCCGGACGACGAGAATATTTAAAGTAGATGTAAAAACCCGACAAAATCTAACACATTGTGATCTCGCTACTAAAAAAGAACGCGACTTTTTTTTTTCCTTTCATTTTATAGGAAAGATCTTTACATTTCACTTAGATTTTATTTATCATGTATCCCCAAGTGTTGAAGGAAGAAATTCACTAACTAAACAAGTCTAATTCACAACTACGTACAATTAATTCATTGACCCCCAAAATAACCAAACTTTGCCATTTGAACATCATTTTCCTTGGTATGTGAATACTCTTAATATTATCGCAATATAATGCATTGTCTTAAGATGGATACATCATATTTAATAAGGACACATGGCCGAATATATATATATATATATATATATATATATATATATATATATATATATATATATATATATATATATATATATATATATATATATATATATATAACACATCACCAATGTATTAAAAATAAAAACTATTTCTCTTTAAATTTTAATATATATCTTCAAATTTTATAATTTTAATATTTTATTTTAGTTGGTTCTTATTTTTTAATTTCGGTACTTTATTATTTATATTTTCAGTTATCCATTGCTCTTGTGTTATCTTATTACATACTAAAATATAATTTTATAATGTTTTTACAGTCACACATAAAAATAAATAAACAAGTCAAATGTGAGCGCATGTTTTAGCTAGTAAGAATAAAAATAGAACAATTTTTTATTTTTTATTTATTTTTGGTTAGAATTAGACAAAGCACAGTACGTTTTTGCATCACTCCTCTGTAGACGTTGTGCTTAATTGGGTTGGGACCTGCAGGTGGAGCAAATAACCCAAAAGTGACATTTTAAGTCTACATCAGATAAAACTAATTCCTTCATTTAATAGAAGTATTTGCTTTCGAATCTCCGTTTATTTCTGATCCTAGATCATGATTAAAGTTTCCATATATTTCCAACATGAGAGAATTGAATGTTTCCATGTTTCGGTTTTAATTTTTAAATAGAAACTGAAATACTTTGAAGTTTCTAATTATTTTTTTCTCTTCTTAAATGTTTTTTCTTACATTGTTTTTCTTTTATTACCCTTTTACCCCCAACGTCTTATTAATGTATGTATTTTATCATATATATCGTACTAAATAACAACTCTTAGAGGTAAAAATCATGCTATCATCAATTTAATTGAAGACCCTCTATATATAAAATTGTTACATAATTAGCTAGCTCTATTAGATAATACACCTCACCGACCTTGCATATTTTTCTCTTTTTATGAAAAGAAAAATAATATTCAATTAACCATTTTCTTAAAAAAAAATTAACCTTTTTTTTATTTTTAAGAAAAATAGAATATTACATTAAAAAGCTATATAACGCGATTCATTACTCTAGCATTTGCACTTTCTATTTCTCTGGAGCTCTCTAAACCTTTGATATTCACTTGCTCATCAGGTTGTTAGAGTCGGAAACTCTCCCGAACAAGTTTAAATGTTTGTTGTTGTATGCAATTAATCAAGGCTTCAGTTTTTTAAGATGAAAGACAAAATTCTAAATCTATACTTTTAACATTTTTAAATTTTAATCAATCGTGTTTAATTAACTTGACAAATGATTTTAATGAATCTATATCACTTCTATGAAAACTATATTTTGTAGAAACTGGATTCTCAAAGACCTAGACTTGTCCTTAAGGCCATCTCTAGTGTATCAAGAGGAGGGTGCATTTGGGGGTTTTTGGATCTAGGGGGGTGAAAAAGTGAAAAAAAATGTATAGAGGGGAAAAAAGGGATAAATGGATTCAGTCTTCACTTGGACCGCTTGAAGCTGTGAGCTTGGATTGCCTCACAGCTTGAGTCATTCAGCCCAATTTTAATTTAATTTGTGTACTATTTTTAAAAAGTTAATTATAGTATAAAAATATAACTTTTATTTAATAAAATCAAATTTAATGTAACTATTATATTGGAAAATTTAATGTTAATATTAAATTATTTTTATTATTTCTAAATTATGTCAATCAAGTTTTTACTTGTTGTATTATTGTGCACCAATTTTAAAATCCCTTTAAAAGTTAATTATTAGAAACTCAAATTTAATTTAATTAATAAAAATGAAACCTTAAAAGAACTTTTTTTTTTTTTTTTTTTTTTCTGATAATAAACCTTAAAAGAACTTAATGAACCTTACATATGATTCGTTAAATTAAAAACGATAACCCTAACTTAATGAACTTTATTATTGTTTAGTTTTTTTTTTTTTTTATTATTATTGCTATTATTATTATTATTAAGTGAGAGTGGGGAAAATGAGAATTTTAATTAAATGGAATTGATATATTGATACATTTTAGATGACTTATAAAAAGGAAAGGGAAAGCTGAACTTGGATTCTGAGGGGAAGCTGGACTGAGTGAGAGAAAGCTGGACTTGGACTGAAGCAACACTGGAGATGCCCTAATCGTAGAAGTTTAAAAAAATTTCCTAGATCGTATCTAGACATGAATTTTCCAATTGGGGAAAAAAGAATAGCATTTTGATAAAAGTTTTGATTAAGCTAATTACTTTTATATTAAAATATAGTGTTTGATATAATAATATTCATCGTATCAAAAAAAAAAATCTATGTAAAAATATCAAGTTATTTGAGCTCGACTAATGTTTGATCCAATTAAAACTCATTTAAGTTTAAATAGAATCTCAAGGTAGTGTGGCAATCAAATTGTTATACAATTTCATTTTATATGATCTACCATAGTCTACGCTATAATGTCTCGAGGTTTGGTGATTATAAATAGTTTTAGATTTATTTTTTCTTTCTAATTGAGGTGATTAATTAGTTTATGTGTATATGATAATGAAATGGGGAAGGGATAACATTGGGAATACGTGCGGCGCAGAGTTTATCTGACAAAGCCGAAGAGCCCCGTGGGACAATGTATTTACATGTAGTAATTTAATTGATGGAAATGTTGAAAGCCGTACCAATGCACTGTTATTTTGATATAAAAGTAGTTACCTTTCGAATTTTGTTTCAAAAGGTGAAATCGTTCACTCAGGGCGCCCCTCACCTCCCTGTCCGATGGAATTGTGAGAGAAGGTAAATTATGGTGACTCAATCGGCAACAGAGGCTGGGACCAGTACTCACTGCGCACAAGGAATCCCCCTCATTTTTTGAGAAAATTGCTCCCACACTGCCGCTAGTGAGGTTCGATCCTTGATCGCTTGTTACCTTTCGAATTTTAGTTTGACTTCGAATTCAATCAAGTAATCAAACACGAATCTCCATTTATTTCTTTCTGATCCAAGATCATGATTAAATTTACATAATTGTGTCAAATATTAGTCGAGCTCAAATAACTTGATATTTTTATATAATTCTTTTTTTAAGATAGTAAATATATTATTACATCAAGTACTATATCAAATTGAAATTTTACAATGATAACTATGTAAACTAATTACTAGTATTAAACTAGAGAAAAACTTATATGAAACTAGAGAAAATACACATATTCGTGGGAGTTGAACCCATGACAAGCTCCTGGTCATGGAGCATTATCCTTAACCATTTGGCTAAGACATCATCGACGTTATTTTTACATAGATAAGGTATATAACTTGAATTGGGTTATAAAAATAAAAATAAAAGAAAAGAAAAAATCCCAATATATATAAATATGTACTTTACCATGAAAAAATGCAATATAATTAAAGACACTAGCCTTAGCATCATATATAAGGTATGAGCATATTTGTTGTGCACACAATACACATACAAGGAAATATATTATTCCCAAATTTTTGCTCATCATTTGTTTACAATTAAATATGAAATATCATACGTAAGCATCAAATGAGTTTCACTGAAATCACTTGGACCTAGTCTTTCATGTTTTGCTTTGCAGTCCCTTGTAAGAACGATCTTATTGATAGTGAATAATTAGATTTAACCAAATATACCAACTTCATTTATCACATCACAAACCACCATTAATTGTTGATGCTTCAAGAGTTAAGAACTTATAAGTATGAAGAAGAATGCATAAATTAATGTTAGAAAAAAGAGAATTTATAACCTCTTTTGTTGATTTAAGACTTTATTAATTATATAAAGTTGAACAATGTTCTTACCCTCAAATTTTTTTTTTTGAAATAACCTTTGATATTGTTGGATCACTTTATTATATATGCCCGAATCATATATTATATAGGTACATTAGTAGTATTTTGAAAAACATAATATAATTTATCCATCTTTGGTAAGTAGATAAATTTCCCGGAATGCCCCCCTCTATATATACAAAATAACACCCATCTCTAACATGTGGTGCAGGTGGTGCTAATGTTTAGTAGGACAGGTAGTGCAGATACAAACGTGTAAGTGATCAGTCCCAACCCATAACTCCTGCTTCCTCCTCTCTATTATGCTAATGCTAGCTAGCTATATATATATATATATATATATATATATATATATATATATATATATATATATATATATATATATATGTCTTCTTTTGTCTTGTAATCCAACATTCCACCCTGTAATATTATCTAAAAAAAATATAGATTAATTAATTAGAGCCCACATCCAAATTAGATGAATTGGGAATTATACGGAAAGAAGAATTGCTTGAAATCGAGTCAAAGGCGAACCATAATTTCAATATTTATCAAACAAAAAGTATTTTCCAAGCTTGTTTAATACTATAATTAATATATACAATTAACTAAAAGAAAATCAAATATCTAATGCAATCGATCGAGTCGAGTACTAAATAATTTTATTCGATTTTCAAGTGAATAAAATAATTATACGAAAATAGATATTGGGTGATTGGATTATTAGGGATTTATAGGGATTAGTGTTGAGCCATGTGAAGTATAGTTGTAGAGGCATGGGATTGGGGTTTGGAGGATGTGGCTAGGCCTTTCCGGCAATTATTCTCTCTCTCTCTCTCTCTCATGTTCAGTGCCAGTCTTGTCTTTTAATTTCACCTATTATTATTATTATTATTAAAAATTTAAGACTCTAGTCTACTACAGTACTACTCCTATTAATATTACTCAGTGTTTCCATTGTCATCAAATTAATTAAAAACCCACCCACATTTTCTTTCTTCGACATCTCTCTCTCTCTCTCTCTCTCTATATCTCTCTAAGAGACATACACGCAGTTGAAAGAGGAGGGCGTGTGCGTATCTTGAGACAGATTAATTACTTCAGGTACTCCTTTTTTTTTTCTTTTTCTTTTGGCTAATTAATTAATGCTTTTCGTCAGGTATTACAAGTAATTAATTTGCACATCTTTAATTATTTGTTCCAAGTTTAACTGTTCATGGAGTATCCGCAAAGCTTTATTTTTTTGCTTTACTTTGTTATTTCTTGTGATGTGTTGAAATTCTAATTAATTTCTTAATTGTGGTAACAATAACGAAAAAGTTTAATTATCCCAAGTTCAATATTTTTACATAACAAGTGTAATTCACTTGGTTTAAAATTTAATTAATGTATATTATAACTTTGAAAATTCTAAATAAGTGCAATAAATTTGTTTTAATATATAATGGATAGAAATTATATTTAAAGTTGTAAATTTTCTTTTTGCAAAAAGTATATATGCAGCTTGTGACTATAATGTCAGTGTCCAAATTAATCATTGACATGTACAGCCAATAACTTTAATTTCATAACTGCACAAAATTGGGGGTGGTGTGTACTGTGTAGATCAAGATAGGTATCCGGTTCATCCGCAATTTCTATCTTTACCAAATTGCATGCCCCTTATAAAGAATTGTGTGGTGCTGTGAGAGTTTCTGCCTAAATAGACTTCAAAATATCTGTTGGTTGGTTGTAACATTTGAAATCTCATTTTTGCCCCCAACACATGTAGTAGAATACAACAGTAAGTAACAAAACATCACTCTCAAGCCTCTTTTAGTCCTGCCGTTTTCAATCTTCTGTCCGTCCCACCATGTAGTAAGCATCGACTTATTTTATTTGGTGAAAAAAAATCAGATCAACTATATATATTGATGCAGGATTTATAAACGCAAGTATACGCAATCGCAGCAAGTAATATAATGATAAGTAGAGTATCGTCTCCACAGGGAATTAATGAGCTAAACTAACTAATTACTAAAGGATCACTCTTTTTCTTATCCAAATTAAACGAATCTTTGATTTTTTTATTATTATAACTAAGCAACAATGAAAGTAAAACTAAATTCTAAACTGACAAGATTAACTATGACGATTAAAGCCTAGGATTACAATTTCCTTCAATGTTAAACTAATTGCTTTTATTTTCCCATCAATTCTATTTTAATTAAGATTTATTGCTAGTCTAGGGCACTTAAGTTTTTACAATTTCTTTCCAGAATATTGTAAAACTAATCTAACCTAATCAAAGAGCTATATTCCTATGCCAATGAAGTTAGGCTAAATTGAATCAAGAACAAGCCCTAATTATGACTACCTAAGGCAATTAAGTATATTCCTATCTTAATTGCTAAACAAATTACCCAATTCGATGTGGGTGCAATTCGTACAAAGGTTACCCAATCTTTAACCTAAAACCTAATTTCCTCTCCCGATTCAATTAGATTTGTTAAACAATAGTTGGCCAGACTAATGGAATTTAAGCACAAGAATGGGTAAACAATAGATCTCAATAAAATAGAATAAGGAAAAATAAACAATAATCAATTTAAACAAAGAAATTCATTGTAATCCTAGAAAACTAAATTTAGTTCATAGCTAAAACGGAAATAAACTCAAAAATCATCAAAATCATGATTACAAGAACCCAAAAGAGAAAAGAAATTGCAAAAGATGAGAAAAGAGAAGTAGATCTGTTTTTCCAATCTTCAAGAATTGTCTTCTCCGATGTTGTTCCACGCTTCTCAATGATATTTTCTTCTTCTTGATCTCTCCTCTTGTCAAAAAGTGTTCAAAGATGATTTTCTCTCTCTTCCTCCACATATATATAAGTTTCCAAGTGAAACTAGGACTCTAAGAGCAAGAATTCGCGGACAGCTTTTGCCCCAGCGGAAAATTAGTTCGCCCCAGCGGAGGTCTGCTTTGTGATTTCGCTCAAGCGGAGAGGTTTTCCGCCCCAGCGAAGAGGCTTCTGCCCGCACATCCAAAAATCAAGAGAAAAATCTGAAAAATTCAAAAGAAAATACCAAAATGAATACGTGACTCACCAACGAGAAAAAACCATGCTAAACCAAGTGAAAACGATCTAAGAATTCAAGAAACTCATGTCATTCCCCGCAAAAATACATAGAAATTAACTCTATTTTGTAGAGTTAACATATATACATATATACATATATATCCCATTATATTATTTATGCATGATTTAATTCATTTGCAAAATTAGTTATAATTAAGTGACTGATTTTTTTTAGCACTTCTTTCTTCTTCTTTTTTGGCATTTTAAAAAATGGTCCAAATATTTTAAATAATTTTGCAGTTTTGGTCTTAAATAATTACCATCTCACTTTCGATCGGCTACATAAAATAATATTATAATTAATAAAAGTGCATGCAAAATAGATTATTTATTATATATATATATATATATAGGGGAAGGGGATCAAAAGTACTACATAATTTTGTTAATGCTGAGTCATATACAGTATATGAATCAGTGATGATGGATGAAAAAGATGAAAAGTGGCGCAGTAAGAGTAAGGAGTCACGTGACTCGCTCGAAGTCTTCAACCCATCATCCAAATCTTCCTCTAATTCTCCGGTCACTAGGCCCGTTTTCCGGCCACAGCCCTCATGGCAGAGCTGGACTAGTAGTAATCCTAATCCTAATCCCGAAAGATCCGGAAATAATAATAATAATGCTGATGGAATGATGACTTCATGGATGGCTTTGGAGCCAACTTCTCCGGCGCTGGGGGATCAAGGTGTTGGTGCTGCTTCTCAAAGGGCGGCGGAGTGGGGGTTGGTGCTGAAGACCGATGAAGAGACGGGAAAACCACAAGGGGTTAAAGTTAGGACTTCCGGTGATGATCCTAAGAGTTCCAGGAGAAATTCCGGCAATTCTGTCCGGAGCTCCGGCGATTGCTCTGATGATGGAACAGGTAGGTAGCTAGTAATCTAGCTAGGTGTATATATATATATATTTTATGATTTAATTTAATTAAAATTGCAGCAGCAGGGGGGTTCCCAAGAGTGTCTGAGGATTTGAAGGATGCTCTATCAACATTTCAGCAAACATTTGTTGTATCAGATGCTACTAAACCTGACTTTCCAATTTTGTATGCAAGTGCTGGATTCTTCAACATGACTGGCTACACTTCAAGGGAGGTCATAGGCAGGAACTGGTACGTACTATTCCATCCATATTTCTACCTACCAATAATATATATATATTTAATCAATTCAAAATGATCATCTATAAATTTTAATTTTGGGTGGGTGCAGCCGATTCTTACAGGGGAAGGATACGGATCCAGGTGACGTGGCCAAGATCAGGGTTGCATTGGAACAAGGCTCCACTTATTGTGGACGATTGCTTAACTACAAGAAAGATGGCACTACCTTTTGGAATCTCCTCACTATTGCTCCCATCAAGGATGAAACTGGAAAAGTCCTTAAATATATTGGGTACGTACCTACCTATCTTTTTTCTTTTATAAAATCAGAAAATCTATATTATTAATTATTAATTAGAGAATACTATAATGCAAAACTAGCTACTAAAATTGGAACCTAGCTAGCTAGCTACCACATAATTAATGAAATATTTTACAGTTGCACGAGACTAGCTAATCATGGCATGTACTTTTGAGATACTTTATAGAATATGTTTTAATAATGAAATTAATTAATTATAGGTTCAAGAGTTGCACGAGACTTGGGGTTTATTTTGTCGATCGAGAGAATCAATTAATCTATGCTTGAATAAAATAAAATATTTGTGGCCATCCTAATCCTAAGTAGAAGATGCATGGTCCCAGCTCAAAGAACATGCAGGCACCTATATAATATAATATAATTAAATGGAGATTGATTTGATACTCCTAACCTAATACCAACAATTAATAACTCTCTCTAACATTTATTGGGTAACTTGTCGGGTCCATTTTATCTTCATCCTTTTGTCAATTATGTCGACTTGATTTTCTCTTTATCCGTAATGGATCGATTAGATTAAATTTAACCGATATCCATCTTCTTCCCTAGTTCATACTCAAGTAGGGCTAATCGAATTTACATATTGTACTGTACTCGTATGAAATAGAGGGATGTTTTACTTCATTCAAACTCAAACTCAAACTCAAATTATATATGCATGTAAGCAGACACAATATAATTATTTCGAGTGAGAGTTTTAGAAAATATATTAAATATAGATATATGTTCAATACAATATATGTTATTAACTTGGGTTGCAAATTATTGCTTCATAACATAAATTACAATGATTAATCAATGGGTTGTTTTAGGCTAGCAAATGATAATTGGTTGATTACACACATTACAATAAAATAAATTAATAATAGACCTAAGATACGGACAATTATATATGTCCATATTTTCAATAAAGGTGGATTATAAAAACTCACATTTAATTTATGTCCAAATATAATTATGCCTTAGTGACACCAATAGAGAAATATGAACATAAAGTAACTTTGATTTGTTTAATTGAGCAATTCAAGATTGTTTTGGATGGATATAGTATTCTGAAGTTGCATTGGGTAATTTATTGTGGGCAGAATGCAAGTGGAAGTTAGCAAGCATACTGAAGGAGCCAAGGAGAAAATGACCAGGCCCAATGGGCTCCCCGAATCATTGATCCGTTATGATGGTAAGCCCATAAACTTTGGGCTTTGCTTATTTATTTCATTATTTGACCAGCATTAAACTTACATTACGTGAAAAGTCTTATTTTATTTTTCTGAAAATTAGTGAAATTTTACAGAGCGCACGGGGGAAGAAAATGATATTAACTTAATTTGAATTTTTGTATGTAGCCCGGCAAAAGGAAATGGCGTCAAATTCAGTAACAGAGCTAGTAGAAGCAGTGAGGAAACCCACCCGTGCAAGAGCCCTGAGCGAATCGACCAATCGTCCATTGACCAGAAAATCCGCCGGTGACCAGCACGTCAAATTCGACACCCCTACACCTCCCCCGGTTCGGCGCCACTCGCATTCCGGCACAAGAACCTCTACTCAAAAGCTCACTGAAATCCCCGAAAAGCCCCTCAAAAAACCCAGTCGCCGCTCCTTCATAGCGTAATTACCATTTCACCATTTTAAACATAAATTATCGTAAATGAGCACAATTTTGCCCATCTCTAAGGACAATTATGGATAACTTTTGGTTCAGCTTCATTTTGGCGTGGTTTCAGAAATTGTTTTCAGAGTTTTGGTGTGTGAAATTTTAAATTAAATACTGAGATGTTAAAAAATTAATAAATCATGAATTTTGGAATTTTAAGATATGATCTAGATTGAAATTTTGGCGGTACTAGATTGAGCGAGAACTCTTATATTACAGGTCATGGGTGTGAGTCCCGCCTAAAATGTGGATATTTGTCTAGTTCACACTAATTGTTAGTTTTTATCTGTCATGTAATTAACTGATATTTTGGTTCAACGATGTAATACGTTGTTTTATTATTTAAACAAATATGTAGAATTTTGAAGAAAGGGCGAAGAAGAAGCAGTACTACTAGTGCGGACGAATTTGATCCTAATTTGACGACAACGGATTTTGATTATGATGATGATAAAAGTGGTAGTGATGATGAGAAGGAGAATGGTGGATATACGTCACAGAGTGAAGACGATGTAAGGCCAGATAGTGTTGATGATAAAGTGAGGAAAAGGGAAATGAGAAAGGGTATTGATTTGGCTACAACTCTTGAGCGTATTGAGAAGAATTTTGTTATTACTGATCCAAGGCTGCCAGATAATCCTATTGTAAGTAAACAAAAGAATATTGATCGATCATTAACCTCAACTTTTACTATTTTCTTTGCATTTCTAATAGTAGTATAAATCTTTTGTTATATAAATTTCAGATCTTTGCGTCTGATAGTTTCTTGGAGTTGACAGAGTACTCTCGAGAAGAAATCTTGGGGAGAAACTGCAGGTAACGTAAACAAATTAATTGTCTAATCTCAATATCTGTATATAATACTAGGTCTTAATAAATTTTCAAATTTGAAAAGTTTGTTATAGAAGAATCTTTTCAAGTTGATTTTTTTTTTTTTTTTTTTTAATGGCAGATTCCTTCAAGGCCCGGAAACTGATCCTGCTACCGTGAGGAAAATCAGGGATGCCATAGATAACCAAACTGATGTCACTGTGCAGCTCATCAACTATACCAAAACTGGTATGTTTTTATTGAATTTCAAGTTTATTTGTAGCACCAATTCTTATATTATATGGCAATTTTTTAAACAAGGGAAGGTATCATATACATACTAATAATGACATCCTTCAATATGTATTGTGCAGGCAAGAAGTTTTGGAATTTGTTTCATCTGCAGCCTATGCGTGATCAAAAGGTATATTTCACAAAACAATATCTGATTTTTGTCAACTCTTACTAGTTCATTGCTTGTGAGTAATGTTTATTTTATCAAATATCTTTAACTTCATCCAGTAATAGTTTGGATTTTTTTATTTTGTGAAAATTTATATAGGGAGAAGTGCAGTATTTTATTGGGGTGCAACTAGATGGAAGTCAACATGTAGAGCCGCTTCATAACTGTATCCCCGAGGCCACAGCTACAGAGAGCGCAAAACTGGTCTTTACCTTTGTTACATTTACATAAAAAAATTATGTCATTTTTGTTTACATGATATTCATACTGCTGCATTTTTAGGTGAAAGAAACTGCTGTAAATATTGATGAAGCTGTGAGAGAGCTTCCGGATGCCAATACCGTAATGTCCAATTTGCCCTCTCTATATGTGTGTGTGTGTGTGTGTGTTTGAGAGACGAGACATAGTACCTCATGATTTGAACTCTCAATTCTTGCAGAAACCAGAGGACTTATGGATTAATCATTCAAAAATTGTGCACCCAAAGCCCCATAGAAGGGATAGCCCTTCATGGAAAGCTATTCAACAGGTACGCGTAATGTAATATATGTGCATCAATGCATGCAGGAATTGTGATTTTTCACGTCATAAATGAAAGAAAATGTGGCATATCCTGGAAGAAATTTAATTTGGCTTCAATATCTTTTTTATGCAATTTCGTATGCAGAAACTTTTGTAGAAAATGTTTCTTTTTCTAAACCTCTTAGTTCAATAAATATCGATTTCTATTAAAGTATTCACTCCCTCTTGGTCTTATGAATCATTTGTTGTTTCCGATTTTTAGATTCGGGGTAATGGAGAGGAAATAAGCCTAAAACATTTTAAGCCAATAAAACCACTGGGTTCTGGTGATACTGGAAGGTATTCGATAATTTTTGTATTTACACAATTTCACGACTACATACCAAAGTATATTACAATAATTGCGACTCTCTTAAATCAAAATTCACACTAAACTTGTATTCTTACTTGACATTGAACTCCTTTCAGTGTCCATCTAGTTGAACTATGTGGAACTGGACAACATTTTGCTATGAAAGCAATGGACAAAGGTGTAATGCTCAATAGGAACAAGGTATGAAACTATTTTTCTATATTATCTGTTAAAGTTGTATATATCTGAATGATCAGAGAAACGCACAAACGAAAACGAGAAGTGAATTGTTATTATTTTCATTTTTAGTTTACCTATTTATCTTATTATATTGGGATTCTTGTTCCTCTACTACAGGTTCACAGAGCTTGTGCAGAAAGAGAAATCCTAGACATGTTGGACCACCCTTTTCTTCCTGCATTATATGCTTCGTTTCAGGTCAGATGAAACAAAAGAAATTCCTTGAACTTACATAAATCTTTGTTCTTATCTAAGTCATTGATTTTTGTTACTTATTTAATTCCAAATTTTGAGTAGACAAATAAGCTTAAATATGTCATACCTTTTGTAGACCAAGACTCATATCTGTTTGATAACTGATTACTGCCCCGGTGGAGAGCTCTTTCTTCTTCTAGAGAGACAGCCAACTAATGTTTTGAAAGAAGATGCTGCAAGGTATAATATACACATAATATATGCACGATTAAATCGGTATGCGAAAAGAAAAAATATTACATAGGCACCTCAAACTTAAATGTTGTAGAAAAAAAATATAAGGTTGTTATTTCTTGTAGATTCTATGCGGCAGAGGTTGTAGTGGCACTTGAGTATCTTCACTGCCAAGGTATATTTTCATGAGAAAGAGAGAGATTTTAGAATTCTTTATAAATTTCTGCAAACTAATCCTTTCTCTCCCTTTAGGTATAATCTATAGGGATTTGAAGCCGGAAAATGTTTTGCTTCAAGATAACGGTCACGTTGCTTTGACAGACTTTGATTTGTCCTGTTTGACATCTTGCAAGCCACAGGTGAGTCTTTCTCTCTTACTAGAATCAACCATATAAAGTATAAATCGTGTCTTATTGTGGTTTTTGCAGCTTTTAATTCCAGAGGCAAATGAAAAGAAAAGGCATCAAAAAGGTCATCAACAGGCTCCAATCTTTGTGGCTGAACCAATGAGAGCATCAAATTCTTTTGTTGGTACTGAAGAATACATAGCTCCGGTTAGTATATATCTTCTGCAATTGACTACTAGATGCGATTATTTCATGGAAGTTTACACTTGATGACATGTTAAATTGCGCATTTTAACAGGAAATCATTACTGGGGCAGGTCATACTAGCGCGGTGGACTGGTGGGCTCTTGGTAATTTTTTTAATTTTTTCTACTATTTAATCAAACTCAAAGCATATGTTGTACAGAGCAACTCTTTGTTATTACTGATTGACTTTTGTTCTGGTTGAAGGAATTCTCTTATACGAAATGCTTTACGGGTATACACCATTCAGGGGAAAGACAAGGCAGAAGACCTTTGCAAACATTCTTCATAAGGATTTAAAATTTCCAAGAAGTAAACAGGTGCATGCCTTTCCGAACTATTTTGGAAACCTTACACTTATATATTTTAGAAAATCTACATTTAAAGATTTCATTTTATTTAGCAGGTTAGTCTCCAAGGAAAGCAGTTGATGTATCGATTGCTACACAGAGATCCTAAAAATAGACTAGGAACACGAGAAGGGGCAAATGAAGTTAAGCAGCATCCATTTTTTCGCGGTATCAATTGGCCTCTTGTTCGTTGCATGGTAATTATGGAAACCTTCTTCAACTCAATTTTCACTTATTTCAAACAATACGATTTACGAAAGCTTAAAACCAAGGCATGAATATATGAAACTTAAATATTCCATGTAGTGAGGGAATGACATTACATACTTTAGTAGACATAAAATGTGAACTTACTTGAGAAGTTGTTCTTGCTTATGGCGTTTCCAATTAAATATCTAAATTTTTATTTAAACCAAAATCCCATATTTGCACACCTAGGCTAATGTTACTGTAAATTATACAGAATCCTCCTTCAATTGATTCACCCCTTTTTGTGGAGAAAGAGGAAGAGAATGAGAAAGATGTTGATCCTGGACTAAAGGATCTCCAAGAAAATGTGTTTTGAAAGGTACTTTTACGTAATTTTCTTTAAGTGCATAACATATTATTATGCTCACTGAACTCAATGATTATCTGGAATTTGATAACAGAAATACAAGAGTCATTGAAGCAATGGATTTTAGCCGATTTGCCTTGGGTTTTCTGGTTTCAATTTATGCTGTTAATTCATTTTTGTATGATTAAAGGTTCAAATTCTGTAATTTATTTCCTTCTGTTTCTTTAATTATGAAGTGGTTTGGTTGTTTTAAGGCTTCAGCTTCTTTCATTTTGTATGTTGTAGTTTGAAATTTTCAAGTCTCTCTTGCAATATGTTTGAATGTTGTAAAATGTAATATTTCTTTTTTCCATTTTTAAGTTTCCCATTCATCCGTCATCATTCTTGCCCAGACTTCTGCATATATGGCAATGAAATAATCAAATAGGTGTGAAGTGCTTACTTCAGAGATATCATATGGTGCATTGCATTCTTTTCATATAGATCATTTGGTGCAACCGTTGCAGCAGATGATCGACCTAAGACAACAAATAAATGAGATTTTTAGAGAAGAATAATGATTGAGATTTATTTAAATTAAAAGTTGCATACTTTCATATCAATTCACGAAATTAATGAGATCATGGAATCAATTAATTTTTAAATTTAGTGACTACAACTTTTAGAAATTGCAAATGTTAAGACAGAATAAAATTGTAATGAAACCACGCCACAAATCCCTAATTCTACATGTTTTTTTTCTCTTTCTTGGCCTCTTCTATCCTGCTCCTACTTTTTTACTATTAGGTTTTGAGTTTGGCGGACCATCATAGCAAATACCAAAAAAGCTTTATAGAACATTAGGTCAATATGGAGAATTTAACTACTACTATACTATACAACTTGCAACATACAGGTGCATTTTTTCATGTAATACACACTTCCTACGTAGGTTTTCAAAAAATGAAAAATAGGATCACTTAAAAGATTCTATTCGTGCATTGTATATCGAGAAGCATCTAAGATCTCGGTCCATGTATATCTAGATTGTCTCATGTTCCATCGTATTGAAATGGAGCGAAACTATATTTGTATTTAGTTTCATTCTAAATTAAGTCAAATACAGTGTCAATTCATTTGTCCTAAAATAACATAACGAAATTATAAATATATATATATACCATTTACTTTAAGTAACCAAATTATATATTGAATTTTCAAAATCCACAAATCATAAATATCAAAATTCAAAAAGATCTTCACTTAAACCAAATGAAATGAATTGCCATGGCCAAGTCTAAGCAATGATCTTCATCTTGGCTACAACCACAAGAGCATCTCCCGTCCCGCCTATGTCCCTAAGGAATATATATATTAATATATTATCAGAGTCATTTCTTCATATTCCACCATTACCCACTCACTTTCCCTTTTGTCCCCCAACCCAACATACCAATAATACAATTTCTCCTATTTTAGATCAATTCAATTCTCCACCAATTTTTCTTGGATTCCATTTCTCCACTCACTCTTACTTACACACATACATCTACGTCAGACTGACAGCTTCAATTCAATGGCTTCCGAAACCAACAGTAGTAGAAGCAACCCAAAATCAAGAACCCAACAACAACAACAACAACAATTAGTATCTACAATGATTAAACAGGGCTTCATTTCCCACCCATTTCTCTCTCCTCCACCCAACTTTCGGGCCACACCGAGCCCGACCCTCTTCGACATAATGTCCGTCGAACAGGCCCGAGAGTTCAAACCCCCCTCATCCGAATCCCACAAGAAAATCAGCGACACCGTTTCGAGTCTTCTTTCACAAGCCCCATTTCAAAACAACAATAATAATAATAATCAATGGGGTATGGGTGACGTCAGGCTGACGTTGGTTGCGAAGGCGGTTGAGGCAGGCGGTGAAGAGGCGGCGGCGTATCGGGTTTCGGTTGACGTGCATCGGAGGATGCTTGCGGCGAGAAGTCGGTTCTTTGCGGAGAAGCTGAGGCGGAGTGGGACCCATTCGGTGGAGATTATTGATTGCGATGACGTGGCGGTGTATTTGGAGGCTGTGGTGCTCATGTACTGTGGTGATGAATTGAAAGTCAAGCTCATGGGTATGGAGGTTTCCAAGATCTTGGCCCTATTAAAGGTTTATGCTTTTTATTATTTTCTAATCTTTCTTGGTTCTCATCTTTATCTTATCTTTGCTGATGTGATTATTGCTGGTTTTGTTTCTTGGTTTAATTTATATATAGTCTAATTTGTTGTGCTTACAATGGCTAACTAATGTAACCTGTGTAATAGTTAAAATGAGTTGTTATGTTACTAAATCATTGTTCTGGTAAATGTATGATTCATTAATTGGGAACTGAAGAATTGGCACTATTTGAAGGGAGAGTCTAATTCTCGGCCATGAGATACATAGTTAATATGAGTTGAGCCGTAATCTTGCTTGTCTCATGGCGATACATAATTGGCACTATTTCTCATTTAAGTTTATAGCCCATGAAGTGTTTCTTGTCATTTGCAGATATCTTCAGCTATTATGTTTGATGATGGGGTAAGGGCATGTTTGGAGTATCTAGAATCAGTACCTTGGTCCGAGGATGAAGAGGAAATAGTTATTTCAAATCTGAATCAACTTAATCTCGATGACCCAAGAACTAATGATGTGCTTCAGAGAGTAACATCCGAGCCATCAACGTCAACTAGAGCAGATGAAATCTTCTTGCAACTTTCATTCACTCTATTACAAGCCAAAGCTGATAAGCCTCGTACAGAAATGAAAGCATTGATATATCGATTACTTAGAGAAGATCACGATAATAGAATAGATATTTCAAAAGATACCTTATATCATATTTGCCATAGATGTCTTAGTTCTTTAATACTATGCTTATCCGGAGCCACGTGCTTGGATGATGAAAACAGGCAAGACCGAGGAGCTTTGATGGGTGAGATAGCTAGAGAAGCTGACAATATGCAATGGGTTGTCAATATTTTGATCGACTTTAAAATGGGTGACGAGTTTGTAAAATTATGGGCTGATCAAAAGGAGCTTGCGATTCTTCATTCAAAGATACCCATTATGTATCGCCATGAGATAAGCAAGATTACGGCTCAAGTATGTGTATCAATTGGGAGAGGACAAGTTTTAGTGCCCAAGGATATAAGGTTTGCTTTTTTGTCTACTTGGTTAGAAGCTTTGTATGATGATTTCGCATGGATGAGAAGGGCTGGAAAGTCAATTGACAAGAAGCTGGTCGAGGAGGGACTGAGTCAAACGATTTTGACTTTGCCGTTGAGTCAACAGCAATTGATTTTGATGAAATGGTTTGATAGGTTTCTCGAGAAAGGTGATGATTGTCCCAATATTCAGAGAGCATTTGAGATTTGGTGGAGAAGGGCTTTTGTGAAGCAATATGTTATGGAGTCTAAATTGCCTGTAATTGTCTGTGATATTCCAAATTGACGGGTATGTTGCTTCCTCGAGTCATCAATTTATGTTTTGTGATTTCGAATTATAGATGCAATTTAAACTCATTGTTTAGTATCATAATACAGGGGACTGGAGTGATTGAGAAGATAGTTATATACAAAATAATTTCTTGTATCATCATTTTTGGTTTTATCCGAGGCATCACCCTTTCATGTACATTTTACATTCATATTCTCGTATGGTTTTGTGTCTATTCAATCCAAACTATATTATTCACTGACAATATCTGAGTTAAGTTATGGATTGCATTGTAATTTGATGAATCCACGTTAGGTCAGGTGGGATAATTTTGTTTGACTTTGTGCTTTAAACTATGTTCAACATAGATTAGTGTTATATGAAAACATAGATTACAAAAACTTGTCATTTATTTAAAAATTAATTCATTATAATTTAAAAATTAATTCATTATAATTTTCTTGCAAATGATTAAAGTATCAAAATCAATTTATACTTATACTAGTACGTACTTACTTATTCATGTGGAAATTAAGAAATGATATTGGGCTGTCAATGGGACTGATCTTAATTCAATTCCAATAGGGTCCGATTTATTAAGATGAGGTAGTTGGTAGATGTGGTGGGTTGGATATGTGGCGGGGATGAAGAATGATGAATTAGGATTTTTTTTTTTTTTTTTTAATTAAAGGACATTTTTTGTAATTTTATGATATTAATATTTTGAAAAAGTAAAAATATTGAAAGTACATATACCTATTATACAATTGTCATTCAAAAACTTTGAAGGGTTGAGATCAAACTAACTTTGATTAATCAAAGGGATGCATTATATATATACACTACACATCACAAAGGGTCATGATAATAGAAAAACGCTTCTCAGGTTTTCTTACTTTTTTCGTCATTTTCTCCAATGGGTGAAATGTTCTTATATCTTACATTATTATCTTTTACGGTTTCTTCCAATTTGTCGCACGAAAAAGTATTTACCAATTAACTCGTGAAGTTCGAGGCCACGAATCTGCAAGGGTAGCGGGGTGGATGGAAAAGATGACGATTTGTTGTTAATTGAATTTCAAATATGCTGTCGGAGATCGAATATCTGCCAAATTCGGTCCTAGTTCTTACTTTTAGAAATCCAAACGAGAATCGGATCCAATTGCAATACATGAATATTGGTTATAGATTGGATCGATATTAATCTGGTCCATTAGTTATAAAATGACACGTGGAGTAACATTAAAACCTGAGAACCAATCATGCATCTATGAACTTTTATTTTTTAAACTCAAATTCGTCTTGGTCCAATTTATACAAACACAAGAGAGTTTTTTTTTTTTTTTGTATTGGTTACTCAATGATATTCAATAAGGGAAAAAAAAAGAAGCAAACAACTCAATTACCTAGTTATATAGAAGTAAATGAGTTGGATTTAATTGCACACCATTTAAATTAGAATTACATAATCCGTCTTCAAATAAACAATTTTGAGATTGACGTCATCAATATTTGATCTGACTTAAAACTTTACAACAATTAATTCTTCCAATCACCAAATTAGAAATAATGAATCATGTAAGAGGGCCGGGTGACTTTCTCTCATGTCATCGTTCATCACTTTCCACATATAATTTGACATGTCAATAGATCGAATTTGGACCGGATCAAGGTCAACTCAAATCTGAGTCCGGATTTAATTTCTTATGTCCGTATTCGATTCGGGTCCACTCAAATTTCTCAAAACATGAATTGTATTTGAATTAGACGGATATTCATTAGCGTATCATATATCCAACTACAAATTTACAATACTAGCTAGTACCAAAATCTTCATTTTTTTTATTCACTCTTCCTTAAAAACTGGATTCGGATTAAAATCCGCCCATCGACAACCCTACATATAATTAATTTCATACGTTAAAAGTGTATGTAGAGCAGTACGTACTATACCATTACTATTCTGCAGCCAACAGATCCAATTTTATATTGTATGTGTTGAAAATCAATTGTCGTCTTTTGTTTTCTTTTGTCAGTATTAATTGTCGTGTATGATAAGGGAAATGGCAACTGGCAAGGGTAGGTGAAGTGAGTTACTTACTTAGCATGATATCATCAACTGTCATTTTTCAATTTTACAGTCAACAATTAGGTAAGAGTACGGCCAGTTCGTTAAGTTTTGACCTTGACAAGGTAACTAAAGAAGATGCCATTGCACGGAATTTGAGTAAAAAGAGTAATTTTGCCACCTCATTTGACCCTCTAGAATCAAAATGGTGCATGTAATTTATTAAAACATACTCACATAGTTCTTGACCAAACATAAAAATATGCATGGTTGCTATTTGATCTTAAAATATTTCACAACTGTGTTTATGAATATATCTTTAAATCAGGTTTGGAAAAGGAGACCAATTGTAAATATATCAGGGTTTATTTTTCAATGAATGCTAATTAATTACTTCTTTGCGATTCATTCTCATTTAACTTAATTTTAGCGATCAATGTTGCACATTATATATTAATGTAGAGAGGTAATTCCCAAACAATCCACTTAAGGAAATATTCAAGTTGTGTTGTCTCCCCTTTTTATTTAAACAATATTAAAGTATATGGAAAAGCCACATCAAATGATGAGGTAATAGCAACAGAATTGAAACTAATTAAGGCTCTGGAAAACAACCCAACTTTACATGCATGCTCAAATTTGTTCTCTAATTAAGTGGCACAAATTTGAATAGCTGATAACAGGCAGGAGCAGGACACTATTAATTCTAGAAATTTTCTTTATGAAAATGAAAGCGGGTTGATGAATTCAAGCTAAATTCTTGGCAGAGCTTTTGCAATGGCATGGTTAGAGTTGGACTTCCACAGTAGAACACCCCTGAAAATTTTATGTTTATGTATATACTCATCAATTTCCTTCCATTTATAAAAGATGATAACCTAATTAGAACAAGTTCTAATCTTATCCAACCAAAAGTACTAGTATTTTATAAAGTATGAGGATTGATTCTGCATTATGAGACTAAAATTGCAATTTTGACTACTCCTACCTATTCGAGTAGATGGATGTGTAGTCGCCAAACGCCCAAACACCTTTTTCCAATTTGGCCTTGCGAAATGAGTTCGTATCTGTTGTACATTTATTTTTAACAAAAAATATGAACATTTTAATAAGAAATTTAGGAAAATGCATGGGTAATGTACATCTAGTAAATGCATATATACCCGGCTTTCTGAAACGACATCGACTCCATTCTTGGCATGTTGCAAGGATTGCACCATTGCTATTAGTGCTGATCGAGCATCTCCTTCTTCATACACACTTGTCAAGTAATTGTGCATTTCAATCACTTGCTGCAAATTAAAAATCATCATACATAAATGTTTGAGTTTTGGGATTAAAGGCAAAATTGCACTTTTGATTAAGAGCTAGCATTTATATATAAACTTACATGATTATCATACTCTGCAATGTCATCCATAACACCTTTAAACCAGTCAAAAGAACCTTGTTCCCTTGTCACCCAATAGAAGTATGCTCTATCCGGACCTTTCTTACCATCCGTTGCAACCTGATTAGGAAGTTTGAGTATGTTTCATTCACTCGTACGTACATATATACATAATAATTGAATATAAATAAATCATAGAAAGTCTTAATTATAGAATACTTACAGATTCAGCCTCGGTGTTGAGTATGTCCTTTATAATGCTAATAAAAGGGGTAGCCCCAATTCCCAAACCAATGAGGAGAAGGATATCATATTTCTTGTAATTCTGGGCTGGTGCACCATAAGGCCCCTTGACCAAAATCTTTGGAAATCTGCATCAAAATGAAGATGAATATAAATTACTCCTATTCCTATAAGATATGATGCTAAAATGAATGAGGTTGATCTTATGGCAGAGTACTCTCACTCTTGTGTTTCAGTTTCTGGATATGCCTTGGTCTCAAGCCTCACCAGATTTCCAGTTCTTGCTTTCGTTGATTGAGGTTCACATGCCTGAGAATAGAGATGAAACGGAAAATTAATGCATATTTACCATTACAGAATTACAAGGAAAATCAGCAGTTTAAGTGCAAGAAAATAAACAGTACATACCTTTGCAAAACGGTTCTTAAGTTCTGAAGTCCAATCTCCCAATGTGCGTATGTGAACGCTCAAGTAATTGTCACCTGGTGCTGAAGTTATAGAGAATGGATGCCTATAAAAAAAATATACGTACTATATTAGTACGTAGAGTTTTATTCTGAGCATTACTTTATACTCCTAGTTATTGATTAACTGATTACCATTCAAAGCCTGATATATCAGGACACTTGACAAAAAGGTACATTCCACTTTTGTATTTAAATCCAGGAGGTTTGCTCATGTATAGTGCTAATACATTTCCTGTATATATGACAGCCTGCATTTTTCACAATTGTTATATGTATACTTGGGAGAAACCAATATATACGTACATACAGATGTTGCAATGAATGTTGACCTTGATTATGTTGACTCTATAATTGTGATCGTAAAGGGTGAGGATTCTCTCACTTGTGTAGATAAGCATTGGTACCGCAACATACATCCATGTCTGCAAATTAAACATTTTGACCAACCTTTTATATATATATATATATCAAAATTCATTGAAAAGGGAACAATATACATACCGTCTTCTTATACCATTCTCTAGTGAGAAATATGAAGTAGCCGTGGATGATGAGGAGTACATAAACAAGCGCCAACAAATGATGTGCATACCAAAACGCATTAAACCCCGCCAAATGATGAAAAGGCCACGTCAATTTCACGACATTCCTCCTAAACGAATGCGTGGCTAATGTGAACGAGAAACACATCAAGATAATCATCAAAATACCAGTAATTCCAGGTATAGTTCCAACCACACCCAAATAACTCGGTTGTTTGTAATCGAAAGCTGGTCCGAAAATAGCATCAAATTGATTCTTCGGACATGATGTTAGTCTCACAAAGTTACACGTCGAGTGAGCTAATGTATGAATAATTGTACCCAAAAGAATCCATGCTGCAATTATTTTGTGGAAATTAATGTTGTCGTCGAAAGGGATGAATCTACCAAGGAATGATTCTCTAAGTGTAGTAAGAGTTCTTCGGCATACGGGAAGGAGAATGAGAGCCATGTTGAACTTTATTATCTCTGCACCACCTGTTGTAAATTATTGAAATATTCATCATTCATGAATTTGTATCCAATACTATTATTGTGTATTTCCTATAAAGTGGTTAAATACATGTGTATTATTAAAATGCAAAGAAAGACACTCTCGATCTCAAAAGAGCAAATTTCCTAAATCTAGACAAGTAAAATGGCTAGCTAATAAGCAAAACATTAGTAGGCATGCACAAGATATAGGTAAAAGAAAAATGTTAATTCCAACAGCACCTTTTGCAAAGCAGAGACAATATCCCATTACTTGAAATGCGGCTCTGTGTTTGTATTGATTGAATTTCCATATGAAGAGAGCTATGTTTATGATCTGCCATAGAACAAGAAGCCATATTCTCTTCCAATTTTCGTGTAATCTTTCGGAGTTTTTGGAAAGGAATTTGCTAATTGGTGTTCTGTATTGTTTAGGGATCATTGTTCTTGCTAGTGTTTGTGTTTTTCTGGATGGGTTTTCTGCTTCGTTCGTGCCCACCATTCCTCTTAATAGAGCTTCAAGTTGCCACATCTAAAAGAAATAATTAAGAACACTTAGATGATTTTTAGTATAGGGGAGTTTCTCAATTAGACAGAGCACTTACCTCTATGTATCCTTGTTGGTCAGGGTCAAGTTCTTCCATGATTAAAGAAGCATAAGTTGAAGCATGTTGCTTGAATTTTGACAGCTTGTTTGCTGAAGCGCTCATTATTAGAACCTTGATCATAAGTAATATGTAGTAGTATCTTCAAATTTCGATTCACAAATTAAATGAGGAGAATTAACAAAATAAAGAAAGTGGTATCAAGTAATCATCACCTCTTTAACCTCATCCTCCGATAACTGCCCGTCACCATTCTTGTCACACCTGCAAAGCTACAAAATCATATCATGTTCTTTTTTATATACTGTATTTCTTAGTCTTGCGCTTTCAGTTCCTTTTCATTTTTTTTCTTCTCTATCTAATTGTTAACAGAATTCTTCAAGTTGTTTGTCTTACATGTCGAAGAATATATGAAGCCTCGTGTCAAGATCATGGTTTGTCATATCTTCCCAAAAGTTTCTCAGTGCTTCTTTACTTATCCCATTTTCAGTAGTAATGTTCCTTCGCCTGGCCAAAGCCTCATACAACCCCTCAGCAAATTCCTTGCTATCTCCCATCCCTTATCACAAACACACAAAATCAAATTAATTCAACAAGTTAATGGAGGTTGCAGAATTAATTGTGTACTCTTAATAATTCTTAAACAAGGAATAATTAACAAATTACCAATGCAAACACCAAATTTGTCCTTAAAAAGCCTTCCATCAACTTCATGTTGATTGAAACGTTTCTCAATAGCCCTCCACCCGTCCTCTTCTTTCCCCGTCGTCGTCCTGTCGAGGAACCGTAGGCTCATAAGCCCTCGTTTCGCACCCGATTCCATCCTGTTCATTCTAGGAACAGAGTCCTGAACCCGGTTTACCTTTTTCATGCTGCCCAATTTTCTATGTAAATAATTTCCACTCGCCGTGGAACCCGATGGACCACCTTCTATAGGCACATCGGCCATATTATCAATCTCAATTCTCTCAAGAATCCATTTTGCTGAATTTCCTCTTGAATATTCTGCCATGGAATTATATATATAAATTTTTTTTTTGTACAATTCTTGGCAATGGGATTGAAGTAAAAATGCAGATGTTAGATTGAAGGATGGTAATCGGGGAATGAAAGGGAATTGGAAGGAGAAAATAGTTAGTTAAATTAGTTATCTCATTATTATTATTATTATTATTCAATGTTGTAATGAATACTACGTGTTTGGTATTTTATAAGGCATTCATTATTAACTTTCATATCATTTGGCTGTATACGTTGTAACTAGAGCTGTATGCTGCACATTTGGTTTTTATTTTGATTGTTTATTGTTGGGTATTCTTTTTATTTGTCATATTTTTCTTCAATTGGGTCTTGGATAATATTCTTGGAATCGGGAATTGCGGAATGGGAAGAAAAGAGAAGAGGACATAGTAGAGAGCACGTAGTTGTTCATAATCATAATTGTTGGTTAGGCAACGAGGGTTGTTGACATGATGATGATATGATTAACTATTTAATTGGTTTCATGGGCACCAACAACGTGCAAGGAGTGGATGTAGTCATTTAAGTTATTATGAGTTTATTGTTGATTTCCAAAAAATTTATGGGCAAATTGCAAAATAAGTCTTTGTATGTTATGAAAAATATGTATAAAACTATCATGTTAATCTCCTTTTGTTTTCATAAACTCGCCTGGAAATACTCCTCTCATCCAATTTCGTTAATTCTTTTAAGGGCGTGTGCAACACTTGATTAATACTTATTTTACATCTATTTAATTATTAAAAACACTACAAAGAGAGCAAAATGGTAATTAGTTAGAAAAGCTATTGGTGTTAGTGTTACTAAGGGAAGAGGAGAGAGTGCAAAGTTTATGCAAATACAGTATAAGGGAATTTTGTGATAATATTAACAAATAATTTAGTGTAGATCAATATTAACCAAATGAGATCACACTCACGCCATCTCGGCTTGACTCTTAACTCAGAAGTTTTCTAGATCATTAGTATAAAATTATAGATGAATATTTGAGCCATTGAACAGTTAACTCGTGATGAATCTACTTAGGATCCACTATAAATCCGTAATGAATCCATCATCATAATCATATATTATTGAATTTAATTTAGATCCATGATAGTTTGGATCTAATGAATTTGGTTTGGATCAATATCTATAAATCAAAATCATATTGGCATCCCTAATTGATAATTATACGCAAATTAAAAAATATCTTGTACTCTAATTGGGGTCTGAGAAAATATTTTCGCACTTTCTTAATCCTGCAACAATCTTTACGCATTTTGGAGACTGTATAACTTATTTTATTCATACATACCAAAAACATTTTTTTTTCTAATAGTATTTTAAATCTACGAAATTGAGGAAATCTGTATGAGCGTCTCCAACAACAAATATTAGAAAATGATAATTTGAACTTAATATGTATGTTTGAATTTAAAGCAAGTTATTTCACACATAATTTTTTTATTAATTATTTATATTTAAAGAGAATTAAATCATTATACTTGATAAATGCGAAGAAATAAAATATTATTTATAATGTATTTTATAATTTAATATATTAATACTGGTTATGCATAATTTTGATGTATAGGAGATGCTGTAAAACCTTTCTTATAAAACCCAGGGAAATAATCATTTTTGCTTTCCCGCTTGTTCCCAAATTAACAAAATAAAAAATGTTCACCAATAAATAAAGCCATGTTCTTGATCCACATATAATTAAAGCACTCATCTCCACCCTCCACATAAACAAATCAACGGTGGAGAACTCATTTTACATCCATCCCCGGATCTGTCCAGAAACCATCCCACCTGACCTTATAAATAACCACACCCACATCTCATCATTTATCCACATATAAATATAAAAAATAGAAAAAGAAAATGTCAGGAAGAGGCAAAGGAGGCAAGGGTTTAGGGAAGGGCGGAGCAAAGCGCCATCGGAAAGTACTCCGTGACAACATCCAAGGAATCACGAAACCCGCCATCCGTCGCCTTGCTCGGCGGGGCGGCGTAAAGCGTATTTCCGGCCTGATTTACGAAGAGACACGTGGAGTTTTGAAGATATTTTTGGAGAATGTTATTCGTGATGCGGTTACATATACAGAGCACGCCAGGAGGAAGACTGTTACTGCTATGGATGTGGTGTATGCTTTGAAGAGGCAAGGCAGGACACTCTATGGGTTTGGGGGTTGAATTTTTTCGATTTTATTTTTAAATTGGGGAAATTAATAGAAGTCTTGCTGTCAAGAAGAGCCAGAAGAAATAGAATTAGACATTGTAATTTTACAAGTCCTGCGTTCTGAAAAAACTCAGGAATGAATCAAATCTAATATATCGTTCAATGACTGACATGACCAGAATATAAAATATTGCTATTTCATTTTGAACGAGTTACTTTGATTTACCATCCATGAATAGTTAAATGAGCTTGAAGACATTTCTTCCAAAAGTTATGCATCCACTTTGATCCTCTTCCGTTGACGTATAATAACTCTTTTCTTCCTATGAGCTTGTTTTCAAATCCAAGAATAGGATTTTGTGAGCATTCTACAGAATGCGTTTTACACTTCATTCCATATCTTTTATTAGTTTGCACTTGCCCCTCTTAGCCATTTTGGTTGCCGTCTTTTTATAACCTTTTTTTTTTTATCGGCCAAAAGTGGAGTAGATTGATTAAAAATTGGAAAGTTGGAATTTAAACTTTCTTTTATTTGTTTTGTACTTGTGTCTTTTCGAACTAAAATCAGTTCGTTGGTGATACCAAAATGAAGCAAATCTAGACAAACATCGATTTCATATGGCCCCTTAGACGCCCACTACCTATTGGAGCAACTTCACCACTTTAAATCAGTAACTTCGAAGTATTTTTGAATAGTAGAACCATTAAATATGTGCACTAGGGGACTCTCCTAAAATCTAAAGAAAAAAGTTAATCATGGCATGTGGATGCTTTAATATACATAACCATTTCAAAAGTAAACTAGCACATTTAGTCTTCTGCAGTTCTTGAGCTACCCATCCTCCATAGCTTGTTCCACTACATTATATGGCTAAGAATACGATCAGGTAAAGAGGCAAATACTATAAAAAAATTCACCTAATATAAGACAAAATTGCATGGGGAACAAATGAAATTTTCTTCCGAAATAGAATAGTTCCATTTCGCTCAAATTTAATGAGTTATGCCCACAATTATCAGGCAGTCCTTGGGTTAACAAAATTACTAGTTAAAAACCTAATGAATCCTAAGTCTGAAAGTATTACAATGACTAAGCAATATATTAATAAATATCAGAGTTCCAAAGCAAACCCAAGCTGTCAAATCAATCCTATATAGGGTTATTGAAGGGTGGATCACATAGTAGTGCCAATTCAACTTGTTTTTCAGATTATCTGCAAGTTTTTTTCTCTACTCTCGCTTGGTCTTAGAAGTTTTCCTCGCCTTGGATTCTCGGATGCCACTTGTACATCTACCCACAAACTTAAGAACCTCATCAATTAAAATAACCGGCAAAGCCACAGCCAACACCAACAACCATTCATTTAGGCTTAAAGGTACAATGCCAAATATTTGGGCAAGGAAAGGCACATATAGGATCAAGAAGTGCAAGCCAAACGACACAGACATAGCCAGAAGGAGCCACGGGTTGACCCATGGAGGCATAGATACAAGGCTTCCATCTTCAGATAGAGCATTAAGTGAATTAAACATCTCAATGGCAACCAATACAGAGAGGGAGAGAGTCATTGCCTTGATTTTACCGGTCTGGAAATAGTCACATGGATTATCGAATTTGAACTCTTGTGCACCTGCCGTGAACGGTGATACTGTAAAATTCTGCCAGGTTTGGCACTGACCCCAGTTAGCAAGCTGGGTGTACGTGACAAGGCTGTGGCCATCTCCGCTAAGGTCAATGCCGAGGAAAGATGAATGAGTGTACCATATAATGAATACTCCAACGGTTGCTAAACCGACATAAGATCCAATCACCTGGATCATAAATATAATTTGAAGATGAGAACCATAGATATATACAAAAATAAGTGTAATTTGCAAAACACTCTTTTGTTTATTCTAATTTGCATATACACATTAGTATTAAACAGTATTAGTAGCATATCCTTCATGTTCATAGAGACGTGGGAATGAGACCCCTCTGCACAGGATATGCCATCTATTTAATCTCTACAAATGATTCATCTTTTTCTTATGAAATGAAATCTTAGTTTCTATATTCTGCTATCAATGCATGTTAGTTTTGTTAGTTCAGTATAGCCTGTGTGGATAATGGATATTATTATATCATGCCTTTTAAGAACAAAATAAACCTATAATTATTATTTCAACACTTTATAATATATATTATCATTTTTCTCTTCGAAGGAGTCATAATTTTTTTATTAATGCAATTAATTTCCAACTCAAGTCTACGAAATGATGAAAGGTGAATTTATTAATACTAGTAGATGGGTAATTAAACATCTCACTGAATTTTGATGTTACGGCGTAATGCACTACATTTTTGCTAAAACGAAGGGGTATCTTCCAACAAATACAACACGGTTTATTTGCCAATTAGAATGATGAGGTATTTTGTAAATAACCTAAAAAATAATGAGGTGGATGGACATACCAAATAACGGAATAAAATCCATGCACTGATCAATGAATCATCACTTCTTCTGGGTTGTTTCTTCATAATATCCTTGTCTGGTGGGTTAAATCCCAAAGCCGTAGCTGGTGGCCCATCAGTGACCAAGTTAACCCACAGAAGCTGAACTGGTATCAGACCCTCTGGAATGCCTAAGGCGGCTGTTAGAAATATAGATGCAACCTCCCCCATGTTTGAGGAGATCATATATCTGCAGCAAGATTCCTTTTTTGAGTATAATTTCGTTGAAAGCGTGATAGTTAGAGATTATGTCAAAAATCATTCATTGGATGCTGAAAACTAAAAATTTTCTCCCTTGCTTTTTCTGTCTTTGGAATTTTAAAGGAGTAGTAACTGCAAGGCTTAGTACTACGAACTTTCAATCTTTCCACTAAAAATTCCTCCCATCACTATCTATCATACATAATTCAACTCACCGGTGAACCTAAGACAATACAGTTACAGAACAATTGTCAAAATCTGCAACCAATATAAACTATTCTAACCTGCATCGTACCCTTTGCCCTCATTTACTAATTTGTATTAGCCCCAAAATCTATGTTAGAGACTGCTAAGAAGTAAATCAGACTCCATATCCAAGCAAACAGTCCGAGGAGCCATATATCATATGATGATATATAATTTAGAGACGAAGGAAAATAAAGGCAAGTAGTATGCTATATAACCTGATGAAAGCCTTCATATTATTGTAAATGGATCTGCCTTCACCAACAGCAGCAACAATTGTGCTGAAATTATCATCTGCTAAAACCATATCAGACGCTTCCTTTGCAACCTAAAAGGATGAGAGCAAGATATTAAGAAAAAATTGGGTAATAGAAATGCAACAACTAAGTTAAAAAAAGGCATACTCACATCAACGAGAATGTGGTTAAAATAGTGCAATGAAAAAACACCTAATGCAACATTAAACAGCTCACTGAACCACAATAATCATAAATGACGTTAATAAACAAAATCCTATCTTAACAAATAGCATGGCTCGGTTATATTTTCTATTTATAATATAATCACCTCAGTCCCAGAAATTCCCATCGCAATCCCAATGTCAGCAAGCTTAAGGGCAGGTGCATCATTCACTCCATCCCCAGTCATTGCAACCACTTCACCAGCGTCCTTCAGCAATCTCACTATTTCTTGTTTATGCCTTGGCTCAGCCCTTGAGAACAGAAGCCCTCCACTTTGTTTAAAATGTGTTTCTTTGTCACGACTAGAAAGCTCCATAAATTCTTTTCCTGTTAAGCTTCTTGACCTAATGTTTTCATTTCGCCCGAACACACCTATTTCCCGACAGATTGCTTCAGCTGTATCTTTGTTATCCCCAGTAATTACCATAACTTGAATGCCAGCAGTTCTGCAATCCTCGATTGCTTGAGGGACTTCTTTCCGAGGAGGATCCTTCGATAACATAGCCACACAGTTCACTCAGAATTATGTTAATGTCAAAAGAATTGCAAGAGTTAAAGGAAAATACTGGATAACCCAAAAACAACTCACTCTCAAACCAGCCAAACCAACGAAAACTAATTTGCTCTCAATCGAGGAATAATTTGAAGGATTCAATAAGAGCTGATGAGCTGGGTGGTCTTCATCACCATTATATGTGGCAAATTCTGGGAGATCATCCCTGTATGCAAAACCCAAAACTCGCAAAGCACTTATTGACATAGCATGAAGGCTTTCCAATATGACTTCCCTGAAACTTTGATCCAGTTCTACAAGAGAGCCATCAAGCAATTGCACGAAAGAGCTTCTGTCCAACAAGTTCTCCACAGCGCCCTGCACAATGCAACACTTCCTAAATTACCAAACAGAGGTAAGACAAAAATACGAAAGAGAAATAAAGAGTTTCAAATGTACACACAAAAAAGTAACTCTAATGTCCATTTTCTACAATTATTACTTACATGGAAAAAATTACAAGTATATCAGGACTTATGGGCCATGTTCATACATGGAATGTATAGGAGAAGAACATAGAATTATGATCCCTTGGCTAATAAAAAAATAACACTAAGTGAAAGATCCCAAAACAGGATATATCAAATCAACCAACAAGAAAGATTCCTTATTAGAAAATGAAATCATATTACCCAATTACAACTTAACTCCTAATACCCGTGTAGCAGCAAACGGAACAAGATATGATGTACCTTTACAAGGAGTGCTTTTTTTCCAGTTCTAGAATTCACAATGACTCCCATAGATTTTCTGTCACGATCAAATTCAAGTGTAGCAATCCTCTGTTCAATTTTATTCCATGTGTAGGAGCACCCTTGAATGATAAAAGTAAATCTTACCTATCAGTACAGAATAAAAATTAATTAAAGAAAATGATATAAATAGGGTATAATAACAACTTACTCAAAAGACCATCATATCCAGAAGAAGCGCCAGAAGCTAATTCATTCGTAAGGCCCATTTTCTCAACCAACACCTGAAAAAATATCCAAATCATGAGTATATCCTTCACGAATACACTAATTTATGGGTATTGCTTGAGCAGCAGCAGGAATGTAAAAATGTAGCACACTACAACATCTCAAAATTTTATGTAAAATGAGAATTGCATGATATAGAGAATAAGTTGCTAAAGAACTATAACTTCGAGCAACTTCTAAAGCAGCCCAACTTAGGCACACAATAGGGTTGGCCCAGACAGATTGAAAAGTCTGACGATATAATAATTATATCTGTGAAAACCATTGGAACACAATGTAGTTTATAAATTATATCAATGGGAATATGTATTGTACTCTGTTTATTATATAATTACACTCTAAATTTATTGATTATATCAGCTTACATATCAATGGGAATATGTATTGTACTATGTATATTATACAAGTACACTCTAAATTTATTGATTATATCAGCTTATACCTTAAGTGCGGCCTCAGTTGGCATTCCATTGGCCATGTAATGTCCAGATTTATCTTGGCTAGCCTTTTCCACATCAGCATCATTGCAAATAGCAGCAATCTTTGCTATCATTTGAAGGTTAGAATCTAAATTACCCTCTGGCCAGTTTTGTATTTTCCCATCAAAAGGATCATAGCTAGTTCCTTGTACATTAAAAGATCGAACAGAATTTGCCTTGGAACCCATAGCAACTAGCTTGGCCACTGCCATCTGGTTAGTAGTCAGAGTACCAGTCTTATCAGAGCAAATCACAGTGGTGCAACCAAGTGTTTCAACACTAGGCAACTTGCGAACAAGTGCATTCTTAGCAGCCATCTTGCGTGTGCCAAGTGCCAAACAAGTTGTAATAACTGCAGGCAAACCTTCAGGAATTGCAGCAACCGCCAATGCCACAGCAATCTCAAAGTAGTAAGTACACTTCTCAAATGAGAATTTAAAATTCCTTGGCCACCCATCAACAAACTCCCATGTAAGGAAGTACTTCACATTGATCAGCCAAACCAAGAGACAGATCACTCCGATGATTAGAGTCAAAACCTCTCCAAATTCATTCAACTTCTTCTTTAAAGGTGTATCATCATCGCTCTGAGACGCCTCATGAATCTGTGAATGCACCTTCCCTATTTCTGTATGCATCCCAATCTGAGTTACCAAACAAATACAATTCCCATTCACTACGGTTGTTCCAGCAAACACCATACACTTCTTTCCCTGGATATCAACATCCTCTGCAACAGGTTTAGTAGTCTTACTAACAGCCTCACTCTCTCCAGTCAATGATCCCTGTTCAACACGAAGGGTTGAACTGATCAAACTCAAGACCCTCATATCAGCCGGAACCTTATCCCCAACTCTCAATTCCACGATGTCTCCGGGAACAAGTTCCTTGGCAGGCAAATTAGAAATCTTTTTACCCTCACGAATAACAGTTGCATTCTCCGACTGGATTTCCTTCAATGCCTCCAATGCTTTCTCCGCATTATTCTCCTGCCAAACCCCAACAATGGCATTGACAATCAATATCAAGAATATCACCAAAGGCTCAACAAATGCCGTAATCTCCTTCTCCCCACCTTCATCGCCATCATACAATGCCAACACAAAGGAAACCACTGCCGCCCCCAGTAAAATCCTGACTAACGTATCATTAAACTGATCCAGAACCAATTTGAAAATCGAAGGCCCCTTGTGTTTCTCCAATTCATTGAACCCATAGATCTGCCTCGCTTTCTCCACATCATCTCCAGACAATCCATATTCCTTACTTACTCGATACTTCTCTTCACACTCTTTCACATCCTTCGACCACGCCGCACAAATATCCCCTTTCGATTCACCCAAATATTCATTCCCACCATAATCCTGCCCTTCTTTTCCCATCAATTAACCAAAACAATAACTTTCCGAATCAACAAACCCAACAAAGCAATTTAACCTGAAAAAATTTACGTAAAATTCACACTTTGTCAAAATCCAGAATTCAATCAAAAAAATATATATAATCAACGACCTACAATTAGACGCAAACTAACAATGAAATACTCCTACCTTACTCAGCGATTGCTTGAATAATACTGTATCTATGTAATTATAACAAATTATTAAAGGTTTTTCATAGAATTAATGAGTGCTAAACAAGAGTGAAGGATTTGCACTTTCTCCCTCTAGAAACTGTGTGAGCGCAATCTAAAAGGCAGAGATCCGTGCTATTAGTTATTATACGACAAGGTACAAACAGCAATGCGTGCGAACGCTTCTACCGTTTCCCTTAGCTTCTTCTGCGTACCTTCTCTCCCAAAACATCGCTAGATCTTCTTTCTTATAAATAAATTAAACTTATGCTATCTCCACTCTTCTTCCAAAGTCCAATTTCAAGCGAAAGGACAAAAATTTCCATATCAGGATCGATGCTAGGTAATTTATGTTCACAACTACCAGGGGCTATTTCGGTTTTTACCTAACTATAGGCATGGCATCACATATTGGGTCTGGCATTTAGAGACCTTTTCCTTTCCAGAGTTTTGGCCCCATCAGGATCCTTTTCCTTGTGCAGATCGTGCCACATAAAGCCAACCAATCAAATAGCTCCACGTTGGAAGAAGGAGTCAAACCTGCGCTTTAACTTTCACGTGGCGAATGATGATTGGTTTATAGAACGTCCAAGGTTCATAGCAGTAAGACAGGGAATCAATTGTTGTGTGAAAATTATTGAGGAGAGATGAGTTAAAGCACAGGGAAATTTCGAGGTGATTGCGTTGAGGTTTAAAAATGAAACATTGTCCAACGATGACGTTTGGAATACATGGTATATTCCTTTTTCCAATGCTTTTGCTATTATAATATGTTTTCCTTGCTCCTAATAACTTGCTTTTTTTTTTTTTTTTTTTTCATTGGAAAGGAATTACTTGAATTAGAGTGTGACGATTAAACTCGGATCTTGGGAAGTTGATTTGTTTGCACTTGTAAAGCTAATACATAACTCGATGTAATATATTCAACCAAAAATTATCATGACATTCCTTCTAAACGAAATGTGTCACAACTCAAATAAGATGATTCCACGTACATAATTATAATTGCAAAGAACCGAATATTTTGGAAAATCATAGAGAACTATTGAATCTTATAAGTGATTTTGGACTATCCATGAATAATTCCACAACAAATTACTTCAATTTTCTCTTAATTAGTAACATTAGGTCATCTTTAGTGATCCTCATCCATCCCTTCATATCAGATTTTCACTCCTTTCTTTAGTCTTCTTTTCATAATTTTTTACAGTTATTCAATCTTCTCATTTCAATTAAATTTAATTTTTATATTTCTTAATAATAATAATAAATCATATTTAATTTTAATGTATTTAATTTTTATAAATCGTTATTACTTACTTTATTCTAAATGAACACAAATTAAATTTAAATTTACAAAATTTGAAATAATAGACAAATTAAATTTTCTTACAATGTTATTAAATTTTAAACATTCATTTTAAGTTTATTAAATAAAAATTACAATTATAGTAGTAATACAATTAAGTAATGTGAAGACTTTTTTTTAAATAAAATAAATAATAATTTTTTATTTTAAAATAACAAAAGAATGTAAAAAATAAAAGTCTTTGTTGTCTACTTGCCCACCCACCCAGGAGGTGGGATAAGATCTCCCAACCCTCCTCTCTCCTCTTTACCCCTCATCAATGGAGATCACTTTATTTCTTCCCTCTCTCACCCTCTTCCCCTCCCCCCTTAAGCATTGGAGATGCCCTTAATTTGTAGAAACAGTTACTTAAAACTTAACCCCTGTTTATTTCTGAAAATTTGTTTACATTTGTGCCCCTCACACAAACTCAAACAAACACATTTCAACATATTTTGTTTTTTCTTATGTTGGAGAAGATTCTCAGCACATTTTTATAAATGCAAGAAAATCTCTAGAAAAGACTTATCAATCTCTAAAAGCCTCCTTTGAAACTATTGAGACTAAATATCTCATATTTATTGAAATCATAGTAAAGTTCACTTTATAAGGTTTTGGACAATCCTCACCTCACAAACTAACTTTTGATGTTGAGTTAGATACTAATCATGTAAATGAACTTAGATCAAACCATGTAATAAATTCTAACATAAACTCAAACAATGAAAGGACCTCCTAGAATTTATGACATTTTAGAAATGTTTTTGATTTAATTTAGATGTTATTTTGTTTCGATATATCAAAACTTTCTTATAAACTATGGTAGAAAACATTTTAAAATATGAAGCTTAAAATGTTTAGAACTTTCCGAATGCTTTAACCGACTGGGTGGGTGAGAGATGTTTATCAAATTTAAATTGTTAGGAGGTTAACATTTTTATATGGATACATAAATATTTAAAATTAATTAATATTATTATGGTGTCACATCATGCCTTACAAGTTGACTAGTGGTAGGCAACAAATTAAAGGAACATGGCATAAGTCCAATTACAAGCAATAGCCCAAGAGAAGAAACATGATCTGATCTGGGCCGCTAAAATAGTTAACCCGTCCGTCATGATTACGAATTACAAGAAACTTGTATATCTTTTTTCATCCTGCACATGCTACTGCTGCATTATTCTTGCAGAAAGCAAACCAAGCCAATAAGCCAAAGAAATGAAAACAAATAAAATGCAAAGTTGATTCTGCTAATTTGAGTCTGAAATGAGATACAACTTAAAAATCATTGCAACTAAGCAAAGTAAAAACACTAGGACGTAATTTATAAAGATACATAAACAACAAAGCTAACTGAAAAGTTCAATGCCATAACTATAGAAGAATGCAAAAGAAATAAAATACACATATGATACCATCTCTCTTCAATCATTCATTCATCTACCCTCAGATTTCACCAGTTGCGAAAAAACCCTGCTCATAGAAACACCAGAAATATCATCATCCGCATTCGAACCCCTTCCTAATTCAGCTACGGAAGAAACACTCGTATCATTGAACTCCCGAACAACTTGTGGAGAAAGTCGACCAATCACATTTGTGCTGTTTTCCTCAGGATCATTATCCACCACCGCCTCTTGAAGCTGAAGTGCATACTCCAAATTCCACAACACATCTCCCATGGACGGTCTATCTACACCAAAATCAGCCAAACATTTCTCCGCCGTTTCTGCATACTTTCTAAGCGAATCCGGTTTTATTTTCCCCACAAGAGTAGAATCCATGATTTGATCTATCTGCCCTTTGTTCTGCCACTTCATTGCCCATTCAGCTAAGTTCACCATTTCTCGAGGAAGAGAGGGGTCTATAACTGGCCTTGCACAAAGAACTTCAAACAAAACGACACCAAATGAGTATACATCAGATTTTTCTGTTAGTTGTTGTCTTCTGAAATACTCGGGATCTAAGTAGCCAAAACTACCTTTAACCGCGGTACTAACATGGGTTTGATCAATCTCGGGGCCCGTTTTAGAAAGCCCGAAATCAGCCACTTTAGCCATTAGATTCTCATCAAGCAATATGTTTGCCGATTTCACATCACGGTGAATTACCGCTTTAGCATATCCCGTGTGAAGATAGTGTAGTCCTCTAGCTGCTCCAATGCATATTTCAAGTCTCTCCTTCCAACCTAAACTCGGTTCATTAGAACCATAAAGATGGCTTTTTACGGTTCCTTTTTCCATGTACTCATAAACAAGAATCATTTCATTCTTTTCATCACAATACCCAATCAAGGAAACTAAATGGCGGTGCCGGAATTGAGAAAGCATCTCGATTTCGGTTCTGAACTCAGCTAAACCTTGTTGTGACTTGGGATTGCCTCTTTTCACGGCTACTTTTGTACCATCACTGCAAATTCCTAGGTAAACTTTACCGAACCCACCAATTCCAATTACCTTACTCTCGTCAAAATTGTTTGTTGCTTCTTCAAGTGCTGCAAAGGGAACGCGATAGCTCATGTTAGAACCGATACTAATATTTGTCCCGTTTGAATATTTACTTCCCATAGTATGAGAGGTAGTGAATCCTCCGTTAACCGATATCGGAATCCATGTTTTCGAACTGAGACGTTTGAGTTTTTGTTTCCTTCGAACGAGAAATAGAATTCCAATTACCATTATTAATGAAATCGCCACCCCAACGCTAGCGCCAGCAATCATTCTGACGTTCTTTTTTGACCCCGAAAACTTAGGCAAAACGGATGATGTCCCAGCAAGACTGTCCTTAGAATTGTTCATTTTCATAATCTCAAGTCCATTTAAAAGGGCATCAGGGTAAGAACCTCTAGGAGATGGACCTATACTTACACTAAGGTTGTTTCTAACAGTTGATGCAGTCACAAAGTCGACAAAATACGCAGTGGCTAACTGACCTAAAAGTCTAGTACTTAGTTCGAGATCCTGAACAACAAGGAAAGAATCAAGGTAAACATTAAACATGAGCTGATTAGAAGATGTACTCACTATATCGCAAAAGTGCAAACGAATTAAGTATTGAAATCCTGGATCCACCGTAAATTCCCACGTCACATTGAAATTGCTATTGGGGTCACTTTCAGAGTTCATTTTTGTGCAAGTCCCGTAAACAGTTTGTGGGGCCGTTTCCGAAGTGGCACCACCTTGCGGATAACGAACAGCTGGGATATTGGAAACGTTAGTCGCAAGATTTGGCTGTAATAAGAAACCATTGTCTGAAACCCAAGTTCTTCCTAAAGTATCGTTCACTAATGAAATCAAAGGTCCACCCATATTTACCCTTGCAATAGTCTCTAGAGAAGAACTCACAAGTCCGTTAAATACCCCCGAAGGATTGAAAAGAGAGGCATCATCAGTGATGAGGTCATCCGGAACCGAAACTACTTCGAGGGCATTAATGTACGCAAAAGAATTACTCGAGGGTGAAAACGTAATCACAAGGTCTCCGGAAGGTACACTTACGGAATATTCTTTAACTGTAGCATTTTTGGGGCTAAAATCGCTAAGTAGTGTAGTCTTTTGGGAGAAAACAGAGAAACTAGCAGAACTCATATCGTAATTCTGATAAACGAAAGGGTAAAAATGCAGGCGAATCCAGTGCCTTCCGGTTCGCTTAATCGAGAAAGTATACCTAGAGGGCCCACTAAAAATTCTTGCAGTATGAAGAATTTGCGAATCCACAGTTGGTGGTATAAAATTCAAATTGCTAGTAGCCAAAATGTCTTGTGGAGTTGACAAAAATTGTGAAGATGATCCATCAGCAACATAAGTGATATTTCCCAAAGTAACATCATTTGATGATCCACAGTTTAGATAGTAAAAATCAACAGGAACGAATCCTCTAGAACAATATACCAGATTCAATACCAATAATACCCATATTGAAAATCTCAAAACTCCACAACCCATCATTACAAAGCATATAAATGAGGGGATTTTGAGCTTAATTAACAATACAACGACCACGATTCAAGTACATTTGCATTAAAATAACAGATGTCCGGTTAAGAACACTAGGAAAATAAGGGAAAGATTGCACCTTTCGGATCATATAAGCTCCAAGAAAGATAATAAGAGAAACCCATATATATCTTGAACTGAATAGCCACTCCCAGATTCAGAGATTTGTTTTTATTTATAAAACGAAGGGTTTACAATATGGAAGTATGTATATATCGGCAGCTAATTAAGGGGAAACCGAGTCAAAAGCAAATATAATGAGATATAATAGTATTAGTTTGTAGAATGTAAAACTTTTTGGGGAAGAGGAAAAGGGGTAGCTCTTTTTTTGCTCTGTTCCTATTTTATTTAGATAAATTGGAAAATGGGTAGCTTGGTGATGGAGGAAAAGAGGTTTGGTTATATGGCGGAGAAATTGGGAAATGAGAACTGTGAAGTAACAGACAAACATTTACTCGAAAGAGTTAAGGGAGATGAAATATTAACGTAATAACTAAAAATTCAGCTAATATGAATGTCCATTTATGTTACACAAGTAAAATTGATTAAACAAAAAAGAAAAAAAAAAAAAAGAAAAGAAAAAGGCTGTTTCATGAAACTCTAAATAACAATTTATAATTATACTTTTTTATTACGTGTCCATCAAAGTTTTCTTAATTTATAAGTCTTTGAAAGTATGGAAGCTGGATATTTAATTGCTAAAAAATATCCTGAGGGACCCTGGTATTTTAAAAATGGGTATATAATATAAAAAAGAAGTCCAATTTCATGAATATAACTTTTTTACTGTTAAACTCTAAATAACAACCACATAAGATTGATTGTCGTTACTGCTACATCGAATCCAGGTCAACTCTGGATCACAAATTGTACTCCGGCCAGTCAGTTGTGGGAAGCTGTTAATCCGTTTACTGCATCCCAAAAATAAATAAATAAATTTTTAATTTTAACAGGGTGAGGTTTAATTAAATATAAATCGTTTTACTGCATCCAATTAATTTGGGTTCTCTAAAATATTAAATTTTATTTTATATTCCGGACAAGCTTATCAAGCAAGCCCTTTCTTAATTCAAGAACCAATTAACTACCTTGAAAAAAATCATATTTTCCTATCACTCGACATAATTAATATTACCTATATGACTTGTGCCTTGCAGGATTGTGAAGAAGAATTCTGATCGTGCACAAGTAGTTAGATTAGAACGAAGAAGACTTTTACTTGATCTGAAAAAACGAGGTAATTGGGATTTTGGGCTTTTAATTAGCTGTTAAATGTTTAACCTTATTTTCGCATTTCACCTTGTATTTGTAAGTATATTATTGTAACACGTTTTAGCAATTATTTTTTTATTATAGGGCTATAAATAGCTGGGTTTGAGCACATTGTTGGTGAAATTGTTACTTTTTTACTGAATAGTAGTTATCCACGATGGACTTTTCCCCGCAATGGACTTTTTCTGTCGAAAAGTAAAAAATATTGCACTAGGTATAACTAGGAAAAAGGATTGACATTTTCACTTCAATTTTTATCACTAATTATCGACGTTTTTGTACTAAACAAATCTTTTTGTTTTACTATAATTATAAAATAAATTAAATAAAAAAGAAGAAAATGATCTTGATGTTTACACAATATCCTAACTACACAAACTACTCTTTTCCCTTCAATATGAACAACAAAGATGACTTTAGCCTTTCAAATTGCATACATATTCTTGAAATCACTATTCAAAACCTCTGAATCCGATACCACTGACATCGACCAAGATCTCGATTTACTACCTTGAGAGTTAATCTTCCGTATACTCCTTTTGTTACTCGACTCAATCCGATGCATAATCACCCAATAACACATTGTACCTAAAGTAGTAGCCAATATAGTAGCCCCTATAATTGTCACCCCAATAGCTAGCCACATCTCTTGCTTGCCTACAACAATAAACGACAGTGCCAAATAAGCCACAGAAACGAGCACACAAGCCAGCCACATTAGCTTGTTTATAATAGCCATCAATTGCTTCTTAGCCTTGCTTTCGATTACAACAACCGAAGTTTGAACCACCACAACCGCCAAGGAAATGAATAGAGCAATCGAGTCAAAAACGAAGAAAATTAGAAACGGGATTTGTGGGGCGATTTTAGCCTCCCCTAGTGACTGCCCATGTGGGATATTTTCAGGGTCGTCTACATATTGCCCGGGAACCGTAAAAATAGCTGCAAATGCAACTGTTGCTATGAGTACAGCCACGACAGTTGTGGAATTGATGGCGTTGTTTAGGCCCTCTACGTGCATTTTGTTTATGCGTTTGGCAATACCTTGAACGCGTTTTCTTGTTTGACGAGTGTGTTCTAGTTGATGGTGAACTTCATGCTTTATGTCGCTTACGGTTTTCTTCAGCTCACGTGCTGGAGTGGTCGATTGTGGCTTTATTGATTTGGCACTTGGAACACCATACTCTTGTAAAATGGCTGTGATTTCAGATTGTCCCATTTTCTCTGAAGTGTCTAAGGCTGTTTCATTTGATCTGTTTACGACTTTTCTATCGGTTTCATTTTGTTCTAGCAACATCTTCACAATCTGCATATTTAGACAAAGATTTATTTAAGTATTCTTGCATCTAAGTTTCATATAATGAGTCATTAAGGGAGAACAAGGGAACATCTTTTGTTCTAAAAAACATGGATATGAAACATATTAGATAAGAAAACAGAGAGATGCAGTAGTTTAAGCTTAAAAATATGATATATCTTTTAACTAGACAGTAAAATGTGAAAGGTCTCGCTTCTCCATTAGTTTAAGTAGCCGTCATTTAATTGGGTATAAAACTCAGACCAAGAAAAGGTCTTGCGTTTGAACCTCACCCATATACAAAAAGAGTTTCATGTGTTAGACTTGAATAAAAATACCACGTACTCATGAGAGGACATGTTAGAAACAATAAATCTTTGCTCTTATACAACTTAAGCTCTTAGACGAGGGTACCATTCATTAAATTCTCATAAAATCACAAATTTGATGCAGTCGTCAGTGCATAAAGCTATTGTATTGATTCTTACATTAGGACCTTGCTTGTGAACTAATATTAATGCCATGTTATTACAAGGCTCATTTCAAACCCAAGGGATTGGCCTAGTGGTCAACGAGGTTTCTTTCCTTACTAACTTAATGTTATTAGAGTCATCTATCAAAAGAGTGAATTATCTGGTCATTGGGCTTGTAGGGTAATCAAGTTATACCATAGATTTGTTATGATGCGGAAAACTAACTTAGACAATGTAAAAAATATCCAATGCAGCACCAAAAAACATCATAAAAAAGGTTTATGTACAATTAAGTAAGATTTGTTAATGGTATATCACCTGAGCCCTGCCTTTCCGAGTGGCTATATGCAATGCGGTGTTACCCTTAGTGTCGACCAAATTAATAATAGAGGGATCTGTTCCGATAAGTTCCTCTACCACCTCAAGGTTTTGACCCTTGACAGACATGTGAAGTGCAGTTTGCCCCTTCTTATCAGTCCTCATTATAATCCCGGGTTCCTTACTCAAAAGAGCCTTTACAACTTTTACATGTCCATTTCTTGCTGCAGAGTGCAGGGCTGTTTTTCCATTACTTTTGGCTATAGTGGCGAGACTGCTCTCCGACTCCAGGAAATAGTTCACAACTTCAATGTGGCCTTGAGCTGCAGCGGTATGCAAAGCCGTGGTGTTGGATATATCGACTGTCATTGAAAGCTCCGGATGTGCCTCCATTAGCGCTTTCACAACCTCTGCAGTTACCACAAACTATTCATTTCACTTCCTAATTTGTTTATACACTCAGCAGTTATTCTCTATTTCTCGTTTTCATAAATGTATAGCTATAACGCCGTGATGTGCCTTATATGCGACTGATATTTCTTCTTTTTTTTTCTTCCTGGAGAATGACTTCCAAATCTCTATATTCTATATAGGATAGTCTATTTTGATATGACCTTTTATATTTTACGAAATAAATTAAATTAAATGTTTGTATTAGTTAGCAATTGTCCTTTTGTCAAATTGGAGTCATAATTTATGTAATTTTTTTTTTCCAACTCAGAATCTACTAAATAATGAAACACAATAATATATTAGTTTGAATATTTACATGACATGGCTGAAAAATTGCATTTTAATCCTACAAAACTTCATTTTGAACACTTTTGGTCCCGCACTTTATGAAATTGCATTTTAGGTTCTTTAAAGTATTTTGCACTTCTGGTCTCGCAGATGTATTTAACATTTGGTCCCACAGGATCTGGTGGGACAAAAAAGTGAAATATTTGGACCAAAGGTGCAATTCTGACAAGTATGGGATCAAAAGGGAAAATTCTTACTTAGACCTGGTCTAGGAAATTTTCCTAGACCTTGTGGTTGAAAAAATACCACATCATTAATTGTGATGATGTGGTGCTCTCACAATGATGATGTGGAGTATTTTTCAACCACAAGGTCTAGGAAAATCTCCTAGACCAGGTCTAAGTAAGAATGTCCCGATCAAAAGAGTAGAATGTCCAGTCATATAGGATCAAATGTGTTAGGTAGTCGTCTACATTTGCTATGAACAATGATGAATATATATCAATAAATGTAACACATTTATATGCCAATTGAACGAACACAAGTTTTTATTTTTCGAATAACACTTAAAGAAACGATAAACGAGAAAAAGCAAAGAAAGTAGTTTTGATGTCAAGAAATGATACCCAAATCCCCTTGTTTTGCAGCAATATGAAGTGCATCAAATCCGTTCCTAGCTTTAATTCCAGCAGTCACCAAATCATAATGCTTAATCATTTCTCTAACAACCTCAAAATAACCATATTCTGCAGCCACATACAAAGGTGTCTCCCCAGCTGAATTTTCTTTCGACAACAATTCAATCAATTCTTCTTCATCTTCTCCGGCGCATTCTATTATTTCCCTAATTGCAATAATATTCCCTGCTCTTGCTGCAGAATGCAAAGCCGAATCATCTCTTTTCCCTGTCAATTGTTTGGTCATCTTTTTCCGGGGTGTAGTGGGTGTTTGCCCAGCTGATCCTGCCTCCATTTTGTTGAATATTATAATATAGCATAAAATTAATCCCTCCTCTCACTTTATGTTAATATACAAGAAATAGGCTTTTCTTGTTCCCCTTCAAATACCCAAATCAATAATCACATTTTTATCCCAAAATGATATCAATGAATGAAGGGCCTGCCCAAAACAATAACATAATTCAATTATTACGTTCTTGTTTTCTTACATCAATGTATACCAGATTTTTGTAAACACAAAATACAAAATCAGAGCACGTAAATTATATATTAAAAAAAAAAAAAAAAAAGGAAATTCAGAAGAAAGGAAGGGTGGCCCCTTTTTTTGAAGGTGATGAAAAAGGGGAGGTTGCGAGAGGGTGGCAGAAGAACAACAATCAACGGTAATAACAAAACTCCCAAGTCCCACCCTCGTTGAATGTTTATCTTAGTAATTAATTTGGATGTCGTGTGTTTTTGTGGTAAGTTTGGGAAAAATGAAAAAGGCCAATTGAAATGTACCAATGAACTTTTATTAAACAATAAAATCCATTTTCTTTGTAATAATATGTCATATATTTGGAGATAATTTATCGTGAGATATAAGATTTAGAATATAATTATATTAGTTGTTTGAATATGGTATTTTTTCTGGTGAATCATCCACCTACATGTCTAAATCGTAAAATAATTATGAACTTGGAATAATATGAATGAACCATTAAATATTAAATTGCATACAATCATTTAGTCGTAGCTAGCTAGAAGTCCATAATCGGGCACATTATTAGCAGATAATTTATTGCCCATCTATCACATCAACTGACCTCCAAAGTTGATCATAACGCGACTAACATATCCATGGATAAAATTGGACCATAGCTTGCTCTAATAAGTATATTATATATGCAATTTCGACAACATTATCACAGTGAATTAGAGTGACATCTTCATCCAAAAAAAACACCAAAACAACCTTACGTGAATAATTAAAATTCATTTTCTTTTTACACTTTACTACATTATATTTTTTGTGCAATCACCTTAGCAGACTATTTATGCTATTTACATCAATCATTATTAATTCTATCAGTACAATATAATACACTTTTATATTAGAATATAAAAAACTATTTAAACATGCATATAATGAAAATGTATATATCCTTCAAATTTTGGCTCCACCCCTGATTACATCAATGCACCCCTATAAGGCCATGTAGGGGTGTTCATTAACTCGCCTAACCCGCCCGACCCGCTCGACCCGACCCGATCCAACCCGAACCCGACGGTTTTTATTTTTATAAAACTAGTAATGGCTTCAAACTAGGATGTTTCCTTTTTCTTTTGGTACATTATTTTTTAATAATATTGACTTGATAATTAATGACTTTTAAAATTATAAAATGACTTAATATATTTTAATATAATTATTAATTTAATTACAAGTACTTTCGATTACCGGGGAGAAATCAGTAAAATGTTATATTTTCATATGTTTCCTTTCTTGTATTTCCCGTATTTTCGATTTCTTATATTTCCTTTGTTGTTTGTTGTATTTCCTTTCTTATATTTTCTTCCGTATTATAAAAATATTTGTTTGCGTATTATGTATTAATTTTTAAGTTACTTTAATTAAATATTCTATTTAATATTAATATTTTAATATAATTAATAATTAAATTATGAGTACTAATATAATTACTATTATTAATATTAATATTAAAAAATTATAAATCTATAATATTAATAGGTGAGAGTGGGCAAAGGAAAAAAATGGAATTAATTTCCCCACGGAGCCCCAACCATTGGAGACGACCAGCAGGGCCCCGAGCTGGCCCTGGGCTAGCCCGGACTCCAGAGCCCGGGGCTAGCCCTCAACCATTGGAGATGGCCTAAGGAATCATGAGCAGGGCAACCGGTTGGCATGTGCAAACTTAGCCCACATTTAGGGGGAAAAGGCAAGCATGGTCTCATAATTAATGGGCATTGGCAAATTTGCCACATTTATATTTTGTTGACAATTTTATCCCGTAAATTACAAAATTGAAGTAATTTTGGGATTTCTTTGGATATGGATTTATATTAAGGCCATCTCCAACCCGTAGGGCTATTTACAGCCCTGGGGTGTTAATCTCCACCCGGGGAATCTGCACCCCCCTGAGTATCATCTCCAACCGGTAGGGCTATCTCCTCCAATTAATTAAAAAAAAAGCCTTCCCCACTCTCACCTATATTATCTATAATAATAATAATAATAATAATAGTAGTAGTAGTACCAATAATAATAATAATAATAATAATAATAATAATTAATTTTAGAGACAATGATAATAAAATAATAATATTACATTCGGGACAAGAAAAACAACAAGGATTACATGAAAATAACAACGAAATTGCAACGATGAAGACAACATTGAAAATAAATTATTATTTCATAGACAAATATATGATTTTAAAATATTTATTTGAGTTAATTATCTAATTTTATTTGAGTTCATTTTCATTCATAATGTGTAAAATATTTATTTGAGTTAATTATCTAATTTATAAATAAATTTGGCTACAAGTTTCTATAATTTATAAATTTTAATTTGTACTAAAAGTTCAACAAAAGTGATGTAGCTCAAATGGTAAGGAAGTCATGTTTCACTATAAAGGTTTCGTGTTCAAATCCCAATTGTTACAATAATTTTTAACATTAAAAAACTAAAAAAAAAAATAAAAAAGGAAACCCATCAGGTGGCGCCAAGTGGCGCCACCTGATGAATTGTGTCTGGGACGCGCTGATTAGCGCGTCCCAGACCTGGGGCGGTGGCGGTCCATTTGGACCGCCCAGACTGCTCTCCAACCCAGGAGAGGTGGGCTAGGCCCATCTCCACCCACCCCCCTCCTGGGTTGGAGATGCCCTAAGGATTTTGACCAAGATCTAGAAAAAAGCTGGCATACCCCTGACCTCTAACTAGTGAATGTCAGTTGCTAAACAAATCTTATCAATCAATTTATTATTATTAAGGATTAAAAGTATGGGGCTTCAACCTTTCTCATTAGTTAGTGATCAGATCACTACGACAAAGGACCACATATGCATTTATTACTATCGCATTCGCAGGTGATGATCAAGTTTGTAACATGCATTGTCGCAAGTTCTAATGAAATGCAGAAAAATATTATTATAATTGTGTAGACTAATCATATAGGTCAAGATTAGTTCATAATTAAATTATCAAAGTGGTCTTCCTTGTCCCAGCTACATTGGATCTGTTTGAGCTCGCTTGCCTACAAAATTTCGAAATATCGTTAGAGACTAAGCCGGAGTTTATATATATCGGCGAAGCCCCTCCGATACTTGAATAAGGATCTTGAAACAAGGATCCTGCAACGATGTCTAGAAATCATTATATCGAAGATATCTAAGATAGAGAAACAAATTGAAAGCCACATAATGACCTAGAATGATCATGCCACGCCTATGGCCGCTGACGCATGGCAGCAGATGCAGGCCCAACAAAAAGTAAACCACCGAAACAAGAGGGGGAGTCAAAAGCCCCGATTACTTCAATGGTTGCAGTAAACAAGGTCGACGCCACGGTCTTGGAACAATTAACAAGTTAAAAAAACAGGTCAACCTAGTACCCACTGAAATCGAACAGGCTATATATTGAAATGTAATGATATATATCAAGAGAGATTGAAAGAAGCTGAGTAAACCAAATCCAACAGTACTTTGCATCAATTCTTATTATGTAATGAACATCTCCCAATATGATACAAATTTAATTCCTAAAAATGGTATATTCTACCATTTATTGGGTACATGAACCGCCTATATATATTCATCAGCAACTTCAAGACCTATTACACACAAAAAAAATGAAATTAAAGCAAAAAAAATCCAGTAGGATGAAAACACATTAATTAAAAACCACCCCCACCAAACTAATAATTAAAAGAATTTACTCTGGAATTTCATAATCATCTGGAATTGAAAATGTATCTGGATTCTCATTCTGAATCCATCCATATTTCTCCAAGAATGGATTACTCAAATTCTTTAGCGGATACTCATCAATGAAATCTTCCCACACATTCTTCCCTTCCAAATCCCTTACCACTTCCCACAAACAACTATTACACTTAAATCCAGCCCCAAAGCTTATCATAAAAACTTTGTCCCCTTTCTTAAGCCTTTTCTTAGCTTCCATGTATGCCAAAACATACCAAAGACTACTAGCCGACGTGTTCCCAAATCGATGCAATGTCATTCGAGCCGGTTCCACATCGTATTCGCTCAACCCGAGGTTCGTCGCTATTGCATCTATCACTGCTTTCCCACCCGTGTGAAGGCAAAAATGATCAACACCCGTCTTGAAATCGATCACCGGCCGTCCACCACCTCCTCCCGTTTTGCTCCATTTCTGACACAACTTTCGTACTAGTACCTACAATCATGGATTAAAATTTCATTTTCTTAGTATGTTTCTGTCAGTTATACTTTAGAGAATATAAGTCCAACATCACATAGATTGGACCCAACCAACATCTGATGTGAGTTAGACCCAACTAATATAATTTAGTCCAATCTACGCGTTTTAATAAAAACTTTTTTTATTAATATTTGAAAAAAATTGTAAATCAAGAAACTTGCTAGAAAAAACATAATTTTTTTAAGTGAAAAAGTATCGAAATTTTAATACATACCTGCATCGTGAAGCGAATAAGCTCGCGTAAAGGCAAGATCTTGGGCGCGATTTCCTTCAAGTTGTCGACAAATGCACGCGTAGCGGCTTTAGGTAGATTCTTCCCCAAATGAAACCCGACGTGCCCTTTACTATCTTCCCTTTGTATACAACAATTATAAGACTCTTCTTTACCCCCATGATGAGTTCTTACAAGGCACTTCAATTTAAACATGGCCTTATCTTTTAAGGACGTTTTATTCGTTAAAATCATAGCACAACCCCCTGTTCTAAACAGACAATTAGCTAGGATCATAGATCTGTCATTCCCCGAGTACCAACCCAAACTCAAAGACTCGGAAGTCACAACTAAAGCTTGCAAATTCTTAGAATTTCGGAGTATATTCTGAACAATGTTTATAGAAATTAAACTCGCACTACAACCCATTCCGGTTAAATTGTACACCTTTATATCTTCCCTCAGCTTGAAATGATTAATAATTCTAGACGAAAGAGAAGGGACCGTGGCCAACATTGATATGTTCACGACAAGAACGTCGATTTCTGAAGGGGAGATTTGCGTGCGCTTTAAAAGTTTGTCAATGGTGTTGAGAAAAAACTCATCCATTTCCAAGATCCCATCTTTTAGCGTTGGAGATGCTTCTCGGCCTTCTAGAACCATCTTCGGGCCGTACGTTTCCTCTCCGATGCCCGAACTAACTATGGCTTTTAAGAGGAATTGGTACTCATGGAGGCCCAAGTGTTTGTTCCTCCTAATTACTTCACCGGAGAATTTCGTGCTTAGCTTTTGGTCATCTTTGGGCAAGTAACATTCATAGTCCAAAATGTAACAATTTTGATGCCTTTTTCGATCAAAATGTAGCCATATAATGTAAAACAGAGGAAGGAGGAGGAGGGGGTAGAAGAGTATTTGAAGTAGTACTTCCATGTTTGTTTTATTCTTTAATTTGCTGTTAGAAGGAGAAAGAGAAGAATTGTCTGAGGAAAATGGTAGATGAGAAAAAACTGAATAGATTTATAATACAGGGTGATGGTGGTGGTCTTTAATTTAAAACAATGGGTAGCTCTCAACCTCCAACGGCTAACGGGTGCGTGACTTCTTTAATCATCTTTAATACAATCAAACAATATCGCCTTCATGCTTTAGGTATGTTAATTGGTAAATGCAACATATATATTGTTTCTTAATCAACTATGATATGATATGAAACTTAATTAATTTTGTGTCTTCCTTTATTATAGGAAGTATACCATAATGCTTCCATATATACTTTATTAGTATTATAAGAACTAGATAGGAGAGGTCTGGTGGACTATAACTCATGCTTTTTTTCTTTCTGATTTGACAGGGATTTTTTTCTTTTTCAAAAGATATTAGTATTAATTTCTAGTGTGTAAGCTTTGATGTATAGAATTTAATATGATTAGTTTTGAAATGTACTATCTACAAAACTCTAATAATGTATGTTGTTTTTGTTGTAGTAAATTTTGAATGATAGATCTCCTGAAACAATTTAAATGTTGTAGTTGTAGTAAACTTTAATCTGTGTTAGCAATTGAGGATATATAAATTAATGTGAAAAACATGAATTTGAGTTTGTACATTAAGAGGCAATGCAGTAAGCCATGGAGAAAGCTCGTCATCTAAAGGTACGTCCTCGGCTCACATCGAGACATAGAACGATTTTAATCGACAGTCCTAATGCCAAGCAACTAACGAACAAATTAGATATCTTCCTTTTTTAAAACTCTAACAAAATATTACAGAATTTGCATCAAATCAGGAGAGTATTCCACAATTTGAACATAACTAGGGGCAGGCGTTTATGGGGTATAACCCCCACTAAATTATTTAAGTCTTATTCAAATTTAAGAAGCATGTTTTCTGTAATATGATATAATTTTCTACTACTATTTCTATTTAATTTGTCGGCCAGATAATTCCACTGAAAAAGACTTTTATCCAAGTCCATAACAATAATCCACATTTCTCTCAAAAAAAAAAAAAAAATTTAATAAATAATCCACATCAACCATTAGTTCATTTGGTGTGCTGACAGCATCAACTTTAATGAATGAGGAACTAACATTGCCCACATTTATGACAGGCGAAGTCAGGTAGATGGGACTCCTTTTTTTTTTTGGTAAATGATTCATGGAAACTTAAGAGGTTGTAAGAAGGGGGAAAAAAAAATAAAAATAAAAAAATAAAAATAAATTGATACTTTGACTCGAGTCTGTTTATAAAGTCATAATTATTCGTGTGTTAAAAGTAGTTGGAAAATTGATTATCAAATTAAACGCAAAGTACTGTGCAGCTGGATATCTTTTTTTTTTTTTTTTTTTTTTTAAATGGGCAGCTGGAATTTGAAGTACTAATGAAAAGTTTCCTGTCCTATATATAGGTGAATAATATCTCACTACATACCAGAAAAATAATTGTTAGAACTCATGTGAAAAGGGCTAACTCCAACATGGTTTATGCTTAACTCACCTGAAAATTAGTTTTGAAAAAATTGTCCAGGAACTTACAAATAGAACTTACTCTTTATTTTCGATACATATTAGATATTTAGTCTCATCACTTACTCTTCAAATGTATGTGAAGTAAGCCTAACATGTGATATATTAAAGTTAAATCTTGCAAACTGCGACATGTGGGCAAGAGTCCAAAATGCGAATTTATCTGACAATGTGGATACTTGATCCGCGGATTTTTCAGAACGTATGGTTGAAGGATAAATTTCATCATTCGAATAAGGAAAAGTCCACTATGGAAAAAGATGACACACATAACTTGAGACTCAAATACCGAATTGAATACTCATAAATTGAGCTAAAATCCTTATTATTTAAATTTAACTCAACTCAAAAGCTAACTCAAAAAGTAATATCCAAAAACTTATTAAAAATAGCTCATTTTGCAAATATAAAACAATACAAAAGTGGGATATAACTTCTTTTGTCCATTTTTTTTTTTTTTTTTTGTCTGACAGTTGCACTTTACAATACTGATCATCATATGAAAAGCATGAAAATTTAGATATCTATCTTTCAGTTTACTTTTTCAACTAATTTACTGCTACATGTGACATGTAAAAGGAAATTGACAAAAGGGCGTGCATCTTTCCAACGTATGAAAGGAAATTAATAAAAAGGTATATCTGGATATATGATAAATATAGTAAAATGCAAAAACTGTCTTTATCTAATTGCCAAAAGGTTGCATTATTATTTATTATTTTATTATTTTGTGATAACTTAGGTGTCCAAATTTGAGGGAAAAATACTTTTGATATCAAATTTTAGTCCAAAGAACACATTTGATACTATATTTTTTTGAAAAAACACATTTCGTACCATGATTCACACCATCTTGACACATTTACTTTTTTCGTCAATTTTCGAACGAAATTCAGCAAGTGCCGTCAATTGTGGGTCTTTAAAACTTGTGCATGTTTTCTCCCATTGTCAATTTAATGGACACATGAGTGGTACGTGCTGAATTTCGTCGGAATTGACGGTAAAACTAAATGTATCAAGATTGTGTGAATTATGGTATGAAATGTGTTTTTTCAAAAAGTTTGGTACCAAATGTGTTTTTTGAACTAAAGTTTGGTACCAAATGTGTTTTTTGAACTAAAGTTTGGTATCAAAAGTATTTTTTCCTCGTCCAAATTTATATGAGATTAATCATGGATCCTCAGAATCCTTGTCCTAGAACTTTGAAGGGTGTAAATCGCGGGATGTGCCTCCACTAAGCCTCGGGATCCCGCCATACTATTGTACACTTTGTGTGCAAAGGGGTCTTGACCACAAACGACCCTTAGACAGACTCATGAAAATGCTTACATTCAAGTTCCAAACGGGATACGAGCCCCACCCTTGCCGTTGAAGCATGTCTTATGAATTATTGGTCAGCCAGTTGAAAAAATATCCCTGGGCCATTATTATTTCCATTAACGAAATCCCGATGTATTCAGTTTGCGATTATTTTTAATGATTTGTAGGAAAAATAACAATTACATCACTAGATGTTATTAATGTTTTCGTTGTAAAAAGTGGAAAAACACTATTCCTCACTTAAAATAACAAGCAATTACGTTTCTATTATTTAAAAATATACCAATATTTTTCTATGATCACTCTTAACCTTGAATTGAATGCAATGAGCGAATAAAAATCTAACACAATAACCTTCTGGTTACAAAAAATAAAAAAAAAGAATTGATATAGGATAAAGGTTTCCGATTAAAAAATTAATATAAAGAATTTCTTGTCAACGAGAATATTTTTGCATTTTACACAATAAATATATGATTGAGAATAAAAGTATAATCAGATACAAACAAATTTTACATGCGTGGAGTCTATTAATTAAATGGCTGGCAAACCGTACGGGTGTAGTAAATAACAACCAATTATATTTGCAACAAAACACAGTCTGAACCAGTAGACGAATAAAATCAAAGTGCAATTATTCTGGAGATATAATTATTATTTTCAATTAAATAGCTATAAATTATTATTTATGTACATTTATGTAAGTGGTAGTATGAGTGGGTGAGTGGGAAAGCGGCCCGCAATTAATGAATCATAGACCACACAGATGACAGCTGATCTAATACGCATATATACATGTGGATTGGGTCTCATATTGAATTTCAATTACTACAATTAATCCGCATTATAAACTCTAATCTTTTTGTTTCGACATGTGAAAAAATGGGTTAAGATTATTTGGTCATCCCCTGTTACATTGATAATGTGGAACAAAAACTGGATGAGAATAAAACTAGTTCATCTTGTGGATAGAAGATTGAATCTAGTTCATGAATTTAAGTAAAAGTTAACTTCAGGATTTTATTCCACTGTAAATTCACATGGAAAAACAAATTTGAATGAATCTCAAAAGAAATTATACCACGTCCTTTGTACGACGAAAATGACCACTAATTAACCAATCCAATTTCATTCGCTCTAAACTTCATTTTCAGAATAGGATATAAATTGTTTTCATTTTTGTTTGTTTGTTTATATTGTTTTCAGGAACTTGGATCCTATATATATATATATATATATATATATATATATATATTCCACTCGCGGAATTCATCTGTACTTGTCATCGATCAGAGGCATAAAACTACGACTTTGGGCCGGGGGATTGTCATGCAAGATCTCAATAACTTCCACTACAATCTTGAAGCTTATTATTCCCTTAACTTCCGGTCGTTAATGACCTACTTTAATTCGAATGGGAGAATCAAATTTTACCAAACCTAAAGTAATCATATTGCAGTATATATATTGCTTTGGGGTTGGATGACTAATCCAAAACAAGTGAAATATATATGTTCTAACAAAATTAATTGTGTTTCGTAGTTGAATGAGTAAACAAAATCAGGATGTAATTGTGCTTGTGCGGCCCAAAAGTCAGGTGCATAAAATGTGTCACATAGGCCACCCCACCATTTCGGCCTAGATGGTTGTCTGTTGGTTCCGTCCGGCCCCGAAAATATCTTGGACTGAATCAGTTTGTATGTGCCCTGAATCTCTTGCTTAATTCTAGTCAAAAAAAAAGAATCTCTTGCTTAATTATAAAGAGGCATGTTCAATTGTACATTTGCACTTTAACGGCCATTCAACAAAGAATTTATTTGACTGAAAAGATATTAAACACGAACCGTCCCTGTGTAACTTATCTAATATATGTATTTATATAGTATAAATAAATATCGGCATTTTAGAGTGTTCTTGAACCCTCAAATTGCATTATTTGATTTTTCCTTCTCAATTTAAAATTCATTAAAATGGGCCAAACATGAATTGCATCGTGTTTAGCCCAAATATCAGTACGAAACACTAGTTAATTCTAGACGGTCCATAACACCTTGAACTTTTATAGCTTGAGGTGTGTCTGTCAGGCTATACCAATACCACCCCCAAACCCACTTGCAGACGTGCCTTTCTCTTTTTAATATTCCAACCACTCCATCTCCATCGTCTATTCTGTTCTAGGCTCCACTCCTTCTTTATGGAGTACAAATCCTCGCCCCTGGGAAAATAATTTTACGTAGTTAGGTCATCTCCAACCCGTAGGGCTATTTACAGCCCTGGGGTGTCAATCTCCACCTGGGGAATATGCACCCCCCTGAGTATCATCTCCAACCGGGAGGGGGTTCTCTTCCAATTAATTAAAAAAAAGCCTTCCCCACTCTCACCTATATTATCTATAATAATAATAATAATTTTAAAAATAAGTAATATTAATTTAAATATGAAAATGCATAATAATTAATTTTAGAGACAATGATAATAAAATAATAATATTACATTCGGGACAAGAAAAACAACAAGGATTACACGAAAATAACAACGAAATTGCAACGATGAAGACAACATTGAAAATGCAAAAATACAACATAAGTAAACAACAAGAAAAATGCAACGATGGAAGCAACAATCATTAGGCGTTGGGAAAATATTTATTTGAGTTAATTATCTAATTTATAAATAAATTTGGCTACAAATTTCTATAATTTATAAATTTTAATTTGTACTAAAAGTTCAATAAAAGTGATGTAGCTTAAATGGTAAGGAAATTATGTTTCATTATAAAGGTTTCGTGTTCAAATCCCAATTATTACAATAATTTTTAACATTAAAAAAATAAAAATAAAATAAAAAAGGAAATCCGCGCTGATCCTTGGGGCGATGGGCTGGGCGATGAATAATCGCCCAGCCCATCGACCTGGGCGGTCCAAATGGACCGCCCAGTGTCCTCTCCAACCCGCAGCTGGCGGGCTGGCCCAAATCGACCCACCCCCCAGCCCGGGTTGGAGATGGCCTTAGTAGTAGATGAGTGAATGACCTGTTTATTGGTACGTTACAAATGGGACGTAAATATACAATATATTCTACACGATATTGTAAACAGTACTAAAAATTCATACTCAACTAGAAAAATTATTAAACATTAAACAAAAAACTATTAATTATCACTTCAACACAGCATTCAATTATTTAATAAATTAATATTTTGTAATTAACATAAAATTAAAATTAATCATTATCTCACTAATTACACAATATTATTCCATATCTCATCTTATTAAGTATTTAATTTGACACATCATCAATATTATTGCTTCTCCAAACTCTACTACTCAAAATCATTCAAAACCATATTCAAACATTCAACACACACTAATTGTTATGGTTAAGATGATCGCATTTAGATCAATTTAAAACACTTGAAGAAAGTCAAATTGAACCAAAATCAATACAAACGTGTCCTTTATTTCGTTTTTTAGTTCCTTTATAAAAATGAATTTTTTGTGGGGTCCACATGATTTAAGGGATAAGGATGATGGATATATTTCTCAAAGCCAAAGCACTCCACAAATTTTCCTCATATAAAATCACTGACACATCCCTGACTCCTCGAATACAATGGAATTTCACACCTGGCAAATCTTTCACTCTACCTCCTCTTATTAAGACCTTAGAATGTTCCTAAACTTCCATAACCTTGAATGAAAAAATAGATATATCATTAAGGGAAGAACTCTTCCTTTATTGATTGGAATGATATTATTCAATAAATCACTGACACATGGGCCTCAATCACCACTTGTACAAGTCGATCAATAAGCAACGACTACCGGAAAAATGAATTGGCAATAATTTATTAGTTAAACACTCATGACAATAAATGGATGCTCTGAAATTATCTTTTAATTTTATAATATTACTCCCGGAAAAGACGTGTAGAATGTGTTTGAATGGATTTGACTATATATAGTTTTAGAGTTATCAAGTGAGGATAGATACCAAATATGGTTGGCATTAGAAAATAAAAATGGAAATGTTAAGAAAAATGTAGTGTAATCCTCTCTTAATGGAAGAGCGTGAATCAGGCAATTAGCAATAATTTACTAAAGAAAAATTCCAGATAAATAAGCTTGCAAGTTCCCAGAGGTTCATTCATTTGACCATGACCATTATTTGACAATCAGATTCTTTATAATCAAATAATTTTTTTGGATATAATTTTTGAATTTTGAGAAAAAAAATATATAATCTTAAAATTCAGGAATCTTGCTATCAAAATATGAGAATGTCAAACTCAACTTTCCATGGTATTACCTAAATATTCCTGGAATATATATTAAAAAGGATTTCAAATTTTCTTGATACAATCTCAAGTGGTACCCAAACACTACATTAAAATCATATTTTTAAAAATCATATTACTAGAAATCAAATTTCTTCAAGTTAAACTAACAAGTCCTAGTAGATTTCATAAGTTGCCGGACTTAGATTAATTGAATAGTTTTATTTAATAAGTTCTACTCATTCTGTGATTAAACAAATTATGTCAAAACTCAAAACAGACATAAGATATATACAACCAGTCCAATAAAAGAAAAATTTACAAATATCAACTACTAAAAGCAATAAATAAGGGCCATTCCACGATGCACATATACCGTTGAAAATTAATACTAAAATATTACTTGAAAATCAATGCACCAAAATGTCAATTTCAACAAACAATTTTGTTTCTTGTACACTACAAATTATTAACGGGAAAATTGCTTTTTTGGTACCATAGGATAAGCTGACTTGCACTTTTGGTACCATTGGATACGAAAATGCAAATTTGGTACCATAGGATATGTTTTCATTGCAATTTTGGTACCAAACCCAATTTTTCTACAAAGTTAATGGCAATTTACCCCCTATGAAATGCATAATGTTCAATTTATCCCTCTATAATTTGAAAAAAAATCAATTTACCCCCTGTAAAATTTTAATGAAGCAATTTACCCCCTTCAGCTGGATATTGTAACTCACTTGCCGAAATTGAGAGTATGCATTCAAACTATTTTATTTAACATAGGGGAATAAATTGCCACATTTATCATAACACAATGAGTAAAAAAATCACATTATCATAATAAAAGTGGATTAAGTGCAGCCTATAAAAATACCAGGGAGGCGATGTGAAATTTTTATAAAATTTCAAGGGGTAAAATGCTCTTTTATAAACCATGAGGGGTTAAATTGAACATTATGCATTTATTAGGGGGTAAATTGCCATTAACTTTGTAGAAAAATTGGGTTTGATACCAAAATTGCAATGAAAACCTATCCTATGGTACCAAATTTGCATTTTCATATCCAATGGTACCAAAAGTGCAAGTCAGCCTATCCTATGGTACCAAAAAAGTAATTTTCCCAATTATTAACATACAAATTACACAATCACATGCACGTGATGGGTCAAATCACTAAAACTAATCCTACCCCTAACCGTCAACGACCGAATGATAATATCGAGATAATCTTGATGAAGTCTCACACGACGTCGTTCTGCTTTGCCCAGAAATAGATGTTCCCGCAGTCGCAAAAAACAAGTCAGATAAGTAATTATCCAAATCCTCAGGGGCATATCTGATAATTGGCTCCATCCCAGCTTCCCTCACATTATTTCCTCTATGTTTCATGTAAAAAACCCGATAACCCGGAACAATCTTTTTAGCCAGAGAAATCTTAACCTCATCCCTCAATCTCGGGTCGGGTATGACCCACGAACTTTGTTTCCTGTACGCCTCCTCAAAACCGAAATTAAACCGTCGAAAATATTCCTTCGCTTCCTGAGGCGGAATCTCAGCCGTCGGATTCTCAGGCAATGATGTCAGCACTTCACCCCATCCCATTCTTTCATACTTAGCTATGTACTGTTTCACCTTCGATCCATGTTTCCAGATCCAATCGGGTCCCATTAAAAGCCCCAAACTCGAATTCCGGACCTTCGAAATGACGTAATTTAGGTTGTTAGCCAAGAACAAGTACGACAAAGCGACGTCGTTGTACAGCACCGCTTTGCCGTCAAGCTTGCAAAGGAGGACTAGAATCAACCACGCTAACCGCGTCGTAATCGCCGCCGCAGAAGGATCATCTCCGCCGCCGGAGGTAGGGCTGGAGAAATAAGATTCCGGCAATGGAGTTTGCACAGTTACTGGCCAATCCGCGAGTATATCGGAGACCGCGCCGCTGTAATCGCCGAGGAAAATTAGAAAATTCATTACGTAACGAGTGAGGGGGTGGACTCCCCCGCCGGAGGTTGATTTCGAAGAATCCTTTTGAATCGCCGCCTCGAATTGAGTCAACATAGTTCTCACTGCTTCACCAAGTTTCACCAACGCCGCCACTGCTTCAGATCTCACCGCCGATAATGAGTCGTGTGAGAAAATCAATTCGATTTCTGGCCATAGATCAGAGATTGCTTCATATAGATCTAACGCGCGGAACGTTTTTTCCGGTGAGAGAATTTTTTTACATTTACCGAAATTTTCAGGGAAGGTAAAGAGAGTAATGGCTGCTTCCTTAGAGATCTCTGCAAAACACGACTCTGCTATATTTTCCGATGACGAAAATACAATTTCGCATAGAATTTTCTCTCCGTGAAACAGAGTTTTAACAGCGACTTTAACTGCGTGGATCCAGGTCCTGATTTTCGTTTCTAGAACATCCCATTCCATCTTTTGCATTTGAGTATAATTTAGCTTTTCAACTCTCAAATAATACATAGTCTCATCGATTATCGATTTTCTGATGAGTTTGTAAATGTTCACGCATTCTTTTCCATATCCAGAAGCAATCATACAATCAGCAATAGACTTCAAGTCCACCACAGCTGTATCCGTAGCACGATTAGGCGTCCCACGAGGAGGCGTACGAGGTGGCGTTGCACTCAATACTGGCTCTTCATCTTCCGAAACTTCATCTTCGTAAAAATCTGAAATACTGGTCCTGGCCGAAGTCGAACCACGGGAGGACTGACCAAAGACCGATTCAGAATCGAGGTTTTTTCGATTTGAGGATAAACTCACATGAAATTCCTTCTCTAATCTTTTCATTGCGATTTGCATTAAGATCTGGGCATTGACGAGTTTGTTCGAGCTGGAATTGAACTTCAGAAAATAGTGCATCGCTTCTTGCAAACCATAAACTGCTTGAAGAAATCTTGTGGCTTCGCTTCTGTCATCAAAAAAGAGAGGAGAGAATTTTTCATGTATGTGAGAATCTAAGTCCCATTTTCTGATAATTGATTCGGCGTGGTCAATGTTTTCTTCCATCATTTTTTCGGAAACAGTGTGGCGGCTGTGCGGCGGCGTAGAAGAAGGGGAGGAATATGAAGAATTTAATGGGGATGAAGGCCTGCTTGAAAACAACGATCCCTTCATTTTGATTTGTTTTGGTAATGAATAGTTGATTGATTTTGTGGAAATTGTTGTGGGAGTTTTGCATTTGGATAAAGTGAATGGTTGAGGGGGGTTATATAATATGTAGAGAAAGAGAAAGGGCCGGCCGTGTTAGTTTGACTAAGCAAATAGTTGAAAATGAATAATCGGTGTGCGTTACTTTTCATGACTTTATTTTTTGGGATTCCTTTTTTTTTTAAATCAAGGTGCCCATGGATGACGTGGATAAATTTGTTCTGTTTGTATTTGACGTGGATCCTTGATGATCTTCAATAGGGGGAGGGGGAAAAGAAAAATAATCTTTAATAGTGGGGGAATGGGGAGTGGAGAAGAGATTATTTATTGCAATCGCTGTCCACGTCATCAAGTACACGTGGTGCTACTTACTAATATATTTAGGATATGTGAAGTGATAATTCATATCATCCCATATTTTGATCATGTTCTAAAAAAATAGGATTTCAAAAAATTATGTTAATATTGTCAGAACATGGATGATTTAAATTATCACTCCACATGTCATAAGTGTATTGATAAGTTGCACCACGTGTACTTAACGGCGTGGTGCAGCGGTTACACTAAATAATTTCTCGGAGTGGAGGGAGCATGGATTAGAACTTTCATCTTTTCCATCGAAAAGTTTCCCTTTTTTAATCAAACAAAACGAAAATAAGATGTAATTTTGAAACTATTTATTTGCCTTGAGACTCTCTTATTTCTTAATTTGGTAATATTTTTTACAATTTTTCCTTGATATTTTCGAAAATTCTCAAAAAGTTTTCAATAGCTAATCGAAACATGCATTCGAAATGAAATTTTGATCCATGGGAGGGCTAGTGGGAAAGAAAGTCCTCCCCCCAGTTGTCACTTGCTGCCAGTTATTCTAATTCTTGTTTTTTTTCATTTCTTTTTTTATCTAGTAGGTAAATTTTTTATTTGTCAAATGTAATAACAATTAAGAGTAGTCTTTATCTAGTTATTTTTATTCTTAAAGTAATCAATCAAAATTAAGTTGTTTTAAATTATAGTTAATTTTATAATTTTTAAATTATTTAAAAAAACTTAAAAAAACATTGTTTTAAACCTTAAAAAACCTTCTTCTATTTAATTTTTTTTATAAATAGTTTTAACTCAAAAAATTATTTTTTATAAAAGATTTTTAAATTAATATAAAAATAGAGTTTTTTCATTTAATTAAACTTAGAATGGATATAATTAATTTTCAAATTTTGTGTATGATTTAATAAATTTATATTTTAAATTAAATCTTTAAAGGAATTAGTTTTAATTTAGATATTTTAATATACAAAATGTACAAATTAATCGAATTATAAATAATTTTTTATCAAATAAATGAGCTTTAATACTATTCAAACTCGAGTATAACTTGACAATAATATTGATCAAAGGAACTTCTAGAAAAACGTTGTTAAGCATTTGTTATATTAGTATTGGTGTGATTATGTCATTTTAGATTAAGTTGTGTTTTTTATTGTTAATTGTAACTCTATTTTATTATTTTTAATTATCATTCATGTATTTTTTTATTGTTATTATTATTATTATTATTATTAAGTGATATTGGGAAGAATGAGGATTGAAATTAAATGAAACTGATAGATTGAATCATTGGAGATGACTATGAAAAAGAAAGAGAAAGTTGTACTTGAAATATGAGGAGAATCTGATGAAAAGCTGGAATTAGGCTGAAGTGGAGATGGTCTAAGAGGCCTACTAAACAGTGCACATCAAGCTATTTTGGAAGTAATACAAACAAAAAAAAATTCTTGTTACTCAAGAAACTAATTGGACTGAAAAGCAAATGATGAGTAGGGTTTCTGGGAATTTTAGAGTTTCTACATTCTACTATGTATGTGTATTGTGAGTCCAATAATACTCCATTGTGCTTCTTTGATTAACTTTTAGCATCGAGTTTTATGTTAGAACTAAAAAAAAAAAAATGAAAGTCTTGGTTGGATCACATAAGCTTAAGTATATTGAGTCTAGGGTGTTTGCCCTAGTTAATGATATTTTTGCATAACAATTAACCGACATATTTACTGATTATTTTGAATAAAATTGTAAAAAGTTTGCCACTTCGAATATGTGGATATAACTTTTCTGGCATTGGTCACGTGATTTGATGTTAAATTGTTATAGGCTTCAGTGCGACTTGTGATGTTGTTCTTAACTACTGCAACTTTCCTTCTGTAAGTTGTTCAGTTGTCTTCGAGATCTTTCTTGGTTAGTACAGTAATTCTAATTTAGGATTATTTTCATATTTTATTATTGCATAGAGTCAGATTATTCGAATCTTATCGGAATATTCAATCTTCTGTTGTGCCACATCATTCATACAACGGATGTACCAAATAATTTTTCATTTCAAAATAATTGTCTAAAAGAATATATAATTAATTGCCAATTAGACTTATAATACATAAACTAGCCGTTAACTGTAGTTAATACCACGGCCGGATATATGATTAGAATGTTAGGGCATCTCCAATGGTGGGCTCGGGGCGCGCGTGAGGGCCGGGCTGGGCTGGGGAATCGTCTCCAATGGTGGTCCGGGGCGGGGCGCGGGGCGGCACGGGCTGGGCTGCGAGCTGCGGCGGGAACGGGAGCTGGAACGGAGCTCGCGTGAAGATGGAGGAGAAATAGTGGAGAGTGCTATGCACTCTCCCCCTTTAAATCAGGTGGCGCCACTTGGCGCCACCTGATTAGTCCATCCTTTTTTTTTAATTGTTTATTATTAGTGTTAGTTTTGTAAATAATCTCAACTTTATATAATTTGTATAATTTGTAATAATTTGTATATATAGTGGAGAGTCCAATGGGTTTTGTATAATTTGTAATTCAAATTTGTAATATTTTTATATTAGAATAAATTGTGTATTGTTAATATTAGAATATAATTTAATATAAAATTCTATTTTAATTATAATTCTAATTATTAATGTTTTAATAATAGTAACATTAAAAATGGCTTTAATTATATCTTTCATTTAAAAAATAGTAATTAAATTATGTAAATAATTTTGAGTATATTTGTTAATTTTAGAATAAAATTAAATATTGTAATTAAACACCGACAAATAATTTAAATTGATACCCTAAGCATATAAATATTTAAAAACATACTTAATTAAAAAAATACATAAATTATACAATTTACATATATTGTTAACCATATTTTGCATAGACATTGGCGATTAAGTCTTGTTGGAGTCTACTGTTGATTTCTTTGGATTAATTATAATTATAATTTATATTTTAATGTTTAAATATTTTAATTATAATATTTTTAAATTAATTATATTATTATTCTATCATTATTATTATTATTATTATTATTATTATTATCAATATTAAAACTATTATAAAAAAGGGTGAGAGTGGGGAAGAAAAATATTTGGAAGAAATTGAGTGCTGGAGATCACCACTGGAGATGATCACCTAGAGCCCGGGCTGGATCGGGGGCTGGCCCGGGAGCTGGCTCGGGAATGGCCCCGGAAAACCATTGGAGATGGCCTTACTAACAAGAAACTTCTCACGTTCAACCATTTTTTATATATAGCTCTTTCCAAGTTTCTGACTCGTCAAACAAAAACTGGTCAACTTTGTGGCATATGACTTTGTGGAGTTCATTTAAAACCTGTATCTCGCGCTCCAATTGTAGTTATAGATCTGGTCACACCCATACAACAGGAGGCAAAAAGGGAAATTCGTGTCTATGGATTGGGTGTTGGATCAACAATAAGTATATATGGATTGGCAGTATATAGTTGAATAAAAATAGGAAATTTGGCCTGCTTATGTTGGATTGGAGCATGATTTTAGTATAATTTTTTGTTTTACAAAATATTTAAAAGCATCAAAAGATAGTTTCAACATTCTTGGGTTGGTTAAAATATTCATATCTATCAAAGATCTTATCATTTGAGGACCACTATTTTCGTCTAGTAAAGTTCACATAGTTCCACCTGCTTGAAGCCAATAAACAATTTGGTCTGCCAATCAATGAGAAGCAAGCAGGAAGTCTGTTGACTACGTTACCTAATTTCTTTCTAACTTAACTTTATGATCTTTTGACTATCACTTCCTAGTTCCTACATAATTATAATTATAATTATATAATCGACACGATTGACTGCAGTGTCCAACAGAAATGGCTTTTTTTTTTATTACATAATCAGATTAGCTATCAACTATTAAAAATGCATAATTTCATTAGAAATCCTACATCTACATCTTTTAATAAATAGTCAATGAACATTGATACAGATGCCCAAATCGATTGTTTATTGCTGTGCATTGTAACAATAGTCTAAGCTTATTAAGTAATCTTAAATGAATTAATTATTAACTTTACCAAAAAAATCAACCATAATATTTAAAAATATTTATCATAAATATTAAAAAGTCAACTTGATAAATCGTTTAAAAACTTGAGAAACTTAACCTCATACCTTGGCTAATTTCAAAATTTTCGGGACAAATGAAGTTTTATATATTGATGTTACTTTTTGTATTAATTTTTCTACTGACCAAATTATATACTAAGATGATAAATATTATGGTAAGATCATCACATATTTACCACAAAAATATGTAATTTCGAAGTTGTGAATATTATAGTTTGAAATTTGATTTAATTGTGGTTTGGTTGTTAAGAGCTTGAAGATGAAAAGTAAGTGATACTAAGGGTCTATTTTGATGGGTTTTGGCTCGGTTTCGCGAGTTTCGGTTTTAAAAAAATGGTTTGGGTGGTTTCAATGAAACTTTTGATACTTCATTTTGATGGGTTTTGACTCTTGAATTTTGTGGTTTGAATAAGTTGAAACCCCACTTGGATTGAGTTTGGATGTTGGAGTTTTGGGAAAAAAGTAGGAGTTAGGTGTCAAATCAATGTATTTTTTAGTGAGATTTGGGGGGGAAAAATAGGTGGTAAGTGTCAAATCAATATTTTATAGGTTTGAAGAGTCTGAGTGTGAGTTTTTGAATAGATTTTTGATGGATTTATGGGTTTGGCTAAAACTCATTTGAAAGGGTTTTGGCTCGGTCTCGCGAGACCGGGCCAAAACCCATCCACACACACCCTAATATGCTCAATTTTGTGTGGCAATATTTTATTCAAAAACTCCTACCAAGAATAGGCTCATATAGCATGAATAGGAATTGATACAAATCAATTTTGATCACTCCTGCCGACAAGAGCCAATATATCAATATTTTAATTAAAGCAATTTGTTTTGAAAAGGGAAAGTTTAGAAATCATGGATATTGATTCTTTACCGTGGATGAATATGCAAAGATTTGATGATAAAGGAAAGATTTGGAAAAGGTTTGATTTCAGTCTCTACAGAAATGAGGCGAGGAGGAAATATTATTTTGATGCGCTAAATTAGTATCAATTCATATGGTAAGGATTTTTGTTTCAGTGAAGGTGTAAGTTTAAACATAGGGCTGAAAATCAAATCAAGCTACTCGATTCGAGCTCGTTCGATAAAAGTTTGTTTGAGCTCGGTTCGTCACACTAATCAAACAAGCTTGAACATTATTTTTTGTTCGCTAACTTTTGAAGCTCGGCTCGAGCTTGTTCGATAAAATCTCGTTTGAGCTCGGCTCGATTTAAAATCAAACCAAGCTCAAACACAAAATAATAAAAAAATCAAACCAAGCTTGAACAGTGTATCGTTCAACACTACTCGGTTCGATTACACCCCTATTTAAACAAGGATTAAAACTTTAGAAAACTTGGAGCCGATTTTACTTGATATATTAGAAGATATAAAAATATTTTTCTTTTCTTATAATTAGAGATAAAATTTTTGAAGCATCTTGGACATGATCTTGAGTCATAATTTTCCTTCCTTAATAGTAATTCACTTAAAAAATTATCTAACAAATTAATAGGCTCAAATTAAAACATTAGGCCTAAGCAATCATTTGTTATCATCCTAGATAAGATGTGATCTTAGGCCCACATGCATACTTTCCTTTAAAACTTTTAAATTATGATTTGAAATGAATTTTAATGATGGATTTTGTAAATTTTGAATATTCAACAACCCATAAGCTATGTTTTAGAAGAAACGGATGGTAATAAAATTTTGTAAATCTAATTTTATTGGGCATGGAAAGTGGGTCATCGAACATGAGCTTGGGCTTCACGTATAGTAGAAGTTAGAACCAGATATGCGGACAAGGCCATTCTAGTTAGTTCGTCGGCAGACCAATCCACAAGGGCCTTAACAAATCCCATTTTACGTCATATTAAAAATACCAAAGAAATGATAATAAAAAAGAAATGCAAAATAAAGTTTACTCAAGTAAAAGAAATACGAAATAAACTCAATTGAGACCATTAATTACCAATATCACTCAACGGCAGCTAGGTGGCATGGAGGGGTTTCATAAGTTCCAGATAGAGGATAAACGTAAATGGCTGTTTTTTCTTTGTTCGAACTAAGGATCGGACTTTGATTGTTATATTTTTTCAAAATTTCATGTTGGTTATCATCTATGTAATAGTTGTCAAACCAAGTGATTTGAGGTTATCATTGTAACTAACATGCCAATTGAGTTTAAGATTAAATAATCCAACATCTTAAACCACTTTACAATCAAATGTACTAAAGAGATGGATTTATAGACAACCAATCAAACTGTAGATTTCAACTAAAGCCCGTTTTAGTGTTTTCAAACTTGTACAAACATCAAAAAACAACGTTCTTTGTATCTTAAGAGTTGTGTCATTCATTGAGACTTGTTCCATAAAAATTCAAACACACTCAACTACACAACCCGAAGAAATATTTTAAAACTCAACAAATCTCAAACTTCTTTCAAGAACCCAATTTTTAGCTCTTTGCACTTCCAAAAAGAGGGAAATGGGCACTTTGCATAACCAAATTGCAAAAATAACAATGTTAACCCTAAAATCACATTAAACATTGCACACTGCACATTTCCCTACAAAGTGTCAAACCCTCGAGAAACCTAAAATTAACTGGAGTTCTTTCATAGACTTGGAGAATTCTTTGAAATATCCTCCACTTTGTGCATTTGAAGAAAGTTACTTGTTTGAATTTTTCATGAGAAACAAAAATCTTAAAAAGTAACACAATTCTTAATAAACAAAAATGTTGTTTGTTTTGAGTCTTAAGTGTGAAAATATTTCCTAGAACAATTAAACAAAACCAAACAAACATGACAACATGTCACCCTCAAATCTCTATCGGATCATCATAAATATTTTCCAATACTATGTTTTAGTGTTTCAAAATGATAATAGAGTAACATAATGTAACATAAATATGGATCCATTAAGTATGATAGATATGACACTTCAAATCACTTGAAGAAAAGTAACAACATAATATCAAATTTGAAGTCTTGAGGCAGAGCATCTATTGATTAAACTAAATGCAAATCTAACAATTCTTAGGCACAAAATTATCAATATCCACCAACAATATCAAAATTACTCTCGGCTTAAGCTTAACTTAGACTTTAATAGCGTACTTTCTCAATGGGAAGTACATCTCCTTCTTCTTCTGTTTTTCTGTCTTCAAAGATGCCTGAAGCAAGAACCAGAATCAAAAGTAAGGCAAACTGAATCTAAATTGTCCATTGAAAATGACACCAAAATTGAAATTATAATAGCATTTAGTAAGTATGAACACGGAAGCTTCTATGTGCAAAATTTGCAAGCATGGACAAGAGACCTAGGGGATTTCAAATTAGGTAGAGCGTTGTAAAATCATGTCAGATAAATTTTCAGATATATTTTGACACATAAAAACATATGAAATCAATAAGTACTCAACATTGTTAACTATAGTATATCTGTAGCTTAAAGTAGCAGTTCATTTCAGCTAAATTTTAGGGTGTTCATATATACATAGATGTGATTATTGCAGACTAAATAAGCTCAAAATAAACTAAAGAAAATCATGATTCTATTCAAGCAAGACTAAGAAACCATCATAATACACACAATGAATCTTGATCACAAGTAACACAACATTCCCTTGGAGAACACAAAAATCAGGGTAATTCAAGCAGCCAATAGTTCTCCAACCCGCAGAAAAGTGATAAAAATTCAAGACAAATACAAAGTGATCCAAAAAACTCACATTTTATCATGCAAGGTAAATAATAGTAATAAGATTATGATGTTCAAAAATCCCAATAACCTAACTATATCGAATTTGTATCAACCATTCTCTCATAAACACTAATTTCAGTTCACTAAACATAGGTCATAATTCAAAATGCTATCCAAATTCGTCCAGAAACCGTACAAAGATCACCAGAAAAATTATCTAAATGAAGCACTTGCGTCCTGAAACAAAATGATTTATTCACCTGGTGTTTGGTGAGGCGGCGGCGGATGGCACGTGTTTTCTTAGGGCGGAGATCAAGGGGCAAAAGCTTCTTGTTCTTGTAAACTTCCCTGAGGGCGGCCTTCTGCTTTTGAGAAATGACTGTTAGCACCTGCGCAATTGAAAGCCTCACGACCTTGATCTTTGATAGCTTGTTCGGAGCGCCACCTGTAACCTTCGCCACCCTCAGCAACGCCAACTCCGCCTTCAGATCCTTTAGCTGCGCCAAAAGCTCAGCTTTGTTCTTCTGCCTCAACTCATGAACCTTAATCCGAGCTGTAATTACATTTAAAAAACGAAAACAAAGCCGTTTTCAAATTGAGGTCATACGAGTTAAAGTACACAATAAAGATTAATGCAATTTTACATACCCATTTCGAGTTTCTTCTTCCTCTGTGTTTCTATGGAGAGGGGGTAGGGTTTGGTGGGTGGCAGACGAGTAGTGGTGTTTAGGAAAGTAAGAACCCTAATGTATTAATGGTGTGTTGATGGGCTTGGGCTTTTGTTTGGATCCTCGGTATTGGGCTTAGGATTTTAATGTTGTTTTCTCTTTGTGCAATTCTGTATTTAATAGTCCCATGTTATTATTGGACTTGAAGTACAATGCCACAACTCGGGCTCTCAACGGTCGGATCAGCCAGATCCGGATCCATATCCATTTATTCATGCTGGATTTGGATCCTGCTGGTTTGCACTTCATAACTTTAAGGTTGCGTTTTTGGCACTTTACCATTGGGTTTTTTGCAAGTTAACTCTCTGTGATATGTCTAATGGGCAATTTACCTCCCCGTGAAATAAAAATAGGCAATTTAACTCTGTATGAAATGAAATAATGAGTAATTAATATCCTTGTGATATACAAATAGGCAATTTACCTTCCTGTGAAATGAAATAATAAGCAATTTAACTCTCTATGATATGAATTAATAAGCAATTTAGAGGAAGGCAATGTGCTTCGTTTATAAAAACACAATGAGATATTTTGTTTTTTTTATTATCACATGGAGTTAAATTGCCTATTTAGAATATCACAGGGAGCCATTTTGCCCTTTTATTTATCACATTGAGTTAAATTGTCTATTTAAAATAACACAAGGAGTTAATTTGCTATTCACTCCTTTACCACCAGAAACAAAAAATCACACTATCCGTTGAAATATTAAATTCAGTTGCACTCTCCAGTTTCCACACTCAAATAATTTAAATCATTGCTCGTTGAAAAACGCATATGTATGCCTCCAAGAGCAGAGAGCCAGGGGGGGACCTACATAAGGGCTAATGGGTCTATAGCTCCCACTCAAAGCTACGATATATTCGTTGTAATAGTATGTTGATTGAATTATCTAATTGGTTAATTGGATGGGTGACATAAGGTTTTGTACAGAGTCCCGAGTTTGAAACCATGTTGCTGCACAATTCTATCTTTTTGAAGTCTTTATTCTTTTTAACCATTATTCATTTAATTTTAATTTATATTAGTTTTCTTCACAAAAATTCCCTTTGGCTCATTGTTTTTTGAAGTCTTTATTCTTTTTTAATCATTATTCATTTAATTTTAATTTATATCAGTTTTCTTCACAAATTTCCCTTTGGCTCATTGGTTTGTAGAGTTCAAAACCTAGGATTGCCATTTTTTTTAACTTTTTCATAGTCTTTTTTCTTTCTTAATTCTTTTAAGTTATTTTTCTTTCTCAACAATTATTCTTATAATTTCATTTTCTTTCTTACTAGTTATTCTTTGATTTTTATTCTTTATTAATAATATTTTTAATTTTATTCTTTCTCAATAACAAATTTCCCTCCCCTCCAAAAAATATTGATCTAGCTTCGTCTCTGGTTACTATGGACCAATTTCAAAATATAAAAAATTGGCGCTGCCAATTATAGATGTAATTGGTGTAATTTGAAATTATAATTTAAATACATATAAATTTTGGGTTTTTTTGGAGTCATAACAGGTTATCATATGTAATTAAAGTAACTTAGGAAGGTTATTTTTGTCAAACTTCACCTTCTTCTTTTTATATATCCTCATATATTTTCTAGTAAATAAAATATAATTTTTTAATTTGATTGTTTAGTTAATTTTTTATTTTATTTTTATATTTGAATTATTAAATTTATTATCGAACTTCAGCCCCCATTACACCAAATTCCTAGATCCGAACCAGCAGAGAGCTAAACGATTTTTGTTGGGAGAGGGAAGGGGAATTATTTTTTAGCTTAGCTAACTCAATATTTTTCCTACGTTTTAATATAATGATGAATATATATATATATATATATATATATATATATATATATATATATATATATATATATATATATATATATATTAACATTTCCGGAAAGACCACCTATTTGTTCGTTTACCATGTTGTGTGTGTGTGTGTGTGTGTTAAGATGAAGTAATAATTTGAGTTTATCCAGCCAAAAGTAAATAAAAAAAATACTACCAACTTTTATTTAGGAGTATCGATTATTAATAGTTAATAGCTAAATAATGTTCAAGATGCAATTTAGTTAGCAGAAAATGAATAAATATTTCTTAGATAGTATATGAAAAAACTCAAGGTGTCACTAGTATATGTACTTCTCTAATATTATAAAAGGATTACACAATAAATGACAAAAAATTGAAGAATATCGAAAACTCATAAAAATATTACGACTTAGAATTCAATTATATAAAGAAAATAATGTTATAAAAAAAAGTACCCAAGTTGAATGCTTAAAGTGTTTTGAAATAATAATTTATAGTGTGTATACTTATCATAATGACAAAAAAATGTCTTAATATTTGAATCAAAACATTATAAAAACATTATAGTAGACTTGACTGTTGACTTATGCTTCTTCTAGAAAAAAATGAGATTTTACTTATGCATATTATAATACAAGGATTATGCTTTGATTCACGCGTTTGACTATATAATAGCTAGACTTGTTAAATTTCTCTGAAAAAATAAAAAATACTTAAATACATTTACTCATCCCAAGATTAGTACCACGACCTATCTAGAACCGTTTACTATCACACCAATTGCTTTCTTGAGAATTAATATAAATCCTTTGTAGATAATTTAATTTTTTCTGGTGGTTACAACATTTCTTACCCATTTAAATATTTTACTAAAGTGCATTTTGCCCTATCTCCTTATTATCACTAAGATCCCTTTCTATGTCATTCAGAATTTTAAGTCGATAATACATGAGCAAAGTATTTTGGCTAGTAACAGTTGTTGTGACTTGTGACTAATTTAACATGCGAGGGGGAAAATGCAACTGTGTTTAATATTTAGAATTATGTAACTTTGTATTTTGAGGTTAAAAGTGTCAAAAACATAACTTTGTGGGGTGAAGTGCATTTTCCCCAAAGTATTCTTCTTTGAAATATTTTATTATAATTTAGTATTTAATTCTTAACTCTCTTTTTCTTTTATATTTTTGGCCGGAAATTTAATTTTTGAGTTAACTCTATCTTGACACCAAGTCACCAAGACACTTACACACACATTTTGGATGTGTTTGCTGACTATTCAGGCTGCTGACACTTTGACAGTCATGTTAGATTGAAAAGAAAGAGATAATAATCGGCATTTTCCATTATTTATTAATTCGAATATGATTCATTTTTGAGTAATAATAAAACTTTTATAAACATCGAGGACAAGAAATATTAAAATTTTAATACAAACGTATGAAGCTTAGGATCAGAAAATAACCACATTAAAAGTGGGTTTCAAACTAATTATCGATTTTGGACTTTTGTTTTAAATTATATTACTTCATCGAATTTTGTTCCGTAATTAATATTCTTTTAAATTATTGTCCCAAACTAATTACTAATTTTGATTTTTCGTTCCAAATTATATCAATTCGCTGAATTTCGTCATGTAATTTACTATTTTGTATGAATGTAGTCCCAATATTAAATTTCTAATTTAATGGAAATGACGGTTCAATCTTGTAATTAGTTTGGGACGAATTCTACAATATTATATAATTATTCATGTTAAAATTTACTACGTCATCACACGTAAGTAGCCATGTGGTAATTTAACGGACGAATACCCAATTTCTGTCTCATAATTAATGGTGGAATGCTCTTAAAAATGGGACGAAATTTGCCAAGTGATATAGTTTTGGACGAAAATTCAATATTAATTTGGGATGATTTTTGCCATTTTGCCCTTAAAATCATCTTTTGTAGTAATAAATTCCCCCAACTACCAAATTTAATTATTAATTTGTTACTGAATGATACATGATACCACCAAACCTTACCAGGGGTTGCCTCCAAAATTGAAATTCGTGCAGCGCTATTAATTAATTCTTCTTTCTATTCTGAAATTCCTTAAACCTTCATTCAGCTCTTGTCATTTCTACTACGAAAAACTTGTTCAATTCCCATACAAGAAAGATGCTGAAATTGTTTGCAATCAAGTCCCTAACTTCTTCATTATTAAGAAAACAACCCCTCTGTTTTTCTTCTGCTGCTGCTTTCTCCACTTCCTTCCTCTTCGATGATACCCAAAAACAGGTATATTTTTGTTTTTCATGTAATTTCTTTTTATTAGGTTAATTTGTTGTTTCAATTTACAGAGAAGAGGTTGTTTTGTTTTTTTATTGTGTGTTTGTGTTCTGTTCTAGTAAAAATGGCCAATTGGGTTTTTAATTATTTCAATTTTACTTTAAAGGGCTATTGCATTTGATGGCACTGAGAAAATAATTTTAATTACTGTGTTTGTCGATAGTGATTAACAAATAGGTAGACTAATGTTTCTAGTGGAGTTCCTCTTTTGATGTTTGTAATTGTGAAAGAACTGGAGTATTGATGAATATAAATTGGATTTTAATAGTAAACAAAACCAACTTTGAAAAATGCTCGGAAATTATAATCGAATAACAAGTGTAAAGTACAATTGATATAGGAAGGAGGGGTGTGTGTGTGTGTGTGCGTGCGCCATGTTATTATATTTCAATGAGATATTGTTCTTGGTGTTCAGTCTGATATTAATAACTGCAGTCTGTAACAAAATTTTCGATGTTTGCCTTAATAATTTCTCTTTGTATTGCATAGCTTTCAAACATTAATGGTGTTCTTGTTTATGTTGTTTCAGGCTATCATTTTATTTAGCAACTCTTTTTTCCTTGTAATTTTAACAGTTCAAAGAAAGTGTGGCTCAGTTTGCTCAAGAAAACATTGCTCCTCATGCCTCAAAAATAGATAGAACAAATTGCTTCCCAGAGGTTATCTAGTTTATATATATCTTGTTTTGTATGTTATATGCAATGATAATTAATTGAATTTTGACTTCATCCTACCATTTCAGGAAGTTAATTTGTGGAAACTGATGGGGGATTTTAATCTCCATGGAATTACTACCCCAGGTACAGTTTTCCTAATTCTACTTTCTGTTGCTCCATTCTTGACTTCTGTTACGTATTTGTTTCATGATAATTACATATGAAGAAGTCCATGGTACAGTGAAGAGTTCTGTAGCATCTTGAAAACCTCAGTTTTCTTTCAATATTTCCAATTCTGTTTTTTCCAAGTTGGATGTGAAACCACGTTTTCAGTAAAAATAAGGATTTGTCAGGATAATATTGTTAACTTTGTTTTTCTTGGCTAAGGTTTTGTTTTGCTCTGTTTCTGCTGATGAGAGAAGTTACCAAGGAAAGATGTAAAATCTGAAGTTTTTAGGTTCATTTATTCAATGTATCGCAGTATGGTATTGAGTTTATTTTTTATATTTATTGCAAGTGAGATTAGCATAAGCACTCACGAGCTTATAATAGCAATCATGTAAACACTTTGAAGAACATTATTGTAAGAACTGCATTTATAGTTCCACAATGGACAAACATACTTAGTTTAACAAGAACGTGGTATTCGTGAATGCAACTGTTTCTAAAGACTTGTCCTCTCGTGATTTTTAATTTTTGGGATCTCCATTATTTTGAAATGCCTTGCCAAAATGTATCCAACATCCAACCCTGTTGAACTTTACAGAAGAATATGGTGGACTTGGCCTAGGCTATTTATATCACTGCATAGCTATGGAAGAAATAAGCCGTGCTTCAGGGTCAGTTGGTCTTTCATATGGTGCACATTCTAACCTATGTATTAATCAACTGGTAAATACTTTTACCTTAAGCTTTATTTTTCAACCCAATCATCATCATCATACCTTTTAAGATTTACTAACTGTTGATGTTTGCAGGTGAGGCATGGAACTCCTGATCAGAAGCAAAAGTACTTGCCCAAGGTTTTAAAATTTACTCTCATCTTGTCAATTAGTTTCTCTGTGAAACTTTCACCAACAATCATCCATGTTGAAATGACTTTGTGATATCCTCTTCTTTTCGAAGAATGAAGGTTCAAAGAACTTAAATGGTGTAGGAACTTATATGTTGAAACTTATTATTAGATGGTGAAACAAGTATTGAAATCATCCTTCTGATTGAAGATAATTAGCCTTGTAATGGTGGTTTTATGTTGCCTATACATGTAATGCCCTTGATATGTTTTTATACATTTGGAGTCAAGTAATGCAGTAAATTGACTGATCTTCTTCGACTGCAGTTTATGACATGTTCTTGGGCTATCCCATGTTATTTTCATATATCTGTAATATGGTCTATATCTTTCTTTTCAGTATACAAGTCTATGTGAAAGTTGACTAACTCATGTCTCTAACTCTATACTAATGAAGCTAATAAGTGGGGAGCATGTAGGAGCTCTAGCAATGAGTGAACCTAATGGTAAACTATTTGAACTTTCTTCATCTTCATGTATACGAGCCACAGTTTCACTGTGTATTGTTTTTTAAAGTGACTTAGTTAATATGTTTGTAACTTTGTATTTTTTAGCTGGCTCGGACGTCGTTAGTATGAAATGCCGAGCTGAGCGTACTGACGGTGGTTATATCATAAATGGGAATAAGATGTGGTGTACCAATGGCCCCGTTGCTCAAACACTGGTATACTTCTCATAAATCATTATCTTTATGCATGATTAAATGGCCAATACTTGTTTATCTATTTTGTTTTTTAAAAGTGAATCTAAATAAATGTCATTTAAAATACTCTACAAATGGTATTTTTTAAGCTAAGAGCCTAGCTACTCCAATAAAATATCGAGAAGCTTGCTTCTTTCTTTTTGTGAAGAAGCTTCCTTTTTTTTTATGAAGATGACTTTGAGAAATAAGTGTTTTGGAATTGAAATTAAAAACATGTAATGTACTGCTTTCAGTGAATTAGAATGATTTGGGTGAACAATAATGCTGGACATTAAAATAAAATTAAGAGATGTTCAGTAAATAAAGGCTATGAAGAATTCAGTGAAACAATTTAGCTCCAACATTTCTATGTGGTAGTAGTAGTTATTTCAAGGAGAAAAAATAGAAATTTCATCTGGGATAGCGGAAGGAATATATTAGAGAAAGAGTCCCCTAGTAGCATCACTAAATTTCATCTTTGATTTTTCTTTTTTCATAGTTAAGGTAAGGAGAATATAAAGCTTAATGCCCAAAAAATAGTAGAACCTGGAAAATCTCTGCCAATATTTTCTACCTAGTGACTAGCAGTACAATGCCTTTGATTCTATTGACATTTCCATATATTGATGTGGACCTCAAGAATTGACATAAGTAATTCGATTAATAAGTATGATGTAGGATTTATAACTGAGAATTTACCCATGCCCCTGATCATTTATTTGACTTGTTTTCATTAATTTCATTTTCCATTGTTTATTGGATCAGGTTGTGTACGCAAAAACAGATGTGACATCACGCTCGAAAGGAATAACAGCATTTATCATAGAGAAGGGCATGCCTGGGTATGAACTTTTTTGTTGACAATGAAAATGCATTCATACGACATTTACATTAAAAATTATTTGAAACGGTGACTATATATGTGTGTGGGTGTACATTTTACACGTGACAGACGATAAATCACTTCATTTTAAATTAAATGTATGGTTTAACTAGAATTCTCTTCATTGTATTTTCCATGATTACTGTAGAACAAAGCTAATTAATTGTAGAGTTGTTATAAGGGTAACTGTGTATTTTGGTACATTTAATTTCATTTTCAATATGGTTAATGCAGATTCAGTACCGCCCAGAAACTAGACAAACTGGGGATGCGGGGTAGTGATACGTAAGTCTGATTGCTTAATCGGTTTTTGCTTGCTTAGAATCTTTGACCTAACTTGGTGATATGTGAACAAAATTGCAGATGCGAGCTTGTTTTCGAGAATTGCTTTGTTCCAAATGAAAATGTTCTTGGGCAGGAAGGAAAAGGTATTTAAGTTAGTTAGCATCGCTGACACTTTCTAAATATTGAGAACCATAAATGAAGATGATAAAAATTGATCTTATTTTGTTCCATGGTTCAGGAGTTTATGTGATGATGTCGGGGTTAGATTTGGAGAGGCTTGTTTTGGCAGGAGGACCACTTGGAATCATGCAAGCATCTCTTGATGTTGTTCTTCCTTACATCAAACAACGCGAACAATTTGGCCGTCCTATTGGAGAGTTTCAATTTATACAGGGAAAAGTTGCTGATATGTATACTTCATTGCAGTCTTCACGGTAACTTCTTCTCTCTGTATCACGAGACTGGTACTTGTTCTGTTTTATAAATTTGATTGATATTTTCATATGGGTTACATACACACAGGTCATATGTGTATTCAGTTGCTAGGGATTGTGACAATGGAATAATTGACCCAAAGGTAATGGAAAAATGTTGGTCAAGTTTAGTTGTTTGGTATTGCAAGTTATTGAGTATATGGTGTTTGTCCAGGATTGTGCTGGCGTTATACTTACTTCAGCGGAAAGAGCCACACAAGCCGCTCTTCAGGTAATAAATAACTCTTCGATCGTTAGTTCGTTTAGTTGTAAATGCAAAATTCAAATTACTTATTGGGATTGGTTTTCTATGTTTCAGGCAATTCAGTGTTTGGGTGGGAACGGTTATGTAAATGAATATCCAACTGGAAGGCTTCTTAGGGATGCTAAATTGTATGAAATTGGAGCTGGTACAAGTGAAGTTAGAAGACTAATTATTGGTCGTGAGCTCTTTAAGTTACAGTGAGTGATATTATTGCTTGTGAATTAATTAGTCTTGAGAAACTAATTAAATAAATATTTCTTCATTGATATAGAATAATATTAATAATGAATTTATTTTTCACAAATAAACCATAATTATAAGGAGCTCACACATTTACCTTACCATGTTCTAACAACAGAGCTAAGTCCTGCTAACTCCATGCGTCAGGTGCCGTACCCCTACCTTTTTTTATTAAAGAACACAAAACACCAACTTTTTAAAATCGTTCATCCTATCTTTCTAGTCAAACTAAAGAAATTACAGTATTTAAAATTTTAAATAACTAGAATATTTCTTTAAATGGTCAACTAAAATTTAATAAATCAATTATTTTGACCCATTTAATAAGTCGAATAGTTCAATTCAACAACAACTTTGAATAAAACATAATAAAAGAATTGATAATTTTTTCCTTCAACTCCAATTGGCTTCGGCTGTGCAAATTTTGGTCAGCCAGATTCGAATAACAACCAGTCAACAACCTTTACCTTACCTGTTGTCATTCATGCATATGGTATATTGGTGAAAATTTAGTCAAAATTGACTTGATCTTTTTTTAAACGACGACGACAAAAATATTTGTAAAATAAAATTTAAAGCATAAAAAAGATTTGTAATAAAGATACACCATAATACTTCTTAATCTTAGACAAATCATCACTTAACAATATGCAACATTCTTCAACATCACTCTGTCTTTAGCAAAGGAAAAGAAAACATAACATGATAACATAGCTAGAGAGAGCTTACAGTCTTAAAACCAGATTAAGTTTATGTAGAAAGTAGCTATTATCATTACAGCAAACATTATAGATATATTATATGTTAACAAACTTAAACAAGAGTCGGAGAAGACTCAGTTATGGGTGGCGGCGCTTCTTCCAAACAGCTCTGAGTGTCATCACTATTATTATTATTGTTGTTATTCATTCCAATGCTCAGTTTCTCCACTTCCTCTTGCGTGTATATATGTATCTTACTCACCACCTCAACAAACTCACTGCATTATCAACAAACAGATTGTGAGAAAGAGAGAAGAATAGATAAAGTCAGTTTTCTAACACGAACCCAAAACATTCACATGATCATGGTATGCTTTGTGATCGCGTTACATTCTTAGGACCAATCACAAGGAAAGTGTCTATACACTTACTTTGTGGTTGGATGGGTGTAGCCTAACTGAGTCTAGGTTAGAATTTTCGGGACTTACTGCCATGGATCATCACCAACTACCATCATGTCATTCTCACTATCGGTATACAATATACGCCATCCATTTTTTGGATCGCGCAAAAGTCCTTCCATGCTGAACAACCTTTCCAGTTCACTCATCAGCTCATCGTAACCATGTAATCTCGAGAGATCAATGGCTCTGCCCACCCCGCTGCCTTGCTTGTGAACCTACATGTACATGTATGTGTTAGAAGATAATAGAATGTAGAAAAAGTGCTAATGTTGTTGTATTCAATTACAAAAGTCTAGTAGATGTAATTGTATCCACCCACAAAGCGTTTTCTCAAGGATAAACAATCAACTCAAACATCAAAAAGTTACCTTTGTACAGCTCCTCTTACTTGGATTAAGAGCAGCAGCAGGATCTTCAGTAAGAGAATATCCAAATAGTTTGCAGATAGGAGTTGTGACCTTCTCCTTCAAGTTATTATTCTCATCATTCATATTTTTGCGATGCATCATTGAAGTTGCCGTAGGTTCATTTGCTAGATGTGGCACTACATCCCTACTCAGAATCGAACTCGGGGTTAACACATGACCAAGAGGGCCACCTTGTCCAGCACCTCTGTACATGCCCTTGTGCAGAAACGGCAAATTTCTCGCTCCCTCAGAAGCTAATGGGTAGAAGCTGGGGTGCGTGGGCCTTTGATATAATGTGTTGCTATAAACATTGCGACCAAGTTCAGATAAAGATCTAAACGAGCATATTTCTTGACCTTGCAAGACCTTTGGAAACCAATTGGATTCCAGAAATCCCGTGAAAGTGGTGGAGGCTGCAGGAGCCTGGTTGTTCGTATCAAAATTCAGTTGCCGGTTTATTCCATCACTTCTCCTATAGAGAGGTGATGATAATAAACCAATATTTTCTTGACCTTGCAAGACCTTAGAGGATCTTAAAGAATCCTCAAAGTCCAAAAGTGCACCACCTCCTCCTGCTAAAAGATTAGAAAAGAAAAACGATTGTTGAATTTCTGATGTAAGATCATAGTGATCAGTAAACAATTAATAATCAAACTGAAAGATATTTACCGGTGCTACGAGGGGGCTCGTGCGGATTTGATCTGAGTTTCTTCATTCTAGGGGAGGAGGTCTGGATGCTCAGAGGTGCATAAGTACCCGAGAAATCTATGTCCCATGGAGAAACTCGTTCTTGGTGAGTACTCATCATATCTTCATCCCAACGGACCTATTATTATATGTCGTAGTAATAATCATGTTAAAAAAATCCAAAAATAATAAATAAATTGAAATAGGTGAAGCAAAGTATTAACTAGCTACCATCAAGCATCTCCATTTCGAGTTTGGCCATCTGTAGGGATCCACATCACCGACTCCAGTGACCACTCCACCGAACCTACAAGGGAAAGGATATTTATATAAATTTAAGAAAAATACAAATAAAATCGTATCTAGTCTTAAGGGACCTACCTTCTTTCAGCAGAATCATCCAAGTCAAATCTCATTTTGAATCTCGTCCCAGCAGGTATCAGTCCAGTGGTACACTTGACATATTTTTGGTAAGGTACAATAAAATCGCCATGACTTGCCCTGCAACAAGAATCGATTGTGTTTAGAACAAAGTGGAAATTAAGCGCAGTAGTGGTCCAATGTATTAGATGTAATAAATAAACCGAAAGTTATTTCACAGACAAGTCATGTGTCAGAGTCATAGCTTAACTTGTCATTCCATAATTATATTTTCAAAAAATCTTGTTATACATAGAATTCTATATGATTCCGATCAAGATTTTCAAGAAAACAAAGAGAGTGCATTACTGTACCTTGGGCTATAGAACACGTGAAATGTGCCATTGACTGATAGAGCATTTGCTACTTGAGAAAGGACATTGGCATAAGAACTCTGGCTTTTAATGATTGAATCGGGTAGGCCATTTCTAGGTCGAGCAGCTCTCCTAATCCCCAGTCGCAGGTCTCCATCTTCTCCCCTTTTGATGTCACATATTATTACCATAAGATAGGAACACTTGAAACTAAACACAATGCAGAAAGAAAAAGATGATGGTTTGTTTAACTTGAAGATAATCATTTATTTGAAAAAAAATTCAACATCTTATTAAATTTTCTTTAAAAATTTTTGGAACATAAATGCAAGTGACATAGTTTAATAAAGAATGAAGCTTTTCTCACCTTCAGAATTCATGGATACAAACTATTGATACAAGAATTGAGAATGGAATTTATTGCACATATAATGGATTGGTGGTTCCATTTCTGGTTATTCTTTTACTTCCCTTTTCATTTTCTTAGCTAAGTCCAATATCTAAAAAACAACTTGGGCTTCATTTTGAGATGGATATGGAGCTATGGATTTCAAATCCATAATAACATAACCATAGTTGCTGTTTGGATCACTTAGATTTTGGAAGGATTTCAAATGATGGATTTTATATTATGCTATTCTTTCAATCAAAATGACAGATTTGAAATTCCACCCATTATTGGAGTCTTTTGAAAACCTTCCCCCAAATCCCTCAATCCATTGGTCATGAATATGCATTGTTTGATGAATGTGTACCTCAGAAAGAGAACCGCATCTCCCGATACCAGATTTTTTTGGCTTACAAAAATACTCCATCCTGTAGTTAGCAAATGTCTCCTCGGCTGGCCTGTAAGTTCAGAATGAAAAGGTCAACACTCCCTATCTTACAACCTTAATTGAATTGAAGACCTATATATACATACCTCTGTAAATGTGTCTAAATTTCCATTCCACTCCATGGAGGTCTTTGGCTATGAGTTCTTGGGAGGGCCTTTGTTCTTTATAGTCCTGCAACAACACAAATATGTCAATTAATTGAAATTCTTCACCAAGACAATTAAATAGTAGAAGAACTTAATTTAGTAGTCAAACCAGAGGAGGAAAGCAATCTTCAGCAGCCCTACGAGGAACGGAAAATCCACCGTGTGTACTTGTATCAGAAGCAGTAAGAGTTTTGCAGAACATGTGGGAAGTTGACTTTGCTTGTCCAACTCCATGTCCATTCTCATCAACACCTTCGTTTTTCTTCTCTTTGCCTTCTAATTTCTTACCCACCGGCTGCATAAATACCATACGATCATCAGAAAAGTTCAGTTGAAACTATTACAAAACTCAAATCTGTAAAAAAGGAAATGAAATACTTTTGAAACACTTAGGGGGCGTTTGCAATTGCTTGTGCTCTCGCTTAACCATGAGAAAAAAAGGTTAAAAGTAGTAGATCATGAAAACTATAAATCCTTCACACATTATGAGAAAAAGTTATTAAAAGTTAGTTTTTGAGTGTTTGCAAAATATGCAGTTACAAGCTAAAAAGTGGTAAAATAACATGTAGTGCTTTCCGAAATAGGCCCAAGCGTGCTTATGCTTTTGCTATTTTTGGGGCTTCTTTGTGGAGAGGCAAAATCAGAACACTTCCATACACCTAAAAACATTCTTCTCTTTCTTATCCCAGAAGCTAAGAAGTGCTATTATCAAACACCCCCTTAATCAGTCAGTACTACTATGTTGGGTTCTGGAAATTAAGATAATACAATGACAAAGAAAGTGAAGATGGACTCAAATTAAATAAAGCTCAATGTTCTGCAAGAAAAACATTTACCGAACCAAACATAGCAAATTTGAAAACAAGAAGAACTAAAAATGGTTACAAATTATACCTCTGGTAGAGGAAGTAGAGTGAGCTGAGTATAGACCTCATCATTTTCCTTATTGGCCTATAGTTTCAAGGAAATGGTCATTATCTATCTAATTTAAAATGGCATTTAATCAACTTAAAACAAAGAGTAAGATATCTACTACTTACAAGTAACTTAACATCCACAACCTCACAAAAGATCTGTGGAGGTATATTGTAAGTGGGCATTTCCATAGAAGGAAAGGTTGAGTTAGAGTTGGATGCGGCCACCACCAACGCCGCCATGTGTCCTTGAGGTAAATAAACCACAAAATCTCCTTTCTTTGGAAAGCTTGTAAGAGGCCCTGCACAAGCATTCCATAGCTCCATATAGATTGATGAACGGAATGGAGAAGAAGAAGCAGAGGCATCATTTGAAGAGCATGATGAAGTAGAAGAAGACAAACATCCATAAACACAACAACTGCCCCTTTTGTCACATTCTTTTCCACTACCACATGCATTCTTAATCTTACCCACCTCACTCACTTCATGGTTCAAGTCAATTTCCATGTTATTTATTACCCACTAATTAATCATTAAAACTAACAAACTGATAGTCGTGGAAAGAGGGGAAAAAACCATTGAATTGGGATTTTGAAAAAAGAGTCAATTTTTGGCCAATAAATACATAAAGGTTGTGACTTTAAAGCAAGAAGGGAAAATAAATTAGAGGGTATCAAATAATAACAAGAAATTCAAAGTATGATTCCTTCTCCATTTGCAGTTTTGGGAAGCAATAGACATAGACAATTGCTTGGGATGCACAGAAGCAAAAGGCAAAAGAAGCCAATATGGTGTGTGTTTGTGTGTGTGTGAGAGAAAGAGAGAGAGAGCCAAAAACTGTGTTAATGGAGGGGACAAGCTAAGACAGTACAGAACCCTCAGTCACACACCCTAACCCCACACATTTTTCTTTGTTTGCTTTCCATTAGCTTTTACTTATGATTTTTTTTTGGAAATTAATTAAGTTAACTGAAAAATATCTTTTGTTTTTTTAAATTAATCTATCACTTTTAATGGTTAAACTAGTAAGATCAAATCACAAGAAGACCCCTCTTATTTAAAAAATTACAGAAACCATCTCTACATTTATTGTCCGTTTGGAAAACGGGGGGTTTACCTAAAAGTAGGTAAATGATTTTGTTCTTGTATGTCATTATTGAATAAGAAAAATATTAACATGCGATTCATCAAAAGAAAATAATTAGTCACTACAATTCAAATATCGACAACATCACTATATTGAGAAATTATTTTGTATAACCGCTGCATATGTGATGCAGTCACAACCATGTATTGATACTCATAACAACTATAAATAAATCTCAACAACTTGTTGCACAACGTCATCCATACAAAGGTTATACCAAATAATCACTCTATTATATTTCCTTAAGAGTCTACTATGTAAGATTGTAAATATAATAAATAATTAGAAACTTTAGAGGAAAAATTCTTGTATATGTTTGTCTATCTGGTCTATGTGATTGTAAATTCACCACATCATTCATTTTGATGATATATACAAAAATCTCGTAAACAATGTTTATGTAATAATTTTCCACTTTAGAAATAGTTTTTATAATATCTTAAATATGCAGAGTCTCTCATGATATGACCAAAGGTATTTTATTTTAGTTTATTACATTTGATTGGAGGCCCTCCATCCACCGGGACAAAAGGGATGAATTTTCATTTTCTACTATAAAGAATTATTTCAAGGATTTGAAGACAAGCCATCATAGGATTAGGATGTACCACTATCTTATTATATATCTGTTATTAGATTTAATATGACTATATGTCCTATTCAACTTTTTCTTTTAATTAACCGCTGTCTAGCATCTAGCCTAAATATTAAGTAATTGGCATGTCCCAAAATACATTTAATTATTTGGTTGTAAATTCAAGACATTCCAAGTTAATTGATTAATCACATCAACTAGTACATGAACTTTATTTGTGGTTTTGAAGTTTATCAAGTTATGGCTTAGACATACAATTAGAATTTACTAAGGCTAAAAAACATGATCAATGATGATCTGTCCATACCTATAATATGAATATATTAAATTATTATATTCGGATCCATATGAATTGGTTATGACACGATCTGTTTCATTGTGACTCGGAACGATGAACATCTAATTTTATTTTTAAGTTGATTTAGATGGGATCTCATCCATCTCCTTTAACCTACACAAATTTAATATCACATCTCTAACTTCATAAAATATTTATTGATTTAATACTTATCACTTCATTTTATCTTTTTTTTTAAAACTTTAATATCCAAATTCAATTAAATTATATCTCGAATATCAATACCAATAAAACTCAACATCCTACAAGCTAAAAAACTGGTTTTCAAATATCGATTTTTGAGCAAACATTACTAGTTAATAAATATATATATACTCCATTGTTATGTCATCTACAGTGGAAGGAAACACATGTCCCTCTTTTTCAGGGACTAGTTTAGTGTAAGCTAGTACACCTGGGTTATCAAAAAAATAAATAAAAAATAAAAAATAAAAAATAAAAAAGAAAACGTGTAAACTTCCATACATTGACTTAAAAAATTATACTCTATATAACCAAAGAGCCGAAAATCTTTTACTAGTCAACCAATATATATATATAAAATATTATTTACTAGTATATTAAAATATTGAAAAGAAAAGGTAGTAGAAGTAGTAGTATATTATTGAATTGAATTGAATTGAATTGGGTTGAAGGATCCGACAGTGGCAACAGAGACTCATTAAAAGAGTTTTAAATAAATAACTGAAATCATAAGTACAAATACAGTTATGCAAAATATAAAGAGAGAGAGAGAGAGAGAGTAAGAAAGAGAATTGTCAATGAAAGTGGGGCTCACTTAGGTTTGGCAGCGACGATCGTGGGCGTGTTAGTAGTTTAAGGCTCTCAATGCTTTATTCATAAGTCTCATCAATCTTCTGGTCCCACCCCCCCGAATCATATTCCTCGTCGTCTTGCCTGCGCGTGCACACACTCGCTCAACTTTATTTAATATAATAATAATATATAGCTAACGGCCGGATTCATGTAGGTTAACAAATATTGGATCGAGATTAGTCATAATCATCAAACCATATTTTCCTTGCTCCTCTTAGCTTGGACATGTATGTTAATGTTGGTGAGCCCACCTACAAAATAAAAATATCCCTAGAGATTAAGCTGAAATTTATATATATAGACTTAATGTAATATACGTGATCTTGAACTTAAAGACAAAATGAACATAAAGTACATATATAGTGTATATTATGTGTACATTTATATATATATGGTTGATCTAAAGTTTGTACTCAGAATAGTTGAATTGATAGCATGAACTTATCGTGGGGAATGTTTCCTACTACGTGAATGAACGATCCTCGTGATTATTTATGACTCGGTTTGATATTATTTAATTTTGATTTGATGAGTTCCAAGATACATCATTGTGGGACATGCACGTAGGAGACAACACTGAGTTGAAACAAGAGACGACGCAAGAATATCGCAGACCCTTGGAAGGCGAACTCATAAACATATGTTTGAAACAAATTTGAGCTGGACGGACACATTCTTCAGCGGGAAATTCTTACCCAAACCGGGTTTGACCAAAATCAAAGTAACTAAAAAGCAAGTGCAATACACTTGCTTGGTGGTTGGATGGATTATATATATATATATATATATATATATATATATATATATATATATATATATATGACTTTTACAAGTTGATTGTTTCTTATTTATGCAGCCTCCCAAGACTTCTTAGTTCGAGTTTGCTAGAGATCGGGCACGCTAGCTCTAAGTCTGGTGATCCTTCTATGTTTGTGCTTGGCCTAGACTCGGAGTGGTTTCGATTCTAATCAAATTGCTCCATTCCACGTCATCATTGTATGGCACTGTATTCGTATATATCCACTTATATATATAGTATGGTATATATAGTATGGTATAGAATATAAAAGTATAACCACGTACCCAATAATTAATCCGTGACATAAACATAAAGCTAGCGTATCAGTATATATGTATGAAAAATCATGGGGTCCGATACTTTTTCCATGTCATCAATATATATAATGCATTAACACTGCCGGCTATGATTTTTATTAAAGTCATATATAATAATGTTAGCATATAAGTCATGTCTATTCTTAAATCTTAATATATATGGACTGGAATTAAAAAAGAAAAGGAGATACATACATAATTAAAAGAGAGTATATATATATATATACATATTTGCATTGGGTAGAAAAGAAAGGGAAATATGAGAGATTGTAATCTGAAACAGAAAGAGAAACCACAATCACAATCCCTCGAGAGTTATGCCGGCAAATTAAGAAAAAGAAAAAGAAAAAGAAAAAGAGAAAGACATTATCTTTTCACTGTTTGATGCGCACAACACGCACTTACATTACAATGACTTTAATCGGAAACACGACTGTCGGGTGGGGGTGTAGACCTCCCGAGTTTGATGTTTCACTCAGTCCCCCGCGTTCATCGTACCCTCACCCTCTATCTCTACCATCTGTCTTTTTCTGTCCTTAACTAATTGGGCTGCCTACCTCTACGTCATTTTATTTATACTTACTATTTCCTGACGGATCTGGCCCAACTTAAAAAGAAAATTAACTACCTCTTGCGTTTTACTAGCTACTCATTTAACTACTACTTCTTATAAAAAAAAAAAATAATAATAAAAAAAACCTCATCCTATGGAAGCACCAAATTACTTCTAAATTTAGACAAAAAATTGGTGAAAACGAAAAAAAATAAAAAAAGCTGCAAAATCGACGAAAATATGTGAAATCAATTATAATTCCAATGAACATGATAAAGTTGGTAAAAAAATGTGGGTCCAACTCCAACTCAAACTCAAACTCAACAATTGACTTAAAGCTGTGAATACATGAAAATTTGAAGCCATCATTTTTCCTATAAATTAGTATTTTTCATAAAAAATAAATTGAATACTATGTGCTACTATGACATAATAAATTTATTTTTCCTCTAATTTTAAAAAATTATCCATGAAATTAACTAGAAATATACAATGTACATATTAGGTATATAATACTTATCTTATAAATGCTTATATTTAGTTACCATTACAATACCATTAATTACTATTACCACGTTTCCACACCCGAATCAACTCATCCAATGCAGAAATGGAAGAACCCCCTTCTTTCAATGCAGCCTTAGCTGCTTCACTCTTTTCTTTAACCACCTTCCTAATTTTTTTCCCTTTCTCCGAGTCCAAGTCCATCAACTCTCTCACCTTCTTCTCCACTTCATCTGCCACAACAAACCCGTTCGCCATCTCGTTCATTCTCAAGGCCAACTTCATGTCCTCCACTAGCACCACCCTATTAAAATGTTGTTCCGCGTAAAGCGGCCATGCCACCATCGGCACACCCGCACACACCGCCTCGAGCACCGAGTTCCACCCGCAGTGAGTCACGAACCCCCCTACCGATTCATGGTTCAACACCTCCACCTGTGGATAAGACTTACGTCAAATTAAACTATTCTTATATTCGAGCTCGTTCGAAAAATATTATTTGATCGTTATACATATCAAACAACTTTGAACATGATTTTCTTTGACTAACAACATAATATCCCCCGAGGTAAGAGAAACTTACAAGGAACTCACTCTGTTAATTTTACTGCAAAAAAAAACCCATCATGTAATAAAATAATTGTAGACTTTATCCTTTGTTGTAGAATAACTCAATTTGATTATTAGGCTAAATTTCATTTTACCTCCATTTTTACCATTTTTTATACAATTCACCCATACGTACCCATATTTACATATGATAAAGATTTGATTTATAATTATATAAATAATTAAGAAAGTTATACAATTTTAGAAACTAAAGAAAATGAAAATCTCATTTAAATTTATGAAAACAATTTAATTATTATATTAATAATTTATCAAATATAAAATATTTTATAAAACCTAAAAGATTCAAAAATATCATTAGAGTAACTTCACTTTATATATGTATAACACAACATTTTAAAATAAAAAATTATTAATTATTATTATTATTGAAATATATGTCCGACTAGATTGCACCACCTTACCTGTGGAGCCCATGATTTTACAACAAATCCTTGGTTTCGTGTTCGATCGAGAAAACCTGCCGGTAAGAGCACATTCAAATCCGGATCTAGTGGTGGTAAGAACCGCTTACTTTTGTTGTCAGAACCGATTGGCGGCGAACGAATCACCCATAAAAATCTGTTATTAAATAATAAATATTAAATATATTTTATAACTAGGGACTTGAACTTTCAAATTATTTACATATTTAATATATAAATGAATCATGTATTTCTACCACTCTATCACTTATTTCTAAAATTTGACGTATTAGCCTCCTTCAAAATATTAAAATTTCAATGAATACCTATACCCGCTTCTTTCCAATCCTACCGCTATTTCTTTCAACTGCTCTTCTGAAAACAAACCCAAACTTCCAAAACAGAGGAAAACAACACTTTTACTTGGTTGTAAGTCAAGCCATTTTAGACAATCGGGCTGGGCTCCCCCGGGCCTGAACGTCGTGGCCAATAGCGGTCCAACGCAGAAGACCGGTGGCGCATCCCCACCCGGGTTGCATTTCCCTTCTCTTATAGCTGTAAGAGGCTTTGTCTCTAAACTCTCAAATGTGTTCACTATTATCCCATCTGAATTAGGCATATCAATCGAAACACTTAGGAAATTTTCATAATCTCTAGTCTCTCGATCGAGGACCGGCCTTTTCATATCCGAGGCTGGGATTCCGGGTAAACCCGGAATATCCAAAATCGTGTTCATATCTTTGAAACTCGTTCTTATGTTTCTATGAAGTGTTGGAAAGTAAAGAAACACAGCCAGATCGCACGCACCAGAAGTGAGAAAATAGTAAGTGGGTATTTTGAGTTCTTTTGAATTGGCTAGTGCTGAGGTGCAAAAGAAGTCGATTATGAAAGCGGAGACGGTGGCGGAAACAGAGATTTTTTCGAGTGCACGACGGACATGGGGGTTGCTACGGTGAACCACTTCAAAACTGATCGATCCCGTGGAGGGAAAGGAATCGAGGTCGTCGAGAGGAATGGAGGGTAAGTGGTGGAAAGTGATGGAAGGGACGGTGGTGGAGATGTGGTGGATGTACGTGGCGGTGGAGGAGCCGGTGTTGAACGCGGGCGGCACCATGAGGATTGTGATTGTGAAGGATGGATGGTGGTGGAGGATGAATTTCCCGAGCTCTACCATGGAAATTAAGTGACCTATTGTAGGAGAAGGGTAGAGTACTATAGTTTCCATTTAATTTGTACAACTTTTGAAGTGATTATTGTACGTGTTTATAAATTGGATTAGCTAGACTTTGGAATTTAATCCAATTTTGTTGCAAGAATTGGTTGATGGGTCAATAATCAATATCATATCATTCATAAATCATAACCGTCCTACTACTGCAAGGGGCAATGTTTTTTTGTCCAATTTAAGCCATTGCAAAACGCAGTGGAAAATGTCCATTTATTGACATGTTCGAGTTTAACAAGCAAATGAGTGTCATTACGCTAAGAAATTTTATTAACTTATTACGAACAATGTTTAAGTAATAGCTAGATCAAGTACAACTAATAGAGTGAAATGCAAAATACCTCTTACTCTTTGCCTAATTATAAGAAAACCATGTGTTAATTTTATTACCAAAAAGCCCCAGATATGTAATTTTTATTAGCAAAAAAACCCCTCTTAACCCAAAAAAAATATCAATAACCCATTGTCAATTTTAAAAATTGGCATGCAATAATCCCCTATCCATTTAAAAATTTGACAAAAAAATTCATGGAGTTTCGATTAAATGAGATTTTTTGGGCTAATAAAAGAAGAACGTTTCAAGTTGAAGACAAGGTGGGTGTAAATGAAGAAGGAAATCACTGTACTAACATGTTTGTTATTATACGTTTTTATTTCTATAAGTCTAGACAAACAATACTAGCGTGCTCCATTTTTTAAATGATGGTTTTTTTACAAGTTAACTCCTTGTGATATGTCTAATGGATAATTTACCTCTTTGTGAAATAAAAATAGGTAATATAACTCCTTTTAAAATGAAATAATAAACAATTTACTTCCTTGTGATATAAAAATAGGTAATTCCTGTGAAATTAAATAATGATCATTTACCTCCCTGTGATATGAATATATAAGCAATATAGAGGGAGACAATGTGTTTCTTTTATAAAAACACGGGGAGATATTTTGCTATTTTATTAATCATGGGGAGTTAAATTGCCTATTTAGGATATCATAGAGAGGTATTTTGCCCATTTAATTATCACAAGGAATTATATTACCTATTTAAAATAGCATAGGGAGTTAATTTGCTATTCACTCTTTAAATAAAGGAAAATTAATACTAATATCTCATAAACTTTCAGAATTTCTGATAATATTTTTGGAAACTAAACAGGTTTCTTGTACGTACTAGCTAGCATGCATGTTTAATTTAAATGCTTTATTGGATGCTCAGCTCAACAGATATTGTGATCAGCTTTAAATCTAATGTGAATGCACAGACGCGACTATATGTAGAATAAAGGTAGTATTATTAATTGCCTTGGTAGAAAAAAATCCATAAAGGGAAAGAATATTGTCCAAATTATGAGGCCTTATTGGGCCAGACTCTTCTGCCTTCAGATTTAATTAACCCACTGAAGACCTCAGTCCATATTCTTCATCTAGGAGAGCCCAATTTGGATCTGGCCCATTTAGGACTACTCTGGCCCACTTCTGTGATCCACAGCTCATCAAGGAATCCGGCCACCGTCGCTCGGTGTTGATGAAGCTGACCTTTTGCGGGCGTATTTTGCCCAGAAGAGATGGTGGATTTCATACATGGGTCCACTACTAAATGTTAGTTAATTTGTATTTTATCTATCAACTACTAATATGTTAGTAAATACTTAAAAATAACTTACAATTTTAAAAGTAAGAAAATTAGTTTTAAAGTAATATATAATTTTTGTTGTAAAAGAGGCCCCGGTATTATGATCCCTTAATATGTCGGGCCCATCTTGACAACAACTATAAAAACTTTATGAGAGATGAAACTGCTAGTTAAAATGGATGTTGATTCAAGAATAGATCGATCGACCGATTCGTACATGTGTGTATATATGTAGAGTACATATACGTATGCATGTATAGAAACATTTTTATATTAATATCAGTTGTCTTCTTCCAGTGGTGTCTAATGGTAGGTAACTAGTAATTCATATGGGTCGACATGTCTTGTGATAAATCAAGACGCTGGCTCATCATTTTCAACATATGGGCTGACATGTCTTGTGATTTATTAAGACGTCTGGCTCATCAATTTGAAACTGGGCCTAACCTTTTGGGGACATTTAGCTACATACGACTCTATCATTGTGCTTATCCCTTATTCCACATGTTACATGTCAATACAAGCTTCTAAACATTAATCCCGCAAAAGAGAATACTAGGCACGTTGATTTTGTAATAATTAATTATTTAGGTTTGGTATAAAGTTGATACTCAGTCACTAGATACGTGTTTCATGCATTATCAATGATGTTGCATCCCTATACCAACTGTAGGATATTAATTTTACCACTTGTTTCTAAAGGTTCATGTCTCTAGGGTTCAAAAGTAAATAACTTGCTTTACAAAGCAGACTTAGCAATTGTGACATATCCTTTGTGGGTCTGTTACACTCCCCGTGATATGAAAAACTAAAAGATATTATTTTTTATCTCGCGACACTCGATCGAGAGCTTGGCATTATCAAGCTTCAAAATATTAAGAATGAACTCCTGGTCCTTGGACCCCAAGAAGTTGGTTTAGTGGTTGAAGGGAAGTTGAATTTTCCAACCACAAAGCAAGTTTATTGCATTTGCTTTGTGATTGGTCACTCTCGTGTGAGTTATATCCAATCCCAAAACAAGATCATCGCACTTGTTATGTAGTTACTTTGGGTTCGGCAAACCCGATATGGATAAGAATATCTCGTGAAGTTTGCTACCATAGGTGCCAGGTGGTCATAAACTTAGTACCCAAACCGCTCTCTCCACGAAAGTAGCTAAGAAACTTTTAGTGTTACTTCCTTGAGAAACAGAAATACATTCACAATAACAAACATAATACATCAAGTGGAATATCTGATTCTTCAAATTCAGTAAAAGGAAAATAATTTGTAAATATCACTTCTAGACTAACCAAGTAATAGGCAGAAATACAGTGCAATATAAAATTCGAAGCACTCCTTCCACTTCAAACGTTCTATTTTCTATATATTTACTACATACAATAACTTGATGGGATAAGACATTGCAGGTTGTTAATGTTAGCTCCCACATTTATGAAAGCTTCAATTTTCTCTACTTTAATTTTCTTCTGAGTTTTCTTTCAGCTGATCTTCAACAATTGCAGTGTCTTCAGTAATGCCTGCTTTATCTTTCATGAGTCCGTAACTAATTGACAAATTTCTCCACGCCTCTTCCTCGTTCAAATGCGCATGTCCTACCAAATATTTCTTAAGCTCAATCTTGATGTTACGGAAAGGCTTTGTAACAAAATTTGACAAAATCAAATGATCAGAATAAGAAAAGAATTAAAGTACAAGTGCTTATAGGATATGCTCCCTCTGAGATGTCTTATTGGACATTTTACCCAACGTCACAAAAAAATGATAAAAAGACTGCTTGTGTTATTTCGAAATATACTCCTTTCTCCGTTCATATCATAGTTTTTTTTTTTGGGACTAAATTGTTCTTACTTAAATATTTTTAAAAATGAAATTAAACCCAACATCCCCCCGCACACACACTTAGGGCTTATATCTCTAAAGAGTAAATAATGTATTGTTCTCGAAGATATATTTAGTGACGGAAATGGTATTATAGTCTCATACATTAAAATCAAGTTTTAAAACAACACAACAAGCCTTAGTGAAGACCCCTATATATATATATATATATATATATATATATATATATATATATATATATCAACTCAATGAATACATACCTCTGCTTTGCAATCGAAAGCCAGTTGAAAGAAAGAAGCAGAAGCAAAATGTTTGCCTACGGATGTAGGCAGTTAAATTTTATTGCCAGATTTTGGTCCAAGACATATTAATTATTAATTAATTTATTTTGGGATTATATCAAATTTAATTCCTAAAATAATAATTAATTAATCAATTAATTTTATATCCTAATTGAAAACAAGATTTCTTGCAAATAAATTAAAATCTCCATACACAAGGCAAGTTTGTGTAGGAAATTATTAAGCAAGGCAAGATTTTCTTCACAATGCAATATTGGCATGTCATATCTTTTTAAAGGGCAAGAGAATGAAACAAGATATATTTCTTGTCATACAAGGTGTGAAGAACCAATCAAATTGCGCCACGTCATATAGAGAATATTACAATATTTCTCAAAACCCACCTATAAATAGGGGTCATTTTCAAGAAGAAAAACACAACTCAAAAACACAATTCAAAAAGCCAAAAAGAAGTGCAAGGAGAAAAGCAAACTCTCTCAAGGCGTTCTTCCAAAATATCAAGACGTTCTTCAAATCAAGGCGTTCTTTCCAATATTCAAAGGCGTTCTTCAAGAAGTAAAGAAAAATCCAACGGTTAATCTAAGATTAATACACTTAACTTTTAGATTAACGTTATTGGAAATTCACGAAGTTAAAATAAAGATCAAATCCCTCAAAAATCCAGAATATCCAAGACGAAGTTCGAGACGTTCGTCAAGGAGATTCAATATTTCACGTTTGATCCAACATTAAGCACAATTGCTTTGGATTAACGTTATTCAAGTGCCAAGATCATTTTGGAGAAGATCAAATCAATTTTTTTCAAGATTATCGCTTAGATGAATAGAATCAGAGGAATCATAGAGATTGTAAACGCCACTTAAATCAATAAAATTTTCTTTGTACAATTATTTCTTGTTTAATATATATTTTTAAACTTGAAATTTTATTTGTTACAAATTTTTGGCACGCCCAGTGGGACAATCTCTCCCTCTCATCTCTTTTCTTCATTAAGTGGCGCCAATAATGGCGACAAACAATCCAACCATGGAGGAACAAATTTTGATGTTAACAAAGGCGATGGAGGAGCTCACAATGCAATTCCAACAGCGAGATGCTAAGCTCGATGAGCTATTGATCAATTGGGACAATGTTGAGGCCATCAACGCGAATGAGAGCGAACTTGAGGAGCTTGAAGAAGGCGATAAATCCGCAAATCAACTATTGAGCAGAGGAGGTCATGCTGAGGCGAAGCACCTGATGGAAAAGTTGTCCAAGGAGCTCGATGATGGCGAAACACCCATAAAGAGACAATCAAATGCAAAGGACAAGTCATCTACCAAAGGAGGTCATCCCGAGGCGAACCACCTGATGGAAAAGTTGCCCAATGAGTTTGACGATGGCGAGACTTCCATAAAGCAACAATTAAATGCAAAAGAAAAATCTTTATCTAAAAAAATTCAAATCTCGTCTGGCGGTATGATCCAAGCTAGCCAATTGAAGGAGTTCATTTTGGAGGCCATCAAAAGCAAACTACATGGGAGCTCGAAGTCTTCCCTCACATACATCAAACCTTACACTCAAAGAATTGACAACTTAAATATGCCAACTGGATATCAACCCCCAAAGTTTCAACAATTTGATGGCAAAGGCAATCCAAAGCAACATGTGGCGCATTTCGTCGAGACGTGCAATGATGCTTGGACACATGGAGATCAACTTGTCAAGCAATTTGTATGTTCATTGAAGGACAATGCATTTGACTGGTATACTGATTTGGGGGCAAATTCCATTGATGGATGGGACCAACTGGAGCAAGAATTTCTCAATCGCTTTTATAGCACCCGAAGGACTGTGCGAATGGTCGAACTCATTAACACTCGCCAATGGAAGGAGGAGTCTGTCATCGACTATATAAACCGCTGGAGAAATTTAAGTCTCAATTGCAAAGATCGACTATCTGAAGCTTCATCCATTGAGATGTGTATCCAAGGAATGCATTGGGGCCTTCGATACATTCTACAAGGAATAAAGCCAAAAACTTTTGAAGAGTTAGCCACTCGAGCCTATAATATGGAATTGAGCATGTTTAGAAGTCAAACTGATGAGCCGCATGTGCATTTTCCTAACAAAGTTCAAGACGATTCCACTGCCAAAGAAGGGGGCAAATCTTTTGATGAGTCTCCATATGAAGAATCCATCTGAAAATATAGCAACGCTCCTAGATACGAGCTAAAACTATCTGGGATCTTTTAAAATTAGATCTCTTCAAAGCTCCTAGATACGAGCTAAAACTATCTAGGGATCTTTTAAAATTAGATCTCTTCAAAGCTCCTAGATACGAGCTAAAACTATCTAGGAATCTTTCAAAGTTAGGTCTCTTCAACACTCCTTGATACGAGTTAAAACTGTTTACAAATTTTCAAGTTGAAAACTCCTTGATACGAGTTAAAACTATCTACAAATCTTCAAGTTGAAAACTCCTTGATACGAGTTAAAACTGTCTAAAAATCTTCAAGTTGAAATCTCCTTAATACGAGTATAAACTGTTTACATGTCAAATTCATTACTCCTTAACACGAGGATAAACTGTTTACAAATCAAATCTATCACTCCTTAACATGAGGATAAACTGTTTACACAAATCAAATCCATCACTCCTTAATATGAGTATAAATTGTTCACAAATTTCAAATCAAAGCCTCCAGTAGACGAGACGAAAAAAGTCTACAAAACCCAAATCAAGTTCTCCTAGACATGAGAAGAAAATGTCTACAAAGTTCAAATGACAGCCTTAAGTAGGCGAGACAAAGATGTCTACAAATTTTAAATCAACTTCTCCTGGACACGAGTCAAAAGGGTCTATCAAATCTCAAATTCAAAATGCTCCTTGACACACGAGCCTAAAATGTATGTTACTCTTCGTTCATATGAGTATAAATGTGAACATCCATCAAATCAAGTTTGATGTTTTGAACTACGTTATGACTTGATTCCTTTTTGGGATACGTAGGCAGCTTGAAACAATTTTGAGCCCAGTCAAATTTCTTAAAAAGAAAAAAATAATGTTGGCTTCAAATTTGATGAAGGCGTGAAGAAAGGTCGAGACTTATCTACTCAAGAACAAATGCATTTTCGTAAATAAGTCTCGAGGGGGCATTTGTAGGCAGTTAAATTTTATTGCCAGATTTTGGTCCAAGACATATTAATTATTAATTAATTTATTTTGGGATTATATCAAATTTAATTCCTAAAATAATAATTAATTAATCAATTAATTTTATATCCTAATTGAAAACAAGATTTCTTGCAAATAAATTAAAATCTCCATACACAAGGCAAGTTTGTGTAGGAAATTATTAAGCAAGGCAAGATTTTCTTCACAATGCAATATTGGCATGTCATATCTTTTTAAAGGGCAAGAGAATGAAACAAGATATATTTCTTGTCATACAAGGTGTGAAGAACCAATCAAATTGCGCCACGTCATATAGAGAATATTACAATATTTCTCAAAACCCACCTATAAATAGGGGTCATTTTCAAGAAGAAAAACACAACTCAAAAACACAATTCAAAAAGCCAAAAAGAAGTGCAAGGAGAAAAGCAAACTCTCTCAAGGCGTTCTTCCAAAATATCAAGGCGTTCTTCAAATCAAGGCGTTCTTTCCAATATTCAAAGGCGTTCTTCAAGAAGTAAAGAAAAATCCAACGTTTAATCTAAGATTAATACACTTAACTTTTAGATTAACGTTATTGGAAATTCACGAAGTTAAAATAAAGATCAAATCCCTCAAAAATCCAGAATATCCAAGACGAAGTTCGAGACGTTCGTCAAGGAGATTCAATATTTCACGTTTGATCCAACATTAAGCACAATTGCTTTGGATTAACGTTATTCAAGTGCCAAGATCATTTTGGAGAAGATCAAATCAATTTTTTTCAAGATTATCGCTTAGATGAATAGAATCAGAGGAATCATAGAGATTGTAAACACCACTTAAATCAATAAAAATTTTCTTTGTACAATTATTTCTTGTTTAATATATATTTTTAAACTTGAAATTTTATTTGTTACAACGGATTCCGCCAACTTGATCTGACCGAACCAGTATGCTGAAGTCTCAAGCCTATCAAATCTGCATTTACTGCATCTCTCCGCGCTTTTATAAGGCGTGAAAGAATCATTAGCCTTGTCCAGAACTTTCACAGGAGTTTAAAGCTCCATAACACTTTCATCACCCACAAACTTTCCATTATTGTCTCCCACGTTTTCTTTGAGACACACAATTTTCTTCTTTTGAGTTTTTTGTGATGGTTTTGCTTTCGGGCTTAGGATTTTGGGGATCCGACTTCAAAATTAGGTTAGGGTTTCGAGCAATTCCAAATGCTCGCTTCGGCCTAAATTGAATAAATGATAAATTAAGACTAAAATTGTTGATTCATTAATTGATCGATAAAGAGTTTGATTTGAATTCAGGGAGAATTTTACCTGAGCAGAGGAGGCGCACCTTTTAGATTTGGTTTTGAGGCTTCGGTGATATTTCTGCTTGGTTTTGTTTTGAGATATTGTGATTTAACTGTAAATATGAACGAGAATTCAAAATTAATTCTTCAAAATGGCAGGCATACTCTAATTCACAGAACAACAGAAAGAAAAGAAGCACACACAAACCTGTAAAGGGAGTAGGATGGAGTTCCATTGAGAATGAAACCAGTAAAAAAGGGATCAAATGGAGCGGTTGTTCTCCGTTAATTTCTTTTTGCATATGCTCTTCCAGAAAAGAAGAAAAGAAATGGACTAATACATTTAAATCTTAGCAATGGCGGGAACCGTTTTTGCAAAGCTAGACGCTCCTTTTTCTAGTTAATTATTAGCCCATTATTTAAATATTGGGCCACGGCTCTATTTTTGATAATTTACATTGGGCCATGGTTCAGGTTTTAATAAAGGATCCATTAGAAATTCATAAATCTTCCCACTAATACTATGTCGTTTGATTTGGTAACCCTGAAAAAGGCTGTGGGCCTCTTTGTTTGGCTTGCCCGAGAGTGTTTTTAAAAGATGAATTTTTTTAATTTTCTCCATTTTTGTGTATTTGAACAAAGTTATTTGCTTATATTTCTAGAGATGAAATGGCAGTTTTACTTTTAGAAAATTGATAACCTCTTATTCAAGAATAAGGAAAGAAGATACGTACGGTAAGATATAAATCATTTTATGTAAAATTAAAACTGTTATGTGATTGAAATAGTGTGAGAAATATATATGTTAATTACTTTATGAATACATTATTATATGTTACTTTATGATGTAAAATCAAAGTGTTGATTGTGTATGTTTAATTTAAAAATAGAAGATGAAGTATTTTTAAGAGTAAATTGTTTTATAAATTTGAGAAAGCTTCTATGACAGACATTTTTCTAGAAAGACAAGTGTACGATGAATTCATATTCTCTAAAGTCAAGGGCGGATCATTCTCTAAAGTCAAGGGCAGAACCATCATCAAATAGTAGGGGTGGGGGAAGGGGATGCAAACTTAAATAGGGAAATTTATTAGAAATTAATATTCCCACAATAATAATAACACAAAAGAGATTGTCAATAAATTAGACATTGAATTTTAAATACGAATACAACATAACAAAATTGAATTTGGTCATGATTTTTATCTATGCTCTTAGTAACAAAAGTAGTCCTCTAATACATTAAAATAAAACAAAAGTTTTTTTCTCGGATCTGCAAAAACAATGGAAAAAAATGTTTATTTATTTTGATCAAGCTTATACATCTCAAATGAAACTAAAATAGGACACAATTCCCTAATTCTCAAGATATGTTACATTAATCATTATCAATTAGTTAATATATATAACTAATAAAATCACCAATCAATTAGTTTATTTTTGAAATTTAATTTGGGCTTAAGATTATGGACCCAATCCCAATCTAATTTGAAAAAGAACAGAGTCATTGTAGAAAATACCTAATTTATTTCATATTTAAGGAGTAAATAATAATTACCTATACAATTGTATTACAAGGAAATTTCCAAAAGCTTGGGGCCCCAAGACTCTACACATATCCGCCCCTTTCTAAAGTGGCTTTGATTTTGATAAATGTTAATTGAGAACTCTACCTATTAATCTCGAATTAAAGAATGGTTGACTTGGATCTTCTCGACAAAGAAATTGAATTTTATGTTTGATGTTTCAATCACGTGAGACTTTGAGTAATATATGTATTATTCGCTTTTTGGAATAACATAATTTTCTATGTTATACACATAATTTCTCCTAATTTTAAGTTATATAGTACTCCATATTAATTAGAAGTCAGTCATCCTATCCCCTTCCCCCTAGATTGACCTCCTCTCCCCCATGAGTGACTATTGCTCTTTGTTTTTTCCTCTTAATTTAATTCTACTTTGCAGTCTTCCGGTTAGGGTGTTGTGTTTTGGTCTTTGTGGTAGTTGACATGAAATTTGTAGGTATACGCTCCCAACATGTAGAGAGATTATTATTTTACATGTATCCAATGTTTTGAAAACATAGTACAACATATATATATATAAAGAGTACTATTTACTCAATTCCATTTTGGCACACTATATAATTTAACATGAAGACGAGTTCTTAAAGCTATTAATTAAACTACATCTTAGATTTAGAAACAAACATCATCATCATATCTGATCGATCATTTATATGTTGTACCACGATATGATATTCGTGTAGCTATACCAGACCCCAGAATATATATATGTTGGGTAGTGTTAACTTCCGGTTAATTGGGTACCCGACCCATCTCCCAGACCCCAGAACATAGAACATAGAAAATATAGGCCTGTTATCACTCTCAAGTCTCATTAATATTTAATGACATGCAAATCCTCTAAAGAAACTGGTAATCATTCAATGAGAACAGTAATAAAAGAAGGTTTAACTCAAGTCATGAGTGATTTCCAGTTAATAATTAAACCAAAAAAACGTTTTCCCATATATATTTTAGAGAAACATTTACAGAAATATAATACAGTCACACACGAAATAGTCAAAGAAAACATCATATTATTATAATTGATATAGTCCGTACTTTCACGCGTTTGTAAAGTCATAGTCTCCAGTCTAGCTACTTTAATTTAATTCCCCTTAATTTGTATCCTTCTTTTCTAATTTTTAGCTTTTTTCCAAACTCTCCTAGGACCTACACGTATATCTTTATCTTTATATTTATATGTCCCCTTATTCAGATTATCATGTTACCAACACAAATAAAATATTTAAGTGTGAGTTAATTTGACATCTAGCTAGCTATATCGACAATGGCCGGAGCTAGTGGAGGAAGATCACTTGAACAAACACCAACATGGGCTGTCGCTATCGTTTGTTTTATACTCGTTGCCATCTCAATTTTCATCGAGCACATCATCCATTTAATGGGAAAGGTAAATATATATAAACTAATAATTATAAGGGTTTTTTAGTACGTGATTTAAGGTCAAATATATTTGTAGATTACATTATCGTGAAATTTGAAATTAGAACTTTATTATTGATGAAAATCATTTTAATGCTAATTATATATATCCCGTATTTCTAACTGTTTTTTTTTTCTTTCATATATATATATATATAAAAGAAACATTTATTAAGATAATTTGAACAAATTTATATTTGTAGTGGCTGAAATCGAAACACAAAAGGGCTCTAGATGAAGCACTTGAGAAGGTCAAATCAGGTATGTACACAAAGATCGAATAAATTATTTTCTATATTTCTTTTAATGAAATGTAAAATTGATTATTAAAATTGAAATTCTTGTGTGTGAAGAGTTGATGCTGCTTGGATTTATATCCTTGCTACTAACAGTAGGGCAAGGTCCAATTTCAAGTATATGTATATCAAAGAAACTAGGAGCCACGTGGCACCCATGTGACAAGAAGCAATTAGATAAAAGTATATATGGATCCGAAGACCTTGGGGAGGAAAATCGCCGGAAACTTCTCATGACAGATGGTGGTGGTGGCCAAAGCTTCAGACGTGTCTTGGCAGCTGCTAGCACTGACAAATGCGCCCTGGTAAGTTTGTAGTATATTGTAGGAAGAGATTATTTCGTGCATCCATCAGACTCCTATAGATTTGGTATATTTTCATTATTTTGTTTGGATCGGAGTGAAATCATTAATTTAACTATGTGTATGGAGGTATCACGTGCACAAAATTTTCTTTTACATTTTTATTCTTTTAAGGTTTAATTAATTAGTACAAGAAAAACATGCAAATCCTAGAAGCAAAATTAAATATTAATTATGTATTTTATTTTATTATAAGTGGTAGTGATCACATGTTAATTAATTTATGATTTTGCAGGGTAAAGTCCCATTTGTGTCTGCGGATGCCATCCATCAGCTTCATATTTTCATATTTGTTTTGGCTATTTTCCATGTCTTACATTGTATTCTCACCATGGCTTTGGGAAGAGCTAAGGTAATTAATTAAGCATTTATTATATAATATTAAATTATTCGATCTTTAATTTCCATTAATTTATATATCTATCTATTTTATACATATAGTTTTTATTTCTTTGGTTTTAGATGAAAAGTTGGAAAGCGTGGGAAAGAGAAACAAGAACAGTTGAGTACCAATTTTCACACGGTACGTACGTACTGCGTATGGTTCAAAATTCACTAAATTAATTAAGTAATATCACTTGCAAAAAAATTATATCCAGCCCCACAAGAATGAATTTAATTAGAATTGTTGGTGGAAATATTGTTATTTCTAGTGAATCTTTTTAATAATGTTTACACCTATTTAATAGTTATATGTACATTCCATTCTATTTCAGTTTTGATATATTATTGGAATACATACTAATTCTTACGAGACACTTGAAACGTAGCCCATGCCCCAACCTAGCCCTATGTAAATCTCATTAATTCACACACCACAACTAGCTAGCTAGTATATATATATAATACGTACGTACTACAAAGTATATATATATATATATATATATATATATATGTCCATGTGATATATTGAATTTACTTTCCTAAAGTAAATATTTACCAAAATTAAAACTCGCAGATCCGGAGAGATTTAGGTTTGCGAGAGAGACATCGTTTGGAAGGAGGCACTTGAGCTTCTGGAGCAAAACTCCCGTTCTAATTTGGATTGTAAGTATATATATATGTAACAGAAAATGACGCGTTCGGTAACAATCGAGAGTTGAATATTTTCTTGAAACTACTAATTAACGTTAGGAAAAGAACTTTTAATTGCAGTCACAAACTCAGTTTACTGAATTTTAGATTTATAATACTGTTTTAATTGGAACATCATTTCAATACGTACTAGTGTTTAATAGCTAGGCAACACTGTTATCATATTACTAAGGTTGTCTTAATCATATATATATATATATATATATATGACATATGGAGTATATATATACTTGGAATAATGTGATCTAAAGTAATCAATTAGGATTTCAACTACTATTTGATAGGTATGGGTAACCAAAAAAAAATTGTCATTTATTTATGTAAATTAATGCATTTGGAAACAACTAGTTTTGACTTAAATGTAGTTGCTCTCGTCAAATTATATGATAAACATATTTACATATGTTTTATAATTAATAATTAATGAAATGTTAATTAACCACGTAGTAAGTATAGTTTTTGAATAAATTTGATCTAGTCGAATTGAATTTAAGCTTCAAAATTTGTTTATTGATAGACTAGACTATCATCTTTTTCTAATATTTAATTAGTCTTACATCATAAATCATGAAGAAATGAAACTACATCTAGGGGGTATATGAATGAGGGGTACTAATTATTAATGAAATTATGGACAAGAATGCGTTAGTCACCTTTCATATCGGTCTGTCTGGCCTTGTTAATTAATATATAGCCCAATATGTTGACTTTTTCTATTCGGACAACTTTTATAATAGGTGACTATATCAATCATATTAATCTTTTCCGGATGAAACTATACATGCACTTAAAGTATCAATATATTATTAACTGGATAATTACGTGTATAAATGTTGAACGCAAATTTCAAATTAGATGCATGTTATAATTTTATTGGATGAATCTGCATATATAGTATATGATGAAATTAAAGGTGTAGCATTAGAATTGGTTTTGCAGAGTCTCGTTCATTTTATTTCGTTTTTTAATGGGAAAGTAATGTTTTTTTCTGGATTTTCCGCTACTTTTCAATTTCAGGTTTGCTTCTTCAGACAATTTGTAAGATCTGTTCCGAAAATTGATTATTTGACTCTAAGACATGGGTTTGTCATGGTATTTATGTGTTCCTATATAGTTTTCTTTATTTTAATTTCTCGAAATATATATATAATTTGTTATTTATATATATACCTAATATATATTAACATTGTTAATTTTATGTCGAGCTAGCTTTGAGTAATTTTCATGATTATTTAGGCACATCTGGCCCCACAAAGCCATGCAAAATTTGATTTTCAGAAGTATATTAACAGGTCACTTGAAGAGGATTTCAAAGTGGTTGTTGGAATCAGGTTGGTATTTCATTTTCATGTTTTAAATTATAATCCACCTCTTATTTTCTTCTGTTTTAAAAATAATCAAATCAAATGTATTTTGATGTACATTTAACTAAATCGTTGTCACTATATTGCTTCTTTCAGTCCACCAATCTGGTTTTTCGCTGTGCTGTTCTTACTCTTTAATACTCACGGTGAGTGGATATGTAAGATTTAATTTTCAATTGACTAAAATGACTGATAATTATTAATTGGAACAATTTCATTTTTAGTACAACATTTAAGGAATTTACAATAAAACTACTATAATTATTTTTCAAAATTGACATTTAATACTATATGTCATTATATATATATGCTTATGTAATTCAACCAAAATTAAATCATATCTATGCTTGTGTGACATTTAACATGTGGCTTTTTTCCCTAGGATCTATGTGGCATTTTTCTATTGAATTATAAATATTAATATCAAACTTAAGAACATCCATCGATTTATAATATTTAAAAGTTCATGCTTAGAAAAGAGGATCGAGTAATGCGTCGAATAAAGAAAATATGTCGAGGGGAGTGAAATCATGGTATTAAATGTATTTTTTTTTAAATATGATACCAAATATATAAATTAGGTTAAATTTTGATATGAAAAGTATAATTCTCCATTCTTAATTTATTCATATTAAGTTTAGTTAATTCAAAAATATGCCGGGAAATAAGAAATCCATTGTTGAACCTAAGTTGTTATATCTAAAAAAAGAATGTTTAACCTAGTGATATTTCAGTTAAAATAAGAAACTAGTTGTTCTTAAAAAAAAAAAAATGCATGTTTTTAATGTATAATTATAGAAATTCTTTTTATATATTCCAAACTGATAAAAGTCAAACTGTATTTATAATAATACGGTCAATGAACCTTTGAACATTTGTAACCGAGCTTGTAATTTTGTGGACAGGCTGGTATTCGTATCTTTGGCTTCCATTCATCCCATTAATTGTAAGTATAGTCAATTTTCTACGTACACATCAATGGGTTGACTTCATACATCTCAGAATTCAATTGTAGGATAACTATTGGGGGAAATTAATTGCGTTTAGTTCCATAGAACTAGATCCTCAATATTTTTATCCTGTGATTTATAAATAACATTTTCAGTCTTAAATTAAAAAAAAATATCGCACTTTTGATCACATCGATTCTGGAGGCACCAAAGAATTAACTAGAATTGACATAATAATATGAGAACGAAAATATTGAATAAAGACTATCACATGAGAGTGCTAAATTTTTAATGAAACAAAACCAAAAGTATAAAATTTATATGGTACTAAACAAAAATGTTGAAGGCCCAGTTCCGTAAAACCAAATATATATATATATATATATATATATATATATATATATATATATATATATATATATATATATATATATATATATATATATATATATATATATTTTTTTTTTTTTGCATAAATATGTAATATATAGAAAGAAAGTAATGAATCTTGAAATGAAGTAATTAATTAATTAATTGTAAGAGTGGGACATGCAGATCATATTACTAGTGGGGACCAAGCTACAAGTGATAATAACAAAAATGGGGCTGAGGATTCAAGAGCGTGGAGAAGTTGTTAAGGGCTTCCCTCTGGTTCAACCTGGGGACGACCTTTTCTGGTTCAATCGTCCACGCCTCATTCTCTACCTCATTAATTTCGTTCTCTTTCAAGTGAGATTAATTTTTTTTGTTCTGAAATAAATAATTTTAATTATCATTTTATTTTATATTTTATTCAGAAATAACTCATTGAATATATGTTCACTATTATTGCAGAATGCATTTCAACTAGCCTTCTTTGCATGGACTTGGGTAAGTTACATAAACAGACAACAAATAGTATTTGACATGCCGTAATTATTTATATCTTAATTACTTTGGTGATTTTAATAAAAGTTAATTAGGTACGTACAATGTAATTTATAAATATATATTGAGTGCAGTATGAATTTGGATTAAGATCTTGTTTCCATAAACATATGGAGGATATTGTCATCAGAATCTCAATGGGGTGAGCCGCCTCCACAATTTAAATTAATCAATTTATATAATTGTAGCTATATATTCGGATTAGCTAGCTATATATTTTCTAAATAATTCTTTCTTTCGATCATCAGGGTTCTCATACAAATCCTATGTAGCTATGTCACACTCCCACTTTATGCCCTCGTCACACAGGTATATAATTAATAAAATCCCCTATATATTAAAGCTAGCCAAACTAATTAAAATTCAATTTTGACATAATTTGTTGTGAGTGAGTAATCATCAATTTTTTTATTTAATAAGAAATTCTTGACTATATATATATATATATGTTCCAATAGGCTGAATTTGTTTATTATTGTTTTTGTGTACGTAATTTTGAAATATTACAAAACAATATAAATGTAAATATACGTACAGATGGGATCAAGCATGAAACCGACCATATTCAACGAACGAGTTGCGGCAGCCCTAAAGAAGTGGCACCAAAAGGCAAAGAAACAAATTAAAGAAAGCAAGATCATTAACTCTACTAGTACGCCAATGTCTAGCAGGCCCACCAGTACACCAGTATCCCGCGGCATGTCACCCGTACATCTCCTAAATGGTCGTCATTACAAGAGCGAAATGAATCATTGGGAGGCTGAAGAATCAACGTCCCCCTCGCGCTTCCATCACCAACAAATTGAGATAGAGCTCGGCCATGACTCTCAAGTGCCACAACACGAGACCAACATTATTGATTTGCCTAGGGACTTCTCATTTCATAAACCAGGTTATTAATTAATTAAGGGCTTTTTGTTTTTGTTTTTATGTTCATGTTAATTCAAACACAAACAGGTTTATGCACCAAGTGATAAACAAACGGTTCTACTGAATGTAATCAGAATTAGTCTCATAAAGGAATACAAATTTCTGCATCTATTAAATATTTTAATTTGTTGTTGAATCTTCGAGGTCCGATGGAATGGATAGCTTGATATTTTTTACATGTTAATTTTTAGTTTATCGAGTCCAGCTTATCAATTAAAATTTAAAAATATTCAAGAAAAGATATTGTTGGAAGTTTATGTACAAATCGAGATCAAACAATTTCTTATATGATATGTGAGGTACGTCCAGCTGCCTGAATCAGATTGGGCCAAACTGATTAAATCAATATGGCCCAATATTTTTTGTTTAGTTAGCTGGATTCTAAATCGGGTCGGGTAATCCAACAGAATCGACCTGGCATTGATCAAAGATTTCAATCTGCCAAGGCCCACTTTACTGAGGAATTATATTGGAAAGATAACTTTTTGTTGTAACTTTGTAATCAACCCAATATCTTCCACTATGTTGAAAATAAAATTTGGGGTGGAACTAATTTTGCTGATGGTCTACGTACTGTTTATTAGGCTTTGAAGAAATTAAAGACACCCTCACCGTCACCGAATAGCCCTTTTAGTTAAAAAGTTTAAGTTGAGGAGACCAGAAAAATATAATCTTCATCCTCCTCCGCAAACAAATCCTATAACCAATTCACTAGAATAGCAATCCGATATATTATTATTATTATTATTATTATAAATTAAAAGACAAACGTAGGGAACATGAATGCAGTTGATCGAAATCCATAGTTTTACGTGCCCACTTTCTATTTTTAGTCTTTTTCCTTTGTCCCGTTGCTGCCCCATGTTTTCAGCTGCCGTTTAACAGATTAATTGAGTGTTTTCTTTTGTTCTTATAGTTTATTAAGTATACTTTGTTTTTTTTTTGAGAAGAATACATTGTTATATCAATCACTATATCGAATCGAAACTATTACAATGATATCAAAGCGAACTAATTACTAGTATTAAACTAGAGAAAGACTAGTATGAAACTAGAGAAAATACCCACATTCGTGGGAGTTGAACCCATGACCTCATGGTCATGGAGCCTCATCCTTAACCACTTGGCTAAGGCCTCATCGGCAGTTTATTAAGTATACTGTACATATATACATATATAAATAGACTTGGAATTGGATACTGAATCAATCATCATCTTCAAAATTACTTGTATTTCGATGGCCATTTTTAAAGGCATATTGGGAAAGTTGAGTAGGCAATGTTATGCAGTGTTTTGCTTAGGTGTGCTTTTGATTTCAGTCGTAATATCTCAAAATTATTCATCTCTCCCTGCTGATGAAGGATTATCTGGTGTGGATGGTCCCTCCGAACCCCCCAAGCCCAACCATTGAACTGTGTCTGGCCAGAATTATTCAAAATTTCGATCTCTTAATTTTCATATCTCAAATTTTCATGCACTTTAATTTGTGAAACTCTCCATTTGTAAATATTTTTATACTTCACTTTGTACGATAAGAATGTGGGTTTCGTGCTAAATATTCAATAGTTTAGAAAAAAATTATGCAATAGACATTATGTATATTTTTATACAAATTTATTTTGTTTCTTAAATTTTTCCATTTATTTTCATCAGTATATATTGTGCTATCATACTTTCAAAAACTATCGCACATATTACCTCTTGTTATTTGTTCGTAATTCATATGAAACAGGTACAATCTTATATAATCAATAATCAGTTGAGTACATTGTAGGTACCCAAGGTAAGCTATAATTAAGAAAAAAATTCCTCTTAGGTGTTATGGGTAAGGCCATAATTAAGAAAAAAAATTCCCCTTAGGTACAAAAATTTTCATAATTTAAAATTTCAGCCAAAATTATAGGATCTTATCAACTAAATCGCCTTGTTATATAATAAGTATAGATGGACATGGTATTATATGTATATAATATATAGTGTAAATTCGTACATTGCTTTTGTGATGTAATGTAGTAGAGTGTAATTATCGTTTCAGTATAATTTAGACTTGGCTAAATGGAATTAACAATTGAAACTTTTCTTATTCCATTAGATTAGTCTTGCATTTGTTTCTTAATTTTTTTTATTATAAAAATAGTATCTTGCATTTATCTCTAAATAACATCTTTCTATAAACATAAAATATCAAAAATACCTTTAGTAAGAAAAAGTAAAATTTGGGTAAATTATTTTTAATTTAATGTTAGTAATTTAATTTTGATAATTGTATTAGATCACATCATCCTTGGACAAACCTATCTCCCCTTTGTGTAGGAGACGACGTCGCATCTAGGGGTGGCAAATGGATCACCCGGATCGGATTCGGATCGGATCCTTGTGGATCGGATCTCAAATGGATCGGATCCTAAATGGATCCATAATGATGGATCCATTTAGGATCCGATCCAAACCGGATCCGGGTGAGAAAATTTCGGATCCACCATGGATCCGAATAGATCCATGACGGATCCACAGTGGATTCGTCACGGATCCGTCATAAATTTCAGCCAATTTTTGGATATTGCAATTTTGACCCTAAATTTTTGAAAAATCAAGAATTGCAATTCAGTCCAGTATTTTAAGAAAATTGAAAATTTCAATTCGGCCCCTGATTTCAGAAATCCAAATTTGTACTTTTGGTCCCTCAATTTTTGGATATTGCAATTTTGACCCTAAATTTTTGAAAAATCAAGAATTGCAATTCAGTCCAGTATTTTAAAAAAATTGAAAATTTCCAATCCGGACCCTGATTTTCAGGAACAAAATTTGCACTTTTGGTCCCTCAATTTTTGGATATTGCAATTTTGACACTAAATTTTTGAAAAATCAAGAATTGCAATTCAGTCTAGTATTTTAAGAAAATTGAAAATTTCAATTCGGCCCCTGATTTCAGAAATCCAAATTTGCACTTTTGGTCCCTCAATTTTTGGATATTGCAATTTTGACCCTAAATTTTTGAAAAATCAAGAATTGCAATTCAGTCCAGTATTTTAAGAAAATTGAAAATTTCAATTCGGCCCCTGATTTCAGAAATCCAAATTTGCACTTTTGGTCCCTCAATTTTTGGAAATTACAATTTGGTCCCTAAATTTTTGAAAAATCTAGAATTACGATTCAGTGTATTTCTGAAGATTAAAATTTTCATTTCGGCCCCTGATTTTCAGAAATTCAAAATTTCACTTTTGGTCCCTTAATTTGGGTTTTTTGCACTTTGCACCCCCGAAACATGGGAAATAGGCACTTTGCACCCCCAAAAGTTAAATTTTGCACTTTGCACCCTCGAAATATGAAAAATGCAGCACTTTGCACCCTCTTTCATTTTTAGCCAAAATTTTAAGGGTAAAATAGGTAATTCAATTGTAAATTTTTGGCATTTTGCACCCCTAAAACATGAGAAATTAACACTTTGCACCCCCGAAATAAAATTAGCACTTAACACCCTCAAATTAGAATAAATCAACAACTTGCACCCCCAAAACATAATAAATGGACATTTTGCACCCCAAAACACAAAATTAGCACTTAACACCCTCGAATTAAGAATAAATCAACAACTTGCACCCCGAAACACAAAATTAACACTTAACACCCTCAAATTAAAAAAAAAACTCAAATCCCTCGTTTTTTCCAACAAAGTTGTGTTGGGATTCGGTAAGAAAAACAGCCCTAGGCACAGCGGAATATAAAAATTTTCTAGGGCCTCTTAAAGAATCTTGTCAGGATATTCTCTAGTTGTATATATATGAATGTAAATAAATGACAGTATAAGTTTTCTCGTTTATACCTGTCTCCTTGCAAATCCTAGGCTAGCAATATGAGCTCTGAATTCTGACCCCGGTTGATCGACCCACACTTTTTGGCAGCGCCCCACGTGTTGCGCCTCTACGAGTTGATACACCACAATATCACGAAAATTAATATATCCTAATCGACTAGAACATAGGGTATATTAATATCTAGGTTTTAGAACGACTTTGAAACGAAAAACAAAGACGAAAAATTCTTCCAAAGTGGAAGAGCAGTTCGGCCGATCTGGTGGGGAGAGGGAGAGAGTTTTTGCTTTGCTCAATTTTTGCTTTTGGAGTTATGTGAAAAATAACTAGAAGAAAGCTATTTATAGTTTTCTTTCTATCCTAGTCCTATTAGGACTAGGTCTTCTCTCTCCTACATGGGCCATGTCCTTCTTTAATTAGAAGACTAAGTCTTCTAATTAATTCATGGCCCATATTAATTAATCTTTCAGGGCTTTATTTAATCTCCCAATTAAATAGCCCAATTAATTAAATCATCTCCCAATTAATTAATTAAACTCCAAGTCTAATTAAATTAATTATTCCATTAATTAATTAAATCCTAATTAATTAATTTACTCATAAATTAAATTCCAATTTAATTTATAATCTTGATCCAATTCCAATTGGATCCATTTTCGTTCCATATGGGTCGACCCAGTCGACCCACCCATTTAATCGACCCAGTCGATTTTGACCCAGTCGACCCAGTCGACTGGTTCGTTCTTGTTTCCTCGCTTTCGCTACTTGTGTATTGTGTATGCCCCCGTAGGTTCACCACATAATTGGCCGTGGGTTGTAATTAAATATTATTTAATTACTCGAGCAATTAATACTCTAAATTAATCGAACACTCTGTCGATTAATCATTCCAAAATTAGCACCCCTGCTAATTTGGGAATTCTCCCACACTCCACGGTCGATGTCCAGTCACAAGCCCATGGAGCCCAATCACTGGTGAATTAATTCAGTGAACCTTTTATCATTTACAATTTCCATATACGACAAAATCTCTCCATCGATCAATCTCCCAGTCAAGACTTAAGGGTATGGTCTTTTATCGGATTCCCTTTTCTTTTGTCTTGACCTTATGTACTCTGGTCTCGAAATAAATTCTCTTTGACTTAATCTTTATGAGCTACTTACATAAAGTCGTCAGATACCTTGGCCAAGGATTTTTCCAGAATTAATTTCTCACAGAAATCCATAGGAGAATTTCCCAACCTATCAAGTCGGGCCAATGGATCATTTGTTGATGATATGAATCTGCATACGAGTTCCTCTATACCCAACATGAGTCCACAGAGACTTTCTGGCTATCCCCAGTCAATCGGAACTCATATCAAAGTATAGATGTTCTCGCACCAGATAAACCCTATCATCTCAAGTTGTTAGGGATCGTTCCTCGTATACTATTGTAAATTGGAATAACTTCAACCCCGATATGCGACTACCGCTTCCATGGTGAGTTATTTCCTAATTGGGGTATTCAGTGCACTTGCCATCCCAGCAAGCCACCCACTTATGTGTATCGACTATCCCAGTCACGCTCGTGGACCCCAGCGTCCTCCAGTTCATCGGAGTATACACAACAGTGAGAGTCTAACCGAATCCAACGATGTCCTATCTCGATTGGATTCTACGACTCTTGAATATGTTCTAGATCACGGCCTTAGAGATCAGTCCACGGGTTGTCCCATAGCCCTGTGATCTAAGGACTTCTATCCTTATGCGTAGACAAATATTTCATAAGATAAAGTTGACCATTTAATAAAAGTGCATTTATTAATCTAAATTGAATAGTTCCTTATTAATTACAATTAATGCTAGCCATACAGCTGGCTTGCAGGACACTATTTCTATCAATCTCCCACTTGTCCTAAAGCCAGTCTTTTATGTTCTTGAGTCCCATCTTATGCAGATGTTTCTCAAATGCCTTTTGAGGCAGAGGCTTCGTTAGTGGGTCCGCCGTATTATCTTCTGAGTCGACACGTTCCATCTTTATGTCTCCTCTACCAATGATATCTCTTATCACGTGGTATCGTCTCTGTACGTGTTTGGATTTCTGATGAGATCTCGGCTCCTTTGCTTGCGCTATTGCCCCATTATTATCGCAGAAGATAGTAATGGGCTCAGCAATGCTAGGTATCACATCCAATTCCTGGATGAAGTTCCTCATCCAAACACCTTCCTTTGCTGCGTCACTCGCGGCAATGTATTCTGCTTCAGTGGTTGAATCCGCGGTTGTTTCCTTCTTGGAGCTCTTCCAGCTAACCGCACCACCATTGAGGCAGAAAACGTATCCTGATGTCGACTTGAAGTCGTCTACATCACATTGGAAGCTTGAGTCTGTATAGCCTTCCAATTTCAATTCTCCTCCACCGTATACCAAGAACAATTCCTTAGTCCTTCTCAGGTACTTCAGAATTGCCTTTACGGCTATCCAGTGCTGCTCACCTGGATCAGACTGGTAGCGACTTGTAACGCTTAAAGCGTACGCTACGTCTGGCCTCGTACATAGCATACCATACATTATGCTTCCTATCGCGGATGCATATGGTACTCGAGACATATTGCTTCTCTCTTCAGGCGTCTTTGGGGCCATAGACTTGGAGAGTGCAATTCCATGTCTCATTGGAAGCAATCCTCTCTTGGATTCTTCCATACTAAATCTTTTCAAGATTTTATCTATGTACCGGGATTGGGAGAGGCCCAGCAGTCCTTTTGATCTATCTCGGTAGATCATTATACCTAGTACAAAGGATGCTTCTCCCATATCCTTCATTGAGAATTGTGTAGACAACCATGCTTTAGTTTCAGACAATGCTTTTACATTGTTTCCAATGAGAAGAATGTCGTCAACGTAAAAAAATTCAACTGTACTCCCACTGATCTTCTTGTACACGCAAGGTTCGAACATGTTCTTGATGAATCCAAAAGTTTGGATTGTCTCATCAAAACGAATGTTCCAACTTCGGGAAGCTTGCTTCAGTCCATAAATGGACCTCTGGAGTTTGCACACCTTGTGTTCATCTCCTTTGGATGCATATCCTTTTGGTTGCTCCATGTAGATCTCCTTATCAATGTCTCCATTGAGAAAGGCAGTCTTTACATCCATTTGCCATATCTCGTAGTTATACCACGCAGCTATGGCCAGCAAGATCCGAATGGATTTGGGCATTGCGACGGGCGAGAAGGTCTCCTCAAAGTCGATACCTGGTCTTTGAGTGTATCCTTTTGCCACTAGTCGCGCCTTGTAGGTAATCACCTCTCCGTTCACTCCAAGCTTTCGCTTATAGATCCACTTGCAACCCACGGGAGCCACTCCCACTGGTGGATCTACCAAGGCCCAGACCTTGTTTGAGTGTATGGAGTCCAGTTCGGATTCCATGGCTTCGCGCCATTTTCCCGAGTCTATGTCTAGCATAGCCTCTTCGTAAGTCCTTGGGTCGGTTAGAGACTGTCCAGTCTCATGCAGCAGACCGTAGTACCTCTCGGGTTCTCTACGTTGTCTTTCTGACCTACGAAGTATCGGTGTACTTTCTGGTGCACTTTCATGCTCTTGTTCTCCCACTGCCTGTGGTGACGGGTCAGCTCGATCGACCTCTAAGGCCTTTTCAGCTTCAGTGACCTCATCTAGTTCTACGTTATTTTCTTTCTTGTCCACCAAGAAATCCTTCTCCAAGAAGTGAGCGTTCCTCGAGACAAACGTTGTTTATCTTGTAGGATCGTAGAACTCGTATCCTATTGAGTTTTCTGGATACCCCACGAATTTGCACAAAGTGGATTTAGTTTCCAATTTATCTCCCACTAGCTTTTTAACGTAAGCGGGAGATCCCCATATGCGCATGAATGCGTATGAGGGTGCCTTGCCAAACCATAGTTCGTATGGTGTCTTTTCTACGGATTTCGAAGGTACCATATTTAGTATCTTCGTCGCCGTGAGGAGGGCATGTCCCCAAAATGAAAGAGGTAAGTCAGTGGCACTCATCATGGATCGAACCATGTCCATCAAGGTTCGATTCCTTCTCTCTGCTACTCCATTTAATTGGGGTGTTGCAGGAGGAGTCCACTGCGATAATATTCCATGCTCTACAAGATAATTCAGAAATTCGTTACTAAGAAATTCTCCACCTCGGTCAGAACGAAGAGCCTTTATCGTATGACCAAGTTGATTCTCTACTTCCATCTTGAATTCTTTGAATCGCTCAAAGGCTTCAGACTTGTGTTTCAACAAGAACACATATCCATAACGACTAAAGTCGTCAGTGAAAGTGATGAAGTAGTCATAGCCCCCTCGGGCGCTTTTTCTTAGTGGTCCACATACGTCAGTATGTATCAAGTCCAATGTTTGCTTGGCTCGCTCAGGGTTTCCCTTAAACGGCAACTTAGCCATTTTACCCTTCAAACATGGTTCACATGTCGGCATTTCATCAATGCGATTTTCAATTGCGCCAGATGATGCCAACTTTTGAATCCTTGACTTAGAAATATGTCCAAGTCTAGCGTGCCATAATTGGGCAGATATTTCATTATCTTGTTTTTGTTTTGTTGTACGTGCATGACTTTAACTTAGGTGGTTTCATGATGTAAAGTCAATAATTCAATGTACCAAATGAAAAACAAAAACATGAGCTTTTATTAAAATCAACATTATTCAAAAATATGAATAAAAAGTTTCTCATTAAAAACTAGGTACATAAATGAAAGTTTCCTAATGACTTTATCAAACCACCTAGATCTACTTTTGCCTACGGCCTTGGTAGCAGCTCCAGCTCCATTGCCTTTATTCAAGGATCTAATCCTCAGGCTCCAGTTTCCTTAATGCTCCCATCACCTACAAGGATGAGAACTCCAGTCAGTGTCTAACACCAAAAATGCACAGTTAATTGTAAAATTAACTTTAACAAGGAATATACCTGTTCGAACTCTCCATAGGTTCGAATTTAATCCTTTCATTTGACCTTGTGCAGTAAGGAGCTCTGGTTTCCATTTTTCTTGGTTTTGAACGCCGCTCGGTCTTTTCGCCAACCCTTGCTTTCTTTCCAAAAGAAGCTTCGTGTTCCTCGAGCATTTGTCGCAGGACATGCACAATGATCTCTCGCCTCTGGAGATTCAAGTCCGCGATAAATCGGTCATATGATCTAGGAAGAGATTGTAGAATAATATCCACTCGGAAATCATTGTCCATCACGACACCCATATCATCGAGTTCAGATAGAAGTCGAATCATCTTGTGTACGTGGATTCCGACAGAAGTTTCCCTTCTCTTTCTTGCTTGCAAGAGTTCCCTCGTGATCGCGAATCTGCGACGACCATCTCTAATCCCATAAAGGAATTTGAGATTCGAGAGAATCTCTTTCGCGGATGCCATATGCTCATGTTGCAAACGCAGATCAAGTGACATATATTCCAACATGTATTCACGAGCTAAGCCATCATCCAGTTTCCATTTGGTGATGCTTTTACGGAGCTCATCAGGAACGTCATGTGAAATAGTAATGGGTGGTGGCACAGACAAAACATAGGATATGTTTTCAGCATCAAATAATCCATTCAAATGATGCGTCCAGAAATGCAAGTTGGGTCCAGTTAAAATATTACGTTCAAGTGATGAGATGGACAAATCTCTAAGTGCTCTAAGCTCTTTTGACATCATATCTATAAAACGACGATAGAAGAAATAAATACGCGAAAGATTAATTTTAAAATGCACAATTTACAAACATGGATTTTATTTGCAAATTACTCCCACTATTTTAATCAAAATCTTATGCCCCCACATAAGTTTCGGGAATTTAAAATATCCTAGCGGGCTTAAGGCCCAAATGCAATCTCCTAGTACCCACGACTCGTTGGCCATACTATTTGATCCATTTGGTGGTCGACTACGTCAACGGTTAACCATCGCAGCTAACCCTTAAGTTCATTTAGCCTCGTTTTTCGATATGGACCCACGACTCGTGAGACATCCATATTTACTAGCGTTAAATCATGTCCAATACTCGTGAAGAGAAATAGTTCAATCCTAGACGCCCCACGACTCGTGAGACAGCGCCTAAAACCTTGCTATCCCCTCCCTTGGCACTAAACTCGTGCATCGAGGCAATAGACATATTATCTTCCTATAGCTCGACCCACGACTCGTGAGACATCGAGATATATTCGTACAATATGCCTAAGACCTAGTAATTGGATAGGCTCGGACCATTGACACTATTCATATGCGCCCGTTATTCGATTTAATATTCTAATTGAATTTTAAGTTCAATTGGAGGTTTCTAAGTGTGCGAGGTCTCATCAGATTATGCTTATTTTGTTTACGTTTTCTATCCTAAGCATGCATCTCATACATCAAAGAATAATGTGCGAAAAAGTAAACATTCATCACCTAGCAAGATATGATTGGTCGATTGCCCATCCTATGCGATCCATCACAAGCCATGTGATGAATCAATTGGTCAGTCTAGGGTGAAAATTAAATGTCCTAACTATTACAATTTTAAACCCATACATCATGGGCCTTCTTGTAATATCCAGCTTGATTGGGCTTCCATGTAATGAATTGGGCCTCCATATCCTCCAAGGTAAATGGGCCTCCATGTGGATCTCCAAGTCTTCATGAGGTCTTCTCGGCTCCAAGCCTAATCTAAGTCTAACTTATAAAAATAAATGGTTCTATTCTATTACATTTGTTTGCGCAAGCAAGGGCACCAATCAGGCCCATTTAATTACAACCCAAAATTAAATAAACCAAAAACTACACAGGGCTTAAGGGCAAAATCGACCAATCCACATATTCACTCAAGAACATGCATAAAATTCACATAAGGGCAAAAATGTAAATTTACCGGCTCCATTAATTTTAATTCATAAAATTTATTCAAGTTAATTAATTTTGAATTATCAATTAACCTCTAAGATTAATTAGCTCTTACTTGAGCTCCAAGTAATCTACAAATCCTATCTTGATTAAGATTGGTTAATTAAGGTAATCTAAATCTCTAAGATTCTTACCTTATCCAAAACTCTAAGTTTCCCAATATTCCTAAATCTCCAAGATTCTCAAGATAATCCTATTTTGTTTAGATTAGTTTAATTAAGGTAGTGTTTAACTCTAACAAGATAACTACCTTATCCCAAAACTCCAAGTTTCCTAATCTTCCCAAAATTCTAAATCTCCAGAATTTTCAAAATAGGCAGAATTAGAGTCCAACCCAAACATGACCAGTCGAAGCTAATCAGGAGTTGCCACGTAGGACAGCCCACGCGCGACCACCAAGGCGGCGCATGAGCTGCCTGCGGCAGCAGCCGCTGCACGCGGCTGCGTGCGGCAGCGAGCAGCCGCGCACAGCAGCGCGCAAACAGCAGCCTGAAGGCTGCTGCCGCGCGCAGCGTGTGCGGCTAGCGTGCTGCCAGCACGCTGCCGTTGGCAGCGGCTTGCGGTGGCCGCCCAGCCGCGGTGCGCTGCCGCGCACCGCCGCGTGCCACCGCGAGTCGGATCCAAAAATTTTTTTTTTTTTTTGTTTCTTCGATTACCCACAGATTTAATTCAACAAACCCAGTCAATTAAATCCTAATTCAAAATAACATCAACATGATAAAATTTTCGAATCCTAAATTAAACATTAACTCCAAGTTAATAATAAAGTCCTAAAACATGCAAAGTTATAGAACTAGCCACATAAATCAAACATATGATTTATTATACACAGAATTCGCAAATTCATATATATACAAAGCCTAGAGTTGGCTCTGATACCACTGTTGGGATTCGGTAAGAAAAACAGCCCTAGGCACAGCGGAATATAAAAATTTTCTAGGGCCTCTTAAAGAATCTTGTCAGGATATTCTCTAGTTGTATATATATGAATGTAAATAAATGACAGTATAAGTTTTCTCGTTTATACCTGTCTCCTTGCAAATCCTAGGCTAGCAATATGAGCTCTGAATTCTGACCCCGGTTGATCGACCCACACTTTTTGGCAGCGCCCCACGTGTTGCGCCTCTACGAGTTGATACACCACAATATCACGAAAATTAATATATCCTAATCGACTAGAACATAGGGTATATTAATATCTAGGTTTTAGAACGACTTTGAAACGAAAAACAAAGACGAAAAATTCTTCCAAAGTGGAAGAGCAGTTCGGCCGATCTGGTGGGGAGAGGGAGAGAATTTTTGCTTTGCTCAATTTTTGCTTTTGGAGTTATGTGAAAAATAACTAGAAGAAAGCTATTTATAGTTTTCTTTCTATCCTAGTCCTATTAGGACTAGGTCTTCTCTCTCCTACATGGGCCATGGCCTTCTTTAATTAGAAGACTAAGTCTTCTAATTAATTCATGGCCCATATTAATTAATCTTTCAGGGCTTTATTTAATCTCCCAATTAAATAGCCCAATTAATTAAATCATCTCCCAATTAATTAATTAAACTCCAAGTCTAATTAAATTAATTATTCCATTAATTAATTAAATCCTAATTAATTAATTTACTCATAAATTAAATTCCAATTTAATTTATAATCTTGATCCAATTCCAATTGGATCCATTTTCGTTCCATATGGGTCGACCCAGTCGACCCACCCATTTAATCGACCCAGTCGATTTTGACCCAGTCGACCCAGTCGACTGGTTCGTTCTTGTTTTCTCGCTTTCGCTACTTGTGTATTGTGTATGCCCCCGTAGGTTCACCACATAATTGGCCGTGGGTTGTAATTAAATATTATTTAATTACTCGAGCAATTAATACTCTAAATTAATCGAACACTCTGTCGATTAATCATTCCAAAATTAGCACCCCTGCTAATTTGGGAATTCTCCCACACTCCACGGTCGATGTCCAGTCACAAGCCCATGGAGCCCAATCACTGGTGAATTAATTCAGTGAACCTTTTATCATTTACAATTTCCATATACGACAAAATCTCTCCATCGATCAATCTCCCAGTCAAGACTTAAGGGTACGGTCTTTTATCGGATTCCCTTTTCTTTTGTCTTGACCTTATGTACTCTGGTCTCGAAATAAATTCTCTTTGACTTAATCTTTATGAGCTACTTACATAAAGTCGTCAGATACCTTGGCCAAGGATTTTTCCAGAATTAATTTCTCACAGAAATCCATAGGAGAATTTCCCAACCTATCAAGTCGGGCCAATGGATCATTTGTTGATGATATGAATCTGCATACGAGTTCCTCTATACCCAACATGAGTCCACAGAGACTTTCTGGCTATCCCCAGTCAGTCGGAACTCATATCAAAGTATAGATGTTCTCGCACCAGATAAACCCTATCATCTCAAGTTGTTAGGGATCGTTCCTCGTATACTATTGTAAATTGGAATAACTTCAACCCCGATATGCGACTACCGCTTCCATGGTGAGTTATTTCCTAATTGGGGTATTCAGTGCACTTGCCATCCCAGCAAGCCACCCACTTATGTGTATCGACTATCCCAGTCACGCTCGTGGACCCCAGCGTCCTCCAGTTCATCGGAGTATACACAACAGTGAGAGTCTAACCGAATCCAACGATGTCCTATCTCGATTGGATTCTACGACTCTTGAATATGTTCTAGATCACGGCCTTAGAGATCAGTCCACGGGTTGTCCCATAGCCCTGTGATCTAAGGACTTCTATCCTTATGCGTAGACAAATATTTCATAAGATAAAGTTGACCATTTAATAAAAGTGCATTTATTAATCTAAATTGAATAGTTCCTTATTAATTACAATTAATGCTAGCCATACAGCTGGCTTGCAGGACACTATTTCTATCAAGTTGACCATTGAGGGTGAAAAACATCTAAGGCAAAAAAAAACGACTTACCTATTTTGCCTTAGATGTTTTTCACCCTCGATGGTCAACTTTGCCGGAAAAAACGAGGGATTTGAGTTTTTTTTTTTTTTAATTTGAGGGTGTTAAGTGTTAATTTTGTGTTTCGGGGTGCAAAATGTCCATTTATTATGTTTTGCGGGTGCAAGTTGTTGATTTATTCTTAATTCGAGGGTGTTATGTGCTAATTTTGTGTTTCGGGGTGCAAAATATCCATTTATTATGTTTTGGGGGTGCAAGTTGTTGATTTATTCTTAATTCGAGGGTGTTAAGTGCTAATTTTATTTCGGGGGTGCAAAGTGCCAATTTCTCATGTTTTGGGGGTGCAAAGTGGCAAAAATTTACAATTGAATTACCTATTTTACCCTTAAAATTTTGGCTAAAAAAGAAAGAGGGTGCAAAGTGCTGCATTTTTCATATTTCGAGGGTGCAAAGTGCAAAATTTAACTTTTGGGGGTGCAAAGTGCCTATTTTCCATGTTTCGGGGGTGCAAAGTGCAAAAAACCCCCTTAATTTTCAAAAATTGCAATTTGACCCTATATTTTCAAAAATTCCCAATCATGCCTTATAATTTGCTCTATGAGTTAATTCTTGTTGTTGATATCGGGATAAAATCATATAAATTGATTTGGGGCAAAATTATAATTTTTGAAAACTGAGGGACCAAAAGTGCAAATTTGGATTTCAGAAAATCTGGGCCAAATTGAAAGTCTTAACTTTATGAGAATTTTGGATTGAATTGAAACTCTGGGTTTTTCGAAAATCTGAGGTCAAATGGTAATTTTTTAAAAATCAAGGGTCAAAATTGCAATATCCAAAAATTGAGGGACCAAAAGTGCAAATTTGGATTTCTGAAATCAGGGGCCGAATTGAAATTTTCAATTTTCTTAAAATACTGGACTGAATTGCAATTCTTGATTTTTCAAAAATTTAGTGTCAAAATTGCAATATCCAAAAATTGAGGGACCAAAAGTGCAAATTTGGATTTCTGAAATCAGGGGCCGAATTGAAATTTTCAATTTTCTTAAAATACTGGACTGAATTGCAATTCTTGATTTTTCAAAAATTTAGGGTCAAAATTGCAATATCCGAAAATTGAGGGACCAAAAGTGCAAATTTTGTTCCTAAAAATTAGGGTCCGGATTGAAAATTTGAATTTATTAAATTCTGGGTTTTTTAAAAATTTGGGGTTAAAATTGTAATTTTCAAAAATAAGTATTAGAGAGAAAGGTTTTCATATTCCAATAATAAATTTTTTTTTTGGATTCAATAATGGATCCATTAGTGGATCCAGAGGATCCATTGATGGATCCATCACAATCCATTACTTGTATGTGTTGATCCAATATGAATCCAAATTTTATGAGATCCGATTCAGATCCGATCCGAGTGAAAATTTAATAGATCTTTATGGATCGAATCCTTTGAATTTGAATCGGATCTGGATCGGATCTGATCCATATTGGCACCCCTAGTCGCATCGCACAACAGGCAACCCCTGATGTGATGTGAGTAATTAATAAATTATTCTCTTATCGTGCAAATGCATCTCAAGCACTCGTGCAACTATTTATTTAACTCAACTTTCCTCAAATAAGCCAAATTTATCAAATTCATTTTCACTCTCTCATAATTGCACTGTAAAACAAGAGATAAAAACGCATAAATCCCAGAATTCTGACTCCAAAAAATTACAAGAGAAAATCCGGAGGATTGAATCTAAATTTTATTAATGGAGGATGATGTTATACCACGTCATCATCAAGAGCAGCAATCACTCCCCACTCCATCGAAGCAAGTCAAGTCTTCTCCTAATCCTGTTGATACCAATTCAGTTACCCAAAGGTTCAATTCTCTATTCTTGTTGGGTTTTACTCTGTTTTTGATTAAAAAGTATCGAGAAAATTTAATCAAGAAATTGTGGGTTTTCCCTTTTCATGTGTATACAGGTTGCAGAAGGAGCTGATGGCACTGATGGTATGTGTGTATTGATTAATCTGATGAAGAGTGTGATATTTGCTTAATTTGTTGGTTCTACTTTGAGTTTTAGATCATTGGGTATTTGGTAATTATTTTAGTTGACTGAGCTTGATTTTCTTTGATTTTTTTTTTTTTATGTGAGACAATCTATACAAATTTTGAACTTTTGGTGTTCTTGTCTATGATTTAGGGAAATGAGTTTTAGAAATTGGGGATAAAGGAAATGTAAAGAATTTACTATCTCATTGTCCCTGTTAAAAAATTTAAGATGAATTTTAATGCTTGTTGTATGATGTTAGTTGCTTTCTGTGTCTATTTTATCTGTGGGAATGGCCTATGGCGTTTGCTTGGTTATATTATTGACCAATCACTCATAATAAGGTTAATTTGAACCATCTGTATTGTTTTTCCTTTTTTGTCATTGACTTATGACGGAGGGTTAAGATGGCGTGGCTTTCCTTGTTTCCACATTCTTTACTTTGAAAATTTATATTAATATGTGAATCATCGTTAGAAATTGCTTATAAACACTCTCGTTTAGTGAGAACCTCTTTTTTTGGCAAAAAGAATGTTTTTGTCTTCTGAAAATAATTGGTTTTGATGACGTCGGGGCCTCCTTGTAATGAAGAAGCAAAGGGCGTGCCTTTAACTATATTGAGCAATATTTAATGGAAGAAATAAATGAAAAGGTGACGGAAGTCTTAAAATGAACCTGGTAAAGTACTTAATAATAGTTGTCTAACATAGAGTAAAAATCACATAATAAACTTGATAGAGGTTTAGTTAATATTTCTCAAGCCATAAAAATATTAAGTCTTATACGAAGATGCCTCATCCTACGTTTGCACGCTGGCACGGCATCTAACCTGAGAACATCTCTCATTTATAGTTCAATTCATTCTTTAAAGAATATTAATAATTCTATTACTCGTGTAGATGAGTGACGGGGACTTGGGAGTATCTGCGTTTCCTGAAGGTGAGAGCATATTTACTTGGATTGGCACTATTGAAGGTGGCAAAGGAACAATGTATGAGGGTCTATCTTACAAACTTTCCCTTCATTTTCCCATTGATTATCCTTTCAAGCCTCCTCAAGTTAAATTTGAAACAACGTGTTTCCATCCCAATGTCGACCAATATGGAAATATTTGTTTGGACGTACTTCAGGTATTCGCCATAACTCTAAACTCTTCCTTTAATATTTTTTCCATTTTTCTACTTTCCTAAGTAGGAAATTCTTGATATGCATTGATTTTTACCCTAATTATATCCTAATAGTTTCATTAGACTAACATTTATGTTTCTTTGCAGGATAAATGGTCTTCGGCATATGATTGCAGAACCATTCTCCTGTCTATTCAGAGTCTGTTAGGAGGTCAGTATGTACACACACATACACACATGATAATTCTATCACTCACCTTTCTTATATGTATTTTGGTCTTATGGCTCTTGTTTTCACATTCAGAACCCAATACCGAAAGCCCTCTCAACACTTCTGCTGCTTCACTGTGGAAGAACAAGGAAGGTTGGTGATGCTTTAATTCTTTTTCCCTTTCATAAAGAGGTCTTGTACTTGTTTTCTTGATATATATTTATATCTAGCATCTATGAATATGAGAAACAAATCAATTACTAGTTATTCAAGCATCGACTATTTGCATTGATGTTATTCAAATTTGACAATGTGTTGGATTATATAGAGTACAAGAAAATGGTGCGCAAACATTACATGGCTGGAGAATCATTTGAGAGCTGATCCTCTAAGTTACAAAGGATTTCTTGCAACAAGAATGGATGAACTCCAGTTTGTAGGGAAAAGTTGAAGTTTGACAATGGTTTACTTATGTATTTTAAAAAACATCAGGACACTCGTATATACCTTTTCTTTTATTACTAGATTTCATCAATTTATACAATGTTTTCTTATCTGATGTATAGTTATAGTTGGATATATATCTCAAACTCAAAGCAATAATTTTTTTTCTCCTTGATAATTAAGAGCAATCTTGGGATTTTGTCACATGAATCTGCATGCTTTTTATTTACCACATTTTATATAAAAGCCGGTGACATGAGAATAATTATCTGTAAACATGGATCAAATTATTTGACAAGAGCTGTTAACTTGCTGGCAATTTCCGTTTGGTGCATACTCGCTGATCTTGACCGGCACCGCAACAAAATGAGAGCATGATTGACATTGCTGCAAGAGGAATATTTATATTACCCAGTACCCACCTCAGACTCAGAGTAATAACAACCTGAGTTTTAAGACGAAATTTTTCCTAGATAAAATATACAGTATATCACTTTTCATGTCTCTACATTACATCTATGTAACTTAGTAATTATTTAAGAGCCACCTTAGCATTCAAATAGGTTATATTAATTAATTCTCTTCCAAGAAGAAAAGAAATTAAACCAAGATACAACTCATACTTTTATATTATAATTTGAGGTTGTGAACCTATAACTACAGTTTACTAATATACATATCTCTTTTTATTTTTCTTTTACTGGCATATTTATTTTTACATAAAAAAAAAAAAATTAAATTTCGAGACGCTCAACAATTAATTTAATGAAAAATAAATAACGTGCTCACTTTGCTTTAAGGGAAATACTTTCTTTTTACAACAAAATAGTTTAATGATAAATAAATAATGTGCTCATCAAAGATTTTTTTCTTAGTCACCTTGGTGAAACTTAAATCAACCGTCACGAATGACTTACAAATGATTAGGATTCGGTCAAACTAATGTTTGCTTAATAATATATATATATGGTGTGATAGATTATAAAGCTAACTTTCTCTCAAATTTAATTAGTAGAATGTATCCATACAAATGTTGCATCCAATTCTTGCTTGGGTTCGGTACTACGGTGCAATGCACTGGGTGCACACAAACACAACCACCATTCCCGCGCTCCCTCTGTTTCTTGTACCTCTGATAACCGCCATTAACGTTGAGCCCCCCGTTCACCAAACAAAAGGAAATAATGAAAAAACCTTCCAGAAAAAAGAGAGAGAGAGGAACACCAATTTTTTCTTCTCCTTTCCAGAAAATTGTTCAATCCAAGAGCAGGGAAGAAAAGCCCTAAAAAATGAGCGTAATCGACATTCTGTTTAGGGTAGATGCAATTTGCAAAAAATACGACAAATACGATGTCGAAAAGCAGAGATCTCTCAATGGTTCCTCCGATGATGCTTTCGCCCGCCTCTTCGCCTCATTCGAAGAACAGATTGAAACCACTCTCCATGTATGTGTAATCGCAATTTTAATTTATTGATTGCTTCTACATTTCATTTGTTCCTTGAATCGGGGCTGGTTATATTTTTTTTGCCTATATCTGAAAATATTATGTTGCAGAAAGCGGAGATGGCAATGACAGAGACAAACAGGGCAACTGTGGTGGCGATGAAGGCGGAGGTGCGGCGTATGAAGGCCAGGCTCCTGGATGAGGTACCTAAATTGCAGAAACTCGCCCAGAAAAAGGTAATGGTTACTTCATTTTTGTTCTAAATTTGTGCATAGTTCACTTAGGTAAAAAAAAAATATACTCATTATAAAGATTCATTTTATTAAATTATGAAAAATAATCATTCACGAAATTTAGTTAAAATTTTGAATCAATATTATGTGGCAGTGTTTATCATGAGATGTTAATTACTACTATTTAGTATTTACAAATGAAAGTCTTCAATTTATTTGTCAAGTCAGATAGATATAAGGAAAATGATTTCCTCACAGGGCTGTCAGTTTACAGCCCACTTTTCATAATTTCAGATTGCCCCCACAAATTGGTAAGAGTCTTTCATTTGTCCCCAATTTATTAAATTGTATACTTTAACCCAAAAATTGGTAAGAGTCTCTCCTTTGTTCCCAACCTATCGAAATGTATGACAATATTTTATCAGACATATATGTGGTGAAAGTCATTTCTATTTTACTCATAACTTTTTAGCTTCATTAAAGGTAAAAAATATTGTTTTATTACCGTTAAATATTTTTCCTCAATAATAGATAATATTTTATAGATAAAAACATGCAGATGTGGCATATATTTAATGCAATTTTCGTCATGTACTTCGTCCTACACTAATTGGATTCGAACATCTTAATATTTAACATAACTTTTCTAATATAAAATTATCAAGTTGGCTCGAAATATAGGCAATAATAATTTTCATTGTTAGATTTGGTATTAAAAATAACAATTGAGTTGAACTGTTGGGTCTTTTTCTAATGTTTGAAAAATTAGTTTAAATTGAGAACATTGCACTTTAACCCCCAAAGGGAGGTCTGTCATATTAGCACCAGTCTAGATATAAAATGAGAAGTCCTTGTATTCAATATTTTTATCACTAATTATTAGAATATATGTTAATTTCTCCTTTTTATTTTTTACTTAATTATAAGTAATACTATTTTTTTGGCACGATTTTTTATCTTGATTTTTATGAAAATATTGATAATGTATTAGATTTCACTCTTTAACCATTCAAGAAATAGATAATTTTTCCAAAAATAACAATTGTTAATAATAATTTCGATGACTCTGAATTAGTCTTGAATTTTGTTTTGGAGTTTAAAGTTTATTCATTGTGGAATTTATGTCAATGTTACTAGTTAGTCATTATTGTTACTCTTTTGCAGTCACTGATCACATCTATGAATTCGTCTTGATGAACATTCTTACAAATGTTAGCTTCTACAGATAATTGGTTAAAGAGGCTAAGTTCTGATTTGTTAAAATGGGATTTTATTACTCACATTTGTTATGGTGCAAATGTGAAAACAGAATCTGAAAATGATGGACATGAATTGTGAATCACTAAAATGATTTTTGACATAGGGATGAATACAAATTGAAAATTTTTAGATGATTGCACTGTAAACAGGTGAAAGGTCTCTCTCAAGAAGAACTAGAAATCCGTAATGAATTGGTTCTTGCACTTCCAGAGAGAATTCAAGCAATACCAGATGGCTCTACATCTGCAGCCAAACAAACTGGAGGCTGGGGAGCTTCATCATCTCATAAAAACATTAAGTTTGACTCTGGTATGTACGTGATTAATTTTGTTTCCATTTATCTAGTGATATATTATAAGTACTCGACTTAATCGATATTATTGTTCACTTTGAGCTTCATATTTTTAATTATATCAGATGGAAACTTTGGAAGCACTTACTTTCAACAAACTGAAGAATCGAGTCAATTTAGGCAAGAATACGAGATGCGGAAAATGAAGCAGGCTTGTAGCATATCCATCCTTTTCACTTCATTTTTAACGAAATCCCTTATTTACTTTTCTTTGTAATATGATGAAATATAATCATTTTTACACAGGATCAAGGTTTGGATGTAATTTCTGAGGGTTTGGATTTGTTAAAGAATTTGGCAAAGGATATGAATGAGGAACTCGATAGGCAAGTTCCACTGGTTGATGAAATCGAAACAAAGGTGGATAAGTCATCTGCTGAACTAAGAAATACTAATGTTAGACTCAAGACGACACTTACTAAGGTAATTAATTTTATCTATAAAGTTTCTCTAATGTATAAATAGCAAATTATTTTTCGTATATCTTGAACAAATTTGTCGTTGCAGGTACGGTCGAGCCAGAACTTCTGCATTGATATAATTCTTTTGTGTATTATTCTGGGAATCGCTACCTATTTGTACAAGTGAGTTTTCTAGCTACCGTTTTTGTTTCATGAGGCATGGTCCGCATATATTAATTTAATCTTGATGGAATTGTCATATTAATTGATTGGCCCCTACTTAATTTATGCAGTATACTGAGTTGAGTTCTTCAGAAGATTCCGTACAACGACATTGGTGTTCGTTCAATGAGTTTGCTTGGTCATATGAACATTTCTTGTGTCTATCCTTATCCATGGTTCTTGCTCAATAAATATTGTTCTTCTGTCTAATTTAGTTTGTTTGTTTATGTTGTTCGAATTAGTTTTTAACCTTATTCAATACATGTTTGTAATTTAAAGAGTATTCTAAATATGGGATTATAATGTATCAGTTTCTAAGTTCATGCTTTGAATTGAATCACCTTATTATTGGGATCTTTTTGTTGATACTGGAAAGTATTCTCATAGGATTCTGTTTTGTTAACATTATTACATCATAAGATAATAGGAAACAGAACATAGGCCTGGTCATTTCCACATGAAAAGTGTACGCGAACTTGTTTTTGAGAATTCATACCAATCCAATCCGAGAAGTTTAGAAAATTGCGACTGCAAATGAAGGGCTTAAACGCTGCTTGAAGTTTATGAGTTGTGATGGTGATTTAAAGAAGGTGATGGTGGTGGAGCAGTAGAAGAAACATGTAAAAGCCAAATTTTATTTTCCTTTTCTTTTTCAAAAAGAAATACTATATGGTTGGTTTTGACTTATGCCTCATTTTCCGGTGGTAATTTTTGCTGGAAACTGACCGAGGGTACAAAACGCTACATTAACTAGAATATGGAGATGCAAAGTACTTATTTTTCATATTTTGAGAGGGCCAAGTGTCAAATACTCATAATAACTCGTGAATTACTTATTTGCATTACATCGCCCAGGAACAACACTTTTCCCAATTCAATAAGATCCCAAAATAAATTAGACAGGTGCAATATACGGCTTACATATCTTTGTTGCACCCCAAAATGAACTTTGTGCCTGAATGCTTATTACTAATAGTTTTTCAAAATTTCAAATGAGGTTAATAGCAATTTATCTTCCCGTGATATTTGAGAATGAAGAAAAAAATATTATATAGAGTTTGTTCCTTCCCCAAAAATTTCAATTAATTTAGTACAAACGAGTAAATATGAAATTCTTGCAAAATGGGCTCTCTTCACTTTTGATAGGCAATTTGGCTACTCGCCTAAAGGCTTTAATTAATGTGACTTATGTGAGTGAGTGAGTGAGTATATTTTACTCTTCCTAGTTTAATAAATAAAGTTTTCATATATAGGAGATATATAGGAGACGAGCTCAGACATATAATTGAACAATTATATTCAAGATGTGTTTGATATAATTTTGATAATAATTTGAAATAAATAGGATCTACACAATTGCAATTTTACTGAAAGAAAATACAAGTTGTATCGAGATTTTAAAAGACGTGATATTTTTCGAAGCGTTTAAATAATCAAAAAACGATTATAAACACAAACATCAAGGTGCATCGAAATTCATATATTTTAAGTTAGACAAGTACTTCTAAAATTTTAAAATAGAAATCTCAACGTAATTTTGTGAGTTTTTGCACCCTTAAGTCATAGAGTAACAATTTAAACGAGAGACAAAAAGATATTAAATTATGATTTTTGAATTGAAAATTGTAGGAGAGCGTGTATTAGGTGTACGAAGATTTGAGTCAACATTCTTCTTGGGAGACCGAGGAGACTTAATAAGGAATCCATGTCCTTCAAAATAGTAAGATCCGAATGCTTAAATCCAAAAGTGGTTGAGTACTAAAATCTTTCTCAAATTATTTATTACTTTATATAATAGTATATGGAGCAATTGCCTATGTTTACTTGCTCATTTTCTAATGTGATAAGACCAATCATAAAATGACACGTCCACACTTCACCCTGTGGTTCTTGTCATGCATATTTTAGCATAAAAGAGTTTAATTGCTTGTAATTTGTTTTCCAAAAATAACATGTAATTATATTCTTGTGTAGTACTAGAAATTATTTTAGCAATTACCACATTAATTAGATGCCTTTTCTCCCTAAAAATCCATATCCGTTCTTAATGAAACAATCTAACAAATTATACGTACTTAAGAAACAACCTAACAAATTAAACTATTTCTTCCGTAATTTGACAATTAAAGACGATTAGTTAATATTTATGATGACAAATATTTGAGTTTTACTATTTATAAATGGATTTTATTTTGTTGGTTCTACATATGCATTTTAAAGGTCATATTTAATTAAGACCCATTACCATGAATGTAAAACTTTTTATTGTCATCATTGATATTAATGTAAGTTAGACGTAGCATTTAAGTTAGTTGTACTTGTACAAAGTTAAATTGCTTAGATCAATTGAACAAACTAAGAAAATCGAATCTAGTTAATCAAGATTACAAGGATGGAGATCGATGTAGATACTAGATAGTGACAATTAGAGTATATAATTGAAGTTCAATGTAAGTATGTATTTTGTATCCATCACATGGCACTGGTATGGATATGAAGAGTAAAATCTCCTTACCCAGATCTGGAACGAATGATCAACCTTGATCGATCGTTCTAAAGTGATTGCATTATAGCTAAAGATCGGATATATACCTGGATAACTGATCAACCAAACAATCATTTCATGAACACCTTCCAAGAATTCCATACTGTTATAACTCCACACCTCATCGCACAATTTTACCCCAAATCATTGTCTATAAATTTAGACATGTTTAGTTCATATTTTCCTTTCCGAAAATAGGGATGACAAATTAAATACTCCCTCCGTCCCGTTTATTTTGCTCCATTTGCTACAGTATCCGGTCAAACTTCTCAATGTTTTAGGTGACTTATCATATTAAATTGTTCATATTTATGGTGTATTAAATCTTTTAAATATTAATATATATGATGTTATATGATATTATTAACTTATTAGTAAAATATATTAATTAAATTATTTATTATAATTTTTTATAAATTTAATCAAATTGACTGATCAACTGTACTAATATATATAATTAGGACGGAGGTAGTATATTTTATTTATTTATTAGGTTAATCAAGCTCATGTATTGAAAAGTTATTACCTTTAAGGCTTTAACACATTACACATGTACATGTGCAATAAATAAAATTTCAAAATTTCAAGATTGATGAGATCTTACATATACTACTCAGCTGAAGTCACACAGTACGACCTCAGCAATAAATTAATGAAAGCGAAGAATTATATATATACATTATTATACAGTATGTAACTATATGTATATACAATATTAATTAATTTAATTTACTTAGCTATCATTTTCAACACGAGGGACCCCATGAAAACTTTGGTTAGCTAAGAAGAGATTCTTTTTTGCATGAAAATTACATATAGAGAGAGGAGATAGAATTTAGAATTTTTAGAGAAATGTGTGCACCGCGTGGGCTACTCGACATTTCGAGGGGTAGCAGTCATCTCTTGTCTTTCTTATCAACTTTTATCTCTTACATTTCTTTCCCCAAATTCACAAAATTGTTGTTAAATATATTAATTTATGCTCCATATAAAATGTTGTAGGTAAATGGTCAATGCCATTCACAATATTTTTATTTTATTTGATTCATGCGATAGATTTAATGGTTAATTCATACCGTATAAATAAGTTTTTTTTTTTTTTTTTTTGATGAAAGAAAAAGAAAAAAGTATATAATATAAGCTAAGGCCAGGGGAGTGAAAAGCTATTAATTGGACAATTTTTTTTTAAGGGAATTGGACAAATATTTGGATGTATATATCTTGAATTGGGTTATGTATTTCATGGTTTGTGGGCAAGAAATAATATCAAAACATGATTTGAATGGAAAATAAAACATCGGATTTTTAAGGGATCCTCATTGGCTTAATATATGTTTGTAAAAATGTATTAATATATATGTTATGGATAAAAATATATGGTTTGATTCGTCCACAATCATCAAATGATCCATCGTAGATGGACTGAATAACATGTTTTTTTTAAAAAAAAAAAAAGGTCTCGTCAGATATTAAAGCCTGAATGATTCCGACAAAATCCCTCTCTCTCTCTCAATGTCACCATTCTTTTATTTTTACAGTATAAAAATATAATTAAATTTGACAATAATATTTATAGGACATAATTTTCTCCCTTTCATATATTCTTTTATTCATTTTAACTGAAAATGACGGTATTGTAAGGCAGGATGCAGGTCCCCACAACATCCACCTACTCCCCCACTAAATCCCAATTCCCGTCAGTTCTTCACGAGACGGCACCAATATTATTATTATTATTATTATTATTATTATTATTATACTATATAGTACTTGTTACTGCACAAAGGAGGAGGAAAAAGAAAAAGAAAAAGAATATTTTCTTTTCAAAAAAAAGAAAAGGGAATTTAAATCAAATGGGCCAAAACAATTATGGCACAATCATTTTCACCGGATCCCCTGGCTGTAAAGCCGTTTCACTTTTCTTTCTCTCACCTTTATGTGACGACCTATATATGTTAATTTCTTTCAACCTATCGTTTACTATTACTACTACTGATTAACCTACTTTTCTACCTTCACTAATTACTACTAATTTTTATCCACAACTGATTACCAAATCAAAGAGTAAAAATCATAAAACAATGTTTTAATTGACAAAAATAATCTAGCTAGTACTACTTATTTTTATTAGAATATTTAGCTCATTGAGCCCAGATAATTAAAAATTGATTGGAAGTCTATTGCCAATTGCTCAAGTAAATAATTAATGAGGATTACAACTAATAATTTTTCAACTACAATTAATGTGATTATAACTATTTTTAAATTAATATTATTATCATTTTCCTTCATAATTGTGCAAGAACACATGCATTTCCGGCATGAAGCTTACGCCGTGTGAGAAGTGATATTTGTCTTCTTTTTTTTTATTAACACAATGATTTTTTCTTAATGAAAATAACACGAGCTACTTGCATTTTATTGAGTAACTTTCATACCAGAGTTTGAAACTGTGAATTTTAAAGTAGTTTTATAAATTTATACGAGAGCTTGAAAAGTTATATTTTAGGATATTGAATGAATAAGACCAAAACTTCTTGGACCGAAGTGCTAGAATTGTAAATTATATTTCTCTCACTTAAATCAATTCAATTAGAATATGAACTTCTAAATGTTAGTACAATATGAGCTTGGTTGAATCCGGATTATTGCCAGGTATAATTAATAGAAGAAGTACACAGAACTGGACAAAAATGAATATATTGGGTTTAAGATAATTAATTCAGCTCAGTAAATGTCACCATGAAATCCTGAATTTTCATAATTAATGTTTATTGCAATAATATAATTTAACAGTTCTACATTAAAAATGAAACCATGCATGAAGAAAAAAATCTTTTTGGAAACCAACCAAAAAATGATATCATTAATTTATTCCCATCTTTATCAAGAAAGAAAAAAGAAAAGAAAAACAAGAACAATTTGAATTTTGATTCTTTATATGAAACATCGGAAAAGTCCCAAATCTCATATAGTTCGATCAAACTAATCCAATCTAAAGTAAAAGTATTTGAACATGTTTTGTATTGTGTCTAAAAATATTACTCAACTTCAAAATAAATATATTGCATTTAATTAGCTAGTATAAGATTGTTTTGGATCATTATTCCAAACACAGTAAATAGTACTATTATTATAACCCAAAATTCAAGTTGTTGTAAGGAGGATCTAATTAACCATTTTTTTAATAAACGAGAAACTAATTAATTAATCGAGAGAATTACACTTTTTTTATAAATTAGAGAATTACACTTTACATACCAAATATTATCTTATACATATTTAAAAACATGAACATTTGATGGTTCTTCACAGATTTAATTTTGTCGTCAAATATTTGAATTAGTATAATATGTGTGGTCCTTAAAGAGTTTGAAGATGCATTGGGGTTGCTACAATAATTCATTAATTTGATATTAAGTTAAAAGTATTAGAGATTAATGATAATTTGATGAAATAATTTAAATATTTGACAATAAAGAGCATCCATCTAATTGTGGTATCAAATGTATTTTTGAAAAAACTTAGTATCAAATGTGTAAAGTAGAATAAAATGTGGTATAAAAAATGCAATTATCTCTTAATTAATCAAACTAAAAATTCTACCATAAAATATTGACAACATGATAGTGTAATAATTAATTAATTAAGGCACGGACTTTGAAAAGAACAACTACAAGAATTCCTTATATATCAATATATTCCCATATATAGAAGAGAATTTTGGCTCTTGAAGATGTTCAGTTAATTAGTGTAGTTAGGGTTAATGATTGTAAAGTAGTACTAATAATTAAAGAATAGAGAGAGAAAGAGAGAGGGAAAGTGGTCCACCTGAGTTTTATGGCTTAGAGAGACATCAGCAGCTAGCTGTTGTATAGATAAGGAGAGAGAGAGAAATAAGCTAGTAGCTAGGTTTCATTTTATGGCACATAATTAATATGGTAGTATATATTTTTCTTTTCTTGCAAAGATTCAAACAAACATGCAAGCAAGAAAATGATAAAAATCCACTGATTACATAACCTCTAGCTAGTTTCTTTCTTTTGTTCTCTTTAAGCTTTCTTTCTTTCTTTCTTTTGAGGAAAACAACACAAGAATTGATCTTCACTGCCTAAACTCATCAGGAAACCATTTGTTCTTATCCTCAGCTACCATTTGCAACAACACACACACAAAAAGACATACATCCATCTACTCTCTACTCTTTTTTTCTTACTATATAATTCCTTAATAATTAATTAAAAAGGGTAGAAAATGATATCTGATGATGGGATTTCTTCAATTCTTCCTAATTCTTCCATTAGAGTTAGAGGAGGATTGAGTGAATTAGATCTTGTGTCAGACAACACCACCGCTGCTGAAAACCCTAATAATTCTTCAAATACTAATCCATCAAAGAGGAAAAGAAATCTTCCAGGAAATCCAGATCCAGATGCTGAAGTGATAGCGCTATCTCCAAAGTCATTAATGGCAACAAACAGATTCATATGCGAAATCTGCAACAAGGGTTTCCAGAGGGACCAGAACTTGCAGCTCCACAGAAGAGGACACAATCTTCCGTGGAAGCTGAAGCAGAGAAACAAATTAGAAGTGGTGAAGAAAAAGGTTTACATCTGCCCGGAGAAAACATGTGTCCACCACGACCCTTCAAGAGCGCTTGGGGACCTGACGGGGATTAAGAAACATTTCAGTAGGAAACATGGCGAGAAGAAATGGAAGTGCGAGAAATGCTCAAAGAAATATGCTGTCCAGTCTGATTGGAAAGCTCATAGTAAGATTTGTGGGACTAGAGAGTACAAATGTGACTGTGGAACTCTCTTCTCCAGGTATTATTATACATATATATAGTATTACTAGTATTAATTAATGAACTCTCTTCTTCTTCATTTATTGCAACTCATCATCGCTCATAAATATATACTACTAGTACTAGTTAGTTTAATTCATTAGAAATAAATTATTCAATTCCTCCTGCTTATTTGGATTTAATTTCTTCCAACTTTAATAACAATTATTGATAAATTCATTTATATGCAGAAAATTACTAGAGTAGAAGAATTTCTCTTTAATTATGTCCATCAGTGTTTATTTGCGTGTATATATTTACAATTAAAAATATTGCGGCTGCATCTCGCGATCGATCCCCAATTCTTAAATTAAAACAAATTAATTCTCTTAAACAGAAAGGATAGCTTCATCACCCACCGAGCCTTTTGCGATGCACTAGCGGACGAAAGTGCAACGAGGTTCAATCATCAACTTCCTTCTCCAAATTTGAACTTCAGAAATCACGAATTGATGAACGGTGGCCTAAACAATCTCCAGAACCCCCAATTCTCAACAACGTTTAGGCCCGAAATCGGAGGATTAGAATCATCGTCACATCAGCTCAATCTGGATTTACAAAAACCCAACGGCAGGCTCCCAATGTGGCTAGACAATCACAATAATAATATTGTTCCAGGTGGTTCATCCAACGCTAATAATAATTTCATGGGGTCGTCAAGTTCAACAACCTTGCCTGAACTGGTACAAATGGCTTCACAAAATAATCAATGGTTCAGCAGATCAGGACAACAAGAAATATCAGCATTCGCGGGTACCAATAATAATAATAATAATCCATTAATGATGACAAGAGGAACAATGCTGAAAGAGGAAGAAGAAAACAAAGGAAACAACTTGTCCGAAGCCGTGATGAGCGCATTGTACTACAACAACAACAGCAACAATAATAATAATAATCAACAAGAAACAAATTCACCACCAGCTCCAATGTCCGCAACCGCATTACTTCAAAAAGCAGCTCAAATGGGATCCACAAGAAGCAGCAACAACAATAATAATAATATTAATTCTACGATATTCGGTACACATGGATTCGGACTCATGAGCTCATCCTTTTCGAGTCTCGGGAATTTCAATACCATGAAGAGTAGTGGTATTGAAAGTACTAGTACTCAACAACAACAACAACAAGTGAATGGAGGAGGGGTACTAATGGCATCGACGAATAATTTGCAGCAGCAGCAGCAGCAGCAGCAGGGAGATAATGGTAATTTGTTGATGAGTTCCAGAAGAATGGATCAACAATCTGAGAATGGTCTTACAAGGGATTTTCTTGGAGTTGGAGGAAATAATGACAACAGGCGGTTCTTGCAAGAAAATGAAATGGTGAAATTTGCTTCTGAAATGGACATGGGTCATTACAGTAGTACTAGAAATTAATTAATTAATGACTGAGGTCCAAATGTGGTAAACTCATTGAATTTACAGCAATGGAGCACAAGAGAAACAGGAGATCTTGTGAAGTGTCAGAAGGGGGAGGGCCCCACCTGCATGTTGAAAGGAAGAGACGAGACGTGACAAAAACCAATCACAAGTCAGAAATTCGTGTGTTACTGCTGCATGTAGAAAGTATTTTTTCTTTTTCTTTTTTATCTTTGCCAGGTTTTTTATACGTACTTGGACCACGCTAGCTAGTACTTCTGTTGTGATTGTGAGTGAGCCCTGGGACTAATTGGGGTCAGTCAGTGTTATATTTTTTGAATAATTAATATATTGAATGTGTGGGGACTTGTTTGAAATTTACCAATTTCTTCTCATGCTGACTCTACTCTACTGTCGGGAGGGAAAACAAAAATTAATTTAATTGGTGTGTGTTTGTGTCTGTGTCTGTGTCTGTGTCACACTCATTTTTTGTATGTAGAGCATGTTAATTTGTTTGGATTTTCCCCGAGTGATTTGAAGACCTTTCTGAAATGTCCTTGACGTTAGTCTTCAGATATTTTTTTGATGTATTAGTAGTTAATATTTTTTTACAAATTTTGAAAAACCAAGATTTAGGCCGGGTAAAGAGATGAGGGTAATTTTGGCCCGGCCTGAGTTTGATCCTACTCAAACTTTTTGTTTGACAAAAGAAATACATTTGCTATAGAATTTGATAACATTTCGCAAACTGTGGTTCGTAGTTTTTTTTGTCGAATATGACTTTGATCTCTAAAATACAAGTCAATTATCAGAAAATCAGCTCTCTAGTAAAATTTCAGTGAGGAAAAAAAATTAATTGGAAATGAACACAACACATACAAACTAGGATCGGATTGCATTAGCTTGTATGTATCGACAGTACAGGTGTTAGTCGAGTTAGATCAATACATTTTTGTATTGTTAAAATTGTGTGTTCAATTTTGATAACTAATGTATACATTGTATTAATTAGTCTTTGCCTCTTAGGTGAGGCCCATAATTAAATTTGATTAGGTTTAATGGTAGCAAATTACTAATTATGTTTCAAATATTGGACCACCAATATTATGGCCCAATTATATAATCGGAAAAGATATCTATGCGCAACAGTATCGGCCCAACATTCTTTGTTCTCTTTTTCTTTTTTTAGTTTTTTATAAATTTATGTTTACTTTTTTTAGATTATATTCATCATCAATCATTATATCAAAAATTATTCTACAAAACTCTAATATTAAATAGAAGAACACTTACATTAGATGATCATGGGATCTCAGCTTTACTAGTGATTATCACTAGGCTACTGTCTCACTAGAGATAAATTTTTTTAAAAGATTTCTAATATTAAGTTGATCGAAATATATATCAAAAATAAAACTTTGATCCATGATCAAAAGAGGGTTATATTAGTCATATTTCATAGTAAAATAAAACCTAACTCACAATTCTGAACGCATATAAATATTATGTAGTGGAAAGAGATCCAAAATGCTCGTTACGATTAATATGGCTATTTTTCATATCATAGAAATTTAAATAACCCAATAAACAAAATACAAGGGTCAACCGAAAAAAACTTGTAGAATAGTAATACAGATGGATGCATTGCGCACCAAGTAATTATTACAAATCTTGAATAACATGATCTCATGAATCATGATACACAAATTGAATAATAAGAGTTACAATTGGAAAAAGTAGAAATCAAATCAAGGAAAAAGAAAACCGACTCAACTTACAAAAATCAATTTTCCTCTCGTCTCTCTCTCTCTCTTGCAAAACCAAATTGGGCCTCAAACTCTGTCAATCATTTTACCTCTGAATTAATCCAACAACCCACCCAACAAAATCACCAAATATACAGGCCCACATACATTTCAACCCATTTTAATTTTCCCATCATCACAAGTAATAAAATGTCCAAGCCATAGCAACTCCAAGTACAACCACCCCATGCATAATTACTCTTCCAACTCCACCCGATGCATCATCGTTTCCAGTCACGGGACTATCCGCCGCCCCAGACTTCCTCTTCGGCGTCGAAACCGCCGGAGCGGCCGCGGGCGACGGGGAAGCAAAAATACTCAAAGGTAGTAAAACCTTATCCACTTGATACACCGCCAATTGATTATCCGTATAAATCGTATTAGCAACCGTGGCATCATTTACACCGGTAGAAATATTGACTTGATTACCGGAAGTCGTTACATTTAACGGGAACTCACCGTTAACGTTGTTTCCGGCTTGAGTCCTCAAAGGATTGCTTATAGTTTGGAATTGTGACGTTGAGAGGAATGTGGGGATGATGTGGAATTGGATTAGTGAGACTTTTTGTTGATCGGATAAGGAGTTGAGGGTACCGGGTTTGAGACCCGAGAAGGCGCTATCGGTCGGGGCGAATACGGTTAGTCCTTGGTTTGAGTTGTTGAGTTGAGTGTCGATTTGATCTCCAATTTGTGTGGTTTGGAGGAGACGGATTAAGGTTGTGAATTGGCCGGCTTTGGAGAGGATTTTGGTTATGTTGGTTGGACCGGAAGGAGATTGGGTCGGGGTTTGGGCTTGGATTTTGGTGGATTGGAACAAAATGAGAAGAGTAATTATTACGAGTGAGAGAGAGGATATGTGAATGTGATCCATTTTCTATCTTCGTAAATGGGATGAAATTGCAATGAGGGGGTTTGCTCTTTATGGGGAGGAATGAGAGAGAGATAGTTAGGTGAGGTGGTATTTTAGTTAGAAATCTTGATGGAGATATTGAGTTGGTGTAGGGTTGCAATTTTAGTTAGACGAAATTAATATTTGGGTTAAATGGTTAATAGTATTTTGGAAAATATAAAGTTGATGGTCCAAATAAAAATGTAATTTTGTACCCCCCCCCCCCCCCCTCTCTCTCTCTCTCTCTCTCTCTCTCTATATATATATATATATATATATATATATATGATGTAGTATTGCAGCTAATGGATTGGGGGGTTGCTTGCAGTTGCAGGAAAAACAGAACATAATATTTATATTTAAGATTTTGATGTATTTCTCTATCTGGGATGGTGTACAATATCCGCTAGCTTAATTAGAAAGCCCTCTACCATATAATTCAATAAATAAAACCTCTTCCGATTTAATATATGCACGAAGAGAAGGATTTTCGAAAGGAGTCAATCTACCTATAATTTATTCCGTTGCGCTGCTACCGTTCTAACCGTTCCCAAAAGTGATATTCATCTATTCAACCCCTCAAATCTACAGCAAACCTACAAAATATATTATTAAATCTTTTATTAAATCTCAAGCCTCATAAAAGTCACTACTGCTCTTGTCACCTTACTATTTCTTTCTGTCCTAATATTCAAACTCAATTCATATCATGTCTCAAATTTTTAAGGCTCGTAAAATTCAACATCTTAATTTAGTCTAAATCAATTCGAACAAATTTTTCGATACCAATACCATGCAAAACCACCCACAACTGTCCATATGAATCCCTAATTCTAACTCATGTTTATGGTCTCAGCTTTGGGCCATCTCCATTCTCCAGTAATTTCTCAGCCTAAGTTCACCTTCCCATCAAATTACAAGTCCAACTTTCCCTTTTATTTTCATAGGTCATCTCAAATAACTCGATCTATATATTCCATTTAATTGTAATTCTCATTCTTCTCCACTCTCACTTAATAATAATGAAAAAAAAAATTAAATAATAATAATAATACACAAAAAAATAAAACTTTAAAATCGTTTTAATTAAAATTATCTCAAAAGTAATCCAACATTTATTTATTTATTACTTAATGTTGGACGGCAAAGACCCAACGCGTGAATTGATCAATGGGTGAAGCAAGCCCCTTCAAGCTGGCTTCAACTTGAAGCCCAACACCACACCTCTAAAGCATTAGCCCTGAAATAAAAAAGGATCATTTTTTTTTTTTTTTGTCATTTTCAAGCTTGATCATTGAATATGGCCTAACTGATCATTGATTATCCAAGTTTTCTTAGATCCTATCAAGTCCAACTCAAGCTTTATTGATCGATCTAGAGCTTATTACAGGTCCAATCCAATTCAATGCAAGAATAATTGGATTTACCCTACGGAATCATCATATATATTATATTAGCAATATAATCTAGGGTCGGAACTCCAAATGAATTTCAAAAGGTTAAACAAAGATCAAGTACTCAAAGCCCACAAATTAACAAACCTGAAAATATATTTTCCAGAAGTCACCTTTGTATACTGACTAGGAGCCCTTTTCCAGAGATCTCAATGTACACGAGCTATTTCACTCATCCTAAAAATAGCAGGCTAAAAACACCTAACTCAGGAATTGGAAGCTGTTTAAAGACCAACACAAAACATAAGAGAAATGTAAACTACAGAGTTCAATTTCTAGTTTGGATTCACTAGTCTGAGTACTTCCATAGTTGATACTACACTTAAAAACATTAATAGATTAGTCGCTATTACAAGAACATAGATAATCAGTCTCAGGAGACTGCCTGTTCTTCCTGTTACATTTCATGAAGGAAGAAAAAGGGAACAATAAAGATTAAGTTGTACAACAGATTTTGCAACAGACTGATTATGTCTCCATAGAAAGACAACATTGAGTAGTTAAGCTTCTACAACATCAGGGCTCAGCCTCTGACATTTTATTTAAAGCATCCTCAGCCTTCACCTTCTCAGGGACAAAATCTGAGTGTACACATAAATCATGTCAAAATAAACCAGTTTGAATATAAGCTGTTTGTAACTTGTAAGTTTGTATAAAGGAAAGCAAATTACCAGAGAGAAAGTCAAATCGCCTTCGCTTAGAAACAACTGAAGCTGCATATGAGATCGTAATGCAAGTCAACAAAATTTAAAAACTGAAAAAAAGCCTTGGCCAACTGCTTTCCAGTATAAACCAATGAGACTTTAATTTTAATGATAATTTAAAATCCCAAGTCAAGAGACACTTGAAATACATTACGATATATATAAAGCACATCCAAAGTAGGACGCAATTCTTTCAGGATCCATGAAGTCCATATCCTATTTAAAGCACACCTTACATTGTAAACCTTTGTATTAAATGGCATTATAAACTATTGCTATAAGAGGTATATCTATTAATTTAAGATACGTCACCCAAGTCATGCATTACTTTGAAAACTAATTCAATTAAGCAATAGAAAGAAGCATACATAAATGGTTGTAGCAGACATAATTTTTCCTGTCGAGAAATGCATTAGCATAAGCCTCTTTGGAGAACAATTCGAGAAACTTCTCCTGCAACCACCAAGCATAATGTTCCGGTCAAAAGGTTTGAAATTTAATCAACATAGCATATCACTGATCTGTTACAATTATAACACATTATAACTATTTTAAGCTTTAGACGTACAAGAAGCTCAATTAAAAGGGTATAAATAACTCATTTACAAGAGTACAAAAAACTCATGTATATACAGCATCTAAGCATCACTTCCACCAACAGAGTAGCCCTAGAAATTTGCTGTATATGAAAGATGATGGACTGAACAAGTCTTCTATAACTAAAAGAGGAAAAAATATGATGTCGCGGTTTCAGAATCATTCCAAATTCATTTACGGGAACAATGTTTATCATAATAGCTATTGATCAAGCCCCACTCCTTTTTTAGGATGAAAACTCTTATACATTTTATGAATTTCTAACATGCCCCTGAAGGTCGTTGACCTATGACGATACTTATTTTTTAAGGCATAAAAGCTGTAAATTATGATTATTTTCTTTACATTGATATTCATGCCCTACTGGCTCTTATTTAAAATGAAGCGGTTCAACGTTATTGGTCTAAGATTACCAATTCAATAACAAAATTAAACTGTCGAATGAAAAAATGTAAAAGTGTTGGATCACAAACTTAACTTCTACCCGATGAGAGTTTGAAAGGTAAAACCATTTCCAGTAGATGAAATATTGCAAAATTATACACATGGTTCACAAATACACCATAAGATATAGACAGAGATAGATCAGAACGTGGATTGGCAGGGGAAGGACGCACTTTAACACATTTATAACAGACACAAGAGGAACTTCTTTTGTGTCGCCATTGTTTCCACCTTAACAAAACTTACATATTTCTGGGGATACCTTTCTTTGATTGGATGCCTACACTAATTGAAGGCTTTAAAAGATTAATGATCAGAAACACCATGTTAATACTGTAACTAATTTCCTGATTATCCCATCTAAATTCAGCTTCTAAATTGTTCCTATAGTAGGAGCTCTTTTTAGCCAAAGTTGCCAAATTAATCCCATAACTATGACTACTTGGCATTTAAACTTTTGTCAGGTCGAGCTTCAGATAAAATCTTGTAATTTACTTATTCTGCCAATTTCAATCATATTTTATCTGGAAATCTAATTTTGACCGAATCTTGTAATGTGTGGGCCCCATTGAGCTTTAATTTGGAAAATTTTCCACTTAAAATAAAGTGTCAACGTGGCATCCACCTAGGCTAGTTTTCGCAGCTCAATCATAGATGATGGAATCATCAAAGATTTGACCTTTTCGAACTCTGTCTGTTTTTCGGAGGAAAAATAGCACAACAAGATATCCAGTCAGCTCCGCACTAAAAGTGTCCCACCGGAGTTCATTGGTCACTTGTGGACGGAACCCTATCTTCATTGCTAGAGACCTCATTTCCTCATCCATTGATTCTTGCCTCCTTCCCATGATGGTCATGTCCATATCCACCAGAAAATATTCTCCTCACCATGACCACCACATCCATCCCCCATATCCTCTCCCACCAATGCGGTCATCACTTTTCCACCCTCCACCGCCACCAATCTGATTATCCGTACCATTCCTTTCCATCAAACCTACTTTAAACACTTTCCTTCCAAGGTCTAGATCCAAAAATGGTCTTCACCACACTTCTCCAACGGGCAACCACTATCAATACTACCATGCAAATCAACACAAATAAACATACAAATGGAGAGAATTTGATGCGTAAACATGGGGAGGTGGTGGCAGGTGAGGAGATAAATGCTGATTGTGGCGGGGATTGATTAAATTGCTACTTGCGAAACTTTCCCCATTAATCAGTTTCGCAGAGCCTCTTCTTTTAAAACCTACGAATTTCCCGTGTCTAAAACCTACTTTGTAAAGATGAGGAAGCAGGACAAGAATTCCCCTTCGGATAAAATGGACCTGTATAAGCATTAGGCATTTACATGACAAAATTGTTTTCACTTTATCTGACTCAGGTTCCCTGAGGAAAGAAATCAAGCATGTTGATTTGAAATGGAAAGTAAGGAAAGCTATACCAATAGAGGAATAAAGTGAAAATAACTATGTTGACAAGGAATTGCGTCATTGGCTTTAGTTATAGGTCAAAATAAGCAGTTGGTGAAATATCAAGCGTTAATAACTGTCGCTCTGGCGATATCGTAGCAGATATCTTGGCATTACGTATTGCTTTCACCTCATTACTAACACACAGCAGAGATGATTACCGGAAACAGAGCACACAACTTCACTGCCATCCCCTCATTAAGGCAATCAAGCTCAACTTCAATTCAAACAGAAATATATAGTCCATTCCCACACTGTTTACAATGAGCTTGAATTATAACCAAATGCACTCTTCCAACTTCTTTGACCCCTTTAAAACCGCTAATATTTACGTGTTTGTGTGCAAGCTTGTCATGCTGTTACCATAAAAATATACTTCTGTAGCTTCAATTAGGTTCAACTTAAAATGCACTACTCACAAAGAGAGAATAAGCATGCAGAAACAGCAAATAAACATATAGTTCTTTCATAAAACAGAACAAGTGGGCAAATATCTGCAAAAACCTAACCTAGGTTGCATCTTAAATGTTAGACAACGTCTAATCAAAAATTTATACAATTTAAGCATGGAAAACATTTATTTGATGCAAAAACCATAATCCAAACATAGCAAATTATAAGAATTAGGGTTATTGAAATAACATACCGAAGCTTTATTAATAAGGAAAACAGCCTCCTGTGAAATCTTAAGATCCGAACTATCACTCCTGATAATCCGACTGACCCGATTCATCGCAAACCTATACAGTGTTGTCTCACTCTTCTCCTCCGACTCCTCTTCTTCATCTTCAATTTTTCTTTTCTTTTCCTTCTTAATTTTCACCTTCTCGATTTTACCTTTCTTCTTCATCACCACTTTTTCTTCTTTCTCCTCATCTTCGTCCGTAAAACTTCTTCTGTCCTCGCTGGACTCCCGAACGTCGTCGTTTCCGAATTTCTCGCTTGAAGATGGTACGACAGGAATTAGAGCCTCTTCATCCGAAGCTTCATCGTCAATTCTCTTCTTGTTTTTGTTTTTGTTTTTGTTTTTGTTTGTGCTTTTGATTTTATTTTTTAAGACAGCAAGAGTTTCTGTTTCCTTGTTTTCTGTTTTGGACGTTTTTTCGGCTCTGATTTTCTGTGTTGTGGCTTTCTTCTTCGCCATTGTTTCTCACTCTCTTGCAGAGTTGGAACTATCAATTTATCAATTTTCCAGTATAGTGTTATTTTATACTCGATGGTAGCCTTATTTATTGTCCTATTCAATTTGGGTTTCCCCAAATTCAAACAACGTGGCGGTCTATTTAATTTTATACTCTCTCCAATATTTCCTATTGATTTTAAAATTTAACATATAATTTAAAAATAAATAAAATACTTTCACATTCAATACATTTGAAAAGTTCAAGACAAAGACTTACAAATAAAAAATAAATACTAGTAATAAACTAAAATGAATAATCACATTATTTGTGGTGTGATACACAAATTGTGGTACAGAGGATCTGGAGCCTTAAATTTGCTTTTTAATTGATACATCCCTCCCAAAATACACAATAAGAAAATAATCGGTAGTTCTTTTACCTTTTCATATATGATAAAAGTGATTAAATTTTATATTCTTGAACATCTTTAGAATTATCAAATAATAGGATACGAGTATCCTGGAAAAAGTTAGAGCCCAACAGGCTGTCACCAAAATCAGGCCTCTACTACATAACAGAAAAAAAAAAAAAAACTGGCCCACATTAACTCCTTGTTGATTCCTTGATTAGAAAACTATTTCACATTTGAGCTGGGCGAGAGTAATCCTTTGGATTTCAAATTGTGTGTTTGGGCTTTGAATTGTCCAAAAAAAAGATTAAATTATTTTTCTCACAAATAAAACTAATATTTCTTTGAAGCCCAAACATGATCTTCGGTCGTGCCCACTCAACTCCAAACTATCTAACTATGTAGGGTTACCAGTGGGTCAAATCCTAATCGGATTATGCTTGTCTAAATCTGAATTCATTTATACTAGATTGGATTATAATGGGTTGGGAACTTGCTTGGATTGTGCTTGGATCTAGATTTTTTGAATCTAATGAATTTTGGTCGAATTTGACCAGATATCAGATCTTTTTCGGATCCAATAAAATTTTCATTCAAAAAATTACATTAATATTTTTTCCTAACAAGTTTTTAACTTTACAATTTTATTTAATTTTAACTCCCATGTTCAAATATCATTTACTAATATTCATATTATTCTTTTTATTTTTTTATCTGATACGGATCCTTAACAGATCAGATCTACCTAAATTCATATTTGCTCCATGCGTTTTGAATTATGAATATTTATTATCAGATCAGATCCATCGAATTTCTAATCAGACAATTATCCTAATAAATTGAACCGGAGTCGAAAGGATTCGGATTAAAAATCCGCCCCATTGACAGCCCTACATCTAGGTCCTCCCTTTCACAAAACACAGCTTCCCCATGAACCAAACCCTTACTCAGAGTAACTAATCAAAATAAAGTATGATTTATTATGTGCTCATTCTCTTGCTTTTCATTAATTCAGTGTGGGATTATCACATTTGCATGTGCTAAATTATTTGTATTGATTACCAACAGATGATTGGTCTAGTGGAAGTTCGAATCTCTGTTGGAAAATGTACCAACTTAATGTGCCCAACCTGCCTTAAAAGGGAATAAATCCTTGAGAAACCATAAAAAAAATTGTATTGATTGAAACTATTTTCAATCACACATTTGAAGACAATTTGTATTCACATTCTTCATCATTTTAAGCAAGTGAAAATATGAATTGATCTGATCATAGAGCTCGACACAATCCAAATTAAATTATAATAACATTAATTAGTGGAAATTACTCATTTAAGATGAGATTAATCTCAAGACATGGGCCCAAATCCAAAAACCTACATATATACACTTCATTTTATTGGAGTCTTTGGATACAAAATTAATAATTATATATCTTTGAAAATTACAAATTAAAACATAGTACAATGACATAGTAAGCAAACAGTTTTACTTGAAAAATAACAAGAGGTTGAAATGAGTCAAGTGGTTCTGGATGAGAAATTGTTCAAGTTTAATTTGAATTTCGTATTGAGCATGAAATTGTGTTTGAGCTTGTTTTGATTGTTTGACAAACCGAGTTCAAAAGAGCTTTAATAGAACGAGCTCAAGACGTGTATATATTTAGCTTATCTAGTCGAGCTTGAGCCAAACTTCAAATGTTATCAAATGAAAATTGATCTTCAAACTTGTTTGAATTATGTAATGAATCGAGGTCAAGTAAAATTTTATCGAAGAAAATAATCAAAAGACAAGTATCAAATAGTTTAATTTGGTTTCTAACCCTATTTATAAATAAATTAATGACCGACTTGAGGGTCGTGTTTGTCAATTATGCATGTGCTATTATGTCTCTCTTGATTTCCTTTAGTTGGGGGTTCATACACAATTAATGTCCCCATTGTCCTTATCCAATGAATGACGAAACTACCATTAAGCAGTTAATTGAGGTATATGCGATGACAGCACTAACTACCAAATATGGACCATAGTCCATCGCCGACTTAACATTATGGTCTTAATGCTAACGACACTAGACCAAATATATATAATATCTTTTAGATGAAAATCTATCTAGTCTAATAAATTGAATAATCATTAGCTCTGTGAAATTAGTTTTTGTTTCTAAGATGCATTTCAAACTGTTGAAAATTATAGAAATTTTGAAAAATATTTGGAAGACCGTGTGGAAACTGGAAAGTTAAACTAGCTAATAGGATATGGTGAAAAAGTCATGAAAAGACAAAATAGATCACTTACCACATTTATATTTATCCAATTATTATATAGCTATAGATGTATTGGACTATTGGTAGTATTATCATTATGATAGCAAGTATACAAGTTTTATTAAAACGGGTAACCTATTAAAGTTAGCTACTAATATTAGCTTATCAAGTATACAAGTTTACTTAAAATGGGTAACCTATTAAAGTTAGCTACTAATTTTAGTAATTAACATTAATAGAAACTGTGGTAGGGATCAGTACTCTTGATAATCGTACCGAATCGGTTGGTATAGTCGTCAACCGGTGCAATTGGCTCAATCCAAAAATAGTGGCATGTCAATTCGATCAATGATTTGATGCGTTAACCAAATTTCATTTGATTCTTAATTTAAAAAATAAATGGTAGTACACTTGTAATGAACTAGTGGGGAGTGAACCGTCGATAAACCGATCAAAAACCAGTCAATCGTTGAACAAATTAATTTGTCAACTAGAAAAGATCACGATTAAATCTTTTTTAGAATTTTTTTTTTTTTTTACTTTTATTTTATGTAAAGAATACTCAAATGAAATTTAGCAACAAAATATGAATTATGAAGCACAAGGATAAACAAAGCTTTAAGGCCACTTATGCTACAGTGCTACATGAAATAAATAAAGCTTTAAAGCCGCTTATTTTTTATTGCAATTTTATTAAGTTTTTTTTATTATTTCCAATATCTTTTCGACTATATATATTTTTTAGTATAAAGAAACATCAATTAAATTAAATCCACATTTATATTCATATTATGTACTAGAATTCTTAATCTCTTGTTTCGTTGTGTGTTAATTAAAAATAGATATTGCTATTATAAATGTAGTTTTATTATTAAATTTAAAATTAAGTTCACATTATGATAAATGTAAGCTAGAAGAGATATATCATATAATTTGACTTGAAATATATTAATAAAGATAAAGTTGTATGTCTTTTTTCACATCGAATTTAGGATATTGTTTGAGATAATTTGCGATCACTTATACTTTTTCAATTTCAGTTATTTTTTAATAAAAAAAATTAATGATTCCTTGTAAATTGAACGTTTGGTACTCCAAAAGTAAAAAATAGTTTAATCTATCCTATAATAAACATTATACATATTTAAAAAAAATTACATATATTATTGCATAATCATGACATCATATTGAATCAATAATTAAACTGATTAGACCAGCAAAATCAATAATCGGTAAATCTATTGGTCTTAGGCCAGATAGTGTTTTTTTTTTTTTTTGGAAGAAGGCCCGATAATGTTTTGAAGACATTATGAATTTATGAGGGATCTCAGATAAATGTTTATATAGATTAATGGGGGACAAATTGGCTTGATATGGGGTAGACCGCTCTTTGGCTGTTAGACAGATATATAAACGAGCATTGGGGCTGCGTTGTCCAGTTCCAAACCCATCCCATTTTTCCGTTTAATGATACAAGTTCAAAAATTTGGATAACCAAACATGAAAATCTATCCTGATCGAATTATCGGTAAGATATATAGGATTGAACCGCTGGTTTGGGTTACCCGAAGCTAATGGCCACCCCTATAAGTTGCAACATGGATCATAGTTCTGCTGTGTAGAATTTTAGGTCGTGACTTGATTTATTATGGAAATCCAACTGGATACCAATCAAACACGAAAAGAGTCAAACATTGGATGACAAAGACTCTAAATTAACTAATCCTATTCCAAGACCCACTAATCTGTGCACGAGTGTGACCCCTTGTAATAATGGGTCGGTCTATAAAATCCTACCCTTTCCCAATTCGGTTAATTTATTTTAAATGGTGCTTTTTCATTCCATAAGCTTGCAACAACTGTACTTTAGGGAAATACAATGTATTGCAGTTGGTTGATGGGTGTCTATGCAGATGAGAAATTATTTAGACGTGGAATCATATATACACAAATAATTATTATTGGTGCGTTGTACTATGTGTTATTGATAACGTGATACAACAGTTGTTCAAAATAATTCCTCCTATGTAAATATTTATAAGAAATAATGCTATTAAAATTATCTGGAATTGAAGAGATCGACCAATAATGAAAAAAATATAAATAAATTATTTATGTACTTTAGTTGCACAAGTTTTGAGATAGTGATAGTATGATAGTGCCGTTGAACGATATTAATCACTAGGCGAATGTTCATGACATACCTACCATGCATGAAGTGCTCACAATCACCACCCCACTTTTATGACAATTATTAAGCTATCATGATTTATATATGCATTCAGTTATATATTATTATACAGAGATCCTTTATTAAATTATTCAGAAAATTGATTAAGAAAATCAAGCACTAGATCCTCCATTAAAGAAACATTACACGGAAGTTTGATAGTGTTAATAGGGCTCAAATGAGAAAAAGAGAATAGGCCCATTTCGCCAGATAATCCCAAAGAAGTTTCATATTTATTAGGATACCTACTTGTTGATAAACCTCCAAATAACCTCCTTAACTATTTTTATTGTGCATAATCTTTTTGTATTTTAGAAAATTTTACACATATTTATTTTTTGTTCAAAGTAACGGAGAGTGTGTCCCACTCGCGTTCTGTGATACTGAAATTCAATTTCAATCAAAAGGTCCTAAATAAAACAAAATCATTTCTTCCTCTCGAAAATGGGTGGGGTGGGTTGGGGGTATGGAGAAAAAAAAAATCTTAAAATAATTACTAATTATAAATTATATGTGAAATTTATTATTTTATTTAAGTAAGGTTAATTTAATGTTAATATATATTATTTAATTTATTAATATTATAAATTATATATAAAATCAAATTAATTTATTATATACATAAATACATTAAGCATGAGAGGTAAAATAATATTTAACCTAAAAAAATTAATAGATTTAATAACTTAACGTCGAAATGGAGAGTGTGCAATATTTTGTAAAACACGAGAGGATTTCATGCAATGAAAATAACACAGAAATCTTTTGCAGGTTTTAAAAAATACAGATGTGTACCATGTTTTTTTCTCAATTTCTTGAGATAAATTTGAATTTTTATGCTGGTCGTTAATTTCGATATTTTCTAATTTTCTAAATAAAAATCGAAGTGTCGAATCATATTGTTGATTGTCATTGAAATAGATGGTTAGTAGAAAACTACTCTCACAAATCACATTATATATACTAGTAATAGAAGTATTTTGTGTCTTCTTCACAAACTTATTCTTTAGAAATATACAAGTAATATCATTCTTTGAGTGTACGTTATAATAAAAAATAACTTATTTTAGTTAAGACCTGCATTAATTGAATCCGCTCATGAATGATAAGACAAATATGTCTAGAAGTCGAGTAATTAATCATTATTTTTTTATATCAGATCAGACGAGTAATGAGTTGGATCGAACTACTAGGTTAAAATTACCTACTTTAGTGGTTTTTTTTTGATAATTACCTACTTTAGTGGTTAGTTATCTAGTGGAAACACATTTTATTATGTTACAGGATAATGCATCTATTTTTTTTCCCTTTTTTTTATCACGTGATAGGCCAAGTACCTTTGGTCGGTTTTATAATGGCAAGTGGCAACTCGACGAATAGACAAGTTGTGTTTACCAGCACATATATTATGCCTTGAAAGTCATCCACAAAATGTAACAATACTATTTTCTTTGTTGCAATTACCGAATATAGCCTCATAAGTCTATTTCCACTCCTTAGCCCTTACCTCTTCTGGTTAAGGGACTTTCCAAAGAATAAAGAGTTTAATTAAATTAATGTTACATTTCAGAGGCTTAAGAATTAAGATCAACTTCAAATTTATTCATGTTATACTCCCCTGATCTCGCCGCAGTAAAAAAAAATTATTTTGTGGTAAATTGTCTAACTTTTAACAAACTAACTAATTGCGGTTTATATATATATATATATATATATATATATATATGCGTGTGTGTATACAATATTATTTTTCTTTACAATTTTGAAGATACAAAATATTTCGAATATTTGTTGTTTAATAATCCCAAAGTCCCAAATAGATCTTCGTCATGTTGGCCAGTCACTTGATTTTTTTTTAATATAAAATAAGCATTCAGTTAAATTATTAAGAACTTTGAATAATATTAATCATATACCACATACTAAAATTTAACAAATTAAAAACCAGTTTCCTTTGTCCGCGTCTCCAGTTCGATATAATGCAAAATAAAACTCTTTAATTCTTTGACATAGCTATATATTGCTTGTTTTGGATATTAAGATTTCAGATCATATGTGTTGTTTTATAACAACGTATTATTAGGACATTATTACTATTAGGTATGTTTACTTAAAGTTATTCAATAATTTGTATACAAATATTAAATTGATTAGCCATCAAAAGGGATGTTTAATTCCAAAAAGTGTCATATATGAATTATTGTTGCAATTAAAACTTTCAATTTGGAAAGTAGGGAGGACTATTCAATACCCACCTTAAGATATCGGAAATATTACTTCTATAATTTTTATTTTTTATTTTTTATTTTTATTTCGAGTTATGCTTGCCTACGTCTATATAGGATCAAAAATCAATTTGAGCTACTAGATATTCGATTAAAACTTCTTTAATAAAAATTTATTGAGCGTGTGCAGTTCATTATATGCATCGAGTAAGTTTGATATACTAACAATTTTTGTCTAATAAACTTCGAAATTCGGAGCTCATTTCGGTAAACTAAAAGTGACAAAATATATATGAAAACATAAAGGTACTCAAGCTTGTCGTGTTTGGTTATGTTAAAGCTCGATTTTTAAATAATAAAATCAAATCAAACTAGAACTTCATTTCAACCTCAATAATAATTCAAATAAAATTTAAACAATAAATTATTTAACACTAATCGACTCGTTTTCACACTTTATTTAATAACGTGTGGAGTTAGACAAGTAAAATGTAAAAACCTCTCATGTAAAGTCTTTATTTACTAAATAATTTGATGTATCAATTTTATGGAAAATTCTTGCCCAAGCCTGGCTTGGCCAAACCCATCCAACCACCAAACAAGTGTATTGCACTTGCTTTGTGATTGGTCACTTTCCTGGAAGTTACATCCAATTACAAAGCAAGTATATTACACTTGCCATGTAATTAGTTTGGGTTCGGCCAAACCCGATCTGGGTAAGAATTTCCCTAATTTTATTAGCAACAATCTCCTTGCGACAAAAGGGTATTTACATCTTTTTATTTTTTTTTAATCTCATATAGGGAGTTTAAGCATAATATTTTAGAGGTATTCCATAATTAGAGTCTTTAGAGATGTAATATTCAAGGAGGGAAAAATATTTTGATACCAAATTATAGTTCAAAATACATACTTGGTACCAAATTTTTCGAAAAAATAAATTTCATATCATGATTTACACTCTCTTGATACCTTTAATTTTGCCATCAATTTTTAGATGGAATTCAATCCGTGCCGCTTATCTGCCCATTAAATTGACATTGAGGAAAAACATGCACGAGTTTTGAAGACCCGCAACTGTTAACTTAACAGGCACGTGAGCGGCAAGTGTTGAATTCCGTTCGAAAATTAACGACAAAATTAAATGTGTTAAAAGGATGAGAATCATGATATCAATTGTATTTTCTGAAAATTTTTGTATCAAAAATTGTGTTTTATGGACTAAAATTTAGTATCAAAAGTATTTTTCCCTCAATATTCAAGTAAAAGATGCAATAAGTTAATAAAAATATAATTCGGAAAGACTACTAATTAAATTAATGGGAAAATTGCTTTTTTGGTACCATAGGATAGGCTGACTTGCACTTTTGGTACAATAGAATATGAAAATGCAAATTTGGTACCATAGGATAGGTTTTCATTGCAATTTTGGTACCAAACCCAATTTTTCTACAAAGTTAATGGCAATTTACCCCCTACTAAATGCATAATGTTCAATTTAACCCCTCGTGGTTTAAAAAAGAGCATTTTACCCCTTGAAATTTTGTAAAATTTCACATCGCCTCCCTGATATTTTTGTAGGCGGCACTTAATCCACTTTTATTATGATAATGTGATATTTTACCTATTGTGTTATGATAAATGTGACAATTTATCCCCCTATGTTAAATAAAATAGTTTACATGCATACTCTCAATTTCGGCAAGTGAGTTACAATCTCCAGCTGAAGGGGGTAAATTGCTTCATTAAAATTTTACAGGGGGTAAATTGATTTTTTTTCAAATTATAGAGGAATAAATTGAACATTATGCATTTCATAGGGGGTAAATTGCCATTAACTTTGTAGGAAAATTTGGTTTGGTACCAAAATTGCAATGAAAACATATCCTATGGTACCAAATTTGCATTTTCGTATCCAATGGTACCAAAAGTGCAAGTCAGCCTATCCTATGGTACCAAAAAAGCAATTTTCCCTTAAATTAATATATGGGGTCTTTTGTAATTAAAAACTTTCATAGGAAGATTTATGCTCGCTGAAAAAATGAAGTACGTCTGTCCAGGGAAATTCTTACCCAGACCGGGCTTGGCCGAACCCAAACTAATTACATGGCAAGTGTAATACACTTGCTTTGTGATTTGATGTAACTTCCAGGAAAGTGACCAATCACAAAGCAAGTGCAATACACTTGCTTGGTGGTTGGATGAGTTTGGCCAAGCCAGACGTGGACAAGAATTTTCCCGTATGTCCATACAATAATAGCTTCACATAACATCTGATTTTGTTTAGTTATCGAATTACATCAATATATAATAATAATAATAATAATAATAATAATAATAATAATAATAATAGCTTCACAAAACATCTGATTTTGTTTAGTTATCGAATTACATCAATAATAATAATAATAATAATAATAATAATAATAATAAATTACACTAACAAATTACATTTAAAAATATAAATAAATAACAATTAGTATTAATTACTCCATTTTCATGTAAAACTCGAACCTAAAATCTTAAAAATCTTGAAACATCAATTTTGTTATTAAGTCAAAGCCTCGTTGGCACAATCTCTTTTGTTGCATAAGGATTTAATTACTTCTATCCATAAATCAAAGTTTCGTTTTCGATATATGTTTTGATCAGTTGAATAGAAGAAACTTTTCAAAAAGTTTTGGAGAAACTAAAAAAAATTATGAAAAAAGTTACTAACTAAGAAAAAAAGAAAGTTTCAAGACAAAATATAAAGTTTCGAAAATACATCTTATTTTCGTTTCGATTGATTCAAAAACAAAAAAAATTCGATATTTCCGACGAAAAAAAATGAAAATTTTGATCCATGCTTCCATCCGCATATTTGTACCCCAACTAAAATTTGTACTTCAGCCATTATCATTTCATAAAACAAAAGAAATTAAAAAAAAAAAAAAAGGAAAACCACAAGAATCTTATCAAATGATGAAGAGTTTATTTACCCCTTAGGCCCTTACTTGAATTCACACTTCAATTGGAGTAATGAATTGACAATTGATCCGCTATTAGAGAAAAAGTCATAATCAAAGAAATATACATTTGGCAGTATTACAAATTTACATTTTAAAAGTTGTCACCGATATTTTGTTGCTAAAGAAACAATTAGATAACGTTCAATTTTTCTTAAAACACAAAATAATGGAATTCGACATTTCGACTGGACGAGTTTGGAAAGATCCTGAAATTAGCAGTGTTTATCACGAATAATAGAGTATAATACATCAATAAGAACTTACATAAAAGCCAGAAACAAACGACAAATATACTTTGTAATTAATACGAGTTCGAGATAGCCTTTGCCAATTATAGACATTCTATTTCTTCTTGGAAATTAAAATTAATACCAATTTATGGGCTAAATGATACTAATGGTCTCTCACATTTAAAGTTTATTATATTTTCTTCCCTCTTAGATAATATAATATGTGTTACTTCGATCACTTTCTGATAAAAATAGGTATTTTAGAAATGCCATGTTATCTAATATTTTAGTGTCACACTAATGGTCCCTCATGTTTAAAGTTAGTTATACCTTCATACCTCATAAAAGTGTTACACCTTCATCCCTCATGTTAATATTTTGTTTCATTTTCGTCTTTATGTTAATATTTAATATCTAAATTTTTTTTCTCTCAAATTTTAATTGCAAAAATATTCCAAGTTCATATTTGGGTTGGGAATTAAAAATTCGAATTTCTTATAAGTCAATTTGGCCTTACTTTTGTATAAATGATTTTAGAACAATTGATTTTATTATATATGTTTATATAAAGTTTATGTTTATTAAATTAATTTAGTGTCTGGTTCAACTTTTCAATAAATTCAATTTTTTCATTCCCAAAATTACAACAAAATATTTGAACTTAAAAGATTTTTACAATAAAAAGAGAAAAAATAAAAATGGAGATATTAAATATTAACATAAGGACGAAAATATAATAAAGTATTAACATGAGGGCCTTAAGTGTTACACATATATATTATTCAATAGTAAAGAATGTGTGACATCTTATATAAGAGGGACGAAAGCGTAATCAACTTTAAATATAAGGGAGCAGACGCCTTATAAATTTACCATTTCTACCAAAAAAAAAAATTATATAGTGTGGTATTCCAAAAATATCCCTGCCAAAATTATATTTTTGTCAAAAAATAATCAATGTAATACATATTATCTAGGAGGATGAAAATATAACACTTTATCTGTGATTGTAGTGGTACTTCCCCAAAACCCAAACTAATCACCGCCAAGTTCTAAAATTATTAATTATTATGTGGAGGCATAATTGTCGTGATGTTAATATGTGTTTCCGAGCCTGTCATAAGTCACGAAATGTTTATGCAGAAAAATAAAATATTTATCCCTATATTAATTGAAAAAAGATTAGAAAAAGAAAATAAGATACAAATCACTGTTGTGTTAATTAATTTCCCTCTATAAAACGCCAACACTGTCCCCCTCGCGCATATTATGCAGCAACAGCAGCAGTAGCAGCAGTAGTAGTTAGCTTTACCTCAAGAAAAACCATCACGTCACGTGACTCATCAAGGGGGTGGCGTGTCGTCCCCGGCGCACTATAGTTACCTTCCCTCCACCACCATTCTTTGATTCCCTTTCCACCAAAAGAAACTGTTTTCCGTTAAGCAAACAAATAGATTTATTTTCCTTAACAAAAAGACAAAATGAAGTGCTTTAAGTTTCTTTTCTGTTAATATAAATTAAGGCAAACACTGAATCAAATACATTAGTAACTGAAAAAGAGAAAAATGAGAGGCGGAAACGCGTTCGTGTTTAGTTCGCTTTTGCTATTGGGTTTAACGACGACGTTTTGTTCTGGCGCCAATGTGACGTACGATCATCGGGCACTCGTGATTGATGGCAAGAGAAGAGTTCTGGTTTCGGGTTCGATTCATTACCCGCGCAGCACTCCGGAAGTACGTCTGTGTATAGAAATATATAGATACAGTTTGTTGTATCTAGAAGTGTTTTTTACTTATTTTTTTAATAATTGTATATATATTCAACAATGTGAATGCAGATGTGGCCGGACTTAATACAAAAATCAAAGGACGGAGGATTAGATGTGATTGAGACTTATGTTTTCTGGAACTTGCATGAATCAGTTCGGGGCAAGGTATTGTTTATTTATTTATTAATTTTCTTTATTTTAATACTATGATACATGTCAATGGAAAAGTTAAAGAGATGAATAAATAAATGAATGACGCGTGAAAGGGTATTTTGCAGTATGATTTTGAAGGAAGAAAAGATTTGGTGAAATTTGTGAAATTGGTAGCTGAAGCTGGCTTGTATGTTCATCTTCGAATTGGTCCTTATGTCTGTGCTGAATGGAACTATGGGTAAGCAATTTTCCTCTTTGGTTGCATTTTCATCTTCGAATTAATGCTACTATTTTCTACTGTAGTCCATGTATCTCTAAGTGGCCACTTAATAATTTGAACAGAGGAATTCCTCTTTGGTTGCATTTTATACCCGGAATTGTGATGAGAACTGATAATGAGCCATTCAAGGTTACTTTCTCTTTTTATCCTTATTAGTTTTCTTTGCATAATGTAAGTATAATTGATACATAAAAGAGCTTGCTGTCTTAGGCTGAAATGAAGAGATTTACAGCCAAGATTGTTGACATGATGAAGCAAGAGAAGTTATATGCATCCCAAGGTGGACCTATAATATTATCTCAGGTATAATTTTCTTAAAATATTTGTACTTTTATTAACTGCCGAAATTGGTTTAGCTTCTATTCCAGCGATGGGAATATGATGAAAGTACTTGTTGTTTCATTGTAGATTGAAAATGAGTACGGGAATATAGATTCAGCATTTGGTAATAGTGCAAAAACTTATATAAATTGGGCTGCATCAATGGCTACATCACTAGATACAGGGGTGCCCTGGGTCATGTGCCAGCAAAATGATGCTCCTGATCCAATTGTGAGTTCTTTTATCTTGATCTATAGACCAAAGGTTATTTCATTATGGCAATTCAAAATGTATTAATTAAATGATTAGCTAATTCTTGAATTTTGAATATAACTACAGATTAACACTTGCAATGGGTTTTATTGTGACCAATTCACACCAAATGCTAATAACAAGCCAAAGATGTGGACAGAGAATTGGAGTGGATGGTAGTAAATTTGGCTTTTTATTTTTTCAAGATTTGTTGGCTTTTGTAAATCTAACTGGCTGAGATGTTTTAAAACATCAGGTTCGTTACATATGGTGAGGCTGTGCCTTACAGACCTGTGGAAGACCTTGCTTTCGCCGTGGCACGTTTTTATCAGCTGGGTGGAACCTTCCAAAACTATTACATGGTACTTTTATAACCAAGTCTTTTATAATGTGTAAAATTAGAAGCCAAGAATTCTTTGAACATGTATATATGCTGTTTTTCCTTCTACAGTATCATGGTGGAACTAATTTTGGCCGCACTTCTGGTGGACCTCTAGCCACAACAAGCTACGATTATGATGCTCCAATTGATGAATATGGTAATGCCATTTCTTTGACTTGTTAAACTATTAGCAGAAATATATTTCCTAATTACCCTTAATGATTACATTGTGTAGCCATTATGCATTAACTTTGTCTGTTCAGGTCTTATAAGGCAGCCAAAATGGGGTCACTTGAAAGATGTACACAAGGCAGTAAAGCTTTGTGAAGACGCAATAGTGGCAACTGATCCAAAAACTACTTCTCTAGGTTCAAATTTGGAGGTACACCGACATCCCCACCATCGCCCTTATTGTTGGGTGCAGACTTGTTTGTTCCTCGGATTTTAAGACGCTTGTTATTTTTCTTAAAATTATAACTTTTTTTTCTTGTTTTTTCGATTTCAGGCCACTGTTTATAAAACTGAATCAGGCCTGTGTGCTGCTTTTCTTGCAAATTTTGGCACACAATCTGCTGCAACTGTAAACTTCAATGGAAATTCCTATCAATTACCTGCATGGTCTGTCAGCATATTACCTGATTGCAAGAACGTAGTACTCAATACTGCACAAGTATTTCTCTTAAACCTTTATATTGCATTTCATTTCTCTTATATTTTAAAACTTATGAGGAGACTTAAGTAACTATAGATCATCTGAAGTTTTCACATTCAGAATAATCTAACTAATTATACTTCTACAAATAACAGATCAACTCTGCGGCCACCATCTCAAAATTCATTCGTCAACCTTCAAAAGACGACACTACTGCTACTGGTTCATCTTTCTCAGGTTGGAGTTGGATAAATGAGCCTGTAGGTATATCTAGTAATAGTGCACTCACAAAACCTGGGTTACTGGAACAAATAAATACAACTGCTGATCAAAGTGACTATCTGTGGTATTCCATAAGGTATACGAGTTTCCAGAATTGCAATCTCTTTAGACACAGACGTTAGTTCTAAATCATATTTCCTGATTGTTGCAGCACTGAAACAAAAGGAGGTGACGCGGTCCTCCACGTCGATTCTCTTGGCCACACACTTCATGCATTTATCAATGGACAGCTAGCAGGTGAATGGAAAATGGAAATACATTCAATTTGCCGAATATTTGTCTTAGATAAAGTCCGACCAATTTTTAATCACTATTATACAGGAAGTGGCATAGGAAAAAGTGGTGACACAAAAGTTTCAATAGATGTTCCCGTAAGCCTCATAGCTGGAAAAAATGAGATTGGTCTCTTGAGCTCGACAGTAGGATTACAGGTATAATATATCTGATCTGAGCAATTTCACTATGTAAAAGTATTAACATGAGTATTCATTCTAAATATAAAGCTCTATCGATTCAGAACTATGGAGCATACTATGACAAAAAAGGTGCAGGAGTTACAGGTCCTGTACAGCTGAAAGGTTTACAAAATGGGTCGAGTGTTGATTTATCATCAGATCAGTGGACATATCAGATTGGTTTGAGAGGAGAAGAGTTAGGCCTTTCTAGTGGAACTTCCACACTTTGGGCATCACAGCCTACTTTGCCTAAGAATCAACCATTGGTATGGTACAAGGTAAAGTTACACCTTATTTCCACTACGTTTGGTTCTTGAATTATAGTGAGAGAACGGTAGGTAAATGAAAATGAGCCCATTAAGTTTTTGATGAAAGAATCAGACATGGCAACTGAAAAACTCGAGCTCTCTTTGTTTTGCTCTGCGCCTTTTTCTCAATGACTTCATAAAGAAGCATCTTGTGTTCTTTGTTATTCAGGCAAGTTTTGATGCCCCAACTGGAAGTAGCCCGGTTGCATTAGATTTTACAGGAATGGGGAAGGGTGAGGCATGGATTAATGGACAAAGCATTGGTCGCTATTGGCCAACCAATATTGCAAGGAATAGTGTTTGCACTGATTCTTGTAACTACAGAGGTTCTTATAACTCAAACAAATGTCTGAAAAATTGTGGAAAGCCATCTCAGCAGCTGTAAGTGTTTTTAGTGAACAAAAAGAAAATTCTTACCCAAGATTTTTATTCTGATCTATGAATAAAATACAATTTTGCAGTTATCATGTTCCTCGTTCGTGGATTAAACCGAGTGGGAATATCCTAGTGTTATTTGAGGAAACAGGAGGTGATCCAACGCAGTTAACTTTTGCTACAAGAGAAGTTCAAAATATATGCTCTCGGATTTCAGAGACTCACCCCATTCCAGTGGATATGTGGACTTCAGATGAAGAATCGAGAAAAAGAACGGGACCAATTCTATCACTCAGTTGCCCTTCTGAGAATCAGATCATATCTAAGATTAAATTTGCAAGCTTTGGAACTCCAGTTGGGACATGCGGAAGTTTCACTCATGGTCGATGCAGCAGTGAAAAGGCTCGTTCAGTTTTAGAGAAGGTTCAAATTCTTACTGATATTCTTTGAATCATATATAGATGTTGATTTTTATTTAAGAATGCAATTTATTCTTGATTTTGACAGGCTTGCATAGGATCAAGAAGCTGCAGTGTTGGAGTCTCAGTAAATACATTAGGTGACCCATGCAAAGGAATTACTAAAAGTTTAGCTGTTGAAGCTTCTTGTACATAAACAGCTTGTTCCTGAACCAACAATCAATGGTAGCTGTTTATAAAATACTACATATATCTACAGAAATAACAAGTCCTGTTCAAAGATTTGATGGTGGAAGGATAATAATTATCTTATCAAATTTCTCAGCATTAAATAGAGTGCAATCTGATTAATTGATCCAGAGCACAAACATGAACGAATACTATTTCTAATTGAATAGATCAAATTACTTGAACTGATTAATGTTTATTTGCTTATTAACATCTCAATCCCCGGAATCTCATTTGTTAGTTTCAGTTTGTGAGTATTGATGATGGACAACATCATTAGGATGTGTATAGTTACCAATGAATTGCCACATGTGAGTTTCATACACCATAATGGAACTCTAGTTGACAGACTTGATCATCACTCTAAATTAATGGAACCTAACATGAACTCAAAGAAAACTCTCAGGGCTAGTCGAGATTGTTCTCAACAAAGACCCTATGATATTTTAGTCCGATCAATTTGACTGATCAATCAAGTAGCACAGGAGTAGCTGAGTAGTAATAAATGCGTATATGGTATTATAAATGAATGGTATTGGTAAAATACCGAATGCATCGTGGGTCGGTCGGTTTTACCCGGTTGTAAGGGAGGGTATTTCACCCTGTTGATGACATGATCGATCATTTGAGATGCCACATTATTCTGTTGATCCAACGGCTTGGACCTCAACTAGGATCGGTGGCCTAGAATGTGTCACGGAGTTGGGAGATCTACTTGTCTCTGGGGCTGTCAGAGAAATATGTAACAAGGCCATCATTGAGAGAATTGATCGTAGTACCGAGCGTATTTCATGACCGATTTTAGGGCCTTTCTCGTGGCTTTGACCCGACTTCTTAGCCACTTCCATGATATACACATTTAATTTCCACTCCGAGCAGTGGCCATTTATTCTGTCTCAGGTATCAAAGAAAAGTGTATCTATATTTCATCATTTGGTCTAAATTAAAAAAGCAACAGCTTAATAAACAAACAATAATGGTGAACTTATCAATATATCATGACCAAAACATACTATAGCAACATACGAGGGTCTTTGAAATCTGCAAGCATTACAGACAGTTGAATAGAGTAATATAGTTTGGTACTCGTCTTCTATGCCCATCATAGGCATTTTCACTCCTCTATTGACTGGATTAACATTAACATACCCGGGCCTCCAAGTCTTTCCAAAAACTCCCCCAACAAGTTCCGAAAAAACTGAAAATCCTAAATTGTGTCTCCGAGTGAGCAAAAGCATCATCATAAGTTGACTGATAGAAATCCATCAAGAATACTTATAAGCACATTATCAAAGAGAATAATATGACTCCATTATCCAAGAATAATAGACAGCTACATAATGCGTCAGGTATATATTCATCATTTAGAATGAACTTAAGCACAACATGCCCTTTGGCAGCCATTAAAACAACTTCCACTGTATTTCTAGAATACAGTAGAGCAAAAAACAATATATCTTCTAAAGCTATGTACACACACAGTGTCTTGATAAGCTGTGTGCCGGCCCATCTGCATGGTGCCAAAATAGAACGCAATCACATATTACAACCAGCACCACATATACACACACAGTGTCTTGATAAGCTGTGTGCCGGCCCATCTGCATGGTGCCAAAAGAGAATGCAATCACATATTACAACCAGCACCACATATGAGAACATGATTTTAACTCAAAAAGTAACCTTAACATCTCAAAAATTCCAAGTCACATACTCTTTTTCACCCCTGTTGATATACCGGAAGGTCATACTTAGGTGGATCTTCAGAAGACAAGGAGGTGCTACTTGAAGCCTCTTCTTTGTTGGGCTCATTTACCATCTTCAAGAAATAACTGTGCCTGTGGCATAAAATATTCACAACTAATTAACAAATTAAACACAACCATTCATCATTTAACAAACATAAGATGACAAAGACCATCGAGTATCTTGAGTCAATTCTGGGTGAAAAGCAGTTGCTAACAAGTTCCCCTGCTTTACAGCAACAATCACTTGCTTTTCAGAGCCTGCATTGTCCTGAAGCATGAAACAAGGAGTATTATAACAATGTATTAGGAAAATACAGAGACAAAGGATAATTAGTCATTATAATCATGCAGTTTGTACTCGGACAGTCTCGGTGCCTTTTAAATGATTAATTAAAGGAAAAAATACAACATAAGTTTGACCTTTTGACAGAATCCAGAGTATTCTCCTTGAGAATGAGCATTTCCTTAAATTTAATAAAGTGTTTCCATACTAAGAGTTGATGCCAAATTTCTGTGTACCACGCCTTACCCCCTAAAATCCCAAAATTCATATTCCTGGACCAAAATCATCAAATGTCCCACTTCTACAACCAGTTGCACTACAGAACTAATGTTCTTATCATCAAACAATTATCTCTACATCAGGGCATTGGTGCTAAATAGAACATTGACTGTCTTATGTGAAATGATGGAAGCATAAATTACAAGGGAGCTAAAAAGAGAAGTTCCATAAGGCTTCAATGGATGGGTCGATTTGGGTTGTGCGGACTTTAATTCCACAACTCAGGCTCTCTTTACACATTTGGCTCGTTTAGCTCATACTATAAATCTGATTGCTTTGAATCTCACAACCTTACAAGGTAGTGATGAGTTAAACTACTGAGGCAAAAGGTGGTATTCACAGAAATTCTTCCACCGTCAACCCAAGAGATCAAGAGTCCGAGTTCTTTGTTCCCACGGATTTCGTCCCATTTTTTAGTGGATTTTAAAATCTTTCAAAATCTTTGTCATTCCAAATTAAGGCATTGTTGAAGCAATATATATCTATCTCCACTTGCTTTTTTGCCATTCTCCTCTTTGATTGTAAGCTTCTTCCCTCTCTTTTCTCTAGTGCACAAATACACACACCTTATTTCTCCTTTTTCATTTATACGTTATATTCATTATGTTAGTTTTAATATATTTCAAATTTCATTTTTCACTTTTTTTCTGGCTTGTGCCCTTTGATTATTTCCAGAAAGCTAACATTGAGTAAAGGCCTTAAAACAGAAAGAGTAGTGAAGCTCAAAACAGACGTATCTATCAGAAAGAGGAGAAAACCATATAAACATAGTTACTTTTAAAGGAAAAATGACTGAAGGAACAGTGTGTCAAATCACCTCGAGGCTTTCAACATCAAAATCAGATTTAGCATATTTCTCAGGGGGGGCAGGGACATTGGCCAAAACTTGTACTTCTGGACCTACTTCAAGGATTCCAGGGGCTCGAATAAACACACCACGGAAGCTTGGAGGACCTCCTTCTTTGGCCGCAATTTCAGGGATAGAAATCTCAGTCTCAAAGCTTTGAAGCTGAAACATTGGTGTTAATTTAAATAATAGAAAAAAGGGATTTTAAAAAGTTCGGAAGACAAAGGAGGATTAAAATGACCATTTCAAGCATATAAAGCTCGTCAAATCTGTGAAAAGAATGTTTACTGTATTGCGGGTATGTTTCTTTGAATAATTATCCAAGAAGAGAAAAGGTTGGAGAAAGTTTCATGAACACTTAGTTCTGAAGCACAATAAGCACATCAACCTGATGCTCAGAATTGCAACAATGTAAAGTCGCTTGTGACTGAAAGCAGTTTGTAGCATTTTGTCTATTTTTCATTCTCAAATACATACTACATTCAAGAAATTGCTAATACCTTACCTGACTGCCAAAGAAATTACGGTGAACAGTACAATTAAGGCCACCAACAAGCTCCTGTCCTCCAATTTTCTGTCCTGAAAGAAATATGCAATAAACTTCAAAATCAAAACACCTTTAAGGAATATTGCTCCTCCATTATCGAAAACAATAAAAGAGAGATGTTTGGCAAGGGAGTAACAAGTAAGAATACTAATGGAAAAGGTCAAAGAATCCTGTTTTAGAAAAAATATGAAAAGTTTCCAGCGGCATGACAATATGAAGAATAAATACCTACCAGTTGCTTTGTCAGCCAAAAAAATAAGGCCTGCACATGTTCCCCAAACTGGCTTCCCTATTTTGACAAACTCCCTCAACGCGGGAAACTGCAGTTGAAGCAAAAATTGTAAAAGCAGAACATTGACATATTTGTTATCGGGAAAAAAAAAATGGACATATTAATCTATACATCACACCAGACAACCAGATTAAGGTACCTAGAACAGGAAAGATATTTTCATTCAGTTCAAATAAAATGAGGTTGAGATTATTTTCACTAGATACCAAGAGTTACAAAATGAGACCTAAAGTTTATTTTTACTTTCTCAAAATATGTTCTTTGATCAACAATTCTACAGGGGATGCAGTTGAGCTGTCAGGATTGATATAATATGGCAAAAGATAACTTAGAATCAACCAATCTGAAGCAAGCTAGAGGTATAAGAACATAAGAAATATCTTTATATTATTTTGCTGTCTAACATGTATTTTCGGTTATTCCTAACCAGACAAAGTACCAAGGAATTACTTATGATTACCGAAGGCATTTATAGTGAATGATATACAAAAAAAAAATCTGCAACTACTTGAAACACCTTCAACTCATGTAATGGTCAAGTTCAATCATTTCAATGAAACATAAACAACAATGATACACTACGATTACCTTGAAACCACAATACAAAAGAATGTTTCATAAGATCAAAGGACACTAAAAAGAATGTAAAATTTGATTGCGCAACTTGATGCTATCATGCGATACAACCTTTCTTCCCGTATAAAATTGACTCAATTGAATGGTCTGGCCCAAGTCCTTGACCACTATTCCGATTAACAAGAGAGTCTTTTTTAAAGAAAATTAATGTGACCAAATAAGTCATGAATTCTTCAGTACTTGAAAATTCTCACTATATTATTAAATATTTCATCATTAAATTACAACCTAGAAACTATATATATCCGATCCATGATCTTAAAAGTCTATGCAGAATAGGTCTGTTGGATACTATCTTAACTCGAACTCTAGTGAGCTCTGACTCCCTATCAACTCATAACCTGTACACAAGCAAGAAGACAATTTTTAGTAATATCTGCCATTAATATGATATAAGAGAAAGCAGGGAAAAGGTGGCATTGTCGTGATTAGGATGAACTTTGAGAAAGCCTTATAGATGCTAGGATGGTATTTGTCTTGAATATCTCAAATTTCTAAGGTATCCTTTTTACCAAATGTTTCGAAAATTAAAAAAATAACCAACTAGCAGGAAGAGTAAATTCATCAAATCTTTCATATGAAGAGTACTGGAGAGCTCATCCTGAACCTAAAACACAGAGCACTAAGAATTTGATTTTGTTGATTGAAACTTGAAAACCATCTGCACCCCCACACCCTCAGAACTCACACCCAAACCCCCATAACAATTTCAAAAGCATTCACTGATAGGATCATTCCTGAAATTCACAAATAAATTAATGGGTAGGACAGATTTAGCACATGCAGGTTTATTTTCAGAGTTTGACGAGGCAATTGTGGTGAGTGCTGACTGGATCCGTGGATAATCTTGCTTCATTAAACAAGTTAATAGCATTCCAGCATAATAGCTAACAACACACAGAAGTAATATAATGTGCACAATTGGTCAACTATTTCCTCTCCAACGGACTACTGATTAGCACATCTTAAGCCATTAACTGATACAGTTCTTTGTTGAAGCTATTGTTAACCAACCTCCTTTTTCTGAAACCAACAGGGCCTCTCTAAACCCTTTAATATTTGCTTTTTTTCCTGAATGTTTTCACTTATCAAGATTCTTCACCATGACGATTATCGCAATCCAGACCAATCACATAGCCCTGTCAATGACCAATAACACGCCGAGTGTACCTTTCTTAATGTGGCCAAAATTATTACCATAGCAACCAAAAACTCTCTTTAAAATTTCTTAATCTAATGCTTCCTAACTTTATCCTACTAAAAACAAGACTCTAATAGATATAAGTTAGTAACCTTTTATATTTACCAAATTACATGCTTTTACGTTTCCTAATTGAGTGCAAGAAAACATACGAGGTTATGATACTCAGCGAGCTTGGCCATGGAGGTGCTCTCCCCACCCGGAATTATGAGGGCATTCAGACTCTGTAACTGCTCCGGCTTCCTTATCTCCACCCCCTTCACTCCTACCCTCTTCAATGCTGCAACATAAATTCACAAACACACACAAGTATATATGCATGAAAAGAGTATACATAACGTAAGCAAAAGTATATGTAGGGAGATTAATTTTTTTAAGAAATATCACCTGCAATGTGTTCGTTGAAAGATCCCTGTAAAGCGAGGACGCCCACAGCCATGGTTCCAAATCAAAACCACAAACGAGCAGCGAAAGTCCTTTTCCAAGGCCCAAAGACGAGAGAGAGGGAGAGAGTCGGAGACGAATGCAATAAGGATGAAAGAAATCGTGTCTCACTCTGCTTCATATAAAGTATAATAATAAACTGCAAATTTTGTTTGATTTCTTCTGGTCCGCCGCCAAGAATACGATTGGTTGGGGGGTCCACTTCCATGGCCAGGTTTTACTTCGGCCCAATAGTTCGGCCTGTCTCTTTATTGCTTAATACCGAAACATTGTCGGGCCTTCAGTTTTCTTTTCCCAAAACGAATAATTTGCATCCAACAACATTTTCTTATTTATTTTCATCATTTGGCAACTAAACCCAAGAAGAAGTACATATTTGGCAATCGTGTCCCCTCCCACCTATTCTTTTTATCAAGGTATAGTTCTAAACCATATCTCAATTATACATATTTAACTAACTAAATTCTTTTTTGATTATGTGTTCATTATTAGTTGTGTTTATGATACGTTCGCTACTAGATGTCTACTATATAAATTAAAATAGTTCTAACTAATTTTTTTTTTAATTCTTGCAATTTTTTTATTTTGTGACACATAAAATATTCACCGTAAAATTATTTTACACATATATATTCTATTACTATTAATTAGCAAAATCATTACTACTAAATTACATTTACATTCTCAATCATTACATCATATAAAATTATACTTCATCTCAACTTATAAAGTCATTAATCCCTAAAAATATATATATATATATATATATATATATATATATATATAAATTCATGGATGTGACTATGTCCTCAAATTTGTTCCCATAAATCACAACATCCAAAACAATTCAAATAATATCTCAAAAATTTTAAATTTAATATCTTTGACTCAACCAAAATTAATTTAAATCATGTTTCAAACATTTTATCTAAATAACCCAAACTAATTTTATAATACCAAAATATGACAAAACAGAGCCCTAACCAATTCAATTGGACTCCAACGATTTCACTAAAATAACCCAAATCAATTTTTCAAAATCGAAGGAAAGAAACCGAGCCAAAACCAAAAAAATAATCCCAATGGCCCAGAATTATTAATTACAAGGCTCATGTAGTTTTCTTGTCTCCAATCCACAGGCTGACGCAGTATCATCTGGCACTTTAATTCCATCCTAAATTTCCTCTCCGTATATCTCTCTCTTCTTCTCTCCTAATAAACCATTGAGAATAACCATTGAACTGTGGTTTGGCTTTTGAAATTTACAATTGAGATTTCCAGCGAATTTATTCTCGTGTGATCGTTTCTTCATTTAACGTTTGTTCGATTCTTCTGCTATATCATCGAGAATCAGACCGTTTATTGATTTCTAAGCTAGGGTTTTTTTATTTGCTGACCACTATCAAAGCGGTAAATATGTTTTATGTTTCAGATATTGTTGTTTGAATTCTTTTTATTACGTATATACATATGTGTTTATTTAATTTATTTATTTATTTTTTTTTTTTTATGTCATTTGTTGAACGTAATATGATTCTTTTTGTCGTTCCCTGGAATAAGCCCATACCGTATGACTATTTTTGAATTTTATTCATTTGCTGAATAATGATATAATTATTGCCAACTTGAGTAAGAATGCTCATTGTATTATTGTTTATATCTGTTTTATTCTTGTAGGATAGAATGTCAAGAAGTTGTTGGGGAAGAGAGTCAAGAAATTGCGGGCTTGGCCTGCACTGAATTTGTTGTTTTCCGGAACTTATCAGTTATCACGATAATTATTAAACTGGAGACTTAGCTTAGCTATGTCGGCTTTGAGTTGCATCAGTTTGCTCAACTGTTTCTTTCATTTCTCTGAATGGCATCCTCTGGAATAGCATAGGCAGGCTTTTGAAAGCCACAACGGGAGAAGGTTATCATTAAATTTTCTTCCGTTTGGGAAATTTATAGGAAGGTAAAAAATTTGATATGTTAGTGCCATGGAATTTAGCCAGTGTAACTGAGATTTGATCAGTTATGTTTTAATGGAGTGAGGTATCTTTTTGTGTTTGTTCTTAACATATGGTTTGACTTTTTATTTTTTTCAGGTTTTGCAGTCGATTTTGTTAGTTTCTACTATATTCCAACTTATTCGGTGAAGATTCTGGTAGAGTAATGTTTGTTAAGATGAATTCGATTGAGAAAGTTAGAGAAATGGATTGTTTTGGTTGTTTTGGTTTCTCGTTTGCGATAAAACCCAAGAAGGTATTGAGATCTAGTAGGGTGATGGGCAATAATACTTCTCAGGAAATGTTGTTGGATGATGATGTGGATTATGATGATGCATTTTATAATGGTGATATGACTGATACTGGGAATGGGGATAAATGCAGCTTCCAGAGCCCCAGAAAACGATCCGAGGAGATTCTCATGCACCTAATGCAGCATGGATTGATTTGCAGGGAGCACCCTGTTAAGGAAACCCATATTGTCGTTCGCTCTGAGGTGCGTAGTGGAATAAATGCTCAGTATTGATGGTCATCACAAGCACCAGCAAAAAGTTACTTCTTAATTCTTATCCCTGTGGTTGGCCTAGTCCATCTTTAATTTCAAATTCCATATCAATAAAATGAGATTTTCCTATTATGCCGAGCGGTCTGGGCCTGACAGCTTTACTCATAAGCTGCCCTATGAAGCAATTTATTACCCCTCCCCCCCCTCGTCCAAGAAATTAAACCTAAAACATATAGAAGGGGAAAAACTCAAAAACTTGAAAAGGAAACAAAAGTGAACCCCTGACTCTTTCTTAATTTAAATTAAGTTATACTTCCAAAGTTTTAATTATGGCAGGTGGATTACCCTTCCGTCTTAATTGTTGTTCTCTTATGGGAAATAATTTACTTTAGCGTGTTTCATTATGCACTTTTGTCAATCGGATCTTGTTAACCATGTGTCTTTAAGTGCACTACATCACGAGGATACCATGATGTGCACTGATGGTTACATGGTTCATGAAGATGCGGGTGCATAGTAATAATAACCATGGTTTCTTATGCTCAATGTTGTAACTTTCTTATGCTTGTTAGGGCCAATTGTCTTTTGTGGATATGAAAACACATACTGAACCAAGAAAATACTCAAATGCCTGGATGTAAAGCTTCTAGCTGGGTGAAACCAACCTGGATGTACATCTGGGTAGCTGAATCTTAAGGCCTAACTTTATGTTTGTAGTTTGTAGGAAGATGTTCACTTGTGATTTTATTTTGATGTATAAGATTCCCTTTGATGCAAGGAGTATTAAGTATTCACTGTGATCATTAATGTTCTACAACTAATATTAACTTGTGTATACTTTCAGGACGAAAATGGTAACAAGACGGTTAATGAGTATATCCGTGAACGCTGGATTGGTGCCGGAAGCTATGGAAAAGTGGTGAGCATCCTGGATTATTATTCGTTCTGGTTTTTTCTATATAAAATTTAACATCTAACCACGTATCCTTCGAATATGTATAGGTTCTCTACCGAAGTCATTTAGATGGCAAGCATTATGCAATAAAGGTAATATCTTCTTTCATGCTTGCTCATGTTAATGTATTTGTATCTGCAATTAATAAGTTTCACGGAGTATTCTAACAAAAATCCTTATTTTATGAGTAAGAAGTGCTCCTTCTTTTTCCAATTATGTAAGGAAGAGCGAGGGTTTGTTTAATGTCGTCCTCTTGGTCTTCACGAAGAAATAATTTGAAAACCTCTAGAATATGATTCGTACGAAATGGTGGATCACATGATAACAAGCTATTCTCTTTTTTTGGATTCAGGCCTTTCACAAATCTTATTTGCTGAAGATACGAGTGGCACCTTCAGAAACTGCAATGACGGATGTTCTCCGGGAGGTATTTGATATTGACATCTTTTAAATTATCTTCTAAGGAGACCTTTGTCAGTTGGACTTAGATCTTTCCATGGAATCTCGTTGTTGTTGCTCTCCTATGTCTCTCACTGTATTTCACCTCTGTTGCTAAATCATCCACATTTATTAATCATCTACATACTTTCTTTTCCATCTCCTATTATTTTTTGCCATGATGATATGTGTGAGACCTATACTCTTTGAGCATCCATAATAATTACCTAATAGTTGTCATTTCTATACCATCACGCTCCGTTCATAATTGTTATTTTGTCATATCGGCAGCATCTGTTTTAAACCCTAGATGGGCCATACTATGTATTTTTTGTTGGTTTTTTCTTCTGACTTGTATGAACATCATGTTTTCAGGTTTCAATCATGAAAGTATTGAGCCATCCTAATATAGTCAATCTTGTCGAGGTTATTGATGACCCGACGACAGATCACTTCTATATGGGTAATCTTTACTCTCTCTTCTTTTGTCCGCCATCTGGCAAATATTGGGTTTTTATTTGACTACAAACTACTTTGATTCAGTTCTTGAATATGTGGAAGGAAATTGTGTTGAGGGTGCTGATTCTACATGCGGTCTAGGAGAAATTTCTGCAAGGAAATATTTACGTGATGTAATTTCTGGTCTGATGTATCTTCATGCTCATGTATGATGCTGACTTCTTTTTTTGGAATTTTTTCATCAGTTTAATATCACTTTTGTATTTCTCATCTTGCTATGCTGCATCGAATCTGAGAAGATTGTCCAAGCATACCAACTATGTTTTACTTTAATTTCTTCAAAAATATTTTATTACTCCAATATGTTATAATACGTGGGAAATATTATACCATTTTAAGTTGCAGCCGCCATTAATTTTTTACCACTAGTTATCTTGGTTTATACCTTTTCCACTTCAAAGCTTTTGGGTGGTATTAGGTTTTATCATAGACTACTATAACTGCAACTTAATGAATTTAAAGTAACATTTGAACTTGGTCAGCCTTCATAATAGTTTACCCATACCCTTCACTGTTATTTCATGTTTACTCTTGCATTTCTACTAAACTAACATGTTTGTTATATTGTGCAACTAACAGAACATAGTGCATGGAGATATCAAACCTGATAACTTATTAGTTACGGCTTCTGGCACAGTCAAGATTGGTGATTTTAGCGTCAGCCAGGTTTTTGAGGTCAGATGTTTTACATAATAGACTTGTCAGTGATTTCAACATTATATGAATAAATTTGACTGTGCAAGTAGGAGGCCTTAAAATAAATTGTGGTGGATGAATTTGCATACTTTGCCTGTGGAATGAAATAGGCTACAAGTTGTTGCTAATATTTAGAGGGAATGGATATGCACTGCCAAATATAAAGTCATCTATGAAAACTTCGTTGGTAGCATAGCAGTTTGCCTCTAGCTTGTATTTTCATGTACGAGGTGGTCCATGGAAATTGCAAAATTACAAGCACCAAATCAGTAATGGAATTCTTTGTGTGTCAAAACATTATTATATGAAATTATCCAAAATAAGGTCATTAAATGAGTGCTTCTTTTGTATTGTTTTTTATAAGAAATTTTTGCCTTCCTAGTCTGTTGGGATCTAGTATGATTGGGTACCCTCATTTTTGGCTGGATCGGGTTCGTAACTGGGTACCCGACCCAAACACCCAGCCCTAGAGATCGAATATGATGTGTTCTACACACTCCCTTCAATCTATTTTGCTACTTAAAGATTGCGTCTCTGGTTTTAGATGTCCTAAGAAGAGTCTGCATCAAAGAAAACCATGTTAAGATTTATTTCACTGTATATAGTATCTTATGCCAATTACCAAACTCTATAAAACATGTATCATTAATACGAACATCCTAGTAAGTGCAATATTTATTTTTGCAACAAATGAGACCTAAAATGTTAATTTTAGCTATTCTAGTGATAAAATTGTCATTTTTCATTCTTTGGGACTGGAACATGGACTTTTATATTCAAACGGTTTATTCCATTTGTGGGCCTGTGGCTGTACTCTTTTTGGAAGGGAATACAGTTTTCTTTGCTCATATGATTTAAATATGGATCTATCTTTCTCTCTCTAGCATACAAATTGTCTGTCTTGGATCTTCAATGCCGTTTTTTTTCTTCATTTCCTAACATGTAAATCTGTTAATCACAGTTTCTTTTACATTTTATATCCATGGAGACATCACTAGAGTTACTATTCCAATTCATATTTAGCCAATGCAATAGAAAAATTAAGTGAGGATTTAATAGCTTAAACATTAAAACTCGTTAACGTCTAGTGTTTTGCCCAGTTGCTAATAAAGGAGGTTTTTTTTTACCCTTGTCAGTGGGAACATTTAATACTCTCTTTGAATTTAGCATTGCACAATAATATATCATTTTAGCGCTCACGGGAATGAATACAATTTGTTCATCACTTTTTTATGTATAGGATGATAATGATGAGCTTCGTCGTTCTCCTGGGACTCCTGTATTTACTGCACCAGAGTGCTGTTTAGGTAGGTGTTTTTCTCTTATCATGATAGTGTTTACGAATGAACCCAAATTCTTTTTCAATCTAAATTGCAGTTGACTTATACATATAGGTCTAATCTATCATGGAAAAGCTGCTGACACATGGGCAGTTGGAGTCACTTTGTACTTTATGGTTCTCGGGAAGTACCCATTTCTAGGCGAAACTCTTCAAGATACATACGATAAGGTACATTTATTTATAGTTGGTTCCTTTCTTTGTGTCTTTGTTCAGCCATAAGTTAACAAAAGTAGACTCCGCAGATTGTAAATAACCCATTGTTGCTCCCGGATGAGAT